>CM036591.1:3372500-3972500 GCA_020745705.1 Hemiprocne comata
AGACGAAAGGAGGACTCGTATAAAGAAAGAGCGCAATAAATTCACTGGAGTCAGAATCTGGTCAGCAATAACTTCCATCTTGTTTTAGAAGGTATTTTACTGTGCTCTATCATTCTAGGAAAGAAAGCCTTATCACCCCTGGAACTGCCCTATCGTAAGCTGGTTAAATAGTTTTTGAGATAGAGATCACCATTTGGAAGACTCATATATCCCAGCACGGTAGGTGTAGGGCTACTTTTGTACTTTGCTCAGCCTTGCAAGGGATAAATGTTCACAGAAACGTATATCAAATGGTGTTTCTCCTTCTCTCCATGTCCACGATAACTGTAGCTCTACTCAAAACCAAATGAACTCAGGCTTCAGAGCTGTTTGCAGTGATTTGCATGATTGCCACAAATATGGGCGGTGGCAGAGTGTTCAAAGGCAGTTTCCTTCATGTTCACAACACTTTATGATCAAATGACTAGCTGCCCCTCTTACAGCTCTTTCCTTCTGGGATAAGAAAATGGAATTTTTAGGATATATAACAAGCAACACATGTAGCATGAAATCATGGTGGTTTAGGGCTGTGCAAATAAAAGCCTGGCTGAAGAGGAGACTCAGGGCACTGCTGTTGTTTCCTATCCTGAAAGTTCAAGGTAGTCAGAATTTTAAAGAAAACTACATGTAATACTGCATGAATATTCTCAAAATGTGCTTAATATCCACCATTTGTGGAAAACAACTCTGATATAGTTTTTCTTTTCCCCCTCTGCATTTTCTCTAGCACAGAATCTCTGATTGGTTAGACACCTCTGAAGTTCAAGATATGTCATTATCACTAACGGGCATAAAATCCTGAATTTAAAAACCCAAATGTTGTAAGTTTGAACTCCTTCAAAGTTCTAAAATGAATTAAATCAGGAAAATGGCCAGTAGAAGAAAAGTTCATTAGGAATATTTTAATTCAAGAGGCATTCTTTTGTATTAGCTCTTTATCAAGCCACATCTACAGTCTGCAAGATGAGTCTAGATTCTAGGACTTTGTTTCCAACTCGGAGGCATTTTTTTCTTGTTTGTAGTATTTCTTTTCCTTGAAATCTAATAGAAAGCATGTTCTGCAAAACAGATATCTTTATGTGAAAGCTAACTTTGCTTCTTTTTTTTTTTCTGTACTCCCATTTTCACTTCTCAGTGTGCCACAGATTGTCACCTGAGGTTGGGCTCTGAGGAGAATGGGATGCCTCGCATCTCTCAAGGCACGATTCACTTCCTACCGTCTGGAAACAGGGAGACATCAGTCCCTGTGTGATGCACTTTGCATTTCCAAGATTCCCTTGAAGTGCAGAAACCTAATTAAAAAATCCCAAACCTTTATACTTTGCATAGAGCCCTGCTCCAGAGACACGTCTCATGGCAAATTCCAGATTGCAGTGCTGAGGTTGCACAGGCTTCTGACATGTGCAGAAGGAGATGGGAAAGTAATAAGTATTCAGGGTGCTATTTCTTAGCAATAATGTTATTTCCAATGTGATGTCTGTGCTGCAGAAAAGACTCTCAGCAGAAAATCCCCAAAATAACTGTTTATTGAGGATCCTGGTTCTGGGTGAAAAGTTCTCAGGAGCTGCCTGGCTTTTTATGCAAAAGTGAGTTACATGAGCCTTTGATCCTCCTTTTTGGTGTCAGGTGACGACTCTCATCCACTTTCTTTAGTTTCTCAATATTTATTTCTGGATTATAAAGAAGAGACTTTCAGATTCTGTGCAAAAGCTCTCTGACCTTCCTGCTCACCTGAGGAAGCAGGAGAAAAGCCCCAGGATTTTCCATTTCCCAGTTACTCCACAGAAATTTGGTCTTTTTGTCTATAGATGGTGCTGTATGAGCCTGGAAAAAATGCTGCGTTTCCCCACGGTTTTGTGGTCCCCAGTCAGTGTAGGACCAGCCCTTGGCCCCCATAAGCATTTCTGTTTGGGGTCTCTGTTTTTGGGGACTCAAACATGATGGTAGGAGCACTGCTAACTGCTTGGTGGTGGGCTTTAGGTCTCTTGATGTTATTTGTAGTTAAATGTAAAGTTGTAAAGCAAAAGCAGGGGAGTAGAAGGATCATGAGGATGATGCCAGCAGCTTTCCAAGGGTGAAGCACGGTGGCAGTGCAGCTGTGTCCTTCCTCTGGTTTGTTTATGGACAGGCACTTCAGTCATCTGTGCTGATTTGCCCATTGTTTCAGCAGAGAAAGTCAACTAAGTGAGTCCTTTTTCACTCTTTCTCAATGCTTTTTTTGATGACAGTGACTGAGGAGCAAATCCTCTAACGGTTTGTATTACACTATTCTGATTTTATGTTTCTTGTTTTCTAATTTTGCTCTTGGAAATGGTGAAGTACTATAAAATACAGATGTTTTTCTTAAGAACCGTCCTCTAAAGCAAGAGGGGGTGAAACCAGAAGACTGGGTCAGATACAGCAGTCAGATATACAGCAGTTTTATGTCAGAAAATATTATAATAATTGCAGAATATACAATTGCTATCTTGACAAAAACAAAAAAGTGCTTTTCATCTAAACAGATTCATTTGATTGATTGTGTTTTATACGTATGTTGTATTTAATATTTCCATCCCCCTTAAACACTCTCTGGCTTTCCAAGAGCGTTGGAGAACTCCAAGGCCATGTTTTTGGCATGGCAGATGACCTCATTATTAATCAGAAAACATCTGGGCAGGCAAAGCAGCGTGTGTGTGCTCAGAGAGCTGTGGACAGATTAGCAGCCCTTGCATGCACAGGCCACCAGATTGTGTATCTTGCTTGGAAAAAGCCCTGGTGGGTTCTTGCCTCCAGATTTCCCAGGCATTTCCCTACGAGCTGTGTCATTTACAGAAGGCTGGTTTAGCCCCTGTCTCAGGGGCTGGTGATGCCCCAGGATCTGACTACAGAGCCAGGGCAGATGCTGATGCCAGGTACTAGCTGGGGTGGTTGATGAAAGAGAACTCATGGCTGTCGCTGACCTGTGTTTACCAACCCCATGGTGGCACTGAGTCTTTTTAGGCATTCTTGGAGTGTCTCTCCTAAAGCAACTATTTTTTAGTCTTTGTTTTGAGTTGTTCAGTGTATGCTCAGGTTGACACATCCTGCAGAGATTTGTATTAAACTTTCATACTGCATTTTCAGCAGAGACCCCACAATTTGCTCAGTACACATCAGTAGAGAAGATATGTAATAAAAATCAGACAAGTGTACTTATTTCCCAGAATATAGACACTACCCTACCATTATGCTTTTTACATTTAACAGTATAAACAACAATTTAGTTTGCCCTTAATGTCCTAAACATGTTTAGATCCATCATAGTGAAAATTGAAGGGCAAGGCAAAAGGACAAAGAAAAGATGTGAAATGCTCCACAGAAATAACCCAAAATACACTTCTAATAGCATAAGCAGATTGTTAAAAAATGAACAAGTAATAATCCAGGAAAGGGTGTATATTTATGGTGTCATACAGTGTGGAAACAAAGCCAGGCTGTCTCTGATGTTGTTTACCCACCAATGGAAAAAGACTCTTTTGTATTTCAGAGTTTTCCCCCCTGTTTATACAAGAAGAGGAGAAACACCCTGTGCTGGTCACCTCAAGGAGGGGAAGCTCTGCAAGGGGGTCAGCAGGTATTTCTGCAGCTGGATGAGCTAGGAGATGAGGGTTGGTGTCTTTTTTGAGATGCTGCAAGCTGCATGTTCAGAATCAGAAACTCTAAAAAGAGACTTTTTCTGTCTGTAGGTGAAGGTTTGTCTACACAGGGAAGCTATTGCAGAATAAGATAGTGGGTGAACTTGAAGCATAAATACTTACTGTACACTGAGATTGCCAACCCAACACATAGGTGGACATAGATTTTGCTCTGCCAGTGCTTATTGCAGCAAGTGGACCATGTCCATGCCAGTAAAGAATGGGAGGAGCTGTCACTGCATGGTTATTCTGGGTCCAGACCCATATTTGAGCATTCCATGGTAAACAAGAACCAAAGAAATTAGTAAATAAGCAGGTTGAATCTAAGCAGGAGGAGGGAGGGTTGAAGATCTAAGCTGGCTGTGTTGGTATGAAGTATGGCAGAGATCTAGAGCAGGATGTTTTACTGTTGTCTTCTCCTTGATGACCACCCTGCCCAACAAATGCTGTGTGCAGCCCCTGATTTCCCAGGCTGGGCTGATGAGGGATGGGGTTGCTGATTGGTTTGGTTCTGATAGCTGTCACATCACTCTCTGGCTGAGATTTCAAAGAGACAGTGAATGGCAAGAGGCAAATGAAGAGTTAGTCAAGAGCCCCATGTGCAGGGGGTGCAGGAAGCAGGGCAGTCATGCCTCATACCTAGAGAGGGAGCAGATGTGTAGATAAAGATGTCCATCAGTGGAGTGTGGTAGGAAAGAGCAAGCAGTGAGCAAGCAACCAGCATACTCCTGCTGGTTGGTTTTAAGTATAGAATTCTGCCCCACTCAATACCTTTATCATGGGTTGTCATGAGTTAGGCAAATAGCTAAAATACCTACGAGTTTGGCTAAAAGTTAAATATTTTTTTGTGTGTACTTTCTTTGTTTCAAATGATTGTGTAGTGCTTGGACATTTGGTGTTACTCTGAAACCTGGAGTCCAAACAGATGTCCCATCTTTCATGACTTGTAACTGGAAGTTCTTTAGATAGTAAAATATTTGCACTCTTCTCTCAGCTCAGAAGTCTGAGAGGCTCCTTTGAGATTGAACAGCCATTTTCTGTATTTCTGAGGGATCAAAATATGCTAATGATTTAAGCAAACATGTTTTCTCATACCTTTATATACAGCTTTTTAATATAATGCAGGACTATGAGTATATTTTATAGAGTATTTTTTCCTTAAAAGGTTTGAACGTTGTATAGTCAACCTCGCAAAAAATGTATAAACGATACAAGAAAAAAAAACCTGCATCATTTTTTTTTTTCCCTGGGAAGTGGAGCAGTTAATATTCAACATGAAATGTCTAATCTTTAAATACATTATAATCTAACTGCTTAGGATAATTTTTGCTTTAATACCTTAAGAGTCTGCAAAGCCTGAAGGATGGGATTATTAAAATGGAATTTTAATGTCAAAATTATCAGAGAAGAGAACATATTGCTAGTGTTCATAAAAAAATGTATTCAATTTCTGTTTGATTTGTTCAAATAAGAGATGAGAATATATTTGATTAGGGCTAGTAAGTATTCTGAAAGTTGATCAGATGACTACAGGTCATTGCAACATAAGTGCTGTCAACTACAGGGATTAGTATATTTAAGAGATTGAAATATGTGGTAACATATAAACATACCTGGTTTAGTGACTCAGTTATAAGCTTCCATGAAGGTGCTGCACAGGGAGAGACTCAGGAATAAAAGTTGCATGGTTGCCACAGAGACAGCATTACTAACTGTCCAAGCATTAAAGAAAACCAAACACAACAACAAAAATTAAAAAAAAAAAAAAATCTTCATGTCCCTTGCAGGTGTAAATAAAAATCTCTGACTTGCTTAGAATTTGGGTGTTAAATCTTCCTTCCTGGCTGGCAGGGGCAGTGGGTGAGTGCCCCAGAGCAGAGGCCAGGGTCCTGACAGCTGTGCTCACTGGCCAAACTTTACATCTTCCTAATTGTATAAAAATGAGCTCTGAAAAGTAATAGCCATGAGCAAAACATCCCACCAGCCTCCCCACCTGCCTTCACTGAGTTCATAAATAACTGTGAGGGTTAACACAGAGCTCTGCAGGCCCCATCTGTCTCCATGGCCCTACTGGCAACTATTTCTTTCTACTATTTAAGGTAGGGTCTCAATACAGAAAAGTTAGTCACTTCCCAGAACACTTCTGCTGATGGACCTGCGAGGTCTCTGAAGATCAGTGCAGTTTTGTCTCATTTTTATTTAGACCAGTATGTACATTTTCCACAGGCAGCCTGAGAAACTTAGAGGTTGCAGCTCCAATAAACTACCCTGAGCTGTCTTCTGGAATTGTGGTCTGTTTTTCAATACATGTCTGTCCAGTGACTGCCAGGAAGGCATATAAAAGTGATCTAACTCAAGGATAAGAGGGAAGGATTCCTATTATGTAAATGCAAGCAAAAAGGACTTCAGATTCAATTGCTTTAAGTGGTTTGGAAACCTGATGGAGTCTAATGGTTGCGATGACAGTTTTTACTTCTTGGACAATCTGGCATTGATTGTCTGGAATTAGTCTAATATTGCACAAATTAACAAGGTAAAAATTACTGTTAGAGAGTTGCCTGCTGTGTTCACAGGCTTCTCATGTGACAAACTGTATGGTGTGGATGCAAATTTGGCATGCTTGGAAGTGGGAAGCGAGAGCAAGAAATGCATGTTTTGCCTGCAGAGAAACAGCCAAGGGAAAACACAAAAGTGGTCCTGGGCAAAAATAGGAGTCTGCCTACAAAGGGAAGGTGCTGCCACTGTGGTTTGGTTTTTATCTCAACAACAATAGAAATACTCCAGAGACAGAGAAAAAGATTATTTTACAACTACTAATTAAGATATCAAAGTAAAGTTCATATTCATAAATCCTTTTCTATTTGTCACGCCCAGTTTTTACTTTCCTAAGAACATTTGCAGGAACTGATCATCTCGCAGTCAGTGCTTTTCACATTTGCACAAGTTATTTTCAATTTTCCTTTTTTCTACTTGTAAAAGTTGATTTTTATGGTCATAAAGGTATCCTTTTTAAAAATAAAATGGCATCATGAATAATGCACCTGGGTCACTTGTCCAACCTGTTTGTAAACATTGGTAAGGATTTATTTGCGTGAGGAGACAATCTATCATACAATGAATAGTTGAAGACTTTAATAAAAGAAAAAAAAATACACAACCCAGAGGTTGCAATATGTTTGTATAAAGTATTCAAACAATTTCAAATAACAACTGAACTTGTAAAAATCAACATCTGTTCATGGATTATTCATGAATCAAAATGGTGAAATTCCTTCAATAAAAATAGTCTTCAATGAATAGTTACCCCGGCTGCTGAAAAAATGGGATTCACGCAGCCGAAATCTCAACTTCATGCAGTTCAGATTCATTAATGCTAAAATTATCCTCTGGTATATAAACTGCTGAACCAAGCCAACTAATATGAAAAAAATCTAACTAAAAAAACCCAGTAACAAGACAGGGTTTAAATGCATCAATTTAGGTAACTGGTTTTTCCACAAAACGTCTATTTGAAGTGCATCTGTAATTGTGTTTGTTGACTTGCAAAGGAGGATTAGCCCTCTAGCAAGGCAAACTTTTATTTCCATTTTAGCAAATACCTACAATGATGATCTCATCCATAATGATTTACAACTGTTAATAGAAACTATAATAAGAAATCAATAGTCGTTCAAACTTACAAGTATCATTTTTACCCAACAGAGAGAGGTAGGAAGCTGTCCTATGGCTTGGCATGCAGACACAAAAACGCAGTAGGTATCATTTTCAGAACAATGCACATTTTTAATTTATGAATGTTCTTTTAGAAACTTGTATATACAGACACTTTTTTGCTTTTTTTTTCCCTCCAGTGCTACATAATTATAACTTGCAAAATGTAAATATTTATGAATTCACAGGATGTTAGCTGGAAGAGAAGAATGTTATACTTGCAGATTTTTCTTGTACTTGCAGGATTCACATAATATTATTTGCCATCATGATGTACTGAAAAATGCAAGAAAATATAATATTCTACATTTGACTTTTCTGAAAAATACCATCTGGTGTTATTTTTTGAGGATTGGAGATTAGCTTGGTAATTGCTTATAGTTAGAGATAGACATTACTACATTTATTGACAATTTTATTCTCTACAATAATCTTACATTTAAATAGTGACTTTGTTCCTGAAGGATGCCAAAGTGATTAAACTGATATTCAAACTCTTTGGATTGCATCACCCAGAACTGAAATGCAGCCATCTCTGGGGTGAAATATTGCAGCTGTTTTGCAGCACTCAGCAGCACTGTAAACCAGCTTTGGAAATGAAGAATACCTTATTCCAAGGAAAACGGGGCCATTTAGGTAGGCAAAGTAATTATCCGAGTTGGTATTTGGCTAGGATGCTAGTGCTCACATGTCTCCACCCAGAAAAAGTTACACTGAATCCTTAATAACCTTAATTACTCAGGACCTTGGGTCTGCTGCTGGTCTCAGAGAGGGCTTTGCCCAAGTGAAGCCCTGTCGCTGCTCAGAGCTGACAGATAATTGTGGTGCCTTTAAGTTGTTTTCCACAGAGTGTGGAAAACCTATCTGGAGTCACTTGGGTTTTTCTTGAGCACCTGAAGGTTCTTCCACCAACTCTTGTGAACCTTTCTGCATGCCAAACAACTCCATGTGGTACCGAGGCAGGCTTGGAGGCTGTACGTAGATCTAAGTTGACCAACAGGTAACTTTGATTACCAACATGGATCTTGGAATGTTTTACCTTTCCATTACCCAAATTTCATCACACTTCAGAAGCAGCTGTGACAGCACCTAAACTCCAGTTAAGTACATCATCTCCATTCTCTGTTAAGCCATTCTCGTGCTGTCATCGCTGGCTGGGCTCCAGTGGTCAAGGGGTAGGTGTATTCTTGGTATGACTCTGGCTGTCGAGGCACAATCATGGAGATGGGCTCAATCAGGCTTTTAGTTGGGATCAGTCTGTAGAAATGGAAAAATCTCACAAGCTGACATTTCAAGGCTTCTCTTTGGCATCACTCTAATTTGCTTCTGTGGCAAAGGAGAACGATATTCAATTAGGTAGTTCAGGAATGGTTTCTCAGGGCTTATTTCATAGTACTGCATATTTCCATCACCCTTCCCACCACATGAAGCATGTGCACATCTGAGTTGTAGAATGGGAACAGGAGTACTGAGAAGCCATCCAGATCCTCCTCCAGTAAAGGCAGAGAAAGGTCATTTTGATTCCATAATGCAATTTGCCTGTTATTCCACCAAGATGATTCAGTAGAGAACAGTTTTTTCATGATTCCAAGGAACAAGACTTTATTGACTTTGAGATTTTTAGCTGGCTTCTTGTAGGACTGCTCCTGCACAAGGGTCTATTAGATATATCGGTCTCTGCAGGCTGTGGCAAGGAGACTATCTGTGTTGAATAACATGGAAAGGTCCACATCTTTGTGAGCACTGAGGATCTTTAGAGGGTTTGAGATGACAATCTGTAATTAAGTTGGGGTTCACGGTGCAGAAGGTTAAACATTGAAATGTTGGCAACTTCATTATTAACAAGTTTTATACTAGATCTAGAACATTAATTAACGACTTTAAAAGGATCCTAAAATCTTAAAATGTAAAACCTAGCCATGAAAGATTGCTTAATGTCAAATTAACTAGTAAAGACCAGAAGGGAGTTAATCTCTCTCACCCTGGCCCTGACGCAGCCACGTGTCCCTTTGTCCCTTCCTTAATTCTTGAGAATTTATCTCCCTGGCAGCTGTCCCCCTTGGAAAGGAGAAGGTCCAGCAACATCCTGGAAAACTGTACAGGAGTCCCCCTGATCAAAGCTGGGACTAGGCTCTTCTAGAATAAAGTGGATTGACTGCTGTCATTTGACTATTGAGCTGTACCTCCAATGTCTCTCATTGAAGAATAAAAGGAAAACAGTGGAAAAACCCCACAAACGCCCTTTTCTCACCAAGCAAACTCTTCCGTTCAACTGTTTGTCTTTATTTTGTCTCCATTTTGGGCCTAGCTGTGGCCTGGCTGGGCTGTTTTAGTTGATGTATCCAAGCTGAACAAATATTTCAGCAAATATTTTCTTCCACAGAGTCATGCTAAAATTGTTGATGCCATTAGTCTTTCCTCATACATCTACTGCTTGTGAATTGAATGGACAGGACTTGAAATGTGAACTGCATCTGTCAGTGTAACAATACATTTAGCTTGGGTATATCATTAACACTGAAAGAAAACACTTGTCAAAGTTAAAAAGCAAGCAGCTCTTTGGAAAGTCATCTGCCTCCGTGTAAGCTTCTGTGCTCATTCCACCCTGGAATTCTATGTTTCTACAATATACCAAAAGTTCCTTCTCACCCTCTGTTGCCAAACACAGTATATTTTTGCACCACGTTTCTGTTTGTCATCTACAGTGTTTATAGATGTGCAGTTACACCCAGCCATGTGCACCAGGACTCTGCTTTTTGTCATTTTCCAGTTGTCAGAGACGATCAAAGTATCATGCCCATGGATTTCTTCAGTTCACGTGCAGCAAACCTTCTACTGAGCTTTCTCTAGCTGGAGATGTCACGTGAAGGAGCATTGTGGAAGTATTGTTCCTCATTAGATGGACAGAGTCCTCTTTATTGATTCACAACTTTCTCAATTCCTCTTCTAGCTTCTTGTTTTGAATGTCTTGTTGAACAGACTCCAGACTATCTAAAGTCAGTCTTTCATTAGACTTCACAAAAAAGAAATCAATACTGTCACTATGAGCAAGTATCGATGACATTGAACACGGTGGGAAAGTATCCTCTCAATAGAGTTTTTTTGAATAATATTTTGAATGTGTTGTCATTTTAAATTGGAAAAAAAACACAACTTTCCATTTGATAGAGCAATAGTTTGCACTTTTTCACAGTAAAAAGAGTTAAAACCTGGGGAAATAATTTTTAATCAAGAACTGTTACACGTTCTAGTTAACACAGGTGAGTCAAATTTTGTTTTGTTGTAAATTCTGAGATGAAGATGTCTCAAATTACGTTATGCCATATATTTTAAACGGATATTATTTTGACTGCAGGTTGTTAAAAACTTGTCACCTAATTGGCCTTTTGTCGACAAGCCTACTCCTGGTGCAGTGGAAGGGCAAGACTCCTTCCAAAGGAGCATTTCCTTTGCTGTATACTGCTCATCAGCAGTAAACATTTGTATTTATGCAAACCCTGGTAATGTAACTTCAAATATATGTGTGGGACACACCTGCTGAATAACTGGACATTCTTTAGTCCCTTTTGGGGACAGAACTGCATTTTGGGGATATGCCATTGTGAAGCTACAGAGGTGGCTGTCTAGATCTTCATGACACCAGTAAAAGAGCAGGACGCCTGTTAGGAGGCAGATTATTAATTTCTGTGCTTATTTTAAAGATGATTATTAAAAATTGGCCATTAAAAATGAGCCAATGATGGAATCAGAGTTTGGTAAATTATCATTTGTGTGAAAAACCTGTGAAATATAATTAACTTCAATTCACCTAAACCACTCTTGGTGTTCTGTTTCTGGTGCTCTTGAGGAAAAAGTACAAGCTTATATTCTGTAGTGCTGAAATTAGTTTGTTTAAATGGATAAAGGTCTGTATAGGGTTAGAGTGAGACCAGCAATTTGTTTTAAAGGTTCTCAAACATAGCTGTACAAATGTAAAAATCTAGAATATTAAAAAATACGTTATTTAGATGATTGAGGAATCACTTCTGCCTTAACTAAAACACTCCTGACAGTACAAGCTAGTACAAGTACAGAGGAACTCTTTGTCCTGCCAGGCTGCTCTAAGCTTGTGAGCAACCTGCTTTAAGATGTTATCACCTCACTGAAATTTGCTGGAGATGCTTATGATCTGCCCTTCAAAGCTTCTGTAGTGGCAAACACCATTGGTATTAATGGAGGATTTGCATTAATTCAGTGAGCGGGGCTCCAAATGAAGAGCTGGTCTCCATTTGAAGCAGGCAAAGCAGCATTTTCTTAGGGTGCTCTTTGGGGCTCACAGACATATTAAGGGATTAGCTTTTAAAGTTTCACTACCTGCTCAGTGTGGGTTGCTGCCAGAAGGGTTCTCCCTACCTGGATCAGCTCCTAAAACTAAGAATCACAGATTTGATTATCCATACTTTTGCACGGTTGATTTTCAGTGAGACAGGTAAATTCATCCAGCCCACCTGAGGGAGCACAGTTATGGGATCTGACACGAGAGAGGTGGATGGAGGGTCTGCTCCTTTTGGAGATGCTATGACCTCAGGTTTAAGTCAGCCATGAAATAGCATCCAAAGACTGAGGTGAGCACAAGGATGAAGGATGAAGTCAAATCCCAGCACACCTACAACTAAGATGTATTTTTATGCAGGTTATGTTCACCTACACTGATTTTATTTCTTGATGTGTTCAGAGACATGTTTGAGCTAAAAGGCAGTGTTGGCACAAAAAATGCTGAATAGATTCAAACTGACCACAAACTGTGGGTGAAGTAGAAAGTTTTTAACCACTAGAAAGGTGAGGTTCCAGAATAATCTGCCTGTGGAAGCAAAAACGTGGCTATAAGAGAAATCAGGCTCAGTTCAGGGAGGCAGTTGTAAACTGGATGTGATGGTGTGATTAATCTGATGAACTAGCAGGTCCCTTTTGGTTTTATCACCATGAAAAGAGGTTTCTAGATGAAGGAAGTGTAACAACTATCTGATCTGCTTTTGGAGATCGGTTTTACACTAGTGTAAACAGAAATGTGTGAAACAATTTCACTTAGATACTTCATGCCAATATATGTAGTATTGGGGATTCTTCTATGGTTGGTTTGGTGTAATCCAACAACAACAAAAAAATTCAGGCATCTCTTTTACTACAGTATCTTCACTGATTCCTGGGAAACTGCCTGTAAGCTCAGAATTATCCAGATATGGTGTTTTGTTGCCTCAGGGTTACTAGTTGTGGTACTTCTCAGATCAGTGAAGGTGCTAGAAATGCTGAAGGGCTTTGCTATGTTGGTGTCAGTTGCTGAACTGAAACCCGAATTTGAACGCTGAAATGTTTTTCTACTGTATTGTGCCCCTACAAATCGGGGCAGGGAGGCTGTTGTCAGCTGAAATAAATAAATGTGTAGCAGAAAAGCAGGAGGCTGATGTAGTTACAAAACATGCCTCTAGTTTAAATCTCAGCTCTGACCCTGCGTGTACCTGCTGGGTGGCAATATTGCTGTCAGTTCAGAAAGGCAGAGGACTGTTTCCTTCCCTGCAGGTGCACTGCAAGTGAGTAATCTACAAGTACCTGTGGGTAGCTCCAGATGGCTCATTTCTCCCTACCTTGCTGTACCTCCACCTTTCTGCCAGGTCTTTTTAGGCTTTAAATACTTGTTGGCACTCTTTAGTGCTTAGAAGAAAACCCGTAGCTTGATTTGAAAACCCGGTATGAGCGTTTCAGAATCTGATTTGAATAGCTTTTCGGTCGTGCTCTGTCTTCCTGGCTACACAAGGAATTTGGATGTATTGTTCAGACCTTTGAGGAAATATCTAAGATCCAGAATAAGCACATGGAGAGTATGGAAACCATTATATTTTCTATAAGGGAAATAATGTCTCTAGATGGACTCATTTGCACAAACTGGCTAGCTGCGTCTTATTGTTTTAATTGGAAGTTGACCACATCTACATGTGTGGTCTCTGTTTTGAGACACGGATACAGTTGTCTATGTTTTAAAGAGCTCTGAACCTGAAGAATAAGTATTTGGAAACTCAGAGTAGGGCAAACTTCTGATTTAGTCTTTGTTGATGTTCATTTGTGAACTATGGTAGCATTACGTCATTAGGGTTATGTTTAGGAGGCAATACGCAAATTACTTTTCAATGAAAATGCCTGTTTTTCTATCTTCTACCAGAAAAGTATAGTTTACCCCTCCAAATTGTTTTCCACCAGGAAAAACAAAAATGGCAGCTCTCCAGCTGCCTACTTGGGTGCCTCTGTTTGGAGAAAGTGGAAGTAAACGACCCTGCTGAGAGGGACCCCCAGCTGCAGGTGGAAGGTGCCTGGTGGCCCAGCTCGGTCCTCCAGATCCAACCTTCCTTAGGAGCACAGCTGCAGCACAGCCAGAGAACCTGCACGTCTGCTCTCATTCTCTGCAAGTCTCTGCTGTAACATACCAGAAAACCTGACTACTTGGTATCCACCTCAAGAGTCTTCCAAGCCAGTCAAAAATTCCTGAATTTGGTTCATGGTAAGTATACTCTAAAGTTGCTTGATGTAAATTCAATTGCAGTTTGAAGAGAGGGCTACAAAACCTGGAATTGTTTCTAATTACTTAATTATTTTAGTAAACAATCCTAGGACAAGTCAGGGTATGTTGAATGTATATCAAATATACGTAAGTATCTCTGCATCAAAATCATTTTTCCATGTCTGGACTGTTGGGTCAGTGAAGTTGAACCTGTGGCTGGATTGAGGCCTGAGCTCAGAGCTCTTCTGTGTGCAGCAGGAGCCTGCCTATGTGGACTTTATGGGGAAAATGGGTGATATTCAAGATTTGGGTATCATACTATTATTTCCTTTGCATTTGACCAGTACCTAACACAAAGGCTCCTTACTGCAGTCTTAAAATCAGAACAGTTCTGGAATAAAATTAATTGATGGAAGAAAAGGTTAATCATAGAATGGTTTGAGTTGGAAGGGACCTCAAAGATCATCTAGTTCCAACCCTCCTTTTGTATAGAATGAAATTCTCCGGGGTTCCCTCTCCCTGTCAGTCATTAATTGCACTGGTCAGTTCTATTTTTTCACACATCAATGGGATGTCTTGGAAATAAGTGTGGTGGACTTAGGAAACTCTTCAGAAACACTTATGTGGCAGCTACAGGTAAACACACATAAAACCACAAAGATGCACAATCATCAGCTGCGGGCGCTGCTTGTGCCTCTATTTGAGTAGGATCCTCTCTTCAGAGGGACTTCACATTGGTTTCTCACTCTGCTTCAAGATCAGCAAAAACGTGTCTCTATTTAACTCATCATTTCCTTCCTCGCATGGAGTTGGATTTATTCACACAGTGTTGGCTTTGAAAACAAAAATCCAGTCACTATCACCAAGTCCCTGTGTGTGTGGCTTAAGGAATTACATATTCTGCCTTTTGAGTGTGTAAAATTATAGTTGTATGAAATCACCTAGCAGTTCTCTACCATGAGTTGCGTTTTATTACCAATTTCAGATATAGCCATGAGGTAACAGCTCAAAAGGTCACAGTGCAAATGCATGTGCAGAATTTAAACGAGAACTTATTCTTTCTCCAATAAACACACACCGGATGCAAACGAAGAATTGGAACATTTTCAGAAGGCAGCTCGGGCCAATCTGGCTCTCATCAGGGACCGTTTCAAAGATTAGTTTCTGATGTCCAGAGAAACGTGTTGTGTGAGCCTGGTTTTAGATAATATGGTGTTTTCTGTGCGTTGCCATCTCCTCTGAAAGCACTCCGGCTGCACGGGGCTGATTGCTGGATTTTGCAGTGTCCTGTGAGAGCTGCAAAACCTCGGCAGTCCAAGCGGGCCCGGCTGCCTCTGTAAAGTGAGCCTGTAAAGCTTGATTTCCTTCTGGGAAAGAAAGCATATCTGAATATTGCCCAGATTTCAAATGACCTGCTCCAGTACTGAACAAAGATTCATAGGAAGAGGAAAGGGGAAACATTTCCAGAAATGAAACCTCAGGTGATCTGGTTTCTATTCTCAGCTCCGACACTTGCTTTTTTTGTCAGCCCTGATAAGTCATTTAGCTGTGCCTTTTTCCTCATCTTTATAATAGGGATAACAGGAATATTGTAAAGCCAAAATCAATATTGCTAGTAAAACACCGAGGGTCACACTTAGACAGAAGGCCCACACAAGTGTGTATGTGCTGTTTAAGACCTGAAAGACCAGGCAGTTAAATGCTCCAAGGGGACCCAGTGTCCTTAGCCCAGATACAGAGGATGAGGGGGCAGAGAGCAATCATCAGCCTGTGAGATTTCCTTTAATAAAGCACCTAGAGTCCTTTTTGGGTGAGTCATACGGAGCAGCGATGGGGGACAAGGTCTTCCCAACCTGACAGGACTCATAATCTTCCTGGCCAATGGGTGGGACATGACAGTGTCACGGCTATTTCCAAAAGGATGTTAGTCCATTCTTGTCTTCTCAATAAATATGAACAAGAATTAGCTGGAAAAGAGGTGAGAAAAATCTCACTTTCCTCCCCCTCCTCTTCTTGGATTCAATAGCTCGGGAATGTTTGGCTGAGCCTGCCTGTGTTGTAGAGATGAGGAAGGAAAACCCTCGGAGCTCCATGTTCAGCTTTTATGGCAGCTCAGATACACTGTTGACAACTTGCAGGTTGTGGGACTTCTCCATCAGACCTCAATGGACAATTCTGGGTCCCTGGGTGAATGTTTTAAAGACTGAAACTCTAAAAGAGAAGAATAGTCCCAGCTGGAAGGGACCTGCAAGGATCGTCTAGTCCAACTGCCTGACCAGGGCTGACCAAAAGTTAAAGTACATTATTAAGGGCACTGTCCAAATGTCACTTCAACACTGACAGACATGGGGCAACTTTCAGATTTTTCTCAAACTTTCTTTAAGTTTGACTTCGAGATTTGCTTCCAAAAGCACAAACCTGTGGCTGTGACAATCTCTGTTTTATAATCTGTCTGTTCTTGTTTCTCAGAGCTGAGTGACTGCATTATTGGGACGACATGTCATTCCTGATTACATTTGCATGTTGGTTTAAACATAACACTACATGCCAGAGCTTCCTAACTGGATGTGATACAGCATCAAAGTGATGTTTCATGCTCTGGGAACTTTTAAAAAAGTCAGTGAAGGGAGAAAACTGAGATGCCTATGGGAGGAATGACAGAAATTTGGGGTTGATTCTACTCTTATCTAGGCAAACTGTAAAACATGTGTTGACTGAGTTTGAAGCAAGATGGGCCTGTAGTGACTCTGACAAGGTAGGTGGTATCTTAAGATTTGTCAGTCCTAAACTTCTGAGGACTGGGATGTCCTTCTGTTGTTTTTTTAAAATTGTCCGTTTCTTGTAAATACATAGTAGAATAATAACTGCTGGTGTTTTATTTATAAAAAGCCTGGTGGAGGTATTTATTATAAATGAAATTAATTTTGAATTAGCCTCCTTTCCCATTCATGAATGATTTTTGCAAACAATGCTGTGTTCTTATTATTCATTGTATAATAGGAAAGGAGACAGCTTGTGTCTCCTCTATCTCCCCTTGCCACTTGTTTCTTCAAACCTTTCAAAGTAGGGACAGAATATTTGAGAGCAATTGCACTAATATTCTTGAAGCTACACAAATCTTCTCTTCATCTGCTGGGCTCTTCTCCCAGGCAACCAGTGACAGGACAAGAGGGCACAGCCTGAAGCTGCTCCAGGGGAGGTTTAGGTTGGATATTAGGAAGCACTTCCTCACAGAGAGGGTGATTAGACATTGGAATGGACTTCCCAGGGAAGTGGTGGAGGCACCATCCCTGGATGTGTTCAAGGAAAGGTTGGATGTGGCACTTAGTGCCATGGTCTAGATGGTGTGGTGGTGTTGGTCATAGGCTGGACTTGATGACCTTAAAGGTCTTTTCCAGCCTTGGTAGTTCTGTGTGATTCTGTGATTCAGACTGCGTTTCTGAAGGCTTGTCACAGGGCTGGAAGACTTTGGATGTATTATGGAGTGATGCAGGCCACATGGTGGTAAAACAGGTTGGGTGAAGGTCTGCTGCTGCCTATAGGCTGAGTGGGTTATTTCCCAAACATCTCTGATTGCTGTGCCAAATACTGGGCACTCTACACCTCCATTCTCAGTCTCTAATGTGTCATAAAGCCATTAGATTGTGTATGACCTTTGTGAAAACAAAGTTTACAAAGCTATCCGATTTTACACCTTCATAGAAAACCCTGGCAGATTTTGTTTTCACTGTGTTAGGGTTGAGTTGCAGGCAGTGGCTAAGACCTGGGCACATGGAAGATTATAATTGACCCATATCAGACAAAGTGAAAAGGGTCTGTAACTAAAATTGCTCAAATGCCTAGTGCCAGTCCTATCCAAGGTCATATGCAAACCATGATGAGAAGTAGTAGATGGTCCTGCTCTGGCAGGGGGTTTGGACTCAATCTCCAGAGGTCCCTTCCAACCCCTAACATTCTGTGATTCTGTGACTTCCTGGATCCTGATGGATCCAACCAGATGTTGCAGCAACAGACCAGCTGTGGAGAGAGAGAAGGTGGTACAGAGAGGGCAAGAATCTAGGAGGCAGTCACTTTCACTGGCTGTGGGTTATTGCATTCCTGATGTTGCTTTCCATTTTTTTAAAAAACATGTGCTTGTTTGTAGTTAGTGAATACTGTTCCCAAGATTCAAATTAACTGTTTGAATTTAAAAAAAAAAAAACCACGTTGTTTTTTTTCCCCCCTCTAATCTGGGAAAAGTAGCACTTTCTGTTCAAGTTCATGCTTGGGTTGAAATACAAACAGATCTCCTGTTCTTGAAATATCCAGATATCGCTCCCTGCTACATACTTGGGAGTTTTTGATCAGACCAAATGTTTTCATACTCTTGGTTATAAATAATGTCCATGATGGAAGAGTAAAGATTAGGACTAATTGCCTACCATGTTTCATGACAGGAACAAAATAAGTTCATTTAAGTTTCATGGAACACAAGCAATGTACCTTGAAACTAAGTGAAAAAGAACTAGCAACTTTTTGTTCTCTGATAGACAAAACATGACTAAATTGCCTTAAAGGAAATGAACAAAGTGAAAAAAAAAAAAAAAAAAGGAAAAAATCCCAAACCTTAGCTGCTTTGTTTTGGATTGCCTGTGGTCTGTGATTTTATGTGCAAAGTTGGAATCCAGAGGGAATCTCAAGCCTTCCTATACAAACTTTATAATGGAAATGCTGTCAAATTCTTAAGTACAGCAAGGCAAATGACACAGCTATAACATGTTAAAAAAAATATGAAAATGCTCAGTACCCAGGGTGAAGGCTAGCTGTCTTGACACTGAACACAGGAAGGTAAATGATTGGAACTTTAATTACTTTGATCCGTCATGCCTTGTAGCTATATGTCAGCTAAGCCAACAAAACTGACACAGAACAAAGGCCATGACTGTTTCAACATCTTAACTCATTTCTTATGGTTGATTAATAAGTCTATTGAATGAAACATGTGATGAGAATGGAGAAAACCATCAAGTGTGTGTTTATACACACACATATCCCATGTGTATGATTTTTCTTGGGTGGATGCATCGGTTCAGAGTCTGGAGCAGTGAGCAGTGGCACACCCAGCATGCAACTCTTACTATAAGTGGTGTGCCTGGGAAGGAAGATCCATGAGGAACAGAAGGGCACACTTCGGTGGGACATTGTCCTTCTCTAGGTTATGTCTATGTTTACATGAACCCGCATGCAGTGACTTCTGGCATAGCTCTGACTCCTTGGTCTCTAATTAGTTAGGGGTTAGCCAAAATTCCTGTTAGACTGAATGTCCTTGACCACCCAGCAGCTTCTTTGATAATGAGAGGCCCCTGAGGATATAGTAAAGCCTGTACTATGATACAAACTACCCGTTGTCACAGGGATCTTGTTTCCTAGTCTACTGTCCTCTTTCCTTTCTAAACCCCATCCTTTCTCCACATCCCATTTTGGTTGTCTAGCACAGAAGCCACTCGGGACAGCTCATGTTTAGGACTTGCACTCAAGTGATCTCTTTCATTCCTGAAGGATGCTGTGGATTTGTCAGAATGAGGCAACTATGAACTTCTGACCCAAGCTTGGATCTAAAGCTTTCACTTTAATTTCCTCTTTGCCCAAACTATTCAGTTCAGTGCTGATTTCGGAGGTACTTTGGTGGCTATACTAGCATGTTTGATATTAATAAATGAGGTTTTCAAAAATATGAACTAATTGACACAGTTGTGATGAGGCAGAAATTTTCCCAGGTAGTGAAACACAAACCCAATCACATAAACCAATGGTAACTGATTGATCACGTGTGTGTGTGTCAGATGCAAATATAAATATTTCCATTACAAAAAAACATGTTTTACAGCAATAGCACCAGAAACCATAGGAATAGTGAGGAAATGTGTGTGCTGGAGCCATGTGGCCATGACGTTGTCAACCACAACTCATCAGATCCCATGACATCCCAGTGAGACATGCCAGATGGGGACCTGCCAAGCCAGAGCCTCAAACCCTCCACCAGTGGGATCCACCCTGCTGTGATCCATCTGACTTTGAATCGCATTCATCAATCCTTTGCAGCAAGTAATTACTCAGTGCTCCCCTTTTAAATGTACATTTAATCACAGAATCAGCGTTCAGGTGTAGATGGCTTTTCCTGTCTGTAGTGTGGCTTCTGTTTGGAGTTAATTTTTAAAGGCAGCCTTTCAAGATGCAGTTGGAATAGTCTGCACTGGATTTCTCCCAACTCCGTTGATGATGTTTTCCAGCCAGCACATCTAGTTCAAGACCCCTCTCTTCCATCATTTGAAGCTCTGGAACATTAAACACTGTCTTCTCTTGTAGTTTGAATATGAGATTATTTAAGTAGCAGTGAATATCTCTGCAACACATCTACTCTACAAAGGGAGCACACGTTTGGATGCTGCCTGACATGCTAATATTCTACAGAAAAATATATAGAGCCATTAATTAACTAGCTATTTTTTCCTTTGTGCAATATTTTACAAAATTTGGTTCTAAACTCTAGCTCAGCAACTAAACCAGTGATTTTATTTGAAGAGAAGCACTATAGAGCTGCCTTTTAAAACATTTAACTCTGATTTTGCATTTTAAAAGTATGCTAATACTACAAAGGATCAAATTGCTCAGATATTTTTATGAAATCAGATATTTTTTTCTTAAAGTTTACAGAGTAAAGTAAAATTGGGTCTAAATAAAAGGCAGTCAATTAATTCTTTTGAGCTAATTTATAGATTTGAGTAAATTCTGTGTCCCATGAAAGTTAATAGGAGTCCTTTTGCTTTGATTTAAATGCTGTCCCGATATAATCTCCTGAATCTGACACATCTTTACTGTATGTTTTAGTACAAAACATGTCTTACAGGGCTATACAATTGCTTTCAAAAATGTTTTTAAATGGTATACATTTTTTGAGTACATTATTATGAAATGGTGTGTATGTGCATGTCTTTCAAACCAGTCTGATATTTAAATGCATTATTACTGTTATGGCAGCCTGTGATTACTCAAGCAAACAGGTAGTTAATTCGGTGTAAAATAGAGGAAGTAAAATACCCACATGAGCCCTTTCCACAGGCTTCCTACCCAGTGAGTAATAGTGTAGTAACCTGATAGAAGGTAGGTATTTTGCATTTAAATAGCCTCTAGTAAGGACATATGTAATAAGGATACTTTTATTATGCACAAGCATAGTTGGAATTTGTCTGTATTAGAAGTGTTCTTTGTGACCTAGTCTGATTTTTATTTTCTGTCACTGGAGAAAGTTAATCCAGTTCTTACATTGCTAGTATCTCTGCTCTTCTAATTGCCAACATCATTGCTGGGCATTCTTATCCTGAAAAAAATAAAAACCTGTGTAAAATAGGAATGATGTCTTCAAAATGTACAATGTGGATGCTTGTATGATGAAGAAAAAAAAAGGCCTGGGAATGGCACACTGCAAGGGAGAACAAGGAAATGTCACCTGTATTCCCATTTGTGACACTGGCCTCCTCTCTGCCCTTGAGCAAGTTCCATCCTGAGTCTGTATCTTGGCACAATCACAGGGTGTAGCACTTGGCTTCCTTGGAGAAGTGTTTTAAGACTGACAAATGAAAACCTACGCTATAATACGCCATCAAATGTAATTATTATTGAGTTACTCATTACCATTATTGAGTTATTAACTTGGCAAAAATGTGTCCAGAACAAAAAGGGCAGTAAGATAAAAGCAACTACTGGTAACGTTTCTGTTCTTCCCTCTGTGTAGACATTAGATGGTAAGGGAAACAAATCCTTCATGTGTTGTCTGAGCCCAGCAGGGAAATAGAAATGCCTTCTAAAAAGAGATAAAATAAATTAAAATGCAAACAAAAAAGGAACTGATCCTACATGTTTATCTAAGAACTCCTGAACCCTGATTAGATAGGTATATTCTTTCTTGGGGCAAATGATTTAATTTAAATTAGTGTTATATGATCTAGAAAAATATTTTTTCAGGTCTCTTGGTTTTTTCAAATGAAAATTGAACTTCCTAAGGCCTTTCTCCATAATATAATAAACTTCTTAGTTTTGTTAATGTCTGATTAAGACCGTTTCATTCACCTATAAGAAAGTTTGTTATTCAAACCTTGAAGAAAATATTGTATATGGCACCAGTATGCCCCTGGTACAAGATAAACGTTGCTATATAGAAATGTATAGTGACTTTGAAGACAGGAAAGCTAAAAAATGCAAAGAGCAGAAAGCACTTGAAAAGAATATCTGCTGTAAATCATTAGGGCTGTAAAATACACCTATAGAAATAACTAAAACTGTGTAACTTTGATATTCTTTCATTTTTGATGTCACAAGAATAAGAAACTTGGTATCTTTAGACTGAGAACACCAACACCTGTTTCATTTGAAAATGATAGAAAGATGTCTTGAAAGACAGAAGTGGTTTCAATAAATGGTGCTCTAAGTTATGCTACAGGTTGAGTTTTTTTCTTCTAAAGTCATCTTTGTGGGTCCAGTCTGTGCTACACCCCAACTTTGTAGTAGGAAGTGAAGAGTGATTCACATATGTTGAGTGTTTTTACTCAGAATTTGTTTTGATTATGGCTGAAACTGATTCCTCAAGCCAAGTGTCTGTGTAAAGAGAAAGCATGAACGGTAGGGATAGCATTGATTAGTGAACATTCCTGTCTGGTAGCACAAGTAAAGACATCAAGGAAGGTGGAAAAGAAAGACATGAATCAGCAATCACAGAAGACAGGGCAAAAGAGACTGAAGAGGTCACCTCATGCATCCCTGCCTCAAGGTAAGATCAATAATACCTATGTCAGTCTTGACAGATGTTTGTTTAATTCTTTTTAAATGCCTGCAGTAATAGAGACTTCTTAACTTCCTCAGCATAGTATTTCAGTTGGTAACTATCCTGACTATCCAGAAGTTTTCCTCAACTCCTTACCTACTTTTTTTTTTCCTCTACAGTTTAGTATCAGTGACATTTCACCTTTTTTGAAAACTGCTACCATATATTTCTCAGCGAAACAGCTCCCTTCCATGTCAGCCTCTCTCATTTCTTTTCCACTCAGAGTGAGAACAGAGGGTTTAAAAGGCCAGATCTCTGAAAAGCAAGATTTCTTCCTCCTTGTAGCAATACCAAAAGTTCAGGTTTATCCCCCATCTTATTCAGAATCTGAATGAAGTCTCAAGAGATCTTGTAAAGGCAGGAATGTGCTTTCACCTTAAGAGATTTACCTCTGAGTGCTGGTTACAGTAAGTATTGATTAACCCTGACAATTTGAGAGCTATAAAGTCCAACATTGAGAACTGTGCAATAGCATGGAAGGAGCCCATCCTAACTTTCCTACCTCAGTGCTACCTTGTGTAGCCAGTGCATGCTTGCTAGGCTCCATCCTGAAAAAAAAAGAAAGGGGAAAAAAAAAAAAAGGCAAAAAAAAGCCATTTCTAAGCATGTGCACATTTGGAAGGGACTTAAATTACTGCACCGTTGCTGTCTTTTTAATAGCTCTAAGCATGTGTTTCCCTTGCTGCCCTTTTCACTTTGGGCTTGACTGGTTGCAAACCAGTTTTTCCAAAAGAAAGTTAGTTTCAGTAGAAGCCAGGAATTGGGTTACAGCTCATGGATAGATAGCTTATATTTTTTACATATGCATATATATATGTGTATATATAGAATTACCAAGTCAGTTTAGCTAAAGATACTTATCACTGGATTTTTTTTTATGCTGAACTACAAAAAATTGCAGCCAAGATGATGGAGTGTAACATTACACTTGACTTAACCAAGTCGTTAGAAACTTAGGTTCAGCTTCAGCAAGCTGTAGATTACAAGTTACACTGCTATTAGTCTATGTTCATTAGTCCAAGTTGAAAGCCAGTGATTATTGGCACAACTCTTTTTCTAGCATCTCAACAAACAGCTTTCAGTATCTTCAGGTGTTTCAGTGAGGTGCAGTGGATCACTGTAGAAACAGATTACCCAGTAATGTTGGAATGATGCTTTTCTGGGTAAGATCGGTGAAATTCTAGGCAAAAAAAAAAAAAATCCATACTAAATGATTTACACTAAAAGCAGGGACTAATGATTTTCCTTTTGTTGTCCTCTTCTGTCTTTGTAAAGCTGAACTAAGTTGACCTTGTGCAGCTTGGCTTTTATCAAAACATGTGAAACTTCTGAAGCTTTGATCTGAGTTGCCATTAACAAAGCAAACGTACCTTGTGTACTGCAACTTGCATCCCCGTGCAGCAAGTCCAGCTGCCATGTTTCCCATCAATCTGCTTGTGCTTCCTGTGTTCTGAGTCCTAAACTGACCTCATCTCTGCATTTTAGCCCTTTTAACTTGCACAATATTACTCAATAGGCTGCCTGATATTTAAAGCAACAAGAACTATCTCGTGATCCATCATCACAAATGCTGGTGGCTAGTTTATCACCTCTGCCTCCTGCAAGAAGTGAATTTGGTGCCCAAGCTTGCCATTTCAAACCATCCAGACTAGAAGGTTGCTGAGTTGGGCTGGCAAGTACTTCCAAGTAGGATTTAGGATTGTACTGGGAAGTACTTCCAAGTAGGAAGTAGGACAGCATGTATAAAGAAGAGGTCCCGTGGCCAGGACCTCTATCACATGGTGCTTCCTTGTTCAAAATTAGCAGTTTTTGAGGTGCAGTTAGTTGGCCAATGATAAATTCCCAGTCCAAACCTCCTGGTCTGTAGCCCTTTTGTGGTAATAAAATCCTAAGTGTGAGTCAAAGATGAACTTTGTCATGATAGTAGAGGATCAGGGATTCATGACTAAGATAATGTGCCTTGAAAATGTCAAAAGGCAGATGGAGAAAATCCTGTCATCTTGGTCGACATTTTTCAGTTGTTCTTAATTTAAGCCTATCCCAACCTATACATTTATTCCACTCTATATAATTGAAGGCAGCATGGGGGGAATGTGGGTGGTTATTTTTCCTGAGATGGTGATAGGCCATTAGTTGTAGAAGAAAGTTGTCTTTCCAGATAAGTAGATCCCCAGATTCCCAGTTCCTTAGACTTCTAAAGACCTTTGCTAATTTAGGATACCAGGAGGCTGAGCAAGTGTCATTTTTCCAGTTGAGATTTTTGCAGGACAGATTTTCATCTTCTTGCTCAGCAACTGTTGCTCTTGCCATCTCTGCAAGCTTCCTAACTATCCTTCTTATATATAGTGCTCTGTCCCCTATGTGTTAATGATGATCTAGCAACAGCAGGCAAGTTCTAAATGGAAGTAATAGTGTGTGAAAAAGCCTGGAAGACAGACATGGAAAGTTCTGCTTCTTGGTGAATGTTATTTAATGTAGGAAGAAAGAAGTAAAGTAGTGCTTTGAATGAAGTAATTAGCTTCTTTATCAGTTTTTCTATCCATCCAGCTAACTATCTATTTATTTATTTGTACTTTGCTCAGGGAAAATAGACAGCAAAGTGTGTAATTAAAAACCTGGGATTTTGGAGAGTTTGGAAGGATGTGTCTTGTGTCTGCTTTCTTCATTTTATACAAAAAGATGAAAGAGCTTTTCTTTAAGACTGTGGTATTCTTATGAGGGACTGTAGAGTTTAAAATACACATATTGCTTCCTTTATTTTTACTGAAACAAGTTTGTGTAGGTTATTAGGTCAGCATGCCAAGTCCAACCACACCACTTTCCAGGCCTCACTGTATTTCCTCTTCAGTTCTACTTCAAGTTTAAATATTCAGCTGCACGTATTATCATGTGAAAATATTAACCATTGAAAATGACTCTGGGACTATATATGGAAAGAATCGTGTTAGGGATGGCATGAAGTTGACAATAGATTTCACTTAAAGGAATCATCCTGTATGGCAAAACATTTCTGCAAACAGTGCAAATGAACTATAGCAACTTGCACAGACAAATAAAAGTACTTTGAAATAATTGCACCCAAACTACTGCAGCAGATTCCCAATTACCTTTAGTTTACAAGGCCACTTTATGAAGAGGAAATTCCTGTCTCATCACACGAAGGTCCCAGGTCTTCTGCAGTCCACTTTGACATATTTGCTACCAGGAGATGCCAAACACTTCCAGAATACAAGTCTCTTACTTTCAGGATACCAGCCCCCATTATACTTCCTAAACAACCCATCAATAATTCTGCTGTGAAAAGTTACAGACAAAACTGACCCTGATGGCAATTTCGGCTGCAGAAAATCTGTTGCAAAAAAAAACTTTGGTGACTTTTAAAGGAGAATGTTTTATGAAGCTCATAAAGCAAGAAAGATTGTGAAGGCTGTGCTGAGGGTGAGGACTGTGTTGGACAACCAGGAAGAGGGCAACCAGCAGTGACTCTCATCATCTCAGCTCCCAAGGAATTCACTAACCACTAGATGACCCATGTGCACCAGGATACACCAGAGTGGAAAGAAGAAACCTCAGCTGCCCAGCCCTCAGACCTTCTCGTGGGACAGAACAGATCTTCATGGAGACAACAGCAATTTTCAGGTCATTGCACCCATTCCAAATTATTTTTTAATTTATGTCTGCATCATCAGATTTTAATTAAGGCTTAAATAAGGCTCTTCTACCCTGTTTTCTGGAAAGGTTGTTTTTGTTGGGTATTTAGAACTTCACTTACACGACCACATTGCTGACCTGTAACTTAGTTCTAGACCTGGAGGACAATTGAATTGATTTTCAGCTGATTACTTCTACTTAATTTGTAGTGCTTAATTCCTAAAACGTCAGAAAGTTTTGTCATTCTTACTTTTTTTTTAATGCAGTGAATTTATACAAAAAGTAAGTAATTCTTCATTCTTAAAGATGATTAAATTGTACCCTGAGGATCGATAGACCAAAACAACCTTTTTCTATTTCTTTGGAATTGGTCTCGTCCCATCCCCCACAAAAACCTTGATACTTTAATAATTTTCCCTCTTGGAAAACACACCTTTGCACTTTCTTTTTCAAATGTCCTGTTATTTTGGGACATAGCTTCTCTTCAATCATATTATTCATTAGTATATGATATATTCTTTAGGAAAAAATATTTTTAACAGAAAAAAATATATTTTATAGCTTAGTTATGAAGGGAAAGAATCCAAAAAACCTCGTGCTATATACTGTAAATATAGAAGATTTAATGTATTACTTTTCTCCTGTTATAGGTTAGACCATCTTTGGTGAATTCACATATCATGGGCTGCAAGAATTCTTCTGAACTCAGACGACTTCTATGTGAAGGTATAATTCCCATTCCTTCATTTATTTTGGCTTTTCACCTTTTTTTTTCTGAAATAATCTATGTAAAAAAATACATATTTTCATTTTTTTCCTTACATATGATATTCCTTTATTAGTACAGCCCATATTTCTAATGTTTGCCTTTTCAAGATTAAAAAAAAAAAAAAAAGTTAGTTTCTATTCTTGAAAAAATAGACTAAAAATTGCATTTATTTGGCAATACAGGTCTTTTTGGTGGTGTTTTTATTTTCCCACTACCATCCTACTTATTTCCACTTAATTTTAGTCAATCACATAACACAGAACAGAGGGGAGCAGAAATACTTTTGGCTGAAGACATTGGAGTAAATCACAGCTCTCATGAGAAAATGTCAGGAGTATCTATGCAGAACAGACAGGACTTAGATTTTACGAGAAAGAGAGAGAGAGAAAAGTGCAAGGGCTCAATTTATCTACATCTGAATGATAAAGAACTGGCTGAACCCCTCTGGTATGGAAAACTATGCTTTCAGAGAGAGTATTTTTAATTTTTTAAGATAGTATTTTGGTCACTAAACCATTTATAACTCATAAGGTCAAAAGGAACCGTTGCAGTTATTTAGTTTGACTTGTACAGTACAGATTATTGGGCTCCCTAAATTAATTCCCACTCAAAACAGAGTGTATCTTTTAGAAATATAACTTTAATTTGAACACAAGTTGATGAAGAACCCACAACTCTGCTAAGCTGTCACAAGATTTTTGTTCATTTGACACTGAAAAAACACATTTTTACCTTATTCATATAAGGCTGTCTTCTGTCCAGTGGTTTGTCTTTCCTTTCTTGGCTACTGAAGCATTGCTTACTTACAAATACCCTTTTACTCTCGTGAATACCTGTGGACTGGTTGAGTCCCACCTTAAATTTCTCTTTGATCAACTCCTAGATTGCATTTAGAAGGCATTTCCCATTCCTTCATTTCTCAAGGCTCTTCCTGTATTTTCCAACCAAGGCAATGACTTGTATTTCTCTGTTTATATCTACATTACCCAAAATATTTTCAAACCTTTGGAACTTTTATTAATCAGAAATAAGACAACAAATGATAACTGTGCAGAGGTGTGTTCAGGGTGCTAGCCCTTTTATTAGCATGGCAAGCACTCTGCTCTAAGAATGGTGTTGCCATAGTAGTTTCTTAATGGTTTACATCTTAATTCTTATGAAACAACTTTGAAGTTGAGAAGTCCAGTGTGATAAGCAGTATAGCATACTCTTCAGGAGCTGGGGAATAAAGACATGCTACTTAGGCACTCGTCTCAGTCCTACATTGCTTTTTCTTGTTGACTTTTGATGGGGGATGGGGGGAGGGGGTCTCCATAAATTACAGCACAGTAATCTAGGTACCTGGAATACATTTATTTGTAGATCCTGCCCATTCAAGCCTCCCCCACTGTTTGTATAAACTATTCACCTTTTTTGAGGAAATGCTTCAAGTTTTCCTTATCAGCACTGGGAAAGGACACACTGTTTTTTCCCCAAGGGCAGGGGGTGAGGACTGAGAGACCCGCACCCTGTGTACAATGCTCTGCAAAGTGGGGGGCACAGGGTGTTTTCAACAGCTGGAAGAAAGTCTGTGAAAGCTGAAGGAATGGAACAGTCGAGACACTATCACCACCCCAGATACCTCACTAAGCTGGATAATTTGTCCATCACAAGACAAGTCCGACTTAGGGAGAGGATTAGTGTAGCTAATGCTATAGACACTACTCACTGAAACTTGTGTGAAATCACTGTATTGTTTTTTCCCTCTCTGCTGCAAGGTGCTGGGGAGGTCCAGCTCTCTCCGTGCTGTCCTCTCAGAACTTCCCAATGGTCTGTGCTGCACCAGATCCAAGAGTAACTGGATCTATCTTCACGCATGCTCAAAAGCCAAGAACACTCCCCCTCTTTTCAGTGAAAGAGAGCAGTGCAAATAATAGTGAGTACTGCATCCGTTTCATACCTGTTTCTTTAATGATTTCCTTGGGAAAAGAGATTGCTTTCACTGTGGGGTCATACCTGAAAGCCATTTGCCTACCTGATTCATCTGCCTGGCCTGCACGTGGGTCAGTGCTGCAGCTGGAAAGCTCTCCTTCCTTCTAAATGTTCAAGAAAGGGTCTCACTCTTTTTCAGAGGCTTCTGCCTTCTTACACACAGGATAACTCTGACAGATCATTCACTTTATCTGGTTTCCAGCAATGTGTCCATCACTGTTGTGGCTCAAATGCTCCTTTTCCACTGCACCAGGGGAAAAAATGTGTAGGTGTAAGAAAATCCCTGTGTATGTTTGCACATATGCATGTCCAGCACTTGTGCTTTTCAAAACCACCTTGAGTTAATCGTATGCTATACATAACTGCTCATTCTCATTCTGTATGAGTGAGTCTTTGTTCCCTGAATTTGCCATGGGCATTCTGGTGTTTCAACTTTATATCTGACATATCACTAAGATCATGTTCTTTTGCTGGCAGGTTTAAAAAAAAAAAAAAAAAAGAAAAACCAACCCACAAACCACAAGCAGCAAAACCCCTCACATATGTAGCCCCCTCATCCACTTTAACATAAGCCTGTGAATTACATTTTTATTGTTCATCAAGAGTTTTGCCAGTAAGGGATTTGTAACATTTTTTAGGTTAAATATTGTTTGTTCATTTAATTGTGCTATGTAAACGACAGATTAGTTCTAACTTTTCAACTAAATAAATAGATAATATGTTGATTTTATGCTATTCCCTGGATGCTACCTAATGTTAATAGTTTTCTCCTTGGCTTTCTCTTGCATTCTTTTGGATCTCTTTGAAGTGAGTGGAATGGTTTTAATGTTGACCCAAACTGAATTGGTTACAGGAGATAAGAAAAACATTTTTATACAAATAGTGCGTAGACAGAGATGATAAAGACAATTTCAGGCATATAGAAAAGGCAGACAAGGAAAGTGAAATCAAGCAATTTCTGCTTGGGTCTGGTAGATGACTGATTTCACACGCTTTTCAGCATAGGAATGTGGATGTTCATCAAAACTTGATCAAGAGCCATATCCAAAAGAGCATTTGCATATCTGAAATAAGAGTGTACAAAGATTTTAAAGGCCTACATCCAAGATTGTCATCCAAAACTTCCTTTGTTCAGACACACTTAAGCCTGAAACACGGCTGAACTTCAGCACCCCTTTGGGGGAGGGGGAACGAGTTAGCTGTGAGAAGCTGACAACCCAGTGACAGTCAGCTGTAGGGATGGGCATCCTGCACCTCCTGCTGCTGCCAACGGGGTAAAAGTCACATTGGCCCCAAGACTATGACTGTGCCTGCTACTTGTCACACAGAATGGCTCATAATTACCTGCATGGTAGAAAATCATTACATAAATGAAACTGTGTCTTGCTTGCTGTCATGAAGAGCTGCAGAAAATGGCCAGGAAGCCTGAAAACATATTTTTACATTCTAGTTGGGACTTGTATTAACACTTTAAGAGGCTGCATTCAGCAGTTATTGGTGACGTTGTGTAAGAACAAGTAGAGGAGACTCCAGAAGATAAGGGGGTTGAGTTCAAACTAAGTGCTCTGTTGTCTAAGGAAGCAGTGGAGTGGATAGAATATATTCAATAAAACATTTGGCACTGAGTATAGCATGTGCGGAATTAAAGTACTAGTGGATTCAGATTAGATTTGAATAGGCTGCTGTTATGAGGACAAGTGTTTAAAAAATTATATATACTACCCAGTTGATACTACTTCAGTTGATGTAGTCTATATTTAGTTCCCAGCTCATCCTATTTAATAGTTTCATGGGTGACTTGGATGAGGACTGGGTGAGAGAGAGTTGAGATGTGTAACCGATTCTGGTTTAACATTAACAACAGTGTGGGATATTTTTTTTTTCTGGAACTTTTCTAGTTGTTTCTAGATTTCTGATCTTTAAAAAGTCCATATACCATGTGGGTCCAAAAACCACAATGCATTTGGCTTTACCTCGTGCTGGGCCATGCCCTGGCCTCGATCCTGGGGACCCGAATATTGCAGTGTCCATTTCCCTGCGGGAAGTCGACTTGAATTGCTGATTTTCTGCATGGCTTCACCAAGTCATCCTGGATGCAGTGTTTATTTGCAGCAGATCAAGGAAGAATGTATTTAGACAGGTCAACATGATCACAAGTTGGTTCCCACATTTCCAGTTGTAGAAATGTCCCTGCTGTCTTGCACGAACTCTTCACTTGGGGGTTTCTCCTGCAGTTACTGCCTCCATTCTGAGGACTGCAAAGGGACAACTTAGCCACAGGAATCCATAGCACCCGTGGAGGTTTCACTGGGATTTCAAACTTCTTCCTTTGCCATCTAGCCAGCACTAAGCAGGTTCTGTCCAGGGGTGGTCACTTACTCTCTGAAGCAGCAAATCTCCAACAGTTACTTTGGTTGCCTTGCTCTGTCCTAGTGTAACCACGCCATAAAGTCACTTATGCATTTAAAAAGGGGCCACACTTGGTTTTCCTTTTCCAATTTTTCTTCTGCATAATTTCTTTCTCATCAGTCAGGGCAGGTATGGTTTGGGTCTAAAAGAACATTTAGTATGTGGGCAAGGCTGCCACTGGTTTAAATATTCTTATTTCTTAAAATGGAGAATTAAAATGAGGAAAAGCATACATAACAACATTTAAAACTTCTACCAGAGCTGTGTGTATTCAATGTGGCAGTAGGTACTGGAGTGAGATGAGGCCTTGTCTGCCATCTCACAACTCCTGACAACACTGCATATTTGTTTTTTAGTGGTATTTCTGAAAACTTGTGAAATCTGGTATTTGTGCATTTTTTTGCCTCTGCTGCTAAGTCATTATTGTCTCATCTCCCAGAAAACGTATCATCCAATTTTAGAAGCAGACTTTCATATCCATTGTTCAGCAGAGGGATAGACAGTTTTGATTGCATTTTGTGTTATAAACAGCAAAGTCACTCTAAGAAATGGCTGGACTTATTGCACTGAAAAAAGCCCTCTATGCTGAGGGCACTGTTTGCATGAGAAAAGCCTTTGGTATGTAATGTGAAAGTTTCTACAATTGAGAACTGCACAGTAGTAGTAGTTAGGGCTTTATTACTTAGTTCTAATTTGTATTGATGGCCTAAAAAAAGTAGCATGCTTTGCAGTTCTATGAAAGAAAAGATTATAAATGGAGATTAATTATAATTTTGCTAGCTCAGTACTTGTAAAACTAAAGCAATTTATATTCTTTCTCTTAATGATCTCCATTCCTGATTGCAGTAATGTAATCTAATTGTGATTATGATAGTATCTGAATCATGTGGGCCTCTATGTGATTGGAACTACTCTTTGCATTAAAAAGTAATTTTGGAGTAATGATGAAAAGTTACTGTGGAAAATTGGCAAGTAATATATTTTACTCTGTATCTTAAGTTTCTCCTTTCATTTTTGATTATATCTTATAGCAAGGATAAGTATGATACTATATCAAGGATTTATTACATCAAAGACTTATCAATGATAACTATGAGTATCAAGGATAAGCATGATATTATTGGAATAGCACAGATATGGTTGAGGCAAGAAATTGAGGTTTTGAGATACTAGTCTGGGGTTTGTGGAGAGAAAGGGGAGATGGAGGAGCCGTATCAGTATTCCTGGGAGATGAGTGTCTTCAGAGAGTATTTTGGCTGACAGAGCAATGTCAATTCTGATAAAAGTTAAGCAAAATACAGGTAGTCAGGTGGTTTTCTGAACGATTCTTTTGAACATTTAGGTCTTTGCTTACAGATGAGAGAGGCCTTCAAGAGGGCCAGAACTTTGATAAAGATGGCTTTTAATTACTCCGTTATTGACTGCAAGAAGGTAAAACTAAAGAGGGAATACCCATGTCTCTAAAGCTAACGTAGGATTGCTTCTAGTTTCTTGTGCTCTTTATTGAATTGCCTTTCAGAAACTATTTGAATTAATTCAAGGATTTGAGCCAAGGGTAATAAAGGGTGTTGAACTCGAGAGGTATGAAAGATCCAGTGATCTCAACATGATTTGATTTAAAATATTTGTTCAGGAGTAAAAAGCAATGCGAGCCTTATGGCAGGCTGACTTTGAGGGAATGCAAAGTGTGCTAAGGAATTTTTATCAGGATTTTATTATAATGTATGGTAAATCTACTGAAGAAAATTGGAATATATTTCAGAAACAGTTGGAGGACATTTGAAATTCATCCTGGTTTAAGTCTAAAGAAGGATAAAGGTAACAATGCCCAATGTGGCTAAGTAGTAAAGAGTAAGATAAGCAATAAGCACAAGGTGTTGAAAAAAACACACAAAATCTGGTAAGGTGGAGCAGTTGAAAGGCTATATAAAATAAGCAGAAGCAAACTGAAAGGCTAATTAGAAAAGCAAAAAGCAAATACTGAACGCTAACCGCAGAAAAAATATTTGCGATGATGATAATATCCTGTGAATATATTCCAGAAAATTCAAAGGAAAAATAGATCCACAAATCATGATAGTGTGGAAAAAGACATAACGGATTTGTTTAGCAGGTTTTATTTCTGCGTGTGAATACACAGAGGCAGATGGATGGATGGATGGGCAGATGGAGAGCTGTGGAACAAAGGAGGAGTGTTTTGCTTTATATTGCAACATGTGCATCCTCACCTGAAGAACTGACACACACGACAGTTATCACAATATTCAGTTCAGAATCATTTAGTGTGACCTGATTGGCAATAAGGGATGCAAGCAGTCAATATGATTTCAAAGAATCAGTTGAACTTTAAAGGAAACCAGACCTATGATAGCATTTATTATGGCCAATACCCACAAAACCCGACAGGGTGGCCTACAACTCCGAAGGGAAAGCGTGAGCAGAAGGGTGGATGTATCTCAGGTAACTTAATCTCATAACTGGTTGAGCCCTTGTGTTTGCTCCTGGGGCTATATTTGGGCCAGGGCTGTGCCACCACCAGCACCCTTGCTATAACCCTAAGTGATCAGAGGTCAAGCACCTAGAAGTCTGGCTCCAGCGGTGCCTCCTGGCACGGGGTGGGCTGCAGTTCCCTCCCCTGCAGCACAGTATACAGTTAAAAAGAGAAGATATTACTTATGACAAGCTGCAAATCTTCATTGTCCCTTTTTAATTCCAGAGGTCGTTAAAAAGAGCTCAGCTCTTTCATGACTTCTGTTTTGTACCTGTTAATTTCTACTAGCTGCTGTCTGCCTCTGCTACTGATGTGCAGAGCAAAGTTTGGGCTAACCTACAGCTTCAGCTTAGCTGACAATAACTAATACATGCAAGAATTGTTTTCTTCAGAATGTCTATTTCTTTTCAGAAGCATTTTTTTAATGTCCAGTTTTGTTGTGAGTTCCCCCATGGTGCAGTGATTTTTGCTCCCCCTGCTGTCACTACAGCAGCGAATTACTCATTCCTTTCACCCACCATGAATGTGTATTGATAACGTTGATGCTCAGGATATTTTTGTTAAAAACAAACATTTGCAGCAAAGGGAGGAGAGAGCCACACTGTATTTAAAAACAAACAAAAAAAAAGCCAACCCAGGGAGTATTCCATATTTTAGTTCCCAATGGCAGTAGGTGCTGAGCAAAAAGTCGACAAAAATTGATAAAGTGGAAAGATTATTTGCTCTTTTAAAACACTTCTCCCAACATGAGAGAGTTACCAAAAAATAAATAAGGGGTCATATTACTGGCCCTCTTTGTGTCTGAGAATGCTTAAATGCATGCCTTGGAGTAGTTCAGAACTACTGCACTGAACTTATGGCTTTACACTGAGCCCCTTTCCGAGGTGTTTCTGTAACAAGCTTTTCTTTGCTTACCAGTGATCTGAACTGCTGACAGCTCTTTCCTTCAGAATCAATTGTATTTACCTGGTTGTGTTCTGAAATGCTCCCAGAGTCACTGGCGAGGCTGCATGATGGTACTGTGGTGGCAAGGTGCATCCTCTGCCCCTGCCTGCCTTGGGGCAGTGCAAAGGCAGTCTCTGGGAACCAAATTTTCAGGAGGTGAAGCTTGACTCTGCAAAGGGGTTTTCAGTTAGCAGTCCTCCTTTTAGAAGCCTTTTGCTACAGCTGTGTATGTCAGGGGCTATTGAAAGAATGGAATATTTATCTAAAATCTACTCCCCTCTCTTTTTTCAGCTGAAAATCTTCCCTTTATTCTCTTTGTATCATGACTTTCCCTGCCTGTGACCACCTGTCTGCTGATTTTTGAAGGTTTGCAGGGCATTGCAATGAATTATTTGCACAGTGCAGTGGAAGCCATGGATGGAAATGGGACCTGGGTGCAGAACATCTTCAAGACATGCTGGGGACAGTGTCCTCTTTTCCTGAGCGGAGATGAGCATGACTGCTTGCGAGGAGCATCCCAGCCAACCTGCCGCCACGATTTCATTTCACTTCTCTTGCTTCTTAAAAAAAAGAAAAGAGAGGAAAAAATCAGACTAAAAGGCTTCCAAAAGGAGGCAGGAAGGTTTCTCCCGCAGAGGGCCAGTTTCTCAGCAACGGCGTCAGGAGTTGGGGCCCCTTGCCCCCGTGAAGGAAGTTCCTCGGGTGCCTGTTAGACATTGAGGGCTTTGTGAGGGGCTGCGGGGCCGGCCGGCTGTCAGCCCACTCCCTTAAGGGAACTTGACAGATCTTAAAAAAAAAAAGAAATACACACAAAAAAAATCAATTTTAAGCTCACATGCCCCAGTGGGTGCCAAAGCCACTTCAGAGAGGCTGAGAGATGGCTGAGTCGACAGGATTTGACTTCTAGAGGTAGAAAGGTGACAAACTCCATCATGAGAAAGGGGCAGCTTAGGGCCTCCGAGGCCGAACCTGCTCCCAGGATCCGGGGCCCAGCGTTGTATTGAACCTATTTATCTCTTTCATGGGCCCAAGGTACCACAGGGAAAGAAAAGTTGTTCAAAAAAACGCTGGCAGAATTCAAGGGTGTAAATGATGAATTACTTTTCATCAGCTGAAAGGAAACATACTCCGGAACAATACTGAAAGGGAGCAGGAGCATCTGACCTCCTGCTTCAGAGCAGCCAATATCTTCATTCAAGAAGACAACCATGAAATTACACAGAAAATGGGATTGTCATGAACAGCCCCTTGAAATCTCAGTATACAGTCATTACTGCATGGGAAAAAGCCTTCATCCACACATCATAACTTGTAACAGACAAGGGGGGGGAAAAAACCCCCACCCTGAAAACAGGCCTTGGAGTTACCAGTAGGAATGTAAAAAATATTTGTTGATTCAAACTTTTCCCCTCTAGTCTCCCAAATAATTGTAAACAGACATAACAATGTTCTAACTTGATAGTAACACTGGCTTTCTGGCCACAGACAGCTCGTTTGAGCTGTTTTGTAAATCAAAAGAAAGGAAGAGAGAGGAAAAGCCAATCTATCGCTTTATTTATATTATCCGTCTTTGGTGAATGATTTATCATTTAAGTGCTTTGAGAAGAGAGTCCAGAAACCATTGTCCAATTAGTGCTGCCCTCTTAAACTACATACTATAAATATTCGTAATTATCAGAATCACAAAACAACGTTCATCAGAGCTTCATATTCAGGGTAACAACTTATTTTCTGGGTTTGCCTAGCAAACTTTATATTTATCCAAATTAAGCAGAGAATAGAAAGCAAACAAGAGGCTGTTGGTTTATTTGAAAATGAAACCAATCACAGAGAATGAGAAGCCAGAAATATGGGGATAAAAATAATACATTTAACTATTTATTTCTTTCTTTATTCTTGCAGGTTTCTATGCTGACTTTAATTAAGCTAGCCCTGGGCTAGTGGGCATGGGGAGGGTTTTTTTTTTCCTTTTTAATTTTTTTATATTCCTCATTAGGCTGTTTTTTCCTTAGCTCTCATGGCTTTAATGACTAGTCCCATTAAATAGGTCAATGGACTTCTTTTATTTCAAGTTTTATATAGACTCATATTCCACTGAATCTTAAACACTGAACACCTAAAGTCTTTCTAAGCTTATTTCTTCATTCCTGCAGATAAAAATGTGTATCTTTCTCTTTTCCCTTCTCTCCACTGCAGCTGACCTTTCCTTGCAACCTGCCTGGGGAAAGCTCTGGAAAGCTGGCACCAGTCTAGGCCAGTTGTGTCAAAAAAAACTCCCAGGTAAGTGCTGGGCTGAGGTTTGCAACCTATGGGCAACAGCGAGGAGAGGAGGAAGAGGAGTGAAGGTTTTACACAACCGTTTCCTACCTATCTCTTCCTGGCTGGGTAACCCTGTTGGCAAGAAGAGGGGATGGTGTATATGGCCAACACAAATAGCTTGAGTGCAGGAGCCTGAAAACAAGTAGGTTGTGATCTGAGGAGCAGGACTTCAGGGACATCTGCTCTGGGATGGACACTGCAGAGCCTCCTGCCCAGTGGGTTTGGACTGACCCTTCAAAAAAAAAAGCTGTGAATGAATGAGATTTATTTAATCAATGGCAGGAGTGAGAATGATGTTTGGTTTTTTTTTAATGCGACTTTGATGACCCGTCTTGAACACAACTTTATGCTCCGACACTGCACGTAAGATGCTGCCACCTCCATTTCTGCTTTCAGGGCAGGAAACAGCAGGAGGACGGTGCTTCCTAAGGACTCCTTGTGTTGGGTCTGTGCGGAGGGGGGTTTGGTAGCAGGGGATGGCCACAGGGGTGGCTCCTGTGAGCTCACACCCCCTCCCCGGCCATTAACTGGGGTGATAATGCTTCTGCAATTAACATATTAAAGAAGGGGAAAACCAAACTGCTAAAAGGCTTGCAGGGGGGGAGGAGAGGGGGAGGTGAGAGCAATACCTGAGCACAGATGCCAAGGTCAGTGAAGAAGGAGGGGGAGGAGGTGCCGAGCCAGAGGTTCCCCTGCAGCGGTGGTGAGGAGCAGGCTGTGCCCTGCAGCCCGTGAAGGAGGAAGGTGGAGCAGATGAGGACCTGCAGCCATAGAGGACCCTGTACCAGGCGAGGTGGCTGCTCCCAGGGCAGGCCGTGGCTCTGTGGGAAGCCCGTGCTGGAGCAGCCTGTTGCTGAAGGTCTGCGCCTCGTGGGAGGAACGCATGGCCGAGGGCATCGTCAGGGACTCTCCCGTGGGAAGGACCCCACGCTGGAGCCGGGGAAGAGTGTGCGGAGGACTCCCCCTCGGAAAAGATGGAGAGACAGAGACAAGGTCTGAGGAACTGGCGGGTACCCCCGTCCCCCGCGCCCCTGAGGGGGAGGAATGGGGAGGGAAGTAATTTGGGCCCGGGAAGAAGGGAGGGGTAAGGGAAGGTGTTTTTAAGATCTGGGTTTGTTTTATTTTTGTCCTGTTCTGATTAGATTGGTGACAAATCGATTTTTTCCCCAAGTAGTCTGTTTTGCCCCTTCTTGTCTCGACTCGGTAGCTTTTCCTCACGTTTTTTCCTCCCCATCCACAGAGCGGGGGCGGGCGGAGCGAGCCAGGGGCCGCCTGGCTCTTTGTTGCCGGCTGGGCCGAAACCACGACAGTCGCGATAAGAATTTCTGTGTGCAGGTGGTTTGGAAAGAATTGCTGCTTCTGGTGGTGCAGAAGGAGGAGCTGCTGTACCAAGCAGTCTGCGTGGAGGCCCTTCTGAGGCATGAGGTAGGTGCCTCATGGGTTTCTCTGCAGCAGAGCAGGGGCTCTTTGCTTGTGAATACTTCACACGCAGAAAGAAGCAACGCTGTTGTCTTCTCTAAATGCTTCCAGCCTACCTGAGTCGCAGCACCTTGTGGTCCAGCAAACACCATATACTGGAAATTATTTTCCTCCCAAGCCTTTATCAAGTCCTTGAAACACGTGTTTTTTCATTTAGTAAAGTAGCCCATTCTTGCACCGAATCGTGCTGCACAGAATGTTCAATGTTGCTAACGCATCAGAGAAAAATCTGGCAGAAAGGTGTGTACAAACTGGGAAAAGTTGTGGTCTCCACTGGTTGCCACTGAAGCACAGTTGTAGTCCCAGGTGCAGGAGATTAGGTGATCGTGACCTCTTTGATTCAAATTCAGATACTCCTTCAGATACAATTTGAACCTTCTTATATTTTAAGTGCAAGCTGGGCTAAAATTAATCATAATCTCAACTCATACCTCCTAAATTTGTATACAAGATGCCTCAATTGGGAATGAATCAGCCCATACGAGTTGTGAATCCCAGTCTAGAGGTGTCTGCATGTCTCTGCTGCCCCTGCAAGGAGCTCATGGAGACTTTCTTCCCAGCCCAGTGCTTCAATCAAGAAGAGATGAATCTTACCGTCTAGATGTAATTTGTAGAGTAATTGGGGCCTTGACTGTGGCAACTTTTAGCCTGTCAGCAGTTGTACTTCAGCTCATAGTTAAAACGCCAGTGGCAACTATATTGCAGTTATTCTAAATATATCCATAGTTTAACTAGATGAGGTGATATGTGGGTTTGCAGTGATTTGTTTAGGTATACAGGGTGGCGTGAAAGGACTCTTTAAACTGGGATTGAATCTGTTTCGTTTTCTGAAAGGTGATTTTGATTGCCTTTTCCTCCTTTAGAGTTGAATGGTGATCAGAGCAGCTTTTCTGCATTGGGAAAGCAGGGAACCCCCAAAGTATAACCAGAGACCAGCAGTGGGGCATGGTGAGTGCGAACCTGTCACACCCTATTCCAAAGAAAAGGATGCCTTTTATTCAGATTTAACAGATGAGGCAGGTATAGCTAATCAAGCAGTTTGACTATGGAGCAATTTTTAATGCTCCAACAAACTGACCTCAAACTACACAAGCTGAAATTTAAAGTCTTATTATATACGTAGCTTTTTTTTTTTGTAACCTGCGTATGTTTCAGCACACTGTTAAAGAGTTGTCGTTATCCTAATTATAATTAAGCCACTTGTAATAAATTTGGAGATAGTAAACACTGTAAAAATATCTAAACAGGGAGCTGGTCCATTGATTTTATGGCTAAGTCATCACCTTATGTATAAATGATTCTCAGATGCCACAATTGATAAACAATACCTTTAATTCAGCAGTTAAAATGCTGCTATTAAAGCAGAAAACTGATTGAAAAAAACCACTGATGTGAATAACTCTGGTTTTAAGTACCATGTGCATTATGTAAGCCAATCTGAAGGTGGATTGAACTTGTGGCATACAGATCAGTGTTACAGATAAGGGATTTTCTTCCCATTGGGAAATGTTCAGTTGTTCCTTCTGGGGAAGGAGTTTTCTAACCAGATCAGAATTTCCAAAGTATTAGGCACCAGAGAAGCAATTAATGGGATTTTCGAAAGTGTCTGGGCACTGGATGCCAACAGAGCTTCTAGCTGATTTTAAAAATGATGTCTAGAACCCATCTGCATCTTTTGGCACCCAGATACCTTCAAAATGTCGGGTGTAGATGTCTGCCTTGCTTTGTGATGGCTGCAGTCTGTAGCACAACTAATTGTGACTGACAGCACAAAAAGACAGGTGCAGAATCGGAGTACAGGTCTAAAGGCTTGGTCCCGTGTAGTTGATGGACATTCAGTATATTTTGAATGTTTCACATTCACTGGCTCCTTAATTAAAGAAAGATATTTTGGATAGAGCAGCAGAAATCGACTGCTCTGACTGATACGAATCCTGTTTACTCTCCAACTCTGAACTCAGCAGGTTAAGTAATTGGGAGACAGAAAAGTTCCTATATTTCTATTTCCAGCTGGTGGTACACAAAAGGCAGGAAGTTATCTCATTAATGGGGCACCAGCTTTATGCAAATTATAGTAACAAAAAGGCTTCCCTTCATACTTTTCATAAATTACCTAATAAAGTAGGAATAAATGGCCATATTCAAGAGCCTTTGTTGTATTTTTAGCACAAGACTCTTTCTGTTACTGCAAATATGACTAAATGCGCCTTGTTCAAAAGGGGTGTTTATGAAATAAGGCCACTCAAAAGCTTTTATTCCTTAACAGCCTTCAGTTACTTTTATGGCACAAAATTAACATAATTAGTCACAGAGAATAGATGACATAAGCAGCGTGCCATGCACAAAAGGGGAAACCAGTATCTAAGGAAGGTATTTTGAGAGATCAAAAATTTTCAAAGTGCTCAATACTAGAAGGTCCTTTTTATTTGTGCACAGCCTTAAGATACTTTCTTACTCCGTGAAATTCACATAATGAGATGCAGCAGACAGATGACATTAGCGATGAGCCATTAGAAAGAGGTCAGTTTCCTCTGAAAGATAGTCACTGTTCCTGCTCGTCATTAATTTGCAGCTTCAAAGCAGCGAGCATATGATAGTCTGGCATGTTAAGCAAGTTGCAGTTATCTTTAAATAACCATTTTTTTCCAGTTATTAGAAGCTAAAGTTTTTAAACTTCTGACTGAAAGCAAAATTAAAGCACGCAGCAGTGTAAAAAGGCTATGGAGAGATTAGAAAAAGGAAATCAAATATGTTTTAGAAATGAAGTTAGCTTTTCCCCAGGGAAAGGCTGTCTTAACTTTTAGTTCAAGAGTTTGAGGTTGCATATAGACCTCATAGACTTGATTGCTTACTGGCAGAAGAGGGACAAGTAGCTATTTTTAGCCACTGTCTTTGATTAACATGCCCTGATCTAAAGGGCAGAAATGTGCAACTATATAAATAACATTGCAGCCCAAAACCACGGATGTCTGGGACACTTGAGCAAGGTGAGAAAAGACAGAATGATCCACTGTGCTTTTGACACGGTGTGAAGTTTGGTTGCATCTCCAGAAAAAAGCTTTGAAGAATTGAATCGTATCTTTCTACAGGTGACTAGGGAGCAAGCAGAAGTGCAGTAGGCAACTCCAATGTGTAGCACTGAAATCTTGGTATAAAAAGATTAGTCACCTCTCCAGATAACATCACACGTCCAAGCTGGTACTAACAAACGTTCTTGTTTTATAATAAATATCCTTTCATTTCTACTCTTCACTTCATGCTTATGTCGTGAGTGAAGCCTCAGAAGGATCCTGATTTAAGTAGCCCAGTCTGATTGTTGAAGCCCAGACTTGGCCATCCTGCTGGGGCAGTGCAGAGCAGAAGACAACATTGCTAATGGATCTATACTGTGCCAGGGTTACTGGAGTTAGCACAGGTTTGAGGAAATAGAAAAGTCACAGAATCACCAAGGCTGGAAAAGACCTTTAAGATCATCAAGTCCAGCCTGTGACCAACACCACCACACCATCTAGACCATGGCACTAAGTGCCACATCCAGCCTTGCCTTGAACACATCCAGGGATGGCACCTCCACCACTTGTAGGACATGTTACAAATGCAGTCATTGTAACCCTTTAAACAGTATCATTAATTAGAGGTTTTTTTGCTTTATTTAGTGGGCTTTCGGACTTTGCATCACCACAATCATGTGAGTCACCCAAACTAAGAGTGTGGTTGCCCTGGTTTCTTTCTGTCACCCTTCTGCAGAGACACCCCAGCCCATGCCAGTGCTACTGATCCCAGTGTCCCAGGTGCACAGCTGGTGCACAGTTACTCATCCCCTGCACTGATAGCACAGTCCCACTAGCACAGCTTTGGCCAGGAGCAAGGTTTCTTCCAGGACATGGACACCACACTGCTCTTAGAGAGGCCAAGCAGCCAGAGTGATGTGGTCTACACCATGTTCCTTGCTCTCAGAGCCAGGCAACAGGCCCCACCTTGCTTAATTATAAACTGATTGAGATACAACCCGTGGTCAGTCACCTGCTAGCAGTCTCTGCCTTGTCCAGCCCATAGCAGGGGAGGCCAAGCCTTGTAGGCATCTAACATAAATAGTAACACTGTTAAACCTCTGCAGTAGGATGGGATGAAGCTGAGCTTGAGTTCCTAAGAAAATCAGCTAACAGCACAAGCCTGTGGCTAGCATTTATCTGTGGTGTTTTAATTTGGACTGGACCTGCATTCTGTGCTGTGATTTACTCGGGATGAAGCAGGGTTCACTGAGCGAGGAGAAGTGCAGGATGTTTTACAGCCTGGCTGTGGGCTAGGCTGCTTTCAAACTCGTGTAGAACTACCACTAGTTCTGTTTGTTTTATTTCATATAGTTAGATCTGGTTATGGATGTATCATAACTAGTTGCACGACAAAGGCACCTGAATTTTGGATTCAGAATTGAATCTAGGTGTAAATTCCCCTGAAAGCTTGGGGTACCTCAAGTATGATGGGCCAGCCTGGTTTGCTAGGAGCACTTCCAGTGCTACCCTGCTAATTTAAAGAGCTTTAGCTGATACAATTTGGTGCTTCCAGTTCTGTGTGTATCTAATGCCAACACTGCTTCAGTTTTTATCAACATGGGATTACCAGTATTTTTAAGAAGAGAGACTTCTACCTACAAAGCCTCTTGAGTCCTGCCTCTGAAAGCCCTGGTTTCAAAGCAAACCATCCCTCTCTGGTGGTTGGCACTGGGATCCTCAGTCCCCAAGGTAGAGTGTTGCTGAATTGGCAAATCTTTCCATTGCAAGGGGAAATCCAACCAACTGAAAATTTAGGAAACAGCTTGTAAAATAGACACACACAGTTCAGATCAAGGTGGTAAAATAAGTAGAAGGTTAAAAGACAACCCTTCTGCCTCTTTCTCCTACAAAGACCTACATTTAGGACAGTGCTTTCCCTCATTTGGTAAGAAACCTCCTTGAGTTTGTTTTGCTGTGGTTTTTGAGAGTTATTTAGGGATGGGGCAATATTTGTGGGCTGCTGTTTTATGGCTTAATTAGATAAAGAGTGAGAGGAGACTAGACAGATGGTGTTATATCAATCCTAACCCCTGGCCTCAGCTTGCCTGGTTAACAGAGACACATAGCCATTAGTTTTGAAGTGCAGAAAATCTTCTTTCCTTTCATAGGACAATAAACAGAACATTATTTGAACATAAGTAAGTGGTGTCAGGTTTCAGTGTTTAGGCCAAAATTTCATCTGATTAATAAATTTTTTCTGCTTCAGAAAATGTGAAGTTTTAAGGAAAAACTGAAACTAAAAGCGTTTTGCCTCAGAACATAAATTCTGAAATGTTATTGTTTTTCCTAATGGAGGCTTTAGTCTTGTTATTGTGCTCTTTGGGTCACGCCCTGGAGCTGCACTGAACTCTTGTATCCTTCTGTTTAAACTGACCAAAGCACATCATAGTATAACCGAGCTTCTCCAGCCCTCTTGGGCAGAGCTGATCCCAAGTGCTGTATTTTTGTGGGCTCTTGGTGGCGCATACACTCAGTACAGATTGGTCAGGATCACTGCCAAAACCAGAACCCTCCCTGTGCTCTTCCTTGGCTCTTCAAAATGCTGTATCAGGTTGTCAGTAGGTTGGGATGAGGGCTGGGATAAGACTCATGATGTGAATTTCTGTGTTTGCCTTTTTATAGTGCAAGGCCATAAATATTTTTGTAGAAAACAGAAAACTAGGAGACCCAAATCTTAGGTGTGGAAGTGTAATATATTACCAGGCCCTTGCTAAAGCTTGCAGATGTAACCAGGCTTTCACCACACATCTTCCCAAAGGATTACTGGAACTCATGTACTACCTTCATGTCCAAAAAGTAAAGCAGTTGCTATCTGTAAATGTTGTTCTCAACTTGTCTGTGCCAAAAATGGGTAAAATAGATTCCAGCTAGTTTTTAATCTGTTTTCACATATACTGCATGCAAACTACTAAGTGGAAATGGTCTCCTGAAGATGAGCTTGCTATGCCAAATCCAAAAAGTATGGTTGGATGACTTAAGAGAAATATGAACATTCAGCAGATGAAATCAGCAGTGGTGAGAGCTGATGAAATGCCACTGTGGTTCTGCCAAAGGTCCACAGGTCCACATCAGGAACTAACCTCAGTGCAGAGATGTGTAAGCTGCAAACCTGTTCCAACAGATGACACACAAGTGAAGGGACACACAGGGTTCAGTTTGGTGAAAATATGGAGAAGGAGGAAAAGGGTTTTACTGGTATTTGAAACGAGAACCTAATGTCCTTTAAGTGCTTTTTATTACTTTTAGCCTGTTTCTTCAAGGGAAAATGTGGTTAGTTTGTGATACGCTTATAAAATCATTTCTATTCTTTGCTTGTACTAACTTCTACTTTTTCTACTTTCCATTTTTTTTTATATAAAGCTTAAGTAATATATCAATATGTCTATCTGTGTCGGTTTGGCACTGAGTTGGCAGTCTCTCAATTCACCCCTCCTCCCCCTAAGGTAGGGAAAGAGGGAGAAAAATGATAAAAAGAGGCTCTCTGGGTTGAAAAGTGAAACAGTCATCAATAGGAACTTAACATGATGAAAATTCCATTTTGCTAATGTTATCCTAGCTAGACATAGTGCAGCCACACAGGTGTCTTCAAGAAGAGGAGCAGTAGATTTTGTCATGGAGCTTGATTCCAATGTCCCAAGTGGATGAGAATGAACATCCAGGCACTTTGAAAGCCTCTGAGTGTAATGCACCTTGGTTTTGTTTTCAGTGAGGGGGGGAAAAAAAAGCCTTGTTTTTTCTTCATTGAAGGGCAGAAAATACTCACATATATTTTTGACTTTCTCTGAAACAATGAGTATAGACCAAATCCCAGCATGCTGCTGGTGAAGAGTTCAGGCTAGTCCTTGACATCAGGCAGTAGGGTAGGATCTCTGAAAGCACTCTGCTGACCTAATAATACTCATATTTACATTAGTAAGAGTGAATTTAATCAATGTTGAGTTATGCCTAAAATGTCAAAAGGTGCTACTTCAAAATATTATATTTCAGTTTGATGATGCTATTATTTTTGGTTTGGTATTTTGCTCACATTTTTTTGACAGTAGAGGTGCTGTATTTAAGAGCCATGACAGAAAAGATAGTTGAGTGGAGATGTTACTGGGACCAGACTCATGCAGTGATATTGGATATTGTCAGTAGCTGAGATGAAAAAAAAAATGTAATTGTTGTCATTTTCAAGTCCTGGGTCTGCCATTATCGAGGAATTTTTATAAATACTGTGACACCAAAGGCAATTTTGGAAGATGGATACAAAGGGGAAGTAATGCAGAGAAAAACTGAAGGCTACAAGATTTTTCCTGAGATTCCTGTAGGAAGAGGAAACCAATGGTAAAGAAAGAAATACAACAGAAGGAGATGCTAGCAAATTCTGTGCGTCACATTTCAGAATGGATTATATCTGCCTTAACTAATAAGACTCTATGGAACAGTATGAGAGAATTATGAATTGGATGTTCTTGTTAAGGTCTAGTTCAGTTTAATTAAAACACGGACTCCAAAGCAATATATATGTGCATGTGTCTCTGCACATGTAGCCTGGTTTATATATCAACAAGCATACGAACCAATAGATAAAATACAGACACCCTTGTTCATTGTACCTAAACTTTTGCTTTAAACACAAAGCTTTATACATTATTTTAAACACATTTTTAACACATGTTAATAATATTCATGCTGTTGCTTTGAAAAATCGGCAAGATGTGGTTAATGAAGAGAAACTGCAGCATAAATTGCATGTAAAATATGCAATCCACAACAACGTATTTTTTCTCAAGCTACAGTTTTTTTACATTAAACATCTTTTAGCCTGGTTAAATTTATTCCCTATTGTTTATAAAGAACATCATCAGCCACCGCTGCTTGAAACAACTGCAAGTAGTAACCCAGGCAATCTTCTTACTTTAATAAGATTCTTTGGTTAAAAATAGATTTTGAGTCTATCTCGCATTAAAGGATGTAAATCCTAATGAAATTGCACAAACTGTTTCTCATTTTAAAGGGTATTTTCTCTGTACAACCAAACACTCCCCTTTTTCTGAAGTTTCACCAAAGAAAATAGCAGTAGGTTTTTTGTTGTTGGTATTTTTTCCTACTGTCACTGGACAGTCCATTCTGCCATGTCTGACGTGGTTTACTAAATAAGCCTCTTCTGAAGGTCCAGTTCAGACACCTTCACTAGCACTGAGTAATCTTTTATTAATGTGTCCATGAGATTTTTACAATATCTCACTAAAATGCTCTTTGCTGCAGTTTTATTGGACTGCTGGTTTTGCCTGTCCACAATTGTAATGGATAACAATTCATTTTCTTCCTCAGTGTCTTCTTATAGAAAACAAACAATCCTAATTTCTTACCTTTTATTTCCCAGTGAAATTCTAGTTTTCTAGATGTTTATCATTCTCCTCTTCTAGATTCTCTCCAGTTTGTCCATGTCTTTCTCATCCTGGGTATTTCATGACTGGGCCATGTACTACCAAGGCCAAAAAGTGCAGCAGGTCATTTAATATTTTTTTGCAATTGTTTAACATTTAGGATTCTTGTCTGCATAACTGGACCATGTAATGCAGAAGGCCCTGTCTGTCTTAACAATGTCCCCCATTCTGTATTTAACATCCTGGTTATTCCTAACAAACCATAAAATGTGCATTTTCCCTGCATTAATTGAATGTTGGTTTTTAGGTCATTTCTCCAATCTGACAAGGTCTTTTGAATTCTAATCCTATTCCCTAATGTGCTTGAAGTCCATCCCTGCTTGGTGTTAGATGCATGTGTTGTGGAGTTTACAATTTCAGCTTTTACTTCTGGTGTCCAGAAGCCTATTCCCTCCTTCTCATACACAAGAGATGAGTTAGTATTTAGTAATCAATCCAGGCTTTTACAGCTTAAGAGATTAATCCACTGCAAACAATTGTTTTGCTTTATTATTGTTATTATAAGCAAAATTGCTGATGCTCCCAAGACTGTAATTTATGTCAGAATCCTATTGTGCTAAAACCTATAAAAACACACATGAAGACAAGGACCCTGATTCAAATTGAGAAAAGAAGGCTCAGGGGAGACTTCATCACTGTGTTCCAGTACTTAAAGGGTGGCTACAAAGAAGATGGAGACTCTCTTTGTACAGGGTGTTACGTGGAAAAGGAGAGGGGTAATGGGTGCAAGTTACTTCTGGGGAGATTCCAGTTGGACACGAGGAAAGTTTTTCACAATGAGAACAATCAGCCACTGGAATAATCTCCCCAGGGAAGTGGTGGATTCCCCCAAATTGGACACTTTTAAGACACAGCTGGACAGTGTGCTGGGCCATCTTGTCTAGACCGTGCTTTTACCAAGAAAGGTTGGACCAGGTGATCCTTGAGGGTCCCTTCCAACCTGGAATTCTACTATTCTATGAAATAAACTGGTGAAAAAATAGACACAGCAATTGAGCATGGCAAGGAACAGGTGGTCTCTTACATCCATAGATCACCCAGTCAGTCATATTAGCTGCATATGCAGCCTGGCAGGTCTCAGTCATTTTGAAATATGTGTCAATAAATGAGTATGTGTTTGCCTCTGAAGTCATTCTACAGAAAGCTGATTTCTTACTGCCGCCATGGAAGTCACAGATACTGAAAAACTGGAGAAGAGGGCCTGGGATTGGACATGACATAAATATGGATGAGCTGTAGGAGTGGCAGGAAGGATGGCTGTGATCTCAGGGGTGGCATGGCTGAAGAAGCAATAGATAATACAGTGGGAAAGGGGCAGTGTTGGGAAGGTAAAGCTGGAAAAAGTGCATGAGGACAGGCAGAAAGAGGTGGCTTACACACAGGATTTGTGATGGTCCTACAGAAAAGGAGAAAAAGGCAAGTCCCCATGGATGATAATTTTCCCTGAATTTACTTGAAAGCCTGAAAATCTAATTTGCTAGAGATAGGTAAAAATTTTTATTTCTGGGGTTTTTGGGGGGTTTTTTGTTTGGTTTTGAAAATTGACTGCATTTTTTCCTTGCTTGTCAGTGAGCCCCTGTTTCAGTGATTACGAGTGTGCTGCCAACTATACTTTCTTCTGCTTTCAGCTGGGAGCTTCCATGGTATTAGTGCTACTCAGAGGAGCAACAAGCTGTGCAGTATCATGGAGCCCCAGATTTTTTGGTTCTGCAAATGAAACCAGGGCTGGTTTGTTCCCTTCTCTTGTATTTGCTATTCCACTTTCTCATTTATTTAGTGTCATTTTAATTTCCTGGGATGTACCTGAAGACTGGTGTTAGTAGTGATGGATAGAAAAGATAGAGGGAACTTAAGTTGAGTATTGTTGGCTTTTGCTAAAGGTCCTCAGGAAAAGACATACAGGGCGTATCTGAAATTGAGGCATGGTCTGCATTAAACAGACTATAAAACAAGTTTCAGTTTGGGTTAGGAAGAATATTGACACTGTTGATATAGGTTTGGCCACCCTTAGTTTAGAGAAAATTAGTCGAGCCTTTGTAAGTTTGTGAGAATTACTGTTCAGCTCCATGCCCAGCCAGGCAATTTGCTGTCCTCTAGAGATACAGCTGATGTTAAGAGTTGCTCAGCAGGATCAAATATGAGATGTTTTGGCTATTTGTGCTATTTTTGAATTACAGTATAACACCCTCAGCTTCCAAACTATTGCTGTGTGAAGGAAAGGAAATAAGTCTTATTTTTTAATCTAAACTGAAGAAGGGAATGAGTACTGAAGGCCACAGTTAGAGGTTACACATAGATGGAAGAAACTGTACAAAGTGTCCTGACTGTAGGCTTTGGCTCAGTAACACTGGCCCAGTTGTGACCACACATGTTTAGTTAGCTTCCTACTGAATATCTTCCCAGGTCAGAGCAGTTGAGAAGCCTGAAGCTCCTGTGCTGTGGCATTGGGGAGGGAAATAGGGGGGTTGACAGGAAGGCTGGGAATGGGCTTTTTACAAGGGCTTGTAGTGAGAGGACAAGGGGTAATGGATTAAAACTGGAAGAGGAGAGATTTAGGTGAGACATTAGGAGGAAATTCTTCAGTGTGAGGGTGGTGAGACACTGGAACAGGTTGCCCAGGGAGTTTGTGGCTGCACCATCCCTGGAAGTGTTCTAAGGCAGGTTGGATGGGGCACTCACTGAGCAACCCGGGAGGTGTCCCTGCCCGTGCAGGGGGGTTGGGACTAGATGGTCACAGAATCAGCCTGGTTAGAAAAAACCTCGAAGAGCATCAAGTCCAATCATAACCTAAATCCACCCACCATAACCTTTATCTACCCATTCAATGCTTAAATCATGTCCCTAAGCACCACATCTGTGTTTCTTTTGAACACTTCCAGGGATGGTGACTCCACCACCTCCCTGGGCAGCCTGTTCCACTGTCCAACCACTCTTTCAGTAAAGAAAGTCTTTCTAATATCCAGCCTGAATCTCCCCTGGGGCAACTTCAGGCCATTTCCTCTTGTCCTGTCATTATTGACTGGAGAGAAGAGACCAACCCCCACCTCCCTACAGCCTGCTTTCAGGCAGTTGTAGAGAGCAGTGAGGTCACCCCTCAGCCTTCTCTTCTTCAAACTAAACAACGCTGGTTCCCTCAGCCTCTCCTTGTAGGACTTGTCCTCCAGGCCTTTCACCAGCCTGGTAGCTCTTCTAAGGCCCCCATTTTCTAAGGTCGTCTTTAAGGTCCCTTCCAACCCAAACCACTCTATGGTTTGATGTTTTGACTGCAGCCTGAGCAGGGCAGGGCCCTGTGTTTTCCTGACTGGTGGTGACCCACCCGAGCTGGTTAAGGAGCACAGTGCTGCAGCAGGAAACAAAGGAATGCAAGGAAGAATCCTATTAATGCTGGCTGCCCTAATGCGAAACCAGATTTCATTTTTAGACTTCTATTTTCTACTTTAATTATATAAATCTGAACATATTTTCAAGATTATGAAATAAGAGCTGAGAAGCCAGTTATTTTTCATCATTTATTTTTAAAGCAAATTTATCTTTGAATTGTCATCTGTTAAAATTCCTGAGACGCAGACCACAAATGAGTACAATATGAACACGATTTTCCATGCCAGCCCAATTCAGATAGGAGATGTAAAGATTTTTTTTTTAGGTTTCCTTTGAACACTTCAACACACCCGAAGTGTGACCAGTTCCACCAAAGTAAGCCATGGGTTGTTCTCCAGGGTTAGTGTGTATGTGCACACATGCATGTGTACATACAAAACTGATACTAAGCTTAACTACTGTTGGCACCATTAACTGATTAAATATTTGATTTAACAGATTCTGAAACTTTGAAATACTCTGGAAAAAAAGAAAAAAGGAAGAACTATGGGAACACAGGAAAGAGCTAAAAAATGCTTTCTTGGGAATCATACAGAGATGGTTCCTAAATGCTTCCTTTCCTTTATAGGATGCTCCACCATTTAATGTCCTGATAGCAGAACTTGAAATTTAGTTTCATATTTTGGATTTCTAAGAAATTAAAATGAGGCACGAGATCTGCTTCACGTGGAATTCTAGCACCATACCTTATTTTGTCGTCTTGCACACTGGATAAGCAAACTGTTGCCCTTTGTTATAGTTTTCAATGTTTATTTAGCACTTGCCACCTTTTAATATAATATTGCCATTTCTTTTTATAGGTGCTCTCCTTAGTCATCTTTAGACACGGTTGGCTTTCTGAATTTGGGCTTACTGGCAATAAACCTGTTGTCTCCTTTATGCTTCCTGCTGGTTTCTGTTTATTTTTCTTTGTAGTTAAGTGCTGCTGTCAAAGTTCCCCAAGCTCTTTTATTCCTCAAGTCCTGGTCATCACATGTCTCAACATATCAAGTCCTTGTTGTCAGATGTAGACAAGCTCTGTCTTCTCGAGATGCTTGCTTTGTCTGCCGAGTACTGAGATGTTTGGAAATTCGATCCTTAGGACTGGTTACCTAACTAGGAACTTAACGGGTGCTTCAGTCAAGAGTGGGCAGAGTTGCCTTCACATGCTGCTCACTTTCTTCTACTGAAATGCTTTGGGGTTGCACTCAGTGGCAGCTCTTCATCCAAGGTTTATATGACCAGGCTTTGACTATCCATACAGCCAGTGCTTGTTGTATTACTTAAATAATCGTAAAGAATTTTAGATCTTAAATAATATCTATGTCAAATATCTATCTTCTAATAATACTTTTTGCATTAATAGGGTAAACCTAGAAGTGTCTCACCTGGCCAAGGATCCTCAAACCTAGGCTCAGTATCCTGGAGTTTTGCTGGCCCCACCTGTGGATCTACTCTAACCCAAGTCTTTGCAATAATGTGATCTTTCCTACCAAGTGTGTCTTCTCCAAGGATACTGTGCTTCTTTTCAGGCTGCTAAAAGTGTTTTTTTTTCTTCTGTGTGGGCTGAATGATTACAACTATAAAGTGAATCCTAGTTCTTCCTTTGTAGCTTGTATATTTGGCATCTACACTATGCCCAAAATGATTCCCTGTTTTTGGGTTTGGTGGAGGATTCTGACTGTGATGTAAAGAGGAAGGAATATAAGAAAAACAAACACTTGCCACTTTGCAATTTACATAGCAAGTTTAGCTCAGCGATGATTTAAAACAGCACAGAAAGCCCCTGAATTGATCTTTGAACAGCAAAGTTGAGCTTCACTGCAGCAACACCATAAACATTGTTAGGATATATTAGAACAAAAGAAACTTTACATTCATTCTTGATATCTCCTTGAAATTTATTCACCCTTTGGTACCAAGAAATATAATTTGATGTCACTGACTGTTGGGGTGTATTTTTGCATGAACTCTAATGGACTGAGCCATCCCTAGCTATCTCCAAAGGGTTACAGGGACAACTTAGCACTTTGACTGAAGGTTGCAGTGTTAATTAAGTCGCTTCTGTTGTGCTTGGGAGTCTTTCCTGCTAAATATATTTCCTTGAAGCCAGAGCCCACGCTTGCAAGGCTCTCCTGCTAACCAACCTTCTGGGACAAAATCGAGTTCCTGAAGCCTTAAGCCCAATATACCGCAGTGCAATTATGAATCAAACAGGGAAAGGAAATTGGAAGGAGCAACTGAAGATATTTTACTCTTATGAATTAGTACACAAATACAGATTTATAGTCTGCATATGTGTTTTGTTTTTATTGATGGCTGTAACTAAGGACACCTGTAAGTCAGGGAAAAAGGGAAAGAATGAAAAACAAAGGGAGGAAGAATATAACATGCAGCATTTCAGAGTTGATTTGAAGTCTGTTATGTGAGACTTAAAAACTTGTTTTTCTTTTCCTGGAAAACCTGTATCATTTAGCTAGTGTGCCTCAGTGTAAAGTATGAAATACAATAATTTTTTTAAAGATTCTTTCAGCATTTCCAACGGAAATGTTGAGCTAAGTGTAGAATTTGTGGGATCAGTTAGCTTATAAATAATGATCCTTTATGCTGGCATTGGGAAATCTGTGTTCCCACAGCTAGTTCAATAAAGCAATTAATATCAATGAATGCTGAAGAAAGCAAATCTCTGTTCGCTTTTGTCCGGATTAGTTAACATAAGAAAAATCCCATCCCTCTCCTGGAGTGTTTAACCTTCTCCTAGGAAGACATGCTAATGAAAGGTAAACAAAGTGTTCTGTTTGACATGTGTTTGCCATTCCCCCCGCCCCGTTCCTCCTGTCACACGCTTTCCTTCTTACGAGACGATTCACATTTTTCTCTGGAAATCTTCACTGTGGTTATTTTGTTTCATGCACCCCTCAGTGCCAAGCCTGTCTTGTCATTAGCCCTCCGCATTCCTGCTGGTGTTTCTAGGCTAGTTCCTGCTCAGCTGAATTTCATTACGGAGGGACTTCACCTCCAAAACTCACAGATAATGTGTCTTGAGCACACGGGACGCTGAAGTCTGCCGCGTAGAAAACTCCTCATTTCCTTGGCATTGCCTTCCATCCGAGGGGAAGTGTTTCTTGTCTGACAGGGCATATTTCTGTAGCCCACGTAAAGTTGTCTACTCAAGGAAAAGGAAGGTCTGTCGAGGGAATGGGTGTGGTTTCACTGACCTCATCCCGCAGCCATGAATTTGTGCAGTTCAGGCTTTGTAGATCCCAGGTTTTGATAAACCAGGGTCGTAAAAACGGCCCTGAACTTTCCCTGCCTTTGGCCACGTTATCGGAGATTTCACACACAGGCAGTAAAAAAAGCTTGAAAGATTTTTATCTCCTAGCAGCCAAAAAGTGTGGTAATAAGGTAAAGGTTGAGAAGCATTGTTGGCGTAAAAAATCCCCTGCTTATACTGGATTTATAACACACCCAGTTTAGTAAGAATTGGCACTGCTGAGCGTTTTCTGACAGTGTCGGGATAATATATTGCAAAAGGCAGAGCAGCCAAGTCTCACACCTGAGCAGCAAGACACGCTTCATCCTGCCGATGGAGAAACCTAAATCAAACTTCACTGTTACTACAATGCAATTACTCCTCTCTTAGGAGCTCCAAATGTACAGAGGCGAGGCATAAAACTTGTGATTTTGGTATACTGTAAGAGTTTATTAACCCCTTAAGTATTTGCATGTACGCTGCATTTGGAGAGATTGCCTTTTAAAGTTTACTAGGCATGTTTCAAAGCAAAGTAATAGTTTCTGGTGGGGGATGCCATGGGTGTGAGGCCAAAGCAGGTTTCAATGAAGTTTAATTTTATTTTGAAAGTAAATAAAACAATATGTGGAGCTTTGGATTGTGTTTTCTATCGCCAGTGTGTGAAGTGAGACCTCCCTTACACTTCAATAAGAAATGTTTGGTGAGAGAACAGGCTTTCAGTGTTTGAGAGATTCTGTAAAAGTCTGATACTGCTCTTTTACGTTCCTTTACTTAATTTGGGACCCTCCCTATCTTGACACAGTCGCTTCTCCTTTCTCCTTGCAGTTAGATTAATGAAAAAGTCATATTGTGATAATGAACTTAAGCTATATGAATAGAAGAGAAAGACAAGCACAGGAAGATGTTCTGTAGGTTTTGTGTGTGCAGATGTGGCAGAGCCACCCTAATAAAAGAGTATGCAGCATGAATACATGCGTGCTTGTACTTTTGCATGCCTTTTCTTCATCTATATTCTTTCTTTTCCAAGTGATCAGATTTCACAGTCTTTCTCTGTAGCTCTTATCATGATTTTACTTCGCTCATTTTCATTCCATATTCTGTATTGGGTTACTTTTCTCACGTGTGCTGTTTTTTACCTTCAGTGTCTTCTAAGCAGAAGAAAAAAACCAGAGATGTTGAGTTCAAGCCTCATGTTCAATTTATTATCACATAGCAAAAGTTAAACTGAAAAACTGATATATTTTTCTTGTAGTTTTTGGGTATAATTGACAAGAAGTCTACTGATACAGCTGCTTGAGAATGTAACTTTATTATTTCTTTGATTTTTGCAAAACTGATTTTTTTGTGTTTGTTTTACAATATTCACATTGCAGGATAGGAAGGGCAAGATAAAAACCCCACAATGTTTTGTTTCCGGTTTGATCAAACCTAATAAAAATTTCAGTCTGTCACCACAAATAGAAATATTCCCTATCAGCTTGACAGGCACATGTGCTGGCTAATGTTGATAGTTTTACAAACTCAAAGCTGAAGTTCCTCAGCCTTGCCTTTCCTGGTAAATGCTAAAGTAGGATGTTGGGTTATAACTTTTTATGATGATCAGCCCGGCAGAGTTACTTTAATGCATAATGGATATTCTGTTATTTTAGGGCAACTTAGCAGTTGCTGTCTGACAGGTTGGTCTCCAGGAGAAGGCTGGGTCATGAAACTGCCATCAGATGTTTCAGCTTTATGCTCCTGACAGTTCCATGGAGAGCTTAACGTGGCCTCTTCTCCCCTGCTCTATGCAGGATGAAATACCTGCTTTTTAATATGGAGAAGGAAGGGTGATGTGTCCTCCTTGGCATGTCCAGAGAAGGAACATCATCTGTTTTGAAAAGGTGACTCTACACACTCTCCAAGGGCTGTGCAGAGGGGTAATTTAGAAACTGTCTTATTATTGGCATCTTTTGAGCCACGTTCCAAGGCAGTGAGGAATTAGGGTGCACAAAAACACCCCAGGTGTTCGATAGGTCTTGAGATCCTCCTTTTGCAAATTGGTAGTATCCTCCTTAATACTTCATAGGACAGTGAACTAACTGTATGAATATAGCACATATTTTGCCAGTTCTCTCCTTGGGCCATTTTTTCTAAAAAGATTATTTTTTTTTCATAGCCACGAGGCAGTGTATTTCCAACACTGCTGAAAATCAGGGAGCCAGGTCTGGCTTCAGCATAGACAGAAACAAAACAGCATGTACCATTTCTCCTTGCCCTGTGAAAACACTGTTGAAAACTGCAGCTACTGGCTGATGGAATGATTTTGCTCTCAAACAGAAAATAAAAAGCTTTCAAAGTTGACTAGTACTGTCAGAAATTATATTGCTTCACTAAACATACTTTAAAATGTTTATTTATGCAGATTTCAGGTAAAAATGTGCCAGTAAAAGCAAACTAATTTTATTCAGATAATACAGGTAGCTGCAAACTTTGGCTGTCCTCTAATTCCCAAACACTTATCCCCACATACACTTCCTGTTGCCTGACTCTCATCAGCTGGAAAAGTCATTATCTGAAGGGAGAGCTTTGCATCTGTCAGCTGGGAAAGTGATTACTGAAACTGATAGCAATAGCAGTTGTTTTAGTTTAAAATGGCTATCTATGTGGGGTTTCTAAATTATTTTTTTTTTAAAAAAGTTGTCATTATTTAGTCAGTTTACATTATCATTGTTGTGAACATCAAAGACCTAAAGAGTATCACCACTCAGCTTCCTGCTGAGTCTTGGATAGGCAAACTTCAGAAATGAACTGACCTGGATGAAGTACATGAGAATGATTTTGGAGGGAGTGAGCTTTAAATTCTAACAATCAGACTAAAACACAGGAAGTGATTTTTTACATCCCTTTTTTTTCTGTCCCTCCTCTTTAAGCTGTCTCATCTCCATCATTTTTTTTATGCTGACACACAGGTGATGGCAAACACTGCTGGGGCAAACTCCATCCTGGGCACCGAGTCCTTGTCCTCTAGATACCTCAGAGTCAAAGCTGACAAGAAATGGGGGCACCCTAAGTGGGTAGAGTGGATTCCAAAATGATATTTTGTTACAGGAAAAATGGGAGTGTAGCCCTGCTCCCCCACTGCCCAAATAACCTTTTCCAGATTATGTGAATTGCCTTTAATTGCTACAAAAGACATAACAAATATTTTGTTCTTCTGAAAAGTTGTTGCTCAGTGTCTCAAACTTTTCTTTAAAAAATGTAGACCAGCTCCAAAATGCTCAGAAGTGTGACTTCATTGAAAGCTCTTAAAATCCATATTTAGTTCCCAAATAAGTAGCCTCATTTTCTGTAACACTGTGCAATCAGTGAGTCTCATTGACCTAGGAGTGTTTGCCTTCTCAGCAATTCCAAAAAAGAAAGCAATTTGTTTAGAAGTCAAATATACTCAGAAAGTCTTCACTTGTCAATATTTTTGAATGTACTTTTTAAAAAATACTGAACTTTCTGTGTTCATGTGTTCTTTGAGGGGCATAGCCAGGATGAATAATTGTTTTGTGTTTATCTTCAGATACTTTTATATTGTTTTATTCTAAAAGGATATTAATCTTTTATTAGATTTGAATAACATGAGAAGATTGAGATGTCTTGGGCTGCATAGGAAATAAAAGAACAGTTGCCTCCTATGTCCTGTTGTGGGTTTGTCTTGGAAAAAAAATACTTTATGTGGAAATTTCCATCTCCTTATTTCAAGTGGTTTCAGAGTTTAAATGATGCTTGGATCGAGGTAACTGGCTTTGGACTCCAATGCTGTCTGCCCTAGAAAATCTGATCCTTTGAGTTTTGTCATTTTGACTCTTATCTCACACATTTTTATAACCTGAAATAACTTGTTGTCAGTTTGTTATTGAATGAACCATTTATTATTCTTAGACCTGCTGTACAAATACACTTAACAATCCTGTTATTTATCCTGTGAAATATCACAAGCTGTTACGAGCATTTTATTAAACATGAAGCATCTCAATGAATCTTATGATGCATCTGATTTCTAACAAAAAAATTAACTGTGCAAAATTCAGAATATTTTCCTGTAATACTTTTTCCAGACAGGAGACCTGAATTTTAACTCTTGCCAGTAATCTTAGGATGACAGAGTTACCTTGTATTTAAATTTGTATGCTGTGATCTTTAAAGTCACTAGTAGTGGTCAAACTTCACACATAGTGGGTTTTTTCCCCCTCCTTCTAAATTTCTTGTGAAGGGTCTGTTTAAGGTATTTTCTTTCCATTGGGACCATAGTGGGTTTTCATTAAAACAGTACAGAAAAGCTGTGCAAACCTGAGCACAGTTCCCATGGCTTTTGGGAATGTCTTGTGCATTTGCCTTGAACCTTGAAGACAGGGGAGCTGAACCTGCAAGGAGGTTCTGTACAAAAGGAAAGGAGGTAATGTGCTAGCGAGTGAAACCTGCTTGTAATATGCAGCCCTGAGGCTGAGAAACATTTTCAAATGCTCAAAGAGGTCCCTCTCCACCTGCGTGGTGCTCTGCAACCTCCCAGGGTGACTTTCTGGGGGCCTCGAAGTGTATGAAGAGCTGTGTAATGCCTGCAACAGCTGTGTTCGCTTGCTGGTGTTTGCTCCTCACATAAATCCCAGCACTCCCACATCAAGGGGTGGTGGTGTTCCCTTTATAGCACTTGGCTGAGCCGTTCCCACATCCTTCCAGAGAGGGATGGGGTCTGTGATGCCCAGTGCAGGCAGGGGCCACGGGAACCAGCAGCAGTGCAGGCCCAGAAAGCAGCGCTAGTGGAACGTGTGGCTGTGGAACATGGTGGTGCAGACAGGCTGTCTGGTCTGGTGTCTTCTGATGCTCATTTAATCCTTCCAGTGTCTTCTTGAATCTCATTTTACATGCTCCTCCAAGTGTCAAGCTTTCCACAGTTTCCCTAGGAAGAACGTTCAACCCTGTAATAGCTTCACCATACACTATACACCATACAGTCAGGAATTCTCTTCCATTTTAGTTGGTTTATTTTATTGTCTCAAGAAGGTTGTGTACAATTACCCACTAAATGATAATATCCCTCTTTAATTTTCCTCTGGTTGTTTTTTTCTTATTGCAAGTATTTTTATGACAATAGAAAGGACAATTCTGATACGCTGCCATGCATTTTTCTAATGAGCCCGCTTTTCAGCAGCCTTTTATCTTTCCTGTGTTTCACACCCATCCAAGGCATTTATGGAATGACACCACGCCAGGACACTTATGCTTGTGTCCACTTTGCACAGCTGAAAATGATGGCATTGAGTGTGAGAGGTGCAAGATCTGAGCAGTAGCTATAACGTGGAAACTGAGAACTCAGAGCACCTGCAGCACTGTGAAGCACCTGCTTATCTTCTACATAGACCTTGTTGCAGAAACCAGTTTGTTAAGAGTCTATCTGTGCATATACTGCTTGTAAAATAACCTCCTTACATGTTATTTTTGTTTAAACTCGTAGTTCTGTGTCATGCAAGAATCATTGGGCAAGGAGACACGGGTAGTGGGTAGCCCACGTTTATCTGAGGTGACAGGTGTGCCCCATCCTGTCGTTATTTAAACCCTCCAGTGGCAGGAAATGGGAGTGCCCGGAGCTGGGCTTTTACAGCCCATTTTCATCAGGGCTGTGTCAGAGAAGAAAAGTCAGAGTGTTTGTTTGTAGGATGTTCTTGAGGCCTCGAGAGGTACTTCGGTATCTCTGTAACAGGAAAAGGTTACATGCCTACTGCAGAGCATTGTAATATTTCTATCAAATTCAAAATTACACTGAAATGGGAACTTTTTCTGGTGGAAAGGTGGATAGATACTGCAGGTGAGATATGAATCCTTTGTATCATTCTTAAACGTTTTTTGGTTGTTTGTTTCCATGTGATGAGGGTTGGGTTTTTTGCAAGATACCAGATGATAGTAATGAGCATAAATATAATATTCTAGCTTTTGTTCTCTTTCTTCCTGTCTGACCTGAATGTTGATCATGTTTTATGATATAGTGAAAAACCCTCCTTTGCTGCCCTCTTCAATCTTCTTGAGGAGTAGTGTAACCTTATTGGTAAGCTGCTTTTCATACGTGATAGAGAAAACTCCTTCCTTTTAATTCCTGTATCCAACAGCAGTGGTGAATCCCATCTTTAGTACTCTTATGACCACTGAATGGATTATCTGATGTGCCTGCTCCGAGGTCAGGCCTATCCTAGGGTTAGGTTTCAGTTAACACAGACACTGAATGTGGTGAAGCGTTGCTTTTCACACTACTGTCTCCTCTGTTATTTTGTGCACAAATAGTTTTCAAAGCACCTACTGCTGAACACCAAAAATAAAATGATAACAACTTCCGTGAGGGAACTTTGTTCCCCTGTGGTAACTGATTGCAATTGCAGGATCTTACCTGGTTTCACTGATCAGTTTTGATAGCCAGTAAGACTGTAGAACTTGGAAAATACTGAAAATTCATTGTGGAGAGTGATTATCCGACTTCTAATAATCACTGAATCCTCCATGGATAGAGCAAGTAGGAGAGAGAGCTTTCAAATGGAAATATGAAGAAGAAAATTTACTTTATTTACCAAGCAGTTATTGACCCTTAAATAAAGGACTTTGACAGTTAGTTAGCATGGACTCTCAGCTACAGGGAGAAAATAAGTCTGAATATGGGTTTTTTTAGGGCAAACAGCCTTGAAATAACTGTTCAGCCAGGGTTTCTGGGGTGCTTGTGCTTGAATGGTGAGGCAGGAATCCTCAGGGGGCAGCAGGAAGTGATCAGGGCAGTGATTAAGCACTTGCCTGTTGTGTGTTCTCCTAAAGAGAAATACCTGCTAACAGCTCTATCTTTAATCATGGAAAACTGGTTTGCATGACTACTGAGACATGCTGGTGCCCTCCAAATGTCTTTATTGTCTTCTCCCAACCAGAGTAATGGGAGCTGTGACTGCTTATTCACAGGAGTAGGGAGGAGTTGGACCTTAGAATGAGAATGGAGAGTTGAGGTTTTCCATAATATAAATAAAAATATAATCACACACTATTCTAGCCACGTTTTCTGTTGTAACTGCTATTTTACCATTGTATACATGCAATGTATCTGAAATAATCTAACCTTTTTGGAAGCTAATAAACAATGATAGCAGTCTGAATTGTGGCTTGCTTAAAAGCATGGCAGTATTTTTACATTTTTTTTTTAATTATTTTACAGTGAAAGAGCATACAGGGCTTACTACTGAGGTGGTTTTAACTAGTAGCAAAGTGCAGACTGGACAAAGAGCGTTTCTTTTTCAGGTATGTTTTGATGCCAATACTTGGGAGTTTGTCTGTGTAAGGAAAAACCCATTTAATGGCTCTTTTCTGCAATCTGTGGCTCTCTAGTGTAGCTAAGGACTGAAAGAAGCTCAGGGAAGGTAGAGCCGTGCACTTCAGTGGACGTGGTATGGAAGGGTAGTAAAGTGATCACAGCATCCCATACATTTTATTAATAACAGAATTCAGTTGCCCAAGTGAAAAATCACTCCTGACCAGACAATAAAGCTAAACGAGGTGGTTCTTGATATCAGTGAAAACACAAATTGCCCTGCGATCGTTTTGGGTTTGTAGAAGGTAACTCCTGTTCCGTGTGGCAGCGCTGTTCTTGGCATCTCTCACCACAGGATGCAGGCCTGGACTTGGGCCAGATTCAACAGCCGAGTAGCTCTGCCTTTAGATAGAGAGGAGGAAAATAATTCTCCAATGTCAAAATCTGTTTTCTTCCTTTTTGCAGTAGCTAACATTCTGTGATATATGTACACAAACCCAGAATCGTGCAATGGAACAGTTTGTTTTATGAGGCTACAAGGACATATGTGAGAAAGAAATATGGTGCATTTAAAAAATTTGTAGCAATGAAGATTATTCATGCTTTATGTGATGGTTGAAGTTAATATTTTGTAATCTTGCTACCGTTGTGCTGTGTAAAATGAGCATCAGTGTTCCATGAGTCATAAACAGTGACTGACACCCCAAATTTCTGATTTTTGTCAGCTCTAGTTCTACCACAGGAAGGCTCTGAGAGTTGAGAGTTTGTTGTGGGCTTTGGGGAGGTATTTTGCAACAGTTCTTGCTTTGTTGTTTTGCAGTGTCGTTGAGTGAGATTCACAGAGATGAAGGGGTTTGGTAAACCCACCAATGCAAATGATGTCTGTCCTGGGATTAGATTTCAGAGATTATTAATTTATTGTTTTCTCATTACACCAGATAGGTTATTCTTATGTATATAAAGTGTTTCAATATTTTAGACTTTTTCTTCTTCTGCAGTTCACAGACTAATTTGTCAGGGAAGTGATTTCTAAAAACATATATTAATTTTGTTTTGAAAGTTTTAATTCAGAAGTTTTAATTGACTGGCACAATAAAAAATCCTGAAATCTGAGTGTCTACTTATGCTTCTTGTAGTCTTGTAAGCTAATTGCTGTGGTCACCATTTCAGGAATGAGAAGCAGACTGAACCCTTAATTGGTTAGAAAGATGTTAGTTTTCAAGCAAGTTTGTCTTTTGTCTAGAGATAAAGCCAGAAGAGGGGAAGGTCTAAATCAGTCCTTTCTGGGGGTCAGCTGGAATGATTTGAGTGAGGATGACCTTGTGAGTTGCACTGGTTTTCATATCAAACTATGCTAAAAATGGTCATTAAAGCCCTGCAGGGAGTGCTGTTTTGGTAAGCTAAGGATGAGTTGCCAGGTTAGGTGTTACGTTTGGCTTCGTCACTACCAGGTTTGCTCTATTTTGAATTTGGATGAATAATTACTGTGAATTTTGTATGAGCTTCTAACTTTAAACCTGTTTTCATTGTTGATTTTAAAAGTTCTTGAATTTTTAGAAGAGCTTCTGTGCTTTTCAGTTGAATGTATTCCACCTAAGGAGGTACTGTTGCTTGCAAAGATGGAAACTTCTTTCATTCCCATTTCACAATTAAGCAGAAATACAAAGGATGTAAGTGACCTTCCAAGGGTAATGCAAAAAGTTAATGTCAAAATCTGGGCCAGAGGCATTTAGGAGTACTGTAGGATATGCTTTGTGGGGAGGGATGCTAACTCACAGGGCTTGTGATCGTGGAATTAATAGAGATTAATTCAAGATCATGGAATTAATATAGTCTATTCATATAGAATTGTACAAAATGGACTTTATAGATTGAAGCTTACTAAGTAGTTTTACAGGATTGTCCAGCTCTTGAGGGGGCAAAAAGCAGAGTCAACCCCTTCCAAAAAAGTTGTAATAGGAGTTGAATACAATTTTTTTTTCATTTAAAAATTCTGGAACCACTTCCTGGCCTTCATGAAGGTGTGGGAGATGTAGTTGCTGGATCAAAGCTGTAATGAGATGGTAGAGGAGCTGCTTCCAACGATGCTGATCATTATACCACCAACAGGCCTGGAGGCACATGCATGAAAGGAGTGAAGGGTGGTCCTTAATCACTCCTTTATAAGACCCAACACCACTTAATGAATGTTAAAGTTCGGGTGATTAACCAAGCTCAGTGATTTGCCAACAAACATTCCAAAGCCTTCATTTTCAGCCGTTGTCACCACAGAGCAAATAATTTTTTTTGGTTCAAAGTAGTGGAGAAGGAACTTGAGATTTTTATTGCAGTCAGGATGTAACTTCTGAGCTTTCATGCATCTCTTAGCTTTTGGTTTTCCTTTGGAGCCTCAGATACTGCTCAGGAGCAAGAAGGTTGCCATCCAGATGGACCAGTGGTCCATTATGAATGGCCACACATGCATATAACAACTTTGAAGGTTATTTCCTGCCTCATTTCCTGGAGTAAATCCAACTTTACTCATGAGGTACACTTGCAAAAAAATAAACATGCAAAAAGTATTCTTTTCTCTAACTGGAAATACTGGCTCCAGGAGTAAGAGCCAGCTACGTTCTCAATGACAAATCAAATGTAGAGAAATGTTGTCTGGCATGCTAAAATAATGTAGGCATGATAAGTCATGCAATGCATTAAAAAACAAACAAAAAATAGCAAGACAGATATAAAATAATTGGGAGGTTCTCTTTCTTCCTGTGAAGATCATCACTATAAAGTAAGTCTCTTAAAGACCAGTGTTTAAATTATTAAGAATGCCAGTTTAATGAAAAAGTAACAGCTCAACTTAATAATTCATGACAACAATTCAAGGCAAAGCACACAAAATATTTTTAGCATGTGTCTCAAGAACAGTTTTACACAGAAATCCACAGTATCAAAATATGCAATGTTACACACAGTGTGTTCTTATCTGTTAGGTCTGGTAGAGGGAATAAACATTTTTTCCTGATGAGAAAATCAAAGTTGTATGCCATTTCAGTGAAGTCAAGTTGACACCTGCAGAGAAGCAAGTCATGACATTTTAGCTGACTGCTTTTTTGCCTTTTTTTTCCCCCCTCCTCCTTCTAGTTGTGGTTTGTTTCTTCATTTTATTTACCCTGACAGACAAAAGAAACCAAGATGAAAATGTTTAAATGAAGATTTGGCATCATTTCTCATAATTCCCTTGATTTTTGTTGTGGGTTTTTTTTGTTGTTTTCGTTTGTTTTTCTTTTTATTTTTTTCCTCTGTTAAATAAGTAGTTGCTATATTCTGGGCTGTGACAGTTCTCCAGAGGAGAGAAACACTTGAAGGTATTTGTATTAAAACAGTGTCCCTCCTTTCTTTTTTGCATCCCCTTGCCCACTGGTTTCTCAAACATAGCTACATATATCAAGATAATAAGCTTCAGATTTCCTAATAAGAAGTCTATTTTCATGTCATCCTGGCATAGTCCTGACTGACTGAGCTAGTAAGATCCTTTAAAAAAAATACAAATTCAGGATCAATAATATTTATAGCTCCATTTATAAAGCTTAAGTCAAAGGCGTGTATAATGCTGAATTTATTAAGGGAACTTACATGAGGGATTTTGTTTGCCAGCCTCTAATCCTGTCTCTACTTTTTAACATCTCATTCTCTAACAAAAACAAATAGAAGTTGCAGGTGTTCATAAATGTGAAAAAGCCCATAAGGAAGCTCACAAACTGTATCTATTGTCACCTAATATTGTAGTATAGGGTACCCACCAACTGTGTTTTTCCCTGGCTGGATCTTATTTTTGTTAACTGTGGGGGCCATTAAAGAATATGATAAAGTTATTGTAATGGAATTGAAATACATTTTATTACATCAATACAAGTTCCATTTACTGTGCAAGATGACAGTGCTTAATAATTTTATATTACAAGCATAATTATGGTATCAAATTAGTAATTTTCACAAAGCACTTGCATTAGACACTCATATGATATGATGCAGTATATTTCAGTTCTCTGTGGGGCCTGAAAGTACACGTTCCTTTTAATGGGGAGAAAGCAGAGATGCAGTAAAAGGAAGCACCTCATAACTCCACTGAGCTATTTCATAAGGACACTTACCTTCCATTGGGGTACAAATATTACCTAGATTGTTCTCTAACTAGATTCCACTACACTGATAAGGCTACAAAATTACAGAAGTCTAAAAGTTGTGGTAATTCTTCCTCTTGGGTGATAATGTCAAAAGCCCCCCCAAGCTACTGCCTTGCTATTCTGAGCAGTCTCTTGGTTTGACTAGTTCCATTGGTGCCAGTAAGGCTGCTGCCAATGGAGTGGGTTGTGGGGAGGATTACAAACTCCAGAGTCTGAAAATGTGAGGCAGTGGAGCTGCAGGATGCCCTTGTGAGGTGGCAAAAGGAATCAATTTGTGTCCCACCTTCAGAGGCAGAGCACAGAGGACTTGGCAGTGCTGAGCTGCGTTGGTTTTAAGGCAGGAACTGAAGACTCTTATAACCAGGTGATGCAACTGTGGAATCTTTTTTTCCCTCTGCATAGGATTTTTTGCATGGAATTTATTTCCTATTCAGGTGCTGACAACTTCTGCAATGCAAATTTGTTCAAGGGTTTGGCTTTTTATCTCCTAAAATAAATGACCAAATGCTACAAAGATTCACCAGCATTTTAATAAACCTTTAAGAGTCTGCCTTAAATACCAGTTTTCTCTACTAGAAAGCTCATCAATATCTAGACAGCCATGCAAACAGCTAGGAGGCCAGTCCATTAATGAAATGTTAATGACTGAATTAGACCTGTAATAACAGAAGTAGAATGTACTGCTGTGAGTCCATTAACATCAGCAGACCCTGCTGGGAAACAAGTAAACACAACATACAAAGGGAAAACTCGTGCTAATAAACAGTTTTTGTGCAGTAAAGGTGCTTGGAATCGTGAGTCCCATTCACTGCTGTGCTAGTGTCACTAGCTCAACATACATTTCATGATGTGATACTAAAATGTACACAATAGCAGTTGAGCAAAGTCTGTGCCCTGACAGGAAGCCCAAGTCTGCCTTCAGATATCCTGACAAACGTGTTTATTGTGATATGTTGTGAGAACAGGCAGTGTTCAATGGCCACTGCAGCTTCCTGTGGCAGCCAGTCCAGATGGGTAGCAGGGAACAGTAGTTATCACCTGATAGATGGTTGACCCTAGTGAAATGGAATTTATGGTCCCTAACTAAGGCCCTGGTAGACATCACAGAAGCTACCAGTGTTGGCACTAATTACAAGTGCTAGTAAAGTTTTATATTGTGCCTTAAAAGTTGATTGTGCTTTGCAGAAGGTGTTAACCCTAACAAAGGCAGTGGGAATACCAACATTGCTAACAGCTTCATCAGTGACCTTGTAACCTAAGGCGTGAGAGTTCTTGGCTTAGGGAGATAGATATTAGTGATCTGACTTTTTGGAATGAGAGTTTCCTCTTCCCAAATATACAACTCACCTTTTTCAGCAGAAGTGAAATAAAAATAGTTGTCTGGTCTTCCGGTCTTAGAAACCTCAGCAATTTCCTGCAGGGCAAAAACCCAAACTGTTTGCCACATCTTCCCACTGTGCAGGAGCTCTCTGTCAGGCTGAGTTGTGGCAGCTTTCATAATGCAGTTGTCAGTAAAAATTGCATATGGCTTTGGTGCCTTGGAAAGCAGAACATGTGTCCGTGGTGGGTTTTGTACAAAATACAAGCGAGTAACCCTCAAACTGCTGCTGTCACAATTTCAGTCTGTTACTGAGCTCTGTTTGCATAACTTCTTTTGACCTACTCAGATCTGCAGTGTCAGGACCAGCTTCCACACGGCTCAGCAACATGCCAAGGAGGGGGGAAATCAAGATTCTTTCCTCTGGATTTTGTGGATGTTGTGCTTATTTCCACCTTCCCTGATGCTGTTATTAGCATCCAGTAACAGGTCCTGTTCACGTGACTTCTAGCAAGGACCTTCTCTGTCCCTTTTCCCTTTGTGACACCTTATAGGCAGTTGAGAGGTTGTCACCAAGGCTTTATGGCTAGAAAGAGGGACCTGGATGATCCAGTGGTTGAGACACAGCTGTTTGTTCTTCATCTATCTCTGATGTGATCCTGTGTGCCTTCATGTCACCTGCCCACCCTTCTGTATTTTTTGCCTCTCCATTCTCAAGCTTTGCATTATGTTTTTAGTTGGTTGTTTTGTTATACCACAATAAGACTCTTCTATTGGTTTTGTTCTTAAAGTTCCCACCAAGATGAAACTAGTAATAAGGAAAATAGGGAAATAAGATAAAAAATGCAGGGATGATGTTTTTGTTAAGCAGTGAGAGAAAGACATGAGAAGGGAAGTGGGGTGAGGAGGATTAAACTATTTGCTGGAATAACAGGCAGAATCTGGGGGAAGCAGAGCGTGGATGGGAAGAGGCCCTGCAGAGGGGGAAAGAGATGGGCACCCCCACTCTGTGAATCAGCCAAGTGTTGGTACAGGAGAAGTCATGTTGCACTGATTTAGTGGTGGACCTTCCTCCTGGAGTGCTTAATATGGGTGCAGGAATCAACCCTATCCTGCTCACCTGATGTCTTGAGGAAACAAGTGGAACATGGAGACAGAAGTTCTTCCTTGCTGCTGCTATGGATATCCTGTATGGATACTCATCTCAGAGCCATGGTCCTCCTTACACATTTGTGGGTGCATGGCAGGCAAAAGAGTGACTGAAAGTAGTGGAAAGCCAGCATGTCTGCATCTTATTGAAACTTCTCCCTTTTTGGCAAGGTTCAGAAATTTACATGGAGCCCTGTAGCTCATTTCTGCTCCTGGAAACCTCAGTGTATTTCCCATGGGGTCTTCCAAGGGACTGCTTTCCTCCCATCTGGCCCTCCCCTGCATGCAGGGGTTTGACTGGTATTTTGTTCTATAAGAATAAAAGTATATCTCCTGTTTTTCCCAAGGTCTTTAAAAAGGATCCCCTACAGTGTTCCCAGGGGAGAGTCATTTGCTATAAGGATAGCCAGTCCCAGGGCTAGGATACTTGAGGAAGATGTGGGATATCTGTCCCCAGATCCCCAGGTTGTCATAGTCTCTATGTGTCCCTTGAGCAGAATGACTTCACTCAGTGTTTCAGGTCTGTATCCCTAAATTAGGGGCAATATCACATCCCTGTCTTGCAGAGATGCCTAGAGGATAAAACTATTAAAGAAAACAACACTGGGGGACACAAAATACCTGAACCTGAAAATATATACATTATTACTTTAAGTATTATCCTAATTAAAATTTTAGACAACTATCTAGCTGTCTGAGTCCATAGTGTGCTTTTGGTTTTATGGCACTGTGTTTGTTTCCTAGGATAACACTGAAGGACTGTATAGTGGAAACTCATTTAATTAGAAAGAACACAGTGAGCTGATTATGAAATAAATACCATATCTGAATACTGAAAGAAGTGGTGGTATTAGCTGTAAATCCTGTAGCCACTCATTACTCTTCCCTCTGCACAGAAAAACTTGCCATGTTTTCTGAGCTGTGCTGGGCTCCACTAGACTTTAGAACCCCAGGCCTGTGTGAACCTTGTTAAATGATATTAACATTTTTTCTTTTGGGAAAGAGCAACTTTTTTTGCTACAGCAAGTTAAGTTAGCTGGCACTGTCTATGATTTGTTTGTCAGTGGAACATTCTTTTTCTGTCTTTTGCCATTTTTAATTGTATCCTGAAGCCTTTGTCAGCTTTCTTATGGCCTTTTCTCTGGCAATCAGAATTTTGGGGAGTAAGTTTTGTACAGTGTTCACAACTGTGAACATGATACCAGATCTAAAATTCAAACCATGTAATGAAATGGTCCGTGAAGAGGAGATCAAAGGCAAGTAGCAGAGTCTGTTGGATCAGAGCTGATGGACTGATCCTCTTTGCAGTATTTCCTGAGCCCTTGAGCACACTGTTTCCATTTCATGTCCCTCAAAAAATGAAAGAGAGGCACTTGGCAAAAAGGTTTTGTATTTGATGATTGCAAGGTGAAGGAGAAAATAGTGAAGGGGACATCAGCTTTTCAGCAGTAAACTTACTAGAAAGTAAGTTGATGCCAGTTGCTCAATACACTGATTTAACTGTGGCCAGTTACACAAAAGCCAGAGATTTCATTTTGTGTTATGCAGCTCTAAGATGATGTGGAAAAGCTTTTTGCCTTACCACTTCTCCTCTCTTTGGGACAAAGTTAGTACAAATGCACAGGAGGAGCCAATGGTAGGACCTTGACTGATGTTGGCATCTGTCTTGTTGTAATGTAGATAGATAGACCTGGCACCACCTAATAGCCTGCTCTTTGCTGACCTCTTTGAAGAGTGATACTTTAGGTAATTCCTGAAAAGCCCTGGTTGTCTGAAGTCTGTCTTGAAGATTGGAAGTTAAAGCTTTGTTAGGAGCTGATTTTCCAGAGCTCTTAGGATACAAGCTTTGAAAAGTTCTTATGAATACAGGAGAGTGCATGTGATGCGTGGCCTGGACCAGTTGTCTGTGCAAAAAGAGAAACTTAAGATGAACAAATACAATATTTTACTGTCTTACTCTGTTATTCTTGTTGCTAAATTTGAATCCTAGGAAATCAATAGCAAATTTATTTCATAAAATTTATTATTTCAACTTGCAGCAGTCAAATGTGTATTCACAGCGTATGTGAAAGCCTGTGATCCTTGCCACACCAATTTAAAATAAGAAACAGAACAGCAACACAGATTTAAGATAAGGTAACATGTTAGAAGGAATAATTGGGGAAATGTTTGTAGCTAATAGAGATAAATTAAAGATACTTACTTTTTTCTTGTACACAATGAAAAACTTCTTGCCTTGAGAAAAGCTTTGGCTAAGGTGTCTGGCTGTTGGAAGTGAGGACAGAGGTTTGAAAATGGGGTGGAATGAGGCAGAAGACATGACAGGAGCAGAAGTTTTGGAAACAGGGAGAGGTGTTTGAGAAGCAAGATCTGGAACAGAAGGAAGAGCAAGAAGCTTGAATGTAATGTGGGAAACGAGAAGCAGATTCAGCAAAAAAAGGGGAGATGTGGTGAGTCTTCCTTGACTTTTCATGGATGATAATTCCAGTGGTTGCATGTTTCATCCAGAGTGATGTAGGTGTCGGGGTGGTGGGATGAGGGCAGTCACAGCAATCGGAACTGGAGATGAAAACCTCTTGAACAAGAAGTTTGAGCTTTGGGTACGGACAGAAATGATCTTGGAGGCGCAGGTGGTAATTCGGGCTTGGTGCTCTGGCACTACCTGGCTTTGTTGCAACATCTCACTCCATTTCTCACCTCTAATGCAGGGATTTAATTTTCTAAAACCACCTGTGGCTAAGGGAGCATTGATATTGTTGAATGGATAGAATAAGGTGGATGGGTCTGCTTACAAAAAAGTTGTGTTAGGGCTTCCTGCTTTCCTGGGTGTTGGACCACTTGCGCCTTTGATGCTGCAGAGAGGCCTGGATGGCTGAGAGCCTCCTGGATAAACCAGCCTAGCCTGAAATCCCTGCAGCTGGAGCCCAGGCACTGAGTGAGACTAGCTGCCTTTAATCCACTTTTACAAACTTCAGGGGGTAGAAAGATTTCAGCAGATACATTTGTCTGATTTTTGCTGCCCAGTGTCATACAGTGAGGTTTGCTGAACTATGGCTTTAAATTCTTCTCGCTTTGAATCATTCCATCCCGTATATAATTTGAACAGGTTTTTTGTATAATTATTTCTCTCAATAATTACCATCATACAATTGCTATAGCTGCCAGCTTTGTTTTTCTTTCCTGCCAGAGAACAGCAGAAATGTATTACGCGTTTGTGTAACTCGTGGTCTTTGATTCATGTTTAAAATGCATGGAATATTTTTCATTTTCTGTTTCAGGCAATACCTCATCTGGGATCGTATCTCACAGTGTACATTTACACTGCTAAGTGGATGCCTTGCACTGCAGTGGGCTTATAATCTACAACGAAAAAGCAAAGGAGGAGAAAAAAAAGATACCTAGATTTTCTAAGGCGTCAGAGGGCCAGTGAATATTAATGGCTGCAGGTAGAGGCATAGTGCATCTGGGCAGTAATGCAGAAAGGTTTTGTGTATGGTCTCTTTTCCCTTTTAGATAAATTTGATTTGATCATCATTATAGCCCTTTGTTGTCTTTTGATGAGGGTTCTAGGAAATTGGTTTGCTGGTGTATGTGTTTGACTGGCAGGGAGAACAAACTGGAACTTGCAGGCGCAAGTGTTCCTACTGGAGATCTAATTCAAAAAGTCGTGTGCTATTGGAGAGAAAAGTCTTCTAGGGTCGAGTTTTTGGAGTGGGCTTCATTCTTCCCCAAGGTAGGTGGGAGAAGGTGCAGTAGGTTGGAGGAAAGGGGAGGCAGACTTGTGAAGATTCGTGTGATCCAACCTGTTCTAAAGCCTGTGCTCCACTGGGGGGGCAGGGGACCTGAGGGCAGCCCCTCCATGCCACAGAGAGGTAACAAAATGACAACTTGTTCTAAATGAATCAGTGATGCTATTTGAAAACTGATTTATTGCTTTTCACCCACAAGTTTAATTAGAGAAAGAAGCGTGTTAATCTCAGGAGTCATGCTGACTTTTCCTTTGAGGAACACTAAAAATTGGAATGAAAAAAACTCAAAAAGCAGAGGGAAAGGAAAAGCTCAGAATACTTGGAGCATGTAGGCAGGAACTGGGATTAAAGTTTGCATAATGGCACAAAGAGTTGATAATTGCAGCTAGAACAGGGTGCTTGGAAGACACTAGAAAGGTCCTCTGTCCATATTGTGTGTTAGGCATGTGGGAGCTTGGACCCATCTTTGCCTTTCAGTATTTTGACTTTAAGTGAGCAAACAGGCTGAGTGTACAGATGCATTTGATTACTAATGATCATTAGAACATGATCAGCACCATGATTTATTAGTATAGTTGTTGATTGGGATTCCAAGAAAAGGTAATTGTTTCAGAATTCTCCCCACAATTAATGTCACATGTGTGAAGTCCATTAACTCCAACTACAGGCCGTGGGATATGTGTAAGTATTCCCAGGAGAAGCTGTTTTGAGATGGGAAGGATGAGCCTTCTGGCAACGATGGCCGATTTCAGGGGAATCTGACAGCAGGGTAGTTTTTTCTGCTCTCAGACTTCCTGAATGACCTTAACTAATTAGTCAGTTCCCCTGAAATGACTAAGTTCATCAGTGGAATGAAATGTTGGTGAAATGGAAACATCAGAGACCCCAAGGCACTCGGACTATGGCAGCAGTAGCTCTTGTAAGTAGTAGGATCCAAGTTTTGACATATTATTATCATTGATCCTTAGTCATCTGGAGGTTTTCACACTGCTTGTGTTGTTGTCTGACAATAGAACAGGGATAGGATGTCAGACTATTGTAGAAATTTGGTTGTATTAGCAGAACTACTGCTATACCACAAAATGCTAAGAAATAGGGTGTGCCAGAAAACCAGCGGTGTGCATCCTCAGCAAACACAATATATATGGTATGACTTGTAGTACAATGAATTTTGAGCAGAATTAATCCTTACTCAGTCATTAAGCAATGAGAAATATTGAGTTGTTTTTCTTAAGGATTAGGAAAATTCTTTTGGAAGGAGACAAACATTTGTCCCTGCTGGAAGCTCCTTCAGCTGTAATGCATCATTGTGCCTGACCAGCCCTAGAAACCTTGGAAAGACAAAATATGTACAAGCTGGTTGTTAAGCATATGTGATATGTTTTGCCTTGTCACCTGGCAACGAAAAGGTTTTTCTAAACAAATTTCACACATTGCCAAAATTCCAACTTTTTGAAACACGTAAGCTGCTTGTTTATATATTTATTTATTTTTCCTTTGTCAAATGCAGCCCAAGGTACATCTGTCTCAGAAGAGCAACTGTTATAATTTCTACTGGTGGAAGAAAGAACTTAGAAATGTAATTCACTTACTTTCATGTACTGCCTTGGGACTGTAAGAAAATACAGAAAAAGTCCTGTCTTCAGAACTGACTCATAAACTGTCCTACATGGGTTTTAAAGTTCACAAAGAAACCCGCAAAGCCCCTTGATCGAGCTAAATTCAGCTAATGAGCTTAAAATTAAAAGAAATAATTCCTGCTCCTGATAATGTTTTTAAATAGTAATTGCTGGGATCTATGCATTGTTTAGGGGCAATATGTTTGTAATATCTGGGGAAAGAGAAGGGAAAGGTTTTTTGTTGTTTGTCTGGGTTTTTTTCTCGGTGTTGAAATATTTTTAGCATAGAAGTGATCAAGTCATTGGCTGCCATGTCTCTAAGTGTTTAGGTCAAGGGGGAGTGAAACACCACAGAGATATCATTTCTTAAGCTTGAATTAAAGGTTTTAAGGTGAATACTTCAAACTGCAGTGGAAGAGCTACATTGCTGCTCTCCGGCAAACTCGAATAACCTCATCTATTCCGTTACCTCCTTAATCTGCCAGTTTTGTTTTCTATCCATCTGCTGCCATCTGATTACCAATATATTTATCTTTTACCATCGGTGCTTTCCTCCCCTGTGTGCTGCTGTGGTGTCAGTGTTGATCCAAGCCAGTGCTGATGGGATCACAGCTCATTACCACCCGGAAGGTGATTGGGATTTGGGCGCACAATGGGGTGTGACACCGTTGAGCCAGGGGAGGCAACTCCTTATAAATGACAATGCTCTGGTAATGACACGCAGAGTTTGGGAGTCAGCAATGATGAGTAGACCTCTTAGTGTTACCCTTGATAGGAGGAGGAGAAAAAGAAAAAGACAACACCCAGGAAATAAAGATGGATGGTTTCCATGGGATTTGTTCACCAGTATGGGCATCAACGCATGATAAAAATGATGGGTTCTCCCTGGATGTGCACACCACAACACGGCCATGAGCATTGGAGTGTCACGTGTGGACACAGTGCTGCAAGGGGAAGTGTTTATATTTTTAATTACTTTAACGGTGAACTAAAACGTGCTTTTGTTTCTTGTGCCATGAAGGGAGCAAAAAGGGGCTTTAAAATGATAAAACAATGGTAGCCTCCTTGCTGAATGATACAGCACTTTGTAATAATGTGGTACATTTTGGAAGGATCTGTATTTTTTCAAAGACAAACATCAAATAGAAAGAAAAAGGTTATGTCACCTTCACCCTCACAGTACTGTCATTTATATGCTATCAGCTCATTAAATTCACATTAAGATACTCCATGGGACTTTAGGAGCTATTAGTGCACCTAAAATGGCATAACAAAATCTCAGTTCACTTTAAGAGAGATGGCATTGCGACATTTTGTATTTCATCACTGAATTATTATAGTCTCAGATGCATTCTGCTGTGATGGTAATGGAAGGAAGAATACTAGAGAGGAAAGCTGTCCATTTGTTTATCCCCAGGGAGAGAAAGAAGAAAGTTTGATAAAAAACTAGAGTGAAAGTAAAGCATTAACAATTTAACCCCTGTAGCAATGCTAAAGAACACACAGGATTTTTATATTCTGCTTTTTAGGGTGTTTTCTAAAAAAAAAAAAAAAAGAAAGGAAGAAAGAAAATTTTGTATATAGGGAGTTGCTTTGGGCAAGGGAAGGTGCAGCAAATGTACTGCACGAATGCAGGCATCTCAGTCTTTTATAGGTGAAGTGTCTCATGACAGCCATAAAATACCTTCCTTCATACAAATTCTCATGGAAAAGAATAGTAGTTGTGATTAAATTTGATGTTCTTGTTAGTTTGTTGTTGTTCCCCCCCTGCTGGCTTTCATCAGCAGCCAATAAGTGTGCTGCTATAGGTAAATCTGCAACCTGGTATTTATAAATTCCATGTGGGATAATTGCTTGGGCTCAATGCTCAGGAAAGAATAAGGAAAATTGAAGCCATACCGAGTTGTCATTAAAGAAATAATATACATGAATACTACATAAACACTATGCTGCTTATTAAATATATGCATAGCTGAATTAATAAACCATGTATATTTATGTTTTGGCTTTGGAAAGATAGCTTGGTCTGAGGATGCTTTTGTACATAGTGCACTGATGTAACTGCACCTATACATTAAATACATACATAATGTCTATTGGAGGATAGAGAATTAAGTTAAATTCAGTTTTTAATTTGAGGCAAAATTAAGCTAGTTTTCTTGTAAATGTGCATAAATTATTAAAAGAGCCATCAGAAGTGGGTTGCAATAGGTTCAGTCACTTTGTGTAATATTTTTTTCTTAATATCTACTTAGAATTATTTAGAAAACACAGTAATTCTTTAGAAGTGCTTCCTTCCCTCTCCAACACAAAAATGCCATGACTCAGGAGCCTGGCCTCACGCACAATAAAAAGCCACCAGAACAAAAAGAGTCTGAAGCATGGTAGAGCCTTGGAATGTGCACATAGACAGGGAGTGCAATTCTGTCCTCTTCAGAGAGTCAGGACAAGCACAACTTCAGCTTTCAAAATACCTCTTAACAGCAATGACCTGATCTGTGAGTCTGTGGTGGAGCAGCTGTGGATTTCTTCAGTAGGGAGGGAGCTCAAAGATGTAGGAAGAGGCATTGCAAAAGGAAGCTCAGGTTTTGAAAGCTGAGGGGAGGGGAAGTAGCAGCACTGGGAATAATCACTTAATAAATGCACAACGAGCACCTGCTAAATTTAATGCAGCATTTTACTACATTCAGGGCTTCAGAGTGTAATCTCTTTAGCACAGGGATTCTGCTGCTTCTCAGATAGTTCACCTGTTGAAAAGCACAATAGACACAAGTTTTATCAGCAGTAAACCGTTCTTGGTCACTCTGAAGGCTAAAACCTTGACTGTACAGTGGATACAAGTTTTCTAACAGCCAAGAAACAAGATGTGTTGCGCTTAAAACCTTGTTTTTTCGTGGCATTGGTTTGGCCTTTCCTGAGGGTGTGGGATGCTGACGTGACTGCTGGGTAGCTTGGGAGGCAGCACAGCTCATTCCCATTACTGACTGGCAGAAAGCAGAGAGGAAGTAGTAGGGAATTTTGTCCAGTCTGGGGCAGGTTTTTTAAAGGTCTAACACAGCACTAGCGTTGTTGCTGAAGAGCACTACATTTTAACCTGTCTTGCTGTGCTGCCATCCAACATGACCTGGACAGCCTGGAGAGCTGGGCAGAGAGGAACCTACTGAGGTTTGACAAGGGCAAGTGTAGGGTCCTGCACCTGGGGAGGAAGAACCCCATGAGCCAGTGTAGGTTAGGGGTGGACCTGCTGGAAAGCAGTTCTGAAGAGAAAGATCTGGGAGTCCTAGTAGATAGTAAATGATCCATGAGCCAGCAGTGTGCCCTTGCCACCAAGAAGGCCAGTGGAATCCGGGGGTGCATGAGGAAGAGTGTGGCCTGTAGGTTGAGGGAGGCCATTCTCCCCCTCTGCTCTGCCCTAGTGAGGCCACATCTGGAGAACTGGGACCAGTTCTGGGCTCCCCAGTTCTAAAGAGGTGGGGAACCACTGGATAGAGTCCAGTGGAGGGCAACAGAGAAGATTGTGGGATTGGAGCATCTCCCTGATGAGGAAAGGCTGAGAGAGCTGAGATGACTCAACCTGGAGAAGAGAAGGCTGAGGGGAGACCTTATGAATGCCTACAAGTACCTAAGGGTGGGTGCAGGGAGGATGGAGCCAGACTCTGCTCAGTAGTTTCCAGTGACAGGATGAGGGGCGCAAGCTGGAACATGGGAAGTTCCACTGAAATAGGAGGAAAAACTTCTTTACTATGAGAGTGACAGAGCCCTGGGACAGGCTGCCCAGGGAGGTTGAGGAGATGAGAACATCTCTGGAGATGTTCCAGACCCCCCTGGCTGCAGTCCTGGGTAATGTGCACTAGGGGATCCTGCTTTAGCAGGGGGTTGGATTAGATGATCTCTAGAGGTGCCTTCCAACTCTGACAATTCCATGTTTCCATGATTTTTTCCTTATTTTAACCAGTTGAGGCTGTGAGAATTGGCTGCACGTAAACTGGGGAAGTTAAAATTTAGGATAATGAGACAAAATTCCGCAATATTTGTGCAGTTAGGTTGGGGAAGATATTGGTGCAAGGGACACCCTGAGGGAACATGTCAAAACCAAAGAACGCTGCATGATCACTGATAGGTGGATCTGGTGAAGGCAGCTGTAACCGTGTGTATGTTAAGTGTTCTGTTCAAACCTCAAGATGCAAACTTGGTGGGTTAGCTGGAGGAAAAGCCAACTTCATCTTGTTTGTTTATATCCCAAGGAAGCCAGCCTTAGCTTGAATAACCAAGTTTGCACTTGCAATATTATCAGTGACATCGTGATGTATTTTGGAGGTGTGAGTAATTTAGTATGCATAAGGACTCAATTCATGTTTCTATCCAAGTGAAATCTCCATTGTCAGAAACAGAGATTCTAGCCTTGACGTTGTGGCCAATTTAATCCAAATACCTCAAGAGCACACAAGCAGCTCACAAATTTGAAGCTCCAAGTCTTGCTAATGTTTGTGACTGCTGTGTCATCGATTTATGGGCATTCACCAGGGGAATCCACAAAGACTTGACCACCTATGTAGAAATACTGTTTCTAAATCTAGCTAAGGAAAACTTTGTAATGGTTTATGAATATTCATTTATTTAGATTTTATTTAGATACATTTATTTGGATATAAGTAGCTCTTCTTGCCCCTTCAATGGCAACATAGTTGTGTAGGAGACCATCATGCCGTCAATAGATGAACTAAACCTGGTCTTCATCTGCTAGCTTAGATGGAGCATTGCTTCTGATCTGCACAGCTTTAACTCCAGACTAGATTTTCCTCCGAAAAGTAAGCATCTTGGCAGGGAATGTCCTACGGCAGAGGAGCTCTAGCACAGCAGATTCAGAGCAGACAAGCCTCCAGTGCTGTTGGGAAGACAGACTGGGAGAAATCTCTGTTGTGTTTGTTTCCTGTCTGCAGCCCAGCATAGCAGTCAGGTTACTGAGACTCACTTTTGGTCCAGAATTTATCCGAGTTGACTATTCCTTTCAAAGCAAATGTCAAGAGAAGGTAGACACACTCCTCCAGGCTAAGAGCCCATGCCTGGGTGCTGTGCATGGGGACATGGGGGGTACTTGTTTTCTACCCTTTCACCTTTCAGTCAAGCAAATGTGAGCAGGTTTATCTGCTGTGTGTTATAGGCTGCATTTGCAGATAGAAATAGAGTAAGTGTTGACATCATTACCATCCACCAGAGAGGCTGATTTTACATTGAAAGGACCGTGCAACCTTTTAGTAAGTTTGCCAAAAGATCCAGTGGCTCTGATATTTAATAGCATTCAGGGATATCTGATTTACAATCTTTTCATCAGCTCAAAATATTTCATGGTATTTGTTTATGCTAAGTCTAATATAAAGTAGCTTTTATTTCATATTTTGCCTGGCCACCCAGGTCCTTTAAGTGTCTTAGTGATCCTTAATGTTTGTTTTATAAGGTGAAATGGAGTCTATCCCCTACCCTTGTATAGGCACCTAAACCAGAAATCTCCTTAAGCTAGTAAAGAGCTTAAATTTGCACTTCAGTTTTTTGTCACACCTCATGACATATAGTAGATAATCGTTGTTGCCACTAATGGCTTGCCTACAGCACTAATCCTTCCATAGGTATTAGCTGAAACAGCTCCAAGTAAATACTGCCTTGGTTATGGACCTCTCTGGGGTTCAGTGTCTTGGTGTTATGCAGCGTGTCAGGAAAATAACTGTGGGACTCTCGCTCTGTAAATTGTTCTTACAGCTGTGCTAGACCTTCCTGGCTCAGTGACATCTCCAGGAAGGCACAGAGGGTACCCACCACCAGCTCTTGTTGGCCAAAAGTTAAACCAGGACCTGTCTAGGCTGGTTGGCAGAATCCACTCCAGTATCCCACTCCAGAACTTCCTTACTACCAGTTTGAGAGGGCTGGGAGTAGAATTAATCTAGAGCTGAATAAATTGATGCCCTTTTAAAGAAGCTGATGGGCTGCATGTCAGTGCACAGTGATATTATTCTAAGTACCCATGATGCTGGTTTTGGCACCAACACTCTGCTACAGTGTGTAGGAGAGATCCTGACCTGCCTTCCTCTTGTGGCTACACACAAGGTACTATATCAATAAGAAAATAATTTGTGTTATCTCAGTCAATTAAGGAGTATATTTTGAAATAATGAAGTGAAGCCCAGAGCTATGAAGTGTGGCAAAGGCTTTGAAAACCACAAAAGACCCCCCAAACAAACAATTTATGGGGATGGACTAGTTTTACAAGCCTGAGCGATGAACAGCAACTTTAGTATTTGGTTTAATATCTAAGTAGTAATACAAAATGAAATGTAGAGTAAAATTAAAAAAGAAAACCCTGGCTGAGAGTGAACCTCACATATGCTTGTTAAATCAGAGAGGAAAGTTGTGGGGTTTTTTCTGGGGGAAAAATAAAAATAAAAGGTCACAACATGTTTCTAACTTATCTGGACATGGCTAGAGGGAAATGCTGTATAGCAAAGTTCTCCCATGGGCTCCAGTTCAAAACAATAATTGTAAGCCATCAGCCAGTGCCCTGCTTCAGTCTTGTGTGCTCATCTGAGCAAGAAGATCCTTGATATTAAGATTCCTAGAGGAATCACTGCCAGCAACACTGAGTCTTAGCCAGATCCCTGACTGGATCCAATGCCACTGAGGTACAGGAAAAAAAAAAACGTTCTCTGACACACTTTCCAGTGTTTCTGTCTTAGCTGAACGTGGCTTCTAAGATGGTACATTAATATTTGTAATTGAGGTTTCATTGCCAGTGTAAGGCATTTAGCATAATGGCAGTGACTATTGCTGTGGGTTCGGCTGTGTGATTGAGTTACTGTGGCTTGACAAATTAACAGACATCAGCTGAGCCCCAGAAACCAATTTGGTGCCCCCTCATAGCCAGTGGCAGCTGGAAGGTAAAATACATTATCTTCAGCTTGAAAGAAGTTCTAATCTAACTTCTTTTTATCCTCCTTTGAGATGGCCCAAGAACATACAAATTGGGCAGAGCACTTCAGCAGATAATTCTTGTGTCTCAGCCCCGTGTTTCAGCTCTAGGTTTATAAATTTGCCTGCACTGTGCCTAGGTGGCCTTGAGGTCCTAAATAGCCAGTGTCACACTGCTGTGGATATCTGCAGGCTGCCTTCTGTGGGACTGACGTGCTGAGAAAAGGGCCATCAGGAGGGATGGTGTAAGGAAATGTGTGTAAATCAACTAGACAAAGTTAATGCCAACAGGAATGCCACGCCACGTTAATGCCAGCTCTGTAGTACATTATCTCCAAAGAATTAGGACATTTGTCAACTTTTAGGCAAGTTCACATTAAGTTCTTCTTTCTTTTTTCTTTTTTTTTTTTTTTTTTTACATTTTCTGAAGCACAGGTCTTATGTCAGAGGAAGCCTGGTGTAGGCAGAAACCAGGAAGGTTGTTAGAATTTGAAGTGACTAAATTCCTGAGTATGGATTTTGACTGTATTTGCTGGCTTTCAAAAGGAGGTGGCATGTGATGTGACATACCTGTTACAGTGCGTTCAGACACGCTGTTGACTTTGTGTAGGACAGATAAAATAGACTTTGGGGATGACTTCAGCTCCCTGTGTGTGCCTCACTTTGTTATGAAGTGCCATATATAACCCAGGCTCATTCAGACACCCCCCGGGATATACTCATTCTACCTCTGAAATGCCCAAATACGTGATACTTTGATACTACTTATGGTGGATGTTGCTCTGGGAGGTGTTGCACTGTCATTACGTAGAAGAAACATGGTGGTGTTGATGTGCATCTTGGGCGGAGAGAATGTTGATTTGGAGGATGAAAATGCCTTTAAAAAAATAAACAGGTAAAAATGTACCTTTCCTTTTATATTGTTTTCTATGGAACCATCCTTCATGCTCCTCTTGAGGATATGGAGTCTCAACACCTGTCTTCTCTTGTAGGCCACCATATGGGTTTTTCTAATGATTATTGACAAATTCTTAGTTTCTTGGGACCTAAAATGTTGCCTTCTGTCCTAAATTCTTGGCTGCAACACAGGGGCATCTGGGGTGTGTGTAATGTAATGGTCTGTGATCTCTAGGAGATGAGAAAAGCCATGTTTACCTCTGTCCTTAAGCTCTGAAACTGTAAACATGGACTGCAGGGCATAAGTGGAACCAGTTGGACTAAGATCTCATGTAAAAACAAGTTACAGACATCTGAAGAAAAAATACAAAAAAGTCCAGGCTCAGAAGAGGTTAAAGTACAGTCAAAACCAGGACTGTGACACAAGGCAACAGAATGCACACGAGGCAGAATAATGATCTCTGTGTTGTAGTACAGGAAGAGAAATGGTTCAGTAAGTAGAAAGTTGCTGCCATAATGGCCACAAAAGAGCTTTCAGAGTCGCTGTGACAAAGCTCTTAAATTTTCATCTTTATGCATAGCAGCAGTAAAAAAGAATGAAGAGGATTACAGATCAAGAAAATAAAGCAGACAAATTGGAATGAAAAAAAAGAAAAGTTTGAGAAAACCATGTTATAACTCTGTGTAAATGAAGAGTTGGCCAGAATAGCCATGGATCTAAGAGTGGTTTCAGGTCTTGGTGGTTGCACTCTTTGCCTAATCAGATTTTGGACCAGATATGTTTATCCTTGGTAAAACCAGCCCAGGTCCATGGTTACTTATCTGAACCTTTAATGAGCCATAAAACTCAAAAACCTGCTGTCCTTACTCAATTCTGATTCCCAGTAGGAAATTGCATGAAATTGCATGAAATCACAACGCTGAGATATGGCTCTGGTGACCCCTTATACTGTGATGTTTTTGAGATGCTGTTTTCTCAGTTACGATGGTTGTAGATGGAGTGTATGGAAGAGATGGTTTAGGTAGTATCTATCAAAACTTGCATGTCCATTAAATGGGCAAACACTGCATTTCTGGAATTCTTAATTGTACCTAGAAATTTTTAATTTTTTATTTTTTTTTAATAACAGGTCATTTCAGTACCTGGCACAGATGTGTATGAGATGCTCTTGGCTCAAATCTGGTCTAAGAATGAATGAGCAATGCAGCCAAGATAAAGCAATACTCAAAGCTTCTGGCTAGAAACTTTTCTGCCTAAACCCTGATGAGGTGGAATGATTTTGGGCAAGTCAGGTCACCCTGGCTGTATCTCATTTTAACCATAAGCAAGGATAATAAATTATGTTTTCTGCTCTATAAAGGCTTGAGATTTCCTGGTGAGATGGATATCCTGTTCTTTCAGGAAATCATCCAGGTCTATAGCTCTAGCTTGTTGCAGAGGAAGACAGGTAACAAAAAAAAAATCAGTCATATACACTAATAATTAATCTTATAAATACTTTTGTTGTTGTTTTGGGTCATGAGAATATATAGGAACATTAACACTGTTTTCTTGGAGCTGTCAACTGTTCCTGCATCAGCTACAGAATCACGGAACTACCAAGGCTGGAAAAGACCTTTAAGATCACCAAGTCCAGCCTATGACCAACACCACCACACCATCTAGACCATGGCACTAAGTGCCACATCCAGCCTTGCCTTGAACACATCCAGGGATGGTGCCTCCACCACTTCCCTGGGAAGTCCATTCCAATGTCTAATCACCCTCTCCGTGAGGAAGTGCTTCCTAATATCCAACCTAAACCTCCCTTGGAGCAGCTTCAGGCTGTGCCCTCTTGTCCTGTCACTGGTTGCCTGGAAAAAGAGCCCAGCCCCCACCTGACTCCAACCTCCCTTCAGGTAGTTGAAGAGAGTGATGAGGTCCCCCCTGAGTCTCCTCTTCTCCAGGCTAAACAACCCCAACATCCTCAACCTCTCCCTATAAGACTTTCCCTCTAGTCCCTTCCCCAGCCTTGTTGCTCTCCTCTGGACCTGCTCCAGCACCTCAACGTCCTTCTTGAAGTGAGGGGCCCAGAACTGCACACAGTACTCAAGGTGAGGCCTCACCAGTGCTGAGTACAGGAGGAGAATCACATCCCTACTCCTGCTGGCCACACCATTCCTGATACAAGCCAGGATGCCATTGGCCTTCTGGGCCACCTGGGCACACTGCTGGCTCATGTTCAACCGGCTGTCCACCAGCACTCCCAGGTCCCTCTCTGCCAGGCTGCTCTCCAGCCACTCTTCCCCCAGCCTGTAGCACTGCCTGGGGTTATTGTGGCCAAAGTGGAGGACCCTGCACTTGGTCTTGTTGAATTTCATGCCAACGTTGCAGACATCCCTTCAGCTCGTTAAATCAAGATCCATCTGATACAAAACCTGCTGTCTGGGCTTACCAGCCAGCAGCGTTTGCTTGGTGAGAACTTTGACTCTCACTAGTAATGGGAGAAACTGTTCCCGAGCACATCTGTCGGTGCAGGAGCTGCCTCAAGAGTCTCCTGAACTCCTTCTCCAGATGGCAGGGTCTGAAAGGAATCTGCCAGTGCACTGACCTTGACTTTGCCCTTACTCCAAGTATATGTATTGCTAGATATCAACAATCTAAACAGAACTAAAACCCTAAGCAACCGAAATATAAACAATCAAAACAACAAATGCATTTGTTGTATTAGCTGACAGCACCCATAATGTCACTGGACAAATATGTAAATACTGACCTCGATCCCTTTGCTGGAGACTTTTGTATTCCCTTTAAATGCTGGAATAGACAGCAGCTCCTGCAGTCTGACCAGAAACCCCAGTGGCCACGTAGCCCCGGGTGCAGAGCTGTGCCACAGTCACCCCTCCTTGGAGCTGAGCCTTACTGGGATTCTGTGGGATTCAGGAAACTGTGATGGAAGGAGGGTTTCATTCTTGTGAGTTTGGCAGCCTTCATTAGCATTCAATGAATTAAAGGCAAACCTTTAACATTTTTGGCCGAGTTGAAAAAATAGACATCTGAACATGCAGTAACCTGGAGTACTGACCCAATCCATCAATTAGTTGGACATTAATTGCATTTTTTCCCACTGACTTCAGGAGCCGTGGATCAAACCAAATAGGGTAGGCTGTGTGGAATCAGTTTTCTACAGCTCAAGCCAGTAGGTTTCATAGGTGTTTCCTGAAGCAGGTAATTAACAACATTAATGTTCCTTTCCATGTCAATAGCTAATGGAAAGAAGATAATAATGCTTGGGTGGTGCTGTGGTCATGTTGGCCAAAATGGGATATTCCAGCCTCACAAATTCTGAAGGACAGAGCTCAGATTTTCTACTTCTGTGGAAATGGATATAATTTGCTTCTCATTCTCAGCCTTTTGGCTAAGCAGGAGGTGCTCAGTTTTCAGAGCATTACTCTTCCCCAAAGAGCAGGAGAGGCTGGTGGCCTGGGTCAGGATGAAGCTAGAAGGTTGGACAGATTTTCAAAAGGGCATTTTAAAATATCCACATAACTAGTGGTGCAGTACTCCTTAAAATAACTGCAGTGAACCTGTAGTTGGTACCTGTGCTTGCACACAAGCCCTGAAGTGCCAGTTAGGGGGCTAGGTTAGCACACAAAGACCTGACGTGTTATTTAAATCATCAGTGTCCAGTTATATAAAAAAGTGACCCATTCTTCAAAATCATTACTTATTCGAGGGAACCTATCTTTACATTGCACTGACTTTTATAAAGCAGTATTAAAATGGTTTTTAAGGTTTCTTACCTCTCTAAAAATAGTGGGTTTTTTGCAAGGATTAGACAATTGCTGATATTAATAACTCTGTTAGTCACTTTTTCTGAATTAACAGCTCTAATTCTGGAGCACCTCTTCCTCACTAAGGTGGTGTCTGCCTTGGGATAGGCAACGACACCCTACTACTGGAGAGCTGTGATCTGCTTTATACACAATATTGAGCATTTGTAGTATTTCCAGATGCTTAGCTCAGCCTGATTTCAGCAGAAGCCTGGCAGCTTGCTGCCTTCTGGGACCTACGATACAATTTACTATGTATAAAATGGCAATAATGCCATTTACCTGCCTCAGTGAAATTTTATGAGGCTAAAACTAAAGTTAGAATTGTCTTTAGAATGTTTCTGACAGCACGTTTTTCAACAGCTTTTTGGGACAACGTTTTCTGTTGCTGCACTTTCTGTTGAGGGATGTGGAAGGAGACAATTTATTGGGTTTTTAAGGAAATTGAAAACTGGAATTTTTTCTTCTGGTTGTTTCAGTAGTAATTTGTGTTTGCTCCAATTCCAGCAGTGCTTCAGAGAGTCAGATCCGATACCCCTGAGTGTCCCTGAGTGCTGTGCACCAGTGCAACACCCACATGGCTGCCATGTCCTGGTGACTGGAGCTGGAGATGGGAGGCACCTGGAGCACAAGTGTTCTGAGTTACCTCTATCACAAGAGCATCAGCCAGAACTGGCATGAATATTATGCTGTGATAATTCATGTTTAGCATAATTTGTAATGATCTCTTTGGTGATTGGAAAGGATGAAATGCCACAATATCCCCTATTAAAAAAATAAATTTCATTTTTGTCCATGACAGTGATGATAGGATAAAATTCTATTTACTCTGATCTAGGGAGGGAGGTCCTCAATGCAAGGAAACCTCTGTCTGTTCTGCACAAGGGAAGGGCACTTTCCTATTGTCACTCCCATTGCACCAGAGCTGTGGAAATAGGAACAGCAAATAATTCATGAAGAGGGTATTAATTCAGGTTAGAAACTTGGCTGTGGGTTGTGTGAAATTGCCTCAGTTCTTATTTTTTGTGTCGCTGCATTAGGCAAAACCAGAGTCACTTAAGCACACGGTTTCGTCCACTGAAGGGACATGAACTTACAAAGTACTGCACAACAGAAGAACTGAGAGAACAAAGAATATTAGAACACTTCCAATATTTGGCTTCTCATGTAATTGTAGAAGTACAGTAAGTCACTGGTTTTCCATGATACTAAAAATAACGTTTTTAATGGGAAGGTCTGTTATCTGCTGCTGTGTAATTTCTTCTAAAATACCAAATAACCAAGGAAATTTTTCATTTGTAATGTAATTTAATTCTGGATTTTATTTTTGATTATGGTTGAGGTTAACTTTGATGTTTTCAAAATGAATTTCAAAGGCCATTTATTCAGCTAATTTTGAAGGCAAAAACACACTGAAACTTTTATCCCAGTTGGTAAGCAGCTATCCCCTAGTTTTATTCAAGTTTTCACATAAAAACGCCAGTCGGGAATAAAACTGACAAATATATTCAATCAAAGATGGAATATTTTTTCCTCTTAAGTTGCAAATGGCTTCATTAAAATAAAAGCACCACCTTAGGGATTGCATAAAGCAGAATATTGGGACCTAAATGGTATTTATGACTCGGCTAAATGTAAAGTGAATTAAAATTTAAAGGATTATAGTCAGGTAGGCCACAGACATTCGTAGAGGAATGTCCATTAAGAAGATGAAAGAACCTGCTGTCCCCAGTGACAGGAACGTGTCGGGTTGGTGGCCAGGAACACCTACACACTTAGGGGCACCAGAAATGAAAAACATCGTGGCTGAACCCTAAGGTTCTTGTGTGATGTTTACTTCAGGCAAAGAAAATAAAATCCTCATGCAAACATCTAGGGACGTCTATATTTATAAGTACATATATGTGTATTTAATATCTAGATATACTAGAGAGATAGATAGATATCTATATTTAATATACATGTATATAGATATATAATCTAACAGCATTGGCAGGAAATTGTGGATGTTGAAAAGCAGCACAGTTAATGATGTAAAACACAACCTGAGCACTGTTATTTTCCCAGCAGCTTGCAGAATCTACTGCAAACTCCACTGTTTTCCAGGTCTTAATAAAAAGTCCACACTGCATTTTAAGGAACTCATAAGACAGGGTGGGACAAGGAGCCTTTGTGGTGAGTCTGCCAAAGCACACATTTAATTTTTGACATGAAGGAAACAGACTGCTTTTTGCTTTTGTAAAATATTCCCGTGGAGCTACAATATAGATCTGTGTGTTGCATTTTCTGAATTTTTACCTTTAAGAAGAATGAAATAATTAGTTTCATTAACTTAATTTATTGAATTGAATTCTGGCCCCAGTAGTCAATGTTTTACACCACAATCAGCAAGTGATTGACAGGAGTTCTTGGAAGAGTTGTTTTCTTCCCATCATCTTGGTTTCTTCATGGAACAGCCATTGTTCAAGTTACTACACAGTGGGGAGCTGGTCAGGAAATAGTTTCTCATTACTCAAAGTGTTTGTGGCCAAACAATAAAATATTCTTCAAGATGTGTGCTTTTAATTTACAAATGCATTTCTATGAAACCCAAGATTTTCAGTTACAGTTTTTAAAAAGTAATTGAAAAAATATTCAACCATCTTTAATCGAATGTCATTGTATGACACCCATCTATGCACTTTCCTGGCCAGATTACTGTGGTGCTTTGCTCCAGGCATTGGTCTTGTTTACCTGAAAAACCACTTACATCCTAGATTCAGTCGAAATAATCAGCCCTGATGTTTATTCACCCAGCACCAGCCCCCTGAATATAGGACACCCAGGATCTTGACAATTATTTGTGTTGAGAAATAGATATCATGAAATTTGCTGCCGTTTAAAAGACGTGGCAAATTTGCATAGCATTCATTTACATAATTTTATTTATTTCCTATTTCTTCTCTCCAGCTACTCCCTATTGTAATGTGTTGGTGGCCCTGTACTTTCCTTTCTCTGCTAGGGGTTACTGGAGCTTGCACACACTCCCCAGTGTGTAATTTGCACAACCATTTTTGTCACCTCTGACTGTGGCCCTGTATGTTTAACTTAGCATATTGTAATACTGCAAAGCTTTCAATCTAAAGGAATGTGAGATGGGATATATCTATTTATTAGAATATTAGCATTTCTAACAGGATGTTTTATACAGTGCTTTGAACCACATGGTGCATATTCCTTTATTTAAATAGTACCTCTGAGTCTTAATATCTTCTTTCCAATTTGGACAGATTAGCTAAGTGGTACCTTTTATTATCCATCTGCTTTGTGCCATACTCATATCTTTGATCAGACAGGTGACTAGTGGGATGCTAAAACTGGTTTATGTGTTTTCTTGTCCACTTTGTTTTTAGAAAATGTTTTAGAAACAAATATTATTAAAAATTAAAAAGCGAGCATTTATAGAGCAAGCTGGTAGACATTTAAGAGTCATTTTAAAGGGAAATTTCTTCTGTCTTACTTTCTGTCCTTCACTTAAGCATTCAAACACATGATGGAAAATAACGTTTGAGGGAGGGTTTGAAAGGATCTCACAGCTGGGTTTTGCAGGTTACAAGTCTAGTTTAGGAGGATGCTCCTACCTGTCAGTGCTTGTGCTCATACACTGTCTGCATTTAACAATGACATCAAATCTTTGTAGTAGTCCAGGGGATTTCCAAGGCAGGCTTATCAAGTGTATTTGCATTCAGCCTGAATAGAGGCAATGCAGGAGTCAAGTGACTCCTGCTACACTCATTCTGGAGGAGGGAGATGATCCAGCCACTTGGTGATGGTGTGGTCCATGGGGAGGCTGGAGCTTGGCCAGCCCCACCATCAGGCCGATGGCTGAAAAAGCCATTAAAGCTTCTGCCTCAGGTTTGTTTCTGGAACCCTGGGGTTTGTTGTTTGTTTGTTTGTTTGCTTTTTTCCTGCAGGACTCGTGCAAGTGGCATTCATGAGTCAGTCAAGCTGGAAGACAGAGTTTAAAACCCATTTGCTGGTTTCTCCTGTCAGTTTCATATCACCTTCTCCTAAAAGGGAATCAGGTCCCGTTTATACAGGGAAAAATGAAACTTACTCCAGATTGCCTTTGGGATATTAGCAATTGTGTTTTAAGTGCTTTTGCTTTGAAGGGCAGGAAGTTTTGGGAGGGATGAACACAAGGAAAACAGGTTCTGGTGGGCAAAGGCAGAGGAAGATGCATCACCAGTTAGCAAATCTTTTTCAAGGTGGGTGATTCAGATTGGTTTTTGGATGCTGTGTTGGGAGGAGTGTAGGGAAAAAGCAAGTGAACCAAAGCACTTTCTTTATGAAAATAAGTTCTGAAACGCTCTACTTTTGGGACTGTTTTCAGTTGGTTTGTGGGATGATAACCAAAAAACTGTGCTGCAGAGTTTTGAATATAACACATGATGTAAAAATAGAATATATGAGAAATATGTCTTTAATCTGAGGCACAAAGTCAAACTCCAACTATGGATGCTGTGAAGTGTGCTAATTGCATGTTGCAGTGATGGGAATCTGACTCATAAAAGTACCAGACTGACACCATCCAAAATGAGACAAAGAAGCAAACAGAACATTTGGAATTAACTTTTGAAAAGGTTACAATTTCCTAAGAAAGGGAAATCACACACATCCTGGAGAGACATATGCAGGCTTCTTTTGGAGCAGAGGGTTCTCAAAACTCAACTCAAAGACAGACAAAGACATGGAGCTGGTACATACTATGATGGCTGGTCAAATGGGTAATTCTGGGGTACAAAGAGGTTGCCAGGAATCACAGAACAGAATCACAGAACTACCAAGGCTGGAAAAGACCTTTAAGATCACCAAGTCCAGCCTATGACCAACACCACCACACCATCTAGACCATGGCACTAAGTGCCACATCCAGCCTTGCCTTGAACACATCCAGGGATGGTGCCTCCACCACTTCCCTGGGAAGTCCATTCCAATGTCTAATCACCCTCTCTGTGAGGAAGTGCTTCCTAATATCCAACCTAAACCTCCCTTGGAGCAACTTCAGGCTGTGCCCTCTTGTCCTGTCACTGGTTGCCTGGGAGAAGAGCCCAGCCCCCACCTGACTCCAACCTCCCTTCAGGTAGTTGAAGAGAGTGATGAGGTCCCCCCTGAGTCTCCTCTTCTCCAGTCTAAACAACCCCAGCATCCTCAACCTCTCCCTATAAGACTTTCCCTCTAGTCCTTTCATGGGTGACAATGCAATGGGTGACATTGTAAGAGGATGTGGCAGCCTGTATGGAGAGACTGATGGCAATCAGTATTACCAGTTCAAAGGAGTATGTTACAGGAGCCTTGTTAGAAAATTGACCAATTCTATAAATTAGAGGGGAGAACAGTTTATTAAGCTTGGCTTGAATAAACGATGCTGAGTTAGAAGGGGGTTTTTAGTCTTAGAAATGCTTTAAAAATAAACTTTTTTCAGAAAGCTATAGAAAGTAAAACACAGAACTTAAGGAAAATGCAGGGTTGATGTTGCTGAAGTTACCTCCTTTAAACAAATTTGTGAATAGATGAGAACACTTTTTGAGGAGCCTGTTGCCATAAAATACCAGGATTCATCCACTGCTTATGCTGTGAGAGGGCCAGGGACAAAAAACTTGACAAAGAGATTGAAGTTGTCCTCCTGCAGACAGGGGTGCTCTGGCCAGGGCATAAAAGGAGCTGGAAAAGCTCAGCCTTCCCACAATATATGGCCTTTAAAAGATGTTGCTGTAAGGAAGAAGTTAAAAATGAATAGTGACAGGCTCATTTCTCTGGGAAGGAGTTGGGAGAACCCGATAACTAAATCATCAGACACTGCAAGAGAACACCCAGCAGATTTGGGAATCTAACAGAATATGTATAAAGGAAACAATTTCCATTGCCTGTAAGGGAAGAAACGTGTGGGAAATAACTGATATCAGACACTTTTCTGCTACTGCCCCAGCAGGGATCTGGCAGGTCACCGTGTACTTGCACACACTTAGCAATCCCTTTAAAAAAGAGTTTCCACAAAGAAATCCTTTGGGTTGGGACTCGGCACTTGAGGTAGGAAAATAAAATACATTTTCAAGGTGCATAGGTCTGGTGGTTTGGGACGTGGGTTAGTGGTGGACGTGGTAGTGCTAGGTTAATTAGCTGTTGGACTTGATGGTCTTTAAGGTCTTGTCCAAGCAAAAGGATTCTCTGATTCTATGCTTATAAAAGGTATTTTGATGCCACTGTTAGATTTTGCAAGGAGTTCTTAATCCCAAAGAGCCTAAAGGGACTAAAGGAGGAAAATGTAAATAACCCAGGAGATAGACTGGGCTAGAAACAGCTAGAGGAGAAGCCTGCCCACAGGAGCAATGAGTGAGGCCACCATCTGTCTGTGTGCTCCCCAGCCAATAAGAAGAGGGTTCCTTCCTGCAGGGAAATTTCTGTTTTCCCCTGTCACCTGAACTAGCAGCCAAGACCATTTCCAGAGGAGGTGTCCAGAGAAGACTGTGTCTCAATTCAAGCTTCATTGCATCACTTCCAGCCACTGCATTTACTGGGAAGACTGTACCCCACCACACTACTAGACATACGATTAATGTATAGATACACAGTGCTCACGTCACCTCCCAGCCCTCTCTGGGGTTAAAGAGGTTGAAGTCCTGAAGATTCCACCATAGGTGATTTTTGTGGCCCTATCTCAAATTCATTGCTGTGTCCTTGCCTCTGTTCTGCTGCGTGGGCCCCAGAGCTGGATGTTCTGTAGGAAGAGGAGTCACTTCCACAGTTGAGCTTTATACACACTTTATACAATGAGGAGTTGGGCTAGCAATGCAGTGGCCTTGTTTATTTGATCTAAAAAGGATTATTGTTGCTTTTCAGTAGGTTATTGTTAGTGGAAAACAATGAAAAAGCAGCAAATGGCAATACTTTGTTTTGCTGTTACAGCAAAGGTAATTACAGCCCTCTCAAGCTCTGTAGACACCTGAGGGACATTTGCTGGTTGCAGACCTGCCTGATAAGGAGATTGAAAAAGTGGTCAGTATAGGCTGGAGCTCAAAATTAAGTTAATGAGAGGTAAAAGCCTGTGGGTTGGCTCAGGCTGGGTGTGGGGTGATGCTGCTCACCTGGGGGAGGGATGAGTGATGAGCAGCACCTGGGACTGGTGCTGGGTTCACTGCTGGGCAGCCAGTCACCTCCCACACCACAACCAGCCTGGGCACCAGGGAAGGAGGCAGCATTGAATGTGTTGCTTCTTGGTGGCTGAGAAGCTCTACTGTGTTCTCACTGTGCCTGAGTGAGAGGGTCCTGGAGAACCAGCACCTCCTCCTGCTTCTGAATGTCACCTGCTGCTCCATGGCCCATCAAGGTAAGTGCGATGCAGCTTTTGGCTTGCTGATGGTTCTGGGGTGTCATGCAGAGTCTGGTGTGTTGTTTGGCCCTATTCCGGAGGATTTGGATTAAACCTTTGCAGTGTTAATGATAAAGAGAAGTATGAGGCTGAGGTGTGGCCCTGAGTCAGTCAGAGCTTTGTGGTGAGTTTGCCCAGGGATCTTCTTTGTTGTGCTTGTTGGGCACCGAAAGGCTTGAAGTTCGGCAAAGCCAGGTTGTCTTGGCATGAAGCTGGAGATAGTCATAAATGGAGAAAACTCATAATAACTTTGGAAGGCAGAAATGATTGCTTGCTGTGTCCTTGTCTGTTGCTCCTTGCTTCTAGGCCTGGTTTTGGTCAAGTTAAGTGACTCTGAGAGTTGCAGCGTGTTATGTGTGGTGTGGAGGAGGCTTTTAGGAAGCTTTCTTCCCATCACCAGGTGTATTTTCTGGCTTGTCCAGTTGTGTAACACCACCAGCCCCCTGGGGACTTCCCTGCTGTTGGGTGGCTGCTTTCAAGTGTTTTCTAGGGCTTTCTTCATGAAGCATCTCTTTAAAGGTTCACGTATTAATTGTAAGCTTAAGTTTGGCAATGAAGATATTTGAACTATCAAAGACATGTTGATTGAATCCAGTGCAAGTAGAGATATGGCAGGTAGTCCTGCAACTCTTAATGTGTGTGTACAGCCAAAGGTACAAGTGAAATAGAGATTTGGGTATGAAACTCCAGGAAAAGGGGTCTCAGTAGCAAAATCAGTAAATCAATAGCCTTTCCCTCATCCACTAAGCAGGTCACCTTGTCATAGAATGAGATCAGGTTTGTCAAGCAGGATCTGGCTTCCATAAACCCATGCTGACTGGGCCTGATTGGTTGATCTTTAAACGTTCTATGATGGCTCTTGAGATTATCTGTTCCATGACCTTCCCTGGCACCGAAGTGAGACTCACAGGTCTGTAGTTACTGGGATCCTCTTTCTGGCCTTGCTTTGAAGATGGGTGTCACATTTGCTAGTCTCCAGTCCAGTGGGGACTGGACTTTTGAAAGATGATGGAGAGTGGTTTGGCAACCACATCTGCCAACTCCCTCAGCAGTCTAGGGTGTAAACCATCTGGCCCCATCAACTTACGAGTGTCTAGTTTGTCCTTGCAGTAAGGAAGGCTAGGATGTGAACTTGCCAAATTTTAGCTTTTTTTTATGTGGTAGTTCCCTGGAAGTGGGGTCAGCTGGTATGAACTGTCTGGGCTGCTACAGTAGGATAAATAGGTATTTTGGGGTAAATTTGCACCTAGCTGCTTGGTACTCTGCTGGGGGGGGGTGGAACCCTGTGTCTTTTGCCCTTGACAGAAGGATGCTGAAGGCCTGCAGTGAAGCTGCTCTGTTGCACAGGGGCACATGCCTGGGGAGGGAAAGAGCTGCTATTCCCAGCTGGACAATTGCTATCCTGAATTTCAACCGAAAACTTCTGATTTGCAGCAGCTGTGGATGTACAAGTAATTAAAATATACAGTTTTCCATACCTGCCTGAGTTTTTTTCTAGGTATTTGACAGTCAGTGGAGTTCAGTGAGACTCTTGCTGCCCTTAGTCCAAGCTGTAGTCTGAGTGATCCAACCTATTTATCAGTAGCAGCAAATTTTTAGTCATTCTCATAAGTATCCTGAACAAAATGTGCCAGCTCAACTGTACTCAGCAAGAGTGAGGGAAGGAAAAAAACCAAACAAACCCATAACAAAAAAGCAAACAAAAAACCCCCTCAAAACCTGATCTGACTGTTATGGGAGACGATTATTATAGTTCTTCACTTGCAAATTTTTCCATTTGTGTTTAGTTGCTTCCCACAGTCTCTCGCTGTCACATTCATTCAAAAGCCAGAATGGCATTGATAGAGTTGAGCATTTTGGCTCATTTGCCTCAGCTCTGCCTGGAGACTGGACGTACAGGATGTAACAGAAATCTTCAACCAAAATTCTGCCCTCCCGGTTGTCCTTTTTTACTTGAAAGAGCTCCTTACACTTTCCTCGTCCTCCTTTTGTCCTAAGTCAAATAGGTTTTGAAAACAAAACAAAACACTTGAAATGGCAATTTTGGAGCCTTCCCTCTTGCAAAGCTCTTCCTCCTTCAGATGCTTTAAAAAAAGAAAATAAAAACCAGCTTAAAAATCCTGTTTTGAAGCTTCACCCTTCACCTATTTATCGCAAAAGCAATGCAGAGCAAGGCTATATAATTTTTATGAATTAATTTGTTTTGTTTGCAGCTGCTTATCATCCTGCTCTGGAATATTCCTGTTCCATTGCAGAGAGCACTGTGCCATTTTCTAGATGTTATCGTTATGGCCTTTTAGTTAAGAATTACCACTACTATTACAGCAACTACAAGGAAATGCACTCCCACTCGTTGCTGTGATAAGATGCCTCACATCCTCCTCCTTGCAATGGTTTCCTTAGTGTTCCCCTTCTCCAATGGAGACACATTTGCAGCCACGATAACAGTTTTCAAAAAGAAACTAATATAATGTGCACATATTTTTTTTTTTAAGGCTTGTGATTTCCTCCCAACAAAACTGTCACTGAAGCTAGTAACCACATTTAGTAGAAATGATTAGAGATGTGTGACAAATTTACAGCAAAATGCACAGCAAAACTGGAAACGTTTTTCTTTTCATCAGCTGTATGAAAAGCAAAGGGGGGGGGAGAAACATGTTTTTCTCTCCCTTCCTGCCTGACAGAATACTTCAAATGTTAAGACATGGGAGTATAACTTCTGAATAATGTTTCTGTTAAAGTATCAGCCAGTTTTTTAATAGAGAAAACACATTCTTGATGGTAATCAGATGTCAGTGGCCATTGGTTAGCATCGTGAATCAACAAGGAGGAGATATCTTGGCTTAGAGTAACAAAAAGGTGGGAAGGAATGACTGTTGGTTGTACCACAATTTGTGAGTCAGAATTTTTCAGTAAAGGAGAAAAAGTGGTTGCCCCCCAGCGGGCATGTTGAATTTAAAAATAATTTAGAAAACCTCAACAGATCAGTCTAGAAAAGTATAAAGGTTTAGATTCAACAAATATTCAGCGGCTTATTCAGATCAACCTGAAATATGTTAATAAAAGAAAGGAACAAAGTTATATGGCTTTAGATCTGTCATCTCTAAGAGCTTTGGTGAGCTCTAAGAGTATTGAAAGAAAAGGTTTCCATCTCTCTTCTTCTGGTCTTTCCTCAAAAATTGCCTGTTTATCCCAGCTGGGTAACTAGTCCCCAGATAATCAGAAGGAATTGCTATTGTGTCCTTGGGGTTGTGTCTTCTGACCTTGAGGGATGTGGGTAATGTCTCCTGGGAAAATTTTCCCAAATGTTTGTTGGTTTGGGGTGGATTTTTTTTTTCTCCTTCTGTGCACTTCCATTCATTTACCATAAATGATTTGACTTGGGAAATCGAACAGGAGGAGCTTCCTTGTTCAGAAATGTAGGTCTCTTTCTCAGCTGGTGACCGGGTCAGGTGTGCTGTGCACGCTGAGCAAGGTAAATCAGCAAGGTGTGCCATGTTCCAGAGGCTCTCAAAGACACATCCCCTCCTGTACAGAAAGCATGACACCCACTTGGTGCAGATCTTATTATTCAGTGGTGATAAATATTGTTGACTCCTACTCGTGACTACCCGGTTTTCAATTCTAGCGTGGAAAACGAAAGTAAACCTGTTGTAGCCCTCGCAGTATCTTCCACATGTGACAGTGGCTTTGAGTTCATTTCACTGTCTTGATTTTGTGTCCATGGACATGCTAGTCTAGGTGGAAGGCAAATATTTAGCTGAAATCTTGATTCACAGCTGTATGATACAGACCTGAATCTTGTGTGCCTACAAGAATGTTCCATATGTGAAAGTGAGGGCCCATGCTCCCATGAGAGGGAATAATGCTACTTGTCTAAAAGTGCCTTAACACAATAAAGAGCTCCAAGGTTATTTTGGTGTGTATTCTTATTGTTCAGATCACTATCTAGTGGTGGTTATTATTCTCTAGTTTATAATGGAATATAAAATTTAACTTTATTTAGGTCAAGGAAAAAACCAGCAATAATTATTTGGTAACTACTAATAGTGCTTTTTAAGGGCAAGCACTCTATGGAATAATTCAACCATTAGTTGGCAGTCACTCACAGATTACATATTTTAGGTTAATATTCTTTAAACCTGTCATTTAAAAGCTGTTTTAATGTGGACAACAGGTAAACTTAGATCTCTCAGATTCACTATAAAAACCTGCACAGAGTTAATGAAACACTGACTCTCACAAGCAAAGGTATGTCCTGTATTGGGATGAGGTGATCAGCAGCAGAATGGAAAATGATGAGGGGTAGAGTATGTAGAGGCCTCAATCTAAAGTGAGTTAATAATAAAATTATGCCTGGAAGTAATTTAAATCCCCCAGTAGTGGTTAAATAGAGGAAAGGCAACAGTATTTAAGTTTTAAGGAGCAAATTGGTCTATTGGTTGTTGGGTGGAGGGAATGTAAAGGTATTGAGCAACTGTGGGAAAATAGAACATATACAGATACATGATATTAGATTGTTGTTAAATACCAGAGCTTCCCTGGAGTTGCAATACTTTATTTGTGCTCCAGGAAAGGCTTATCAAGAGAAGAGTGTTGTGGGGTAGGGTTTTTTTTTTTGGTATAATGAACATCCCAGCTGAAACTCGAGGCTGGAAGTGAATTTCTCATTTACCTACTTGGATTTTTTTATTGAAAAATATCTCCAGGATTACAGTGGTGCAATGTGAAAATGCCACACCATGAAGATCTATGCAAGTTGTAACAGTAATAACATGTAAGCTCTGTTTCATGCAGGGATATTGTTTTTTACATTTGGGGGGCAAACATTGAAGCCTCATGAGTGCATTTTGGTTTAAGCCTGTATTTTGGACTGTATTTTCAGGGAATTAACTGTTAATGACAAAAAATGTGTGTTGTGTGAATTTGTGTCTACTATACTGTGGCACCATGAGCTCTATGATGATAAATTTCAGTTTTGCTTTGAACAGAGATGTGTTTAATTACAGATATTATACAGTTTTACTCTTGTATGTTTATGCAGATGAAGAAAATGACACTCATAAGGTGACAGAATGGAAGAAAAATAAAGGAAGGGAGTGTTTATAATAGGTCAGCATCACCATTTTGATGGTCCAGGGAAAGGAAAGGGACTTTGGTGTTCCTCTTCCAGAGGAACTGAAGAGGAACCTATCTCAAAGGCTACACTAAAATGCCATGCAAGGGTTCTTTGTCATGATCATACTGTGCTCTGATCTGTGATCTTTCCACTGATGTTGGGGTCTGGGATTATTTTTGACTCCGTTTCCCATCCTGAAAACCAGGCTGCTGTTCAGCATCTGTCTTGCAAGGATGTTGAATTTACCAGGGAATGCAGGCAGAATGATTTTTGAAAGATGCTCTAGAGTGCAAAGAATTATTGCATTGTTTTTATTCATGACTTGAGCTGGGTTGTAGTTAGTTGCATGCCTTTGTATGCTGCGTATTGGGTCTTTGTAGCAATGCCTGTGTTCTCTGGGTACCTAAGCAGAGATTTTCATTTTAATACTACATAATTCAAATGCTGGATTCGTACCAAATTCACCTCCTCCACACATTTTAACTGCATTATTAATAATAATATGGTTGATTGCTGATGCTATATATTTGTTTTCTAAAGAGCTCGTTGAGAAGCTGGGCGTGTTAATAAGGTATGGTGTGTTTCTCCTGTGTTCTCAGCAAGGCTCCTGCCTGTAGCACGCAACTGGCACTGCCCATATTCTCTTTTTCACTGCTCCTAGGCAGAGCACGCAGGCATTTTCAATTCACTAGATCATTCACAAGTTACCTCCAACCCAACCTTGTCATTGCAATTAGTCACACTTACAGTGGATGCTTTTATGTGCTGTATCTCGCCGAAGTCTCATCACGCCAGGCCAGTGCCACAGGGTACTAGACAACAACAAAGATCTCAAGCATAGTTTAAAAGGTGGCACTATGAAAGAGAAAAATAATGGCCACAATCACTGCTAGATACCCTGTTCCCACAGATCCTGCAGCCTGTTTTTAATTCCGAACTGAAGCTAAGTTGTACAAACAACTGCCCTCCCCACTGCCACCGTATGCCCAGTCTATCTGGCTGGAGGGAGGGGAGAAGCCCTGACACAGTATTTCTGGAGGGAATATGCTGGGCACTGTTTCAATGTGCAGGATGTTTGAGGAGACTCTCTCTAATCACCTTTTGGCTAACGGTTCTTGGGAATTAGGATAGTGTTATGAATGGACCTCTGGCTGTGTGGAGTTCCCAGCTTTGCCACAGATCTCTGGTGTCCTTGGACAAACCATCAAAGGTTGCTTTATCTCTTGTTGGAAGCAGCGAGGTTATGCTATTGCTTTAAGAAAGAAAGGTGAGAACAAAATAGGTCTCCTTTTCCCCTGCTCTTCATCTGGAAGACCAGAATCATAATTTTTCTCATGATCCTTTCCCATCTGTTTTTTAGGTACTTGAATTTGTGCCTTAACATCTTTTCATACAGACCGTAAGCATAAGTTTCTTGGCCTCAGCTATGACCTTTGGATCAGAGAAACTTTATGGTGATTTCTGTCAAGAGAAGCTGTTGCATTGTCAAGTGCCTTCTGTGAAGACTTAAGGACAGACTGCACTGCTTCCTCTCCTGACATCTCCAGTTGTTGGTCCCTTTTGTGAAGTTGGGTAAATTCTTGTTATCTGTCAGCATGGGTTAGCTCTGGTGATGATTTGGTTACTTAGACACTCCTGTGAGTTTTGTCACAAAATGTGTGCAAGCTGGAATGTTTAGGGTTGCAATTCCAGGCTAAGGAATAGCTGCTTTGAGGTTCTCTCCTAAATTTCTCCTTTCGTTCACATAGAAGTCTGCTGAAGCTGCTTGCTTCAGATTGCAATAAATTGCTGCTAATTCCTGTCTCACGAGAAGGAGCTGGGATTTAAATAAATGTTGAACCACATGAGCAGTGAGGGTTTTTTGGGGAGCAAGAACTTTTGTGGAGGTTGGAGGTTGGTTGTCCTCAGGGACAGTGTTTGCAACTCCATCCCCAGGGACATAACGTTACAGCAGGGTAGACAGTGCTGCAGAAAGTGCAGGGGGAGCCAGTTCATCAGAGAGGTGGCTCGTTAGCCACTAGGTCTGTCCTGTTGCTCTGACTCTGTAGTAATTAAAGCCTGTTGGCCATGGATGATCCTCAGGGAATTATCTTTGTGGATTTTCTGCACCTGACACAACTAGACCAGGGTAACGCTGTGACCCCTGTGTGCAGGTGGGACCAGCTCTCTGCAGACTGTCCTCGCTGAGGTGCATTGCTCAGCACAGGGATGGAGGAAGGACTCTCTCATGGACAAGTGTCTCTCCTTCCTTCCCCTCCACTCCTTTTCCTGCACTCAGTGCTGGCAGTGCCATAGCTTTAGCTAGAGGTGGGTGTGCTGTCAGGAGAGCACTGAACCCAGGTGGGCAGATGTTCAACATCATCTTCTCAGCAGATCATACTGGGCTGTAGGGACACTGACCTGCCCTGGTCATGCTGGGACACCACAAATTATAGTATGAAGTTTAACCCCTGGAGCAGGTGATGGATTTTGGGGATGCTGGAGTGTCTATTGAAGGTAATGAGACTTTTTTGTTACTTATTTTTTGGGGCCCTAGTGAAGCGAGAGGTGTGGATGCTTTGTTTGGAACTGTTTTCTTGCAAGAGGGTTGTGTTTTTTTTTGCCCCACCAAAGCAGAGGGCTTGCCTGAGGGACCCTGTGTTGGGTGTTCCTGCTCTTCCTTGAGCTGCAGTGAGGGGCTCCTTTGCTTCCCTTGCTCCACCCGACTGGCATTTTGTGTGTATTTCCCTTTTCTAACAGACAGAGTGTTTCTATAATAAGATTAGGCCTGGACTTTTCATTGCTGCCTCTCAAGTTTCTGTTAACATGTTCTCAGATTGTAGGCATCTGCTCAAATTGGCTTCCTGCAAACAGGCTCTGCTGCCCTCTCCCCTCCTGAAAAATCAAAGGGTTGGAAAAGCTGATGCTGTTGAAGTCCTTGGGATTGGTTTCCCTAAGAGATGTAGGAACTCATTCCAGATAATATTCTGAAGATGCAGGGGTTTTTTTTTTTGTGATTTGGTCAACAGTTGACAGGAAGAAAAGGTTAAATAGTAATGAGAAACTACTGTAATTGCACTTTTGAGGACTAGGGCTGTAAGTGATTACATGGATGATTGAAAACCATACGTTGGCTCCACAAATACAGCTTCACCTACCTGTGTATTTTCAATGAGGAGTAATGTCTCCTATTTCTAAGAGGAGGAAAAAAAAAAATACCCCGCTGTTTTAAACTATATACAAATGATAAAAGCAAAGACATCAAAGTGTTCAGCCTTTCAACTCATGCTCAATTAGAATAAAAGTTTTGGTTGCTGTTTTAAACATTTATGGCTAACTAACTGTGACAGCATCTCAGCTCTGCAAATGGGATGATTTTGGATTGACTTTTGATCTGACTGACAGTTTCTTATACACTTCAATGTTGGTTTATGGCATACAAGTCTGCATTTAATCCACATGTGACTAATTAGAAACTGTTTATGGTCTGTATGTATACATTCACACAAGAATAAAAGCTTTTTTCTAACTGGAGCCATGTTATTAACGAAAGTGAATTCAACAAGGTGCTTGATACGCTATTTTTAATGTGTCTACAGCCAAGATTAAAAAAGCAAAAATACAAAAAAGTGTATTTAAAGAAGGAATAAATATACGTTAATGACAGATATGGAAATTGTAACAATGAAGATCTCTTCTGAAAAGCCTCCATAGCTTTTTGGCCACTGCAGGGAAACAGCAGGTTGAGTGACACATTTTAGAGTACGTTTACAGTTGATGGGCACCTCAGTGAGAACTTTCATTCTGGTTTCATTTTTAGCCTTTCTGTAGAAAACGTGACAGAAGAACGTACATTTGTGCTAATCTCTTCATCTACCTTTATCGTAAGGGCTCCTGACAACACAAGTGGCACTACAGCATTTGTGCCACCAAATACATCTGGGGGTTTGGGGAGTCTGCAAAGAGGAGTGCTCAAATGAATACAAATATAATAACATTTTCTTGATAAAATAATGCTTCCGTGTCACAGAAAACGAAACTGTCAGCAGGCCTTTGTAGGCCTCTCTCAGGCTTAAGAAAGGGTCCTTGACAGTTCCAGCATTGCTTTTAAATATCTTATTGAAATGTAGATTAAGACTGTACATCTTATAATAGTTGGAAAGCCTTTTCATTTTAAGTCTTGTAGAAAAGCAAGTATTAAGTAAGTATTAACTTTAGCAGTTAGATTTTAGCATTTTTCTCAGGTTGATCCCTCCTAGACCTAATATTTAGATTTATTTAAAGAGGCAGTAGATTACCTGACAGTACAGTAGTACAGCATTGTGGCATTTCTCTGAGTCTCCATGAAGTAAGATTAGTTCTTTTATTAGTGCCATCTCTCCTGTGTTTTACAAAGGTGTCCTGGGCACATGGATTGTGGTGTAATCAATGAGGCCTCAGTGTTCTTGGTTTAGCATTTTCAAGTGCTTACACTATATTCTTTTCATTTCAAAGAAGTTAGTATCAAAACTAGTGACATTTGTTCTATAAGCAGGGCTTTTCCAGAGTCTTCTGTAACTCTGAAATTGTCATTATCTGGCTCTTTTAATTATGATGTGAAATGTAATTTAATGCAGGTGTTATTTATCAGTCAGGATTCCGTCTCTGCTTTCCCTTGGTATGTAAACCATTTATCTGCTTCCTGTATAAAACAGTGATATTTTTAGGCCACCTTGTGGGTCTCAGTTTCTGGAGCTAATCTGGAAGTCTTGGAGAGGAGCTTATTTTTCAGAAAACTCTAGGCCATGAACTTCAGAAAGTCAGTGTCTTGCAGGTGTTGGTGTCTTGCTGGGATGTAGCAAAAAAATTGGAAGTGCCTGTAATTCTGAATGATTTGTGCACCTCATGTTTGTAGATACAAATCTCCAGCAGAACCTCAGTAGGGCTAATAAGCTCACAGGAATCTTGACTTGAAGGTAGTGACTCAGATGTGACAAGGTAGCCTTGTTATTACTATTCTTCTGTAACCCATATGATGTATATAATGAGCTTGATTTTTGCAAAGCTTGGCTATCAGAAGATCACTTTCAGCTGCACAAATGCAGTATAGAGCTGCTTGGAAGCAAACAGACACACTGTTTATACCCCCTGACCTTTCAGAATGGGTCCCCCCCTTTAAACAAGTGCAAGAAATACGCTGCTGTAATGATGCTTGGGCAGATTCCTACTTGCTGAATATATATAAATAAATATTTGAAGATAGATAAGACAATATTAGCCTTAGCACATACGAGATGGGAACCAGACAGCAGAAGAAAATGATTCATGAATGATAAAAAGATTTAGTCTGAGCAGTGCAGTAACGGGATTCAAAAGAATATTAAAATACTACATGGGAGTTTCTTGAGGTCCTTTCATAGCAGTTAAGACCCCAGATAACCAACATAGGAAGTGCAGGAATTGCATGAAAGATACTGCAAGAAATTCTCAGTAGCATTTGGGAATGCCAAGGTATTCAAATATTCCAGAAAATTTGGGCTTTTTTTTTTTTTCCTCTTCTGAATGCTTGGTCAGACTTTAACATGAGACTGCCCTTGAGCTCGCATGCTTGGGCTCTGATTTTGTGAAGGTTTATCAAGAGCAGAAGGGAGAAAAGTTATTCTGGCATATTCCGTGGCCAAGCTAAAATCCTTCAAAGATGGCAAGACTAGAAAGGGTGTCTGCTTTTTAAGTGCTGGAATCTCTATCTCAGGATTTTGAGTGTGAGCTGTGTTGGTGTGTAAGGAAATAATCAAGTGGCTTTATAGAGCACTTCTGCAAAAGTTTGGTGCATACTGGGCTTAATGCATGAAGTTGACTGAACATTTTTGTAATTTTTCTTTCTTTTGTTTTCCTGTTTCTCAATTCCTATTATTCCTCTACAAAACCATAGCACTCTATGCTGAAAGGTTGGACCAGATGATCCTTGAGGTCCTTCCCAACCTGGCATTCCATGATTCTCTATCTAAGAAGCAAAATATTAGTATCTTTTTTTTTTTTACAGAGAATTGGTTGGTTTGGATACGAAATAAAAAAGCAGTAAGATCTTTAGTTCTGATGAATTTTGTACTTTTGAGGAAAATTTGTCTGGTATTTCACTGTTTTTAAAACTGTTCCAAATGAGTTACTGGGTCTTCAGAGAACTTCCAGTCATGACTAAAGAACACAGTTTTATGTCATTGATTGAAATGACGGTCAGTAAAACTGCCACCTTGGACTTCCAGAGGGCAGACTTTGATCTGTTCAGGAAACTGATTGACAAAGTCCCTTGGGAAACTGTCATGAAGGGTAAAGGAGTCCAGGAAGGCTGGACATACTTCAAGAAGGAAGTCTTAAAGGCCCAGGAGCAGGCTGTCCCCATGTGCTGAGGGATGAGCCGTTGGGGAAGAAGACTGGCCTGACTCAACAGAAAGATCTGGCTGGAGCTCAGGAAGAAAAGGAGAGTTTATGTCCTCTGCAAGGGAGGCCAGGCCTCTCATGAGGAATACAGAGACGTAGTAAAGCAATGCAGGGAGAAAATGAGGAGGGCCAAAGGCCAACTTGAACTCAGCTTGGTTGAGTCACCATCCCTGGATGTGTTTAAAAGTCATCTGGATATGGGGACATGGCTTAGTGCTGGACTTGGTAGAGTAGGGTTAATGGTTGGACTCGATGATCTTGAAGGTCTTTTCCAACCAGAATGATTGTGTTGTGTGACATGCTTAGTAGTGCAGCTGCTCTGAATCCTGTTAGGCATTTGAACCTCAAAGTGTGGCACAGTTTTATGCACAATAATAAGAATGTTCAGCTCAGTGGTTTGCAAGGATTCATGGAAAGAGATGTTGGGTTTATTTTTCCCCCCTCGGCCTTGACATGCACGTGAAAGTTTTCATTGAAAATGGTGCAACGTTGGATTAGCACCAATAAAATCAGTGGGATTACTCTGGGTTTAAATCCAATAATATGAGAAGGGACTTTGTCCTCCGGATCTTACTTTGAGGTTCAAGTAAAACTGGAAACTTGGAATGAAGCGCACTTAGAAGCGTGGTGTTGTGTTTGATATCAAGCCAAACCCATGAAAAATAATTCAATTTCCTATCGTTTTGATAAAAAAACAGAAATAGCTCCAGGTTCTCTCAAGCTGACTCCAGAGATTTCCAGCAGCCTGATGTAAGGAATTCTTGAAAAACTTTGGGAATTCAGCAGATTTTTGGATAAACCTGGACTGAGATTTGTGTTTAGCTACAGAATCCAAAACCAAGCAAATTTTCTCCTGTTTCCAGTTATGTAACACACAAAAGTTTGACCAAGGCCTCAATAGAGAGACCATAATTTTTGGTGGATCCTAATGAATTATGCTGTGATCATTATATTTAATAACAAGCTAAGCACAAAACATGGTCAGAAACAGGTTGTGGCAGTTACTAAACTAGGAAGTTACTCAGGTTTATGATTAAGTTGCCTATTTTAATAAAGTTGCTTGTTTTTCTGCTTGGCTTGAGCTTTCCAGCTCTTAATCTGTACTGCTCAACTTTTGGGGTTTGGGTCTGGTTTTTCTTCTCAAAGCAACATGATTTTCGTACATGATTTTGAAGCATTTGTTACCTGGTAAGGCAGCTGGGAATATTTAAGAAAACACACCCCCTCCCAAAAAAAAAAAAAAAAAAAAAAATTACTACTAAAGATTAAGTGAAGAATTTTTGTGGCTCTTTAACGTTTTTTTGAGCTCTTGTGCTCCCTCTACTGGCTTTGCACCTAGTAATGACAACCAGAACTGCTAGAGCAGTGAACTTGCCCATCGACATGCCTGGAGAAAAAGAGATAATTTGTTTTTTTAATAAAAAAATGTAGTTTTAGAATTCCACTTTAGTTCTTGGAAACACAGAAGGGGAAATTACTGTGTTTGTAGATAAAGGAGAAAAGCATCCACTCCTTGCAATGCTAGGAAGAAGCTGCAAGCACTGAGGGAACAGGTAAAGAAACGAGATGTTATTGACTGATTTGGTGGGGAGGTTAAGAGATAGAGAAGCTGTGGGAAGAAGTCCACAGTGCATGTAGAGAATAGCTGTGTCATTTGTTGCAGCTCTTCATTTCTGTCCAACTCATAGTGAAATTCTGGTCTTGGAACCAGTAGGACCTCTCTTTGTTTCACTCCAGTGACTGAAGACGTCTTACCTGAGTACAGTTTTGCTATTTTCCTCAATGTGGTCAAAAGCCTTGAAGGGTTCTTGATTTTTAACCCTGTTGGAGTGAGCCTTGGAGACACTGGAAGGTGGTTTCAGTCCAAACTGTTCGTTTCAAGTGTGAATTAAAAAAAAAATAGTTTCAATAATTTGAAAAATAAAGCAGATGGTTTCCACTGCTGTTTTTCTCAGCCTTCGTATGTGGTTTTTTTTTCCCTGATCAGAGACTGTTGATGGGATTCATTCTAGTAATAGGAATACTTTGCAAGTGGGATGGTAAACTTATCTTTGGACTATTGGTGGTACTTTTGAACATCCATTTTCCTCTGTAGAAAGCTGCAATTCTTGTCTATTTTTCTGTCAGCTTATTAATCATACGAGTTTATTACCTGTAAGATCATGTGCAGAAACTCCCTTTTGCAGATCGGTTTGCTGTGACATGTGTTGTGTGGGAGGCACATGGGTTAGGTTTCATCTCCCTGAATTTACCTCTCTGTCTTGTGGATGCCCTACAGGAGTTAGTGATCTGGGCTACCATTATGGTCAGCAGAGAGGACTGTGAGCTTCTAAAGTGTGGCTAATATAATGCATTTTGGGGATGAACAGGCCACAAGTACCTGTCTAATGAGCAGCTACTGTTCAGGCTTGTGCTGTAACCTCTGGTGGTGGTGTGTTCCTTACATGTGTCCTATGGCATGTCATTTGGAGGAGCCACAGACCATTTGGTTTGGGCACCTGAATTGAGCTCTGTGTGTCTTCCTTGCAATATAATAAATAACTTCCTAGAGACACCTTTTTCTGTCCTTTGACTGTTGAGGGTGTTACGAGACATGGATACCTTGTTAGGTAAGGGAAACTTCATCACTTGTGTCTGGGACACTAGCTGATATGTTATGTTGCTGTGTTTTGGGGTGTTTTTTTGGTGGGGGTGGTTTTTTATGTTCTTTGAGTTGTAGCTCTTCCTGATGATTCATTTTTTCCAGCTGTTTTGGGGGAATTCTGGCACCCTAGTACCAGGTCATGGTAAAAAAAGCAGCTCTTGCAAACATAATGTCAGACTAAATCCTGGGAAAGAGTAACTACAAGATGGACATTAAGGAAAGGTAGTGTTTAATCACACCTATGGCCCAGCATGTGATGTAAATACATGTTCTGAATGAAATCCTCTTCATATTTAAGGTAGAATTCCCATCTCACTTCACTGAGACCAGTCTGTCCTCATCCCTGCACACACAGATAAACCAGAAGCTGAGCTCTGTCTTGTAAGAACAAACTTCCTTGCAGAGTTACAGCAACTTCTGCCCAGGGCCCAACATTGTTCAACACCTTTTGTCTTTGTTGCTTTCCCTCTTCCTCTCCCAGTGAAAAGTGGGCTGTAGAGGCAGCAAAAGGGAAGGGGAAGCAAAATATCTTCCATTGGTTTAGATTTGAGTTCACTTTCAGGAATAGGTTGAAAGAAGTTTCTCCTCTCCCTGTTAGCTATTGTAGATGAGATTTTCTTCCTTGTTGCACTTGGCTTTATTTGAAAGTAACTGAGAAATCTGGTTTGGTGTTTTTTTTCCTTTCTTTTGGAAAAATATATTAAATTATAATTGTCAGAACAGTCTGTGGTGATCCTATTTGTTCAGGTAGAGTTGTGTTTGGTTTGACTCCTGTACGTTTAATTTTGCGAGCATTAAAACAGCAACAAAGTGATTCTTTCTTATTACTCCCTCTGATAATAACCTTTTTGTCTCCTAAATAATAAAAAGTGAGTCATTGATAGTTTGCAGCTTCTTAGCTCTAAGGTGTCTGTAAGAGAAGTCAGTGTGGGCCTCAAGGGACTAGATTAAAGGGAAAACGAGTGTGTTTCTGCTTACTTTCTTGGCTCATTGCTTTATGGATATGTGGGATCTAAAAAATAAATGGTGGTCAGAAAAGAACAAACACATTTATTAGAGCAGTTAGAAAAAGACAGTGTTTTGCTATTTGCCAAGGTCCTTCTGAATAGCATGTTTGGCAGCTACCAAATGACATGGCCTGCACAGAGCTGATTTTGACGAAGCCTCTGGGATGTGTTAAAAAGTAAACCAGAGCAAATCACGTACTGGAAAGCATAACTCAATCAAGGAAAAATGTATGATTAAGGGCGACATGGGCAAGGAAAGCTTTGCCAGAGCTCAGGGTAAATATTTGTATCAGTGTGAAGTGAAAGCTTCACATCGCTGATGTCAAGCAGCTGGAATTTTCATTGTTTATAAACTTTTGTTGTTACAGTTGGATTTTGGCAGAAAAGGTACCAAAGAGAGAACAGTTTCCCAGCAAGAAAGTTTGAGTTTTGATAAAACAGCTTGAACAGACAGGAATGTAAAGATGCAGGATTTCTGTGCCTTTTTTTTAAAAAAAATAGCAGTGCATGTGGCCACCGGGTGCCTTGTGACGTGCAGGGGACTTGCCCTGTCGGAGTTTTTCTAGTGTGTTTGTGTGTGGTGTGGGCAAAGAAAGAGATGCCAAGGATGCCCACCAGCCACTGTGATGGATTAGCAGACATCAGATTATGAGACTTAAATAATTGCTTTAACAACTACAGCTCTATCTTGTTCCAGAGTTCATTTTTCTTCAGAGAACGTTGCCAGTATGAGTCAAGTATTTTAATGAGAGAAAAAAAAATGACCTACTTGGGGATTGAACCCAATTCTTTGGATTCTGTCCAGGAGCCTTAAGAAGATAAACTAATATGCCTCCTTCCCCCCGCCCCTTACACCCAATGTGCTTAAACTGCAGCTATGGGCACGTGATGTTATATTTTGCACCATATTTTATTCAGTGAGTCATTTTATTAGAGTATTTCAAGGATTTTAGTGCTAGATATTGAGTCTGCAGCGATTTCTTTCTCGGGGTGAGGTTTTTTGTTGTATATGAAGTGCAAGGATGGTTTTGGTTATTGTTCTCTGTGTTGGGTACATCCTTGTAATACAGGAGGGGAGTGATTTGTACAGAAGTTCAGTCACTGTGAGTGGATGTTTTTAATATTGGGGGTTCTTGTGGTGCTGCTTGTCATTTGGGTCACGACCCCAAAAGCTGCTTACTGGGCTGGTCTCTGGCTTTTTCTGGGGTGGATTTGCAGCTGGTTCCTTCAGAAAGAGGACACTAAGGTCTTGCAAAGGCCTGCTGGGAGGAAAAAAAAATAAAATTAAAAAATAAAATTTTAGATCAGTTAAAACTCTAAAAGTGATGATTAAATTCCCAAGTAAGGAGCTATTGAACTTTAAAGGAACCTGGGCTCTGTGGAAGAGTTGGTGGCGTGTGTGGCTGAAGGGCACGTGCTCCGTTACACACGTATGTGAAGATGCTTCAATTTAAAGAGCTCTCTATTTTTGTCAAAGTAAACCAGGGGCTATCCCTGCCAGTGAAAAACAGTGCTCTGCAAGAACCTAACAACATTACCCAGCTGCACTAAGAATAGAAATCAAGCCCCTGCTGGTATAATTAAGAAATCTTCACTTCCAGTCCCTGGGCTTTAGAGACCTGGATCACTAACTAATTCCAATTTAGAGAGCTTTTTTGATAAGCGCTTTTGTAAACTAGGAAATAAGCTGAGAATGAAAACTTTTCATTGCAAGTATTTTAGCTATGCACTCAGCCTGTTCAATGTTATTTAATGTTTGCTCTGTCCTGGAGGGAAATCAGATACATCAGCATTGAATTGAAGAAATGCAGTGTACTTGTTCTCCTAGGGGGTTGTAAAAAAAAAAAAAAAAAAAAGAGGTGGCACTCATCCATGGTCTCGGATCTTGCATTTGGAAAAACCCAGCAATTTCATTCATAAATGTGGGGCCTGGCCATGAGGTCTTATGGCAGAGTCACCTCCTGAGACTCCCAGTGCTCAGAGCTCTGGATAATGTAGGGGTAGAAGCTCAGCCTGGGCGCAGATGGATGTTTGGATGAATTTAATATCTTCCTTTCTGCAACATGATCCCCGCAGTTGATTCTGATCTCATTTGTACTGGTTTGGGCAGCTGGGTGGGAGCTGGGGTAGGGGAGTTGATCTGGTTGGCAGTGATGGGAGGGATCAATGTCACACCTGTTCTTTTTAATCCACATAAGATGAAATACATTATTTCTCAGTATCTCTTCTCTCTGAATGGAAGCTGTTTGTCAAGGATAAAGATTCTCAGCAGCTTGAATGAATGGCTCCTGCTTTTTTTTTCTTTTTTTATATTGGTGGATATTCTTGCTTTATCTTTTCATTAGACCTTCTATTTGACTCGTCTCTCCCTGTTGTTTCAGGTTTTAAAATTTTCTTCTTCACCAATTAGGCACTCCTTCTCCTGCCATTTCTTTGAAACAGCATGCAGATTTGGTGCTACTTCTGTGTGATTCAAACCTTGTAACCCACACATTGCAGGAGGCTTCAAGACACTGGTGAGATCACCCACCCACTCATTACTTATTATTTTTTTTTTTAATGCATCATAGTGTAGCAGGTCAAATATCTGCCTCGTAAAAAGTGTGCAGCAGGAACAGACCGTCGCGTTAGTGCCGCACAGGAGGTGGAACAGGGTGTTCTATTTCTAACACTGCAGTTGACATCCAAATCACTCAATCTTTTCTACTTACTTTCTAACCTAGGATGCAGGAATGCTGATACCTACTGCTGTTGGAAAGTTACGTAAATTTTGGGTATATTGGACCATGAAGTGAGATGATGAGAATGATGATTAAAAATCCTTGCAAGGGGTGGAGAGGTTTTAAGTGGCTTGTCTGCTGTTTCTCATATGTTGAGTGTCTAAGAGGATTTTTGTCTTAGTAGATCGTGGTAGCACTTCAGAAGCTTTTATGAATTAACAAATTAATGATCTCCTACCTTACTTGTAGTGAGATCTTACTTTGGTGTCTCACTGCATTCTTCTTGCTCCCCCTTAAGACCATGCCTTCTCTATCTCCTTTGGGCAGGGACGATGACTCCATGACAAACCTCAAGCCTGTCCCTGAGTCTTAGTCACCCCCCATTGCTTGTGTTCTTTCTGGGACTTAAAAAAAAATAAATCAAAATCTAAGAAGCAGGAGATCATGTCTTGATTACTCCTGCTCTGCAGAGGTTTCTGAGCAGTGTACTCCAGCTGATGTACATCAGATTGGCCTTGCTGCCTGGGATGAAAAGAAATGCTGCTCATGACCATCCCTGGGCTGATTGAGGCTCTCGCCTCCTTTCCTCCTTCCAGGATTTGGTGTACATCCTAATTTTTGTCTTTCCCAACACTATTATGGTAGGAATCCAAATGTAGGAAGTTCTCTAAGGGAAGAGGGCATCTATGTCCTAACAGGCCTGGTACTGCCACTGTGAAGAGACTGGATATCAAAGGGAGCAGCACACTGATCTAGCAGAGGGGGAATGATATTTTGGTTTCTTAGGTCACTTAAGGGACACCCAGCATACTTGCTGTGTTCCTTGTGTAAGACCTTTTATGAGGTGGTGGAAAATAAATGAAAGTGGTGCCCAGGAGATTGTAGCACCTTTTAACCTTCTAATCCCTTCTGGATCCGTGGGATATGAGTTTTGGCTGGAAGATACATATTGTTTGCACAGTTTGTAGCATTTCTTTCTCAAGGTTCTCTTGACTGTTGTGGGGAGACTGGGCTTCTAGCTGGGGATGTGACCACATAACTTCCTGAAGGCCAATGGTTGCTGTCACCAGCTTTTCTCACAAAGGATTGTAATCTCCTGTGCAGAGGAGCTGCATCCCAGGTCATGAGACAGCAGGAACCAACTGGGTGAGAACCCACCGTGGAAGCTGCCACAGGGCAGAAAGTGTCACCTGGTGCTGGCTTCAGCCCTGCTCCCTCCTGGAGCTCTGCTGAAATGCAGCGATGCCATAAGGGTGACCACAGCTGGTGGGCAGCCTTCAGACACAGTGACCATTTCCTTGGGCACGCAGCCCCCCCGTGTGATCCAGAATTTTGCCTCAAACTTGTCTCTTCTGCAGGAGATAAGCCATTGTATGCCACCAATGTCAAAGCTTGAATTAGTGTATTTTTTTTTTCAATAGAGTTGATTTTACTTGATGCTTTCAGAGGCTGGCTACTGCTTTTAAAAGTTACAACCTCAATCATGTTTGAAGCTTGAATTTATTTTTAAGAAGGCCGAGAGTACAATTTAGACAAACATCTTTATTTTTTTTTCCCCTGGAATGCTGAAACTGCTGCACTGCAATCAAACTGCAATAAAAACGTGAAATACTGTCAGGCGATATGAAGCTGGTGCAAATGAAAGCCAGCGATAGAGACAGAATCCTAAAATAAATCCCAGGAAAACGCAGGCTATTTACTTTCAAAACCCAGAAAGCAAACTAGCCTTAAAAGTACACGGGCAATGCGATGGCTTTACCCAGGTGCACATTCAGCCGAAATATAAGTGTGGATCTCTTTGTCGTGGCAATAATTATTAGGGGGGAGGAAAAAAAAAAAAAGTAATGAAAGTAACGGAAACAAAAAGCCTCCGTGAACAGGCAGGGGAGGAAAGGCAGGGCCGGTGGCGGCTGCCGGAGTCAGCTTTGCGAAGGGGACTGTAGATGGAGCTCGGCTCTGCGATTCCTCGCTGCCGGCTCCACAATGAAGCAATTGTTTCCCCGTCTCCGCTCGGCAATTCCTCCTTCCCTCTCTGTGTGCTTTTCGGTCGCGTGTTCTATTTATTTTAATGTATACCTTCGTGCACAGCCTGTCTCCGAGTGGTTAAGATACCCCGTTGATCTGTGGCCTTCGGGGCGGGGGGGAGGAGTGCAGCCTATTCCCATGACATCCGTGGGCTTTGTGGAGCCAAAAAAACCTTCTCAGGAACACCTAATCCTTGGGCTCCCTCCAAGTACCACAGTCTTTCTGCACAACTGACACGGGCCACTTGGGACACTTGAGGGCTTTAGGTGTGTCTCTCTGAAGTCAGCCACAGCCAAGCATGAGGCAAATGTGCCCGGACCAAAGAAAATAAATTATGTGGGCTCCAATTTTCAGCAGTTATGAAGTATTAAATTACACATCTGAAGAATTCACTCTGGGATTAACCCTTTGGAACCTGCACGGAGCATCGTGGTGGCTCCTCCTGGAGGAACCGAGCTGCCTGCGCTTCAAAGGTGTGGCAGGTCATTGATCACAGGGCTGGAATGCTAATTGGAATGTGTGTCATAATTAACTGTGAACACTAAAAAGGGAGAGTGAGAATAAGGGGAAGAGAGACCTGGTACCTGTGCAGAAGCAGAGTGTGTGTGTGTTGGGGGGGAATGCAAGAAGCAGCTCTGGCTTTGGGCTCTTCCCAAAGTGAATCCTAAGAGGGACCTTAATGCCACTGAAGTTTTAAATAAAACTAAAGTTTTAGACTCCCTTTTGGAACCACAAGTGCAACTTCCACAGAACATTAGCATGTGCTTTAGCACAATTAGCACAGCCCCTGTAGCTGCCTCTTCATTCAGGTTTGGAGAAGTGGTCGTGAGCCAATGCAATTCTGCTTAATTTCTTGCTAAAAAGCTACTGAAAAGGCATTAGCTCTTGGTGAGAGATACAAAAAGTACATCCTGCCCTGCCTCCCTCAAGTATTTCTGGTTCCCCACAACCATCTGTAACATCAAATATCTGGTACATTATGTTGCTGAACCTTAAAGTGTAAACCCCACACTGGAAAAACAAACGGCTGATTTTAATTTTTTTTTTTTTTTTTAATGTCTGGATTCTTAAAGGTATTTTCTTAAGCAAATAATTAGCCTGTGAAAGCTCTAATAATAAACAAATAGGCAATTATTCAGAAGGAGGCTTGGGACTTGTTCGCCCACTCCCCTCTTATTGCACTAATTGAAGTTTGTAGTCTTGCTGCAATCCAATCTGAACCTTCAGTTTTGTAGTGACTAGGAAGCTGCTCTGTCGGGGAGCTCACTGAAGCTGATGCACCCATGCTGCTGTCTCCTTGCACATCCCGTTTTCCCATAAACAAAAATCACATTCTTTGCAATTATTATTTTTTTTTTATTTTATTTTATTTTAAATCTGGGAAGAACCTGATCCTAAATGTGGTGCAAAACAGGATTTTGTGTGCGTGAAGAGCAAATCTGGGAGATGGCATTTAATCTTCAAAGGCCTGCAAACTGTGATAACCCTCCCTCCTAGTAGCTGCCCTGCCCTGCTGGGACCACAGGTGACTGTGTGGTGGCCCTCCTCAAGAAGGGACATTTTGTGGGGTTCGTGGATCACAAGGGTGCTGGGCTGGCCCAGCTGTACAGGAGCTGGAAGGGAAGTGGAAAAGACAGCATGCAAATTTTGAGGTGATCTCTGAAGTTTCAGGAGTTGCTTTGGCCCCGTTGTCTGTAACCTTTGTGGTAGGATGGAAGCTGCAATGGCCCCATGCAACCTTGGGCTTGCAAAATTCTGTGTGTATCATGAAATTGCTTTTATGCCTTATACACCTCTTGCAGATGTTAGTACAAGAGATGAGCATCTCTTGGGCTTGGGAGTGTCTTTCTGAACTCCCTTATTTCTTTTTTCCCTGCCCCAATGACATAATAAAGTACAAGCTAATTTTCCACCTCTATATATTTAGGAAGGTTTTCAGTAAAGAACAGGCCTGGTGTTTGAGGGGGAGGCAGTTGTAAGCATCAAGTAAAGGACGAAGTGTGAAGGAGGTATGCACAGTATTTTTGAAAGTGGCTTCACAAGGGAAGATGTTTCTTTTACAGTAATCTCTTCTCTTTAAAGTCTGCTATAGTAGGCAATGGATCAGGAAGTGTATATGTGTGTATGGGGTGTTTTGTTTGTTTTTTTTTTTTAGGATTCACTTGGTTTTTTTATGTTCCTTTCAGTTGCATGACAATTTTCCAGGATGCAGTATTCTGACTGCATCTTTTTACTAATGTGTGGTATTAAAATTAATGTAAACTGGGATTCTGGAAGTCTTTGGAGGAAAAGAATGAAAAACTGTGTTACTGGAGTAGCACCGTGAAAAATGAGTTCTATATGCACAAGCAAATGAGCAGCAGGAGTAAATGACTGGTTTCTTTGGTTTGTAAGTAGCCTGTTGACATGTTTTTAGCTAAAACTTGGTGGAGAAATTATCCTATGGCTATTTTTGTGAAACACGTGGATTTTTATTAATAGCTCTCACTCCAGTTATGCCTGGCTGCCTTGGAGCTGCCTGTAGGTGCTCATCTGCACGAGCAATCTCTACACAAACTTTTATGTGGTATTGAGGAGGGTTTGGGTGCAGGAGCTCGACCAGGCAGAGCTCAGTGCCCAACTGGTGCTTGCTGCATGGCCATGCAGGCACGTGGGGCCACTCCGTGCTCTGCTTGGGAGCAGAGCCTGGGGGGAAAACATCCCTCCTGTTGCCTCCAGACATCATCACTGTGTCTTTTCTTAAGGAAGAGTCCATTAGTAATTTTAGGCTCAAGGTTAAAAAGTCTTGACAGGAGCACCATGCTGAAGTTATGAGTTTCTTTCATCCCTCCCATTCTCCCTTTAGCCCACAAGAGCATGAGTTAGGCCCATGTCAGGTCAGATTTTCAGGGTGAACTCTGAATCTATTTCCTTTTGCATGTTTAAGGTCCTCAATGTCACTTAGGCAAATTCAGAGATCTAGGGTGACCGTCAGGTCTTTTGCTAATACCCCCAAACCCATCAAATTGGAATTCATCCTTAAAGACCCAGAAAATGCAGGAATTTTGTCTTGTTATACTGGATTGTGGAAAGGCAGAAAGCTATGTATTCTGGAAGGCATTTGTATAACGAGGTTGTAGCCCGTTCAGTTTAGCAATCAGGTAAGGAGTTATTTTTTCTCACCTCAGTCTTTATTGGTATGTGACAATCTGTTGACATGAAAAAAAAAAGAATTCAAAATTGTTCCTTTTAAGATCAAACAGAGAGCATTTCTGGAACATAGGAAAATCAGGGTGTTTTTGTCTGGTGAAAAGAAAAGAGGATTTGGAAAGTGTGGAATAGAGCTGTATGAGAGCACTGTAATGCAGATTAGAACACCAAAGCATTTTGGCACATTTGGGTCTGGGCCAGAATATCCCTGAGATGAGGCCAGATGAAAAACCTGGATCTAGAGGGTCTTCCCAGCATCACCAGTGTGATGATGTTTAGGTTGCTGGATTGATTCCAACTTTAGGACAAGCTGGTATTCCCATTTTCTGGTCCTGAAGACCTTGGGCACATGGATTTTCCCGGAGCATGTATTTAAGAGACTCAGATGATTTTTCCAAAGGTTTCTTGAGCTCCACTTTTGAACCCAATCAAGCTCTTTTGTAGAATTGAGAGTCAAGTGGAAGGGCAAAAACTGGATTGTAATCAGAGAAATGCAATGAATGCATGAATTGGGAGGTAGGGGGTAAGGTGCCTTCTGTGACTTGATAGGCTCAAAACAGCACTGAAGATACCCTCTCTCCTGTTGTAGGGAAACAAAATCCAAGTGATTTCTTCACTCTGTTCCCTTTGAAAATTAGCTATGAGGAAAATTACAGATAAGTCTCAGCCAGAAAATCCATCTGGTATGAGAAGAAGGGGCCAAAGTACAGCTCTTTGAACACTCAAGACTGCCTTCTGTCTTGACTGAACTCTCTCTACCCTGCCCATTGGTGGGTTGTCCTATTCCCTTTGACTCTTCACATCAACTTTACTGTAGCACCATCACTGTCCACATGCAGAATAAACCTGTCTTCAAACCTTGAAGGATCCAGCATAGTGTTTACTGCCCTTGCATTAGGTGTACTGCTCATTTATCTTCTCAGAGACCCTGTATCCGTGCCTGGCTGATGGGAGGGCAGTGATGGGTCATCCAGACCAAAGTCTGGGGGCCAGAGGAGACTGGCCTACAGAGCAGGCCTGTTCCTACAGCTGGCGCTTAGGTTCATGGGTGGTTTCCAATATTTTCCCCCAAAATATTTAATGGTCATTCTGGTTCACAATTTGCAACCAAAGTTAGAACTGAAAAAAATATTTTTCCCAATTTCGTGTTCAAACTAAAAGCAAACGTTCCATTTGAGAAGTTACTGCAAGTGGAGAGATGGTTTTAAAACTCTAAACTCTTGCTTTCAGGAATGTAACTTTTTAGTTCATGTGCATTAATTTAAAGACAAGTTAAAAAATGTAACACTTTTGTAAAGTCTGCATGTTTGGGTGTTGTTTTTTTTTTCTGAGCGAAGCAGGGTATGGCTGAGATATTGCCCACCTCTAGGCTGTGGTTTCAACTGGAGTATTTGCAGGGAGTGGAGGGGAGCAAATGTAGAGGGGCCTGATCCCCTCTGGGTGCCCTCTGCTTGCTGCAGAGGCTGGGATGTGGTCAGCTTGGGGGTCTCTTGCAGCCTCACTAACCCATGCCTGGGATGATCACGATGTCGTGTGCCAAGTGGGAAAATAAAACTGACTTTGGCCCAAGCCCACACGCTGCAGTGGCAGTCACCTCTAATTAAATAGTTACAAGAAGTTGCTTTCAGGCAGTTTCAGGGCAGCAACAAAAAAAAACATGCTCAAAGGTAGGATCAGGCACAGCTGCGACACTGTATCCCTGAGGGCATCTCATGTGCATGGAGTAGAAGTTAAGGGATGTCTCCTTTAGCTTTTCTATAGTCCAGCTGGGAAGGAATTATTCTAAATTTTGCGTGGCCACAGATGCATCCACAAGTTGCAGTGGGATCTTCTCTGTGCCTTTTCCTCTGTTATCTTCTGCTTTGTAAAGGAAAGGTCTTGCACTGGTGTCACCCAGCAGCTGGTGATACTTATTCTGCAGTGTGCCAGCTGGAGTTGGGTGTGCTGGGACAGTTTTGTATTGGAGACCCCACACCTGCCCTTGGGAGGTAGACGATTCCAGCTATTAGAGATGCAGTTTGAGCTCTGCAATGGTGGCTCCATCTGAGCAGCTCCACCAGTGGACAGTAACTGGGAGAAGAGGAGGAAGTAGTGCTTCTGACTTTTACAAGGCCATGTAGTGATAGAACAAGGGGCAATGGTTTCAAGCTGAAAGAGGGGAGATTTAGATGAGATATTAAGAAGAAATTCTTTCCTATGAGGGTGGTGAAACTCTGGCCCAGGTTGCCAAGGGAAGCTGTGGCTGCCCCATCCCTGGAAGTGTTCAAGGCCATGTTGGAGCAACCTGGTCTAGAAGGGGCTGCCCCTGCTGATGGCAGGGGGTTGGGACTAGATTATTTTTAAGGTCCCTTCATGCCCAAACCAGTCTGGGGTTCTATGATAGCAGGACACTCGAAGTTATCTGTATCAGGTGCTGTAACTGAGACTGGGTATGGATGTTATACACTCAGAGAGCATGGAACAAACACCTTGCTGTGTCCATCCCTTGCCGTGCTCCAGCAGCTCCTTCTGGGGCTCATCCCAGCTCGTGGCACAGCCTGGCACTGCTGTGCAGCTGCAGCACTTGGCCAATGGCAGGGAGGTGTGAAGGCATCTCGGGCTGCTGCCCGTGCCAAGCTCTGCTGTCCCTCCTGCCACGGCTCCTCTGACCCCTGCAGCGACAGCAGGTCTGGCTGGAAACTGCCTCAGAGCCACAGATGACACGAAGAATCAGGCATCTGACATTTGCAAGGAGATTTAAATGATTCACTGTTCTCCAAGATACACTGCTCGGGGAGACCCCCACTGCTGTTGTGCTTGTGCTGCTAATTTTTCTACTTTTTTTCTGTTCTAAATACTGTGGAATATTGTATTCCTTTGGCAGATTGATTATAGCTTGAAAACTATCTCCTTGGCCTTTTTTGTGAGGCTGCAGTGGTGCCCTTGATCTGGAAATGTGGATGTGATTCGGGTAATGGCTATTTTACTAACTCTTTGCTGACAGAGAAGTAACCTGGAGGCAGTTGCTCTTTCCAAAGGAGACAGTGGATTTAGCAGCCAGACTGATGTGGGCCAGCAAGGGGCACAGGATAAAAGAAGCTCCCTTCCATAAAGCTTGTGGCTGTCCCTTTGCATCCCTGCTCCTAAGGGCCACCTCCCTTACCCTGTCCTCATGCCAGAGGCAGCAGATCTGCTGCCATGTGCCTGGGCAGGAGGTCTTGGGGCCAAGATGTTGAATCGGGAGGCTGACCAGGTGAAAGAGCCACAAGGGCTCTTAGTTGTGTATTTCCACATTTATTTAACATTTTGTATCAATGGGCAGTGGAGATGGTGTTAGAGGACGGGGCTATGGAGAGGTGGTTAGACTCTTGTAAAGGATGGTGAGCTGGGTGAAAAGGTTTGCAGTGTGCAAACAAAACCTGTGTCCCTGCACTTTCTGGGAAGTATTGATAGTTGATCTCTCTGCTTTGAGTTTTATTAAGATTAAGCTAATGGGTAATTAACTTTCTTGTTGGGTGCCGTGCATCGCCTTTGCATGCCTGTGGATCTCTCAGGGCCCAAAGCACATACTGAAGGTGATGAAGGTGAGGCTAGTGTAAAGCTCTGGACTATATTAACATCACTGAGGAGAAAATTTATCCCAGTAAATGCTGTTTTTTCTCCTCTTCAGCCATCCAGTGTACACAACAATGATGTGCTGTCACAGCGGATGCAGAGTTTATGCCACAGGAACCAAAGGGCTGCTGAAATAAGTTGACAAAGCAAAAGCTAACATTGTAATGCTGGGGAAGTACGTAGAGATTGCAGTCCACAGTGTTGCTTGTCATTTGCCTTGGTGCCTTCCATAGTATTTCCCTGCCATACTGAATTTCAAGAAAAACAGTTAGATTGACATTGGACTGGGACCATAGCCTATTTTGAGACAGGACTGGGGACAGGATCAGAGGTGGTAATACTTTGTCCTAAACTTCATCTCTTTGCACAAGAGAAAAAAAAATCTTAGTGTGAAAATCCTCCTCCCCCCCCTTACATTATTTTGTTTCTGTGTTGTTGGGGTTTTTTTGTTTTGTTTGGCGTTTTTAACAGAAGGAACTTCAGCTATGCTTAAGAGAAATCTCTGCCTTTATTTTATATATTCTATCTATATTAATAATAATACAATTATTATATATAAAATATATATCAGTGTGGCCAGCAGGTTGAGGGAGGTTTCCAACTCCCCTCTGCTCTGGTGAGGCCTCACCTGGAGCACTGTGTGCAGTTCTGGGCTCCCCCAGTTCAAGAAGGACAAGGAACTACTGGAGAGAGTCCAGCACAGCTCACTGAGATGGTTAAGAGGCTGAAGCATCGACCATATGAGAACAGGCTGAGAGAGCTGGGGTTGTTCAGTTGAGAGAAAAGGAGGCTAAAGGGGGATCTCATCAGTGCTTGTAAATATCTGCGAGGGGTGTCGGGAGGATGAGGCCAGACTCTTCTCAGTGGTGTCCAGTGACAGAACAAGGGGCAATGGGCACAAACTGGTACACAGGAGGTTTGACCTGAATATAAGAATATACTTCTTTACTCTGAGGGTAACAGAGCACTGGAACAAGCTGCCCAGGGAGGCTGTGGAGGCTCCATCCCTGGAGACATTCCAAACCTGCCTAGATGTGTTCCTGTGTAACGTGCTCTAGGGGATCCTGCTCTAGCAGGGGGTTGGACTAGATGATTTCCAGAGGTCCCTTCCAACCCTGACCCTTCTGTGATTCTGTAATATCTGTATCATGGAATTTAAGCTGTATAGGGAAACAGAGTATGGTGAGGTGCCACATATAGCTGCTTTACCCAGACTCTTTGCTTGCCACGTGCTCTTTGTGACAAGATACTGAGGCTTTGCACAGCGCTGGCAGTTGCTGTCCTGCATGCAACTTGCAGCTCTCCTGGGACAAAGCCCCTTCATGTCCCCTCACTGTTCACCATCACTGCTGGAGTGGTACTTTTCTCAGTTGCAGACCACGCTGGGTTTAAAAGCAAAACTGGTACCATATCAGGTTTTTAAGAACAGAGCTCATTTTAAAAAAAGACAGTTTCTTTAAGGTTTCTTTAACCCCATTAACACAGCTGTTAAGAACATAACCACCAGACTGTGTTTATTTTTTGTGGGAATTCTTGGCAATCACTCAAGGGATGCTATTTCCCCACTTATTTGCATCTCCCTCCACTAGAGGCAGAAATTCAGCTTTTTCTCTATCTTTTCTCTAAGATACTACCCTCTCTTTAGAGGGTAGGAAGGCTGCCATCAGGGTTTTCTGCTCAAGTTGTAGGGGTAGGAAAAAAACAGCTGGTTGCTTTGTGATAAGAGGTCCAAATTGGGTGGTTCTGATCCCATAATAGGGTGGTTCTTCATGAGAGCATGGACAGATTTGGTTTTTAGGCTCCGAGATGCACTGGCCTGTGACTGCTGCATATACAGGAACTGTATGTGCCCACTTTTCTAGTGACATAAAATATTTGTGCAAACAGTAATGTGACCCACCCTCCCCAATCTCCTGGGATATCAAATGAGAGTTAGTTGGGTCTTTTGCTGAACATTAGCATCATAATAAACCTCACATAAATCTCGGCTGACTCAAAGCCACATAAAACCTCCATCATCTATCTCTGTTGGTGGAACAGAACATGTACAGAAAGTAAAAAAAGTACAATTTTAATCAATGAAAATCTTTCAGCCATTTTTCTATACATAGAAGCTCATCTCCTCTTTAACCAGTTTTGACTCTAGTTGCTGTGTAAGTCAGAACTGGAAGCAAAAACATTTATTCAGTTCCCCCCCTCCCAAGTACTGCGTATTGGGTAGACAGTAACATTGTCATGTAAACGTGTCAATTTTTTCTATCAAAGTGTTTCTTGTGTTCTTTTAACATGGAAAATAACTCTCTGTTTCTGGACTTACATGCACCTCAGTAAGAGGAAAGCACCAAATCTAAAAATACATGCCTGAAAAATAAACGCAATTAAAAAATTACTGAAAACTCGAATTTTTGGCACCTGACGATGATTATTGTTAAGGTCGGGCTTAAATATAATGCAACATAAGTTTTTCTGTTACTTTTTGGCATCAGAGGGTGAAAAAAACCCCCACCCACTTTTACAAAAAGTGACGATAGAACTATTTTTAGTATTATTCAAGGAAAGTTGTTAGAATAAGTATGGGAGGGAAAGGAATGTTCAGAACTTAATTTTGTCTTCAGTTCCATTATTGTATATATTCTGGTGTCTAGCAGTCTATTTAAATTGTCTCTTAGAGAAGGAATAGGGCTCAGAAAAAGGTGGCTTTGGCACTGAGTTTCCCCATTCATCATCAGGTGTGGAGGATGTGGTTTCCCCCGTGTGCTGCTGCCTTCATTAGCGAGTATGGATTTAGGACTGCTGTGAAAGGTTAGGCTAAATCGTCTACTGCGGTTCAGCAGCTTGAACAACCTTAGGAAATGAAAGTCTTTTAACCTTAGTACAGCACTGATATGACTTGATGGTGCTGTTATCACCTTATAATAACACAACTGCATGTGAAGCGAGTTGTCCGTAGGCCGTTGTTCCCTGTGGAGATGATGGCTGGTGGTAACGCAGCCCAATGGGCAATCTCGAGAGAAACTGTCTGAGATCTTAAAATGGGCCAGTCAATTAATTTGTGCCATCCCTGCACGTCAGAAGAAAGATAAAATCACTGCTGTTTACAGCTGATGGTCTCACGTTAAAGACAATTATTGTGAATGTTCAGCTGCGTGTTCCGTGCGCTGTGCTGGGGCCGGGCCGCGGGCTGTCCACCAGCGCCGCTTGGGGCTGGGAACATCAACTCAGCTGTGTGCCTCAAAGGAATAAAGCACCTTGCCCTTCTTTGAGTCTCACGTTATGGGATCCTGTGTGTGCATCAGCTCCCATGCTGTTCTTTTTCTCCTTCTGGTATTTGTCTCCCTGTCCTGCAGCTCACTCGCTCGCCGTTCCGTGCGCCGTTATCAGCAGTGCTCTGACGCCTCGCGTTTTATGTCCACGCAGTTCTAGTGTTCCCTTACCATATGGTCATCCTGATGTTACCATTTGCCTCAATCATCCTTTTTGTAGCTGCTTGAACATCTTAATTGATCTCATGAGCTATGTTAAAGATTTATAACAGACGTCGGTGTAATTCATTTCGCAAGCATGTAACGATGCCTTTCCGTCTGATTGGACATCCACACCTCTCTCTCGTAAAAATGTACACAGAGCATGGTCCCTTGTCTCTGTGGTAAAATAATGGTCGTCTTGAAGGATATTAGAAACTTTGTACTGCTCTATTCCAGCCAAAAGGGTAAGCTGTGGACTCTCAGTTGTTGCTAATAAGATGTTCTCCACACACTCTTAAATAATACCTTGAACTGGAGAGGTTTTTTCCCCCCCCTTCTTCACTAGTAATGGAGATGGTAAAACTTTTTTTGGAGTAAGATTCAAACCCATGTGTTGATAATATTGTTAAGCTGAAATGCATATATCAGAGTGGCAATGGTGCCAGGAACTGCTTTTGGCCAGGCCTGTGTTTCTTAGTATATGCGACAGAGGCATGTGCAATTAATGATGTTGGCAAAAGGAGCACTGTAGAAAGAGCACACAAAATGAGAGCTTTGATGGTTTCTGCAAAGTACTGTGCCCATCTTTTCATGCAGAAAATGACTAAACCATTACTCCACATATGATTGGAGCATAACATAGCTTTTTTTTTTTTTGATGGGGTTTGTCAGAGAGCGTTCAGAAGAAGCTGTATATTAGAAGATAAATTTCATCACACAGCAAAGAAAATATGGCTAAGGGTAGATAGGAAAAAGATAGGAAGCATCCTTCATGCCATTAGAGGGGTGGATTTTTGAGTGTAAACGAGAGCCAAATCTGTCTTCTGGAGAATTTTCTCTGTTTAGCTACAGCAGGATACCCAGCTATGGTGTAATTGTTGAAAATTATCCTTGGCCAGAAACTTTTCTCATGAGCTGTAGCCTTTGTGACTAGTTTTTTTCACCTGTGTGACTGTACTCAAGCTAAAACCATCTTTATTTGCTTTCAGCTTTACTTTTGATGAGGGGGTGAGTGGCAATCTGAAACCCAAACCTGCATGCACCTTCTTGGCAGGACCTGTGTAACCTGGTCAGATGTTAACTGTGCGCTGGCCAGACTGCTCATCAAGACAAGTCAGATGCAGAAATTGACTTCCACCAATTTGGAGGAAAAGGTGGATGCGTGCAACCCATTTAGCTAGCTGTCCCTTTGCTAGCAGCCTTCCCCTCTCTTTCACCCCCTTCTTCTCTTTGTGGTACTGACATGTTTGTACATGACTCTATGTCCATGAGGGCAGTTAGCCCAGTTTTTTTCTGATGTCGACATTCTGCAGGTTACAATTATCTAGAAGTAGTTTTTCTGGTCTGTTGGCTCTCTACTCGGCTAAAACATTTCTGGTCTCAAATGCTTTGAGTTTCCATTTGGAAACTGAGGTCCCTTTAGTGGGAAGATCAAAGTACTGAAAAGCTTTGTGTTATGTGTGGGATCAGGATGAGTCCTTCCACAAACCCGTGCTTCAGTTCTGGCCCTTGTAAAATGCCCTTGTGGCCAAGAAGGCCAGTTGTATCCTGGGATGCATTAAGAGTGTGTCCAGCACATCAGGGGAGGTTCTCCCCCTCTACTCTGCCCTACTGAGACCACATCTGGCTATGAGGATGATTAAGGGACTGGAACACCTGTCTTACAAGGAAAGGCTGGGGGACCTGGGGCTGTTTAGTCTGGAGAAGAGAAGACCAAGAGAGGGGATCTTATTAATGTCTATAAATACCTGAAGGGTGGGTGTCAAGAAGGAGGGGCCAATCCCTTTTCAGTGGTGCCCTGTGATAGGACAAGGGGCAATGAATGCAAACTGGAACACAGGAAGTTCCACCTCAACATGAGGAAAAAACTTCTTTTCTGTGAAGGTTGCAGAGCACTGAGACAGGCTGCTCAGAGGGGTTGTGGAGTCTCGTTCTCTGGAGACTTTCAAGACCAGTATGGATGTGTTTCTGTGTGGCCTGCCCTAGGTTCTGTGGTGGTCCTGCTCTGGCAGAGGGGTTGAACTCGATCTCCAGAGGTCCCTTCCAACCCCTAATATTCTGTAATTCAGTCAACTAAAACTCTACATATCAAAGGAATTGTAAAGAAAGTTAAAACTTAGTTTTAAATCCAGCAAGTTGTAATTAAACTTCCTAACATATGTTAATAGTTCTAGAAATTATATGAAGTGCTTGTTTATTTTCACCTTAAAGATAGATTGAGTGTTTGGTCTCAGACCTTCATATGGTGTGGCCATAGTTCATCGACAAGGTTGGAAGGAATTAGCTCTCCTCTTCTTGGGAGTATGGAGTAACTTATGACTGATTTTTGAGATACATGTTACTGTTTTTCTCCAAGTCCAAATACTTCCATTTTTAGATGTTTATGGGGTTGAATAACGGAGCAGACCTAAGGCATCCAATAAAAGCAGATCCTTCTTGACTGTACAAAAGGCAAGATACTACCTCAGATTCTTCAGTCCTGCTCCTCCTCATCTCCCTAGAACTTAGCTGTATGCTCCAAGTAACTTCTCCTAACATTTGGCCAGTCCTTTGGTCACAGGAACAGTGAATTTATTCCCTGGGTATTCACATAGGAAAGGGCCCAATCTACCCAAAAGAAGGTGTTTCATAGCTGATCAAAGTCTTTATATAGTCTTCTATTCTGCTTGGACAATACTGGAGAAAAAGTCTTCCCAGTTTTTGTATCCAATAAATCACATGAAGTAAATACATAAAAAGAGAAGAAACCAAACTTTGAGAGCATCCATAAAATCAAGGCAAGCAATAAATGTGTGTGTCCACCTTGGCAATAAACTCTGATTGTGTATTGTCCATCACTCCAGCCTCCTCCAAGGAGACTGCACGTGGGACTGGCAGCTGAACACGGATACTTGGAAACTGGGTGAACCCCAGCACCAGGCCTGTGTTTGTACATAACACTGAAACAGCTGGTTTGGATTTTAAAAATTCTGGTTTTATTAGAACACTGACTCTTGTTTATCGTTATTGATTTTATTGGGTTATTATTGACTGACTGCACCCCATGGGCCTATTAGTGAAGTGCTAGTAAAGCATTAAAGGAAGACTTAGGCTTTTCTGTGCTTTGTACTTGCAACATTTGCTTTTATCCATGATTTTTAGCCAGCTGCCTAACTACAAACATGGGTAGTCTCACCCACCAGAGACTGAAACGGGGACAAGAAAGGAAAGAATGCTCTATTTTTTTCAACCTATAGAACAAAACAATGTTCTAAGGTTATTTACTGCTCTGCTGGACTAATTTTAATTCTCTGGGAAATGTTTGCATCTTTCTCATCTTGTGAAGACTTCTGACTAATATTAGAAATAGAGCAAACTCATCAGTCTTGCTCACAAAATAATAATACACAGAATCTGCAATAACTCCTATGCTATTTGATCTTTCTGGGTGGAAAAGGAAATTTATTTTCTTATTAATATGAATCAAATGATACATGATAGTCAGTTAAAGCCAGATGAGAGTTGAGTAAATACTGACTGCTTGTACATTAAAGTCTAGAGGTCATCTTAATGAAATTTTAGGTGTCACTGATTACTCTCTTCTATGATAGTGTCTTCCCATAGCTCCGTAACCATCTGATGGTCCTACTGATCCAGATAATCTCTTACCTCCCCCCTTGATGTTTTTTTCTCTTTTCTGCTCCATAGAAATGGAGTTGTCATAATTTCCTGTATCCCTGTCTGCAGCAAAAATACACATTTCTGAGGGTTGTGGGCTGGCCTTGATGAACTGCAGCAGCAGTGAAAGAGGCAGTGAGCAACCAGCCAAAGCCCTTGTCTCATTTGTGAAAATTTACAAACTACTGGGAATGGCCAATAAAATCACAGAATCACAGAACTACCAAGGCTGGAAAAGACCTTTTTAAGATCATCAAGCCCAGCCTATGACCAACACCACCACACCATCTAGACCATGGCACTAAGTGCCACATCCAGCCTTGCCTTGAACACATCCAGGGACGGCACCTCCACCACTTGTAGGACATGTTACAAATGCAGGGGATGACTGTTGCCAAAGCTTCAGACCATGAAGTTGCAAGGATTTTGAGTGCTTATGCCCCTTGGGTGGGAGAAAAGGAAGGGAGAGATGGGCATGGCAAAGGACCTAAACCAGGTCCCCTTTTCTGCTAATGGTAGCCTGTTGCTGCTCCTGACAGCTAAAAAAAGCTGTTATGGGATAACAGCAATGGGATAAAAATGAGACTTCTCTGCTCCTCTATAAGAGCAAGAAAGTCACCATACATTAATTAGGAAAGTAATATTTCTCTCTGTCAAACCTACTGCTGTGAGTAGTAATGGCTTCCCCTGCAAGCTGTCATAACAGGAACATGTAGACAAAGAGATGGCTCCGTGGTGTGACGTCAGGCTGGACTAATGGGCTAACTTGGTTCTGTTTGTGAACGGTACATCTTTGTGGGAATGATAGGAAAATAGAGTCCTAGAATCACAGAATATGTGGGGTTGGAAGGGACCTTTAAAGGTCAGCTAGTCCAGCCCCCCCTGCAGAGCACAGGGACCTTTTTGACTCGATCAGGGTGTTCAGAGCCTTGTTAAGCCTGACCTTGAATGTCTTCAGGGATGGGGCCTCCACCACATCTCTGGGCAACCTGTTTCAGTGCTTCACCACCCTTGCTGTAAAGAACTTCTTCCTGATATCCAGTCTAAATAAAATCGTGCCTAAGCATTGAATATACCAATACCCAAGGGTGAGCCATAGCAATGGTCAGCTGTCTATCAGTTTTAAAAAACTGCAAATTAGACTGATTTCCTACATTGTCTCTCCCAGAAGGTGTGTAGGTAAGTCACCAAAGAGAGATTTGTATTTACCTTCGCTGTGAACCCTGAGGGCCAAAAGGACAGTGTGATCACGGCAGAAAAGCGGTACCAAAAATCACTGAGGGCTCTGAACTATATGCAGGGGGAAAAACAGGCATTATAACTGCACATCCAAAGGGATCATTGTGTTTTTCACAATGATCTCAGTGCAGGTTCTGTTCACAGAGGAGGCTGTTTGCCACTTTCAGCCAATCTTACCGTGTGAACGTGCCATTAAATGCCGGAAGTAAGACCGGTAACTTTGTTCAGCCATGAGCACCATTTTATTTTTAAAAGCAATCTAATTTTGTCTTTGAATTTCACGAGGGGTGCAGCAGATAGCAGCCAGGCATCAACAGTTACTATTTAATTTGCTGGTACAATCAAACAGCGAGATGCTCTTTACAATTGACTGTGCCCACAATTTTGTGCTTGACTGCAGGTGCAAAATCGCGGATGCAAAATCAGAGCACAACTTGAGGATGGCTGAAAAATTTGGTCCATTACCGTTTGAAAGCCTTCAACTTCTGTCAAGTAACATACAATATTTGGGATGGGTTGTTTATTTTTTTTTTTCCAGAATTGGAGCTCTTTACGAAAATTTACCCTATAAATAACCCACCTGCAAACAGATGCTGTATTTCTAGTCTAAGACTGAATGCAAATTAAAAGATTTATTCCTTTATTTAAAGAACTTTTGTAGCGTTAAACAGCTATCTAGCCTTCCCCAAACCTAAACATTTACCCCAGATAAGTTGGTGTGGTGTCTGTTTTTTTGGTTTCTGGTTTATTTTTAAAGCTTTTTTTAATATGATACGATATTTTTAAAACAAATGTCGTCGTGGAAATAAACATTGAAAAAAGCTGTTGTTTTAAAAATAGCCTCTCTAGAAAGCTATGAATATGATGCAAATTGACTTACCTTTTTTATCTAAAAAAATACACACATTAAAAATTTTGTTAAGCTGTTAGACACAGTGTATAAACCTATATATGATTCAGTAGCAGCAATATTACAGAAAGGCCAGTGATCTGTGTGCAATACTAAACTCTTAGACTTCTGACAAAGTCAGTGACTTCTTTATATTTGGCCAAATGCAGCAAAACCATATTCTTATGTTAGCCAAGCAATGCAACTCAGTGACTGCTTCCTAATAATAATAATAAGCACTTCAGTCATATATTAGATGAATGTCAAATCATCTGTTAAACCACAGACCAAGCAGTTGGTATAATTTAGGTTTACAGCAGCTAATTAGCTATTTCTGGAGTGGCAAGTAGGATTTCCCAACTAGTCTACTTCAGAAAACTAGTACTCAGAGAAAGGCTGGTGCTTTTATAGACTAAGATTCATGTTGTATTTTTGATAGCTGTAAAAAAGCACAATACAGTTCTTTGTCCAGCAATCTTCTCCTTTCATTACGGAAGCAGAGGACCAATCCATTGATCCAGCTTTCTCCATTCAGGTGGAATTCATAACCCCTTCTTATGCTGAGGGATATTGCTTGCTCACACTGATGAAAGACAGACCAGAGATAGTTGGTGTAGTTAATACCTCTGTGTTGTGCTAAGTATTTCAATGCACATGGGATGATGTGCGACAGCATTTGATCCGAATTAAAAAACAGAGCAAAGGTGGAGTTTGTACATTTAGTTTGTGCCTTGTTTCTTTTTTTGCATTATAATCCAAATTAGATTTTTATTTTTTCCTAAATTTGACATCATGTTCTTGTAAAAAGTTTGGGGACGTGGCCATGATGTCATCATCTATTCTCCCCATCCAAATATTCCTGGAGATGGGGAAAGGACTATGGAAAGCAAGTCTGGACCTGTTGCTGTAAGGGTTCTGAGAAACATGTCAGAGTGAAAGTCAAACCTGTAGGCCATGACCAGTGAAATGAAGTGTCTGCAAGAGTCTTTGAAGTGTCCATCAGGTGGAAGAGAACATACCTTTCTCCACTACATCTGGTATTTATCATCCACAAAGCCATTTTGACCCCCGTACATCTTTCTGAGACTTAACTCTTAAGGAACCCCAGTATTTCTTCAGCAAATTCCATGTAAAGATGAAACTTTGGGCCTACAGAATTAAATAGCCACTTCTACCTGACTGCTTTAGTGCCAAGACCTCTTCCAAATGTGTCACAGCTACTGCTGACTAATCCCCAGTGCCTCTGTAGATGCATGACCTTACCAGGGTCCAGTAAGTATTCTTATTCTTATTAATCCTTGCTATTTGCAAATCCCCTTCTGGAAGCAGCCAGTCCTGGAGTTCAAGTGTAGCTCTTGGGAGTCAAATTTCTCCTTTTATGTTGCTCATTGTTTTTTCTTCTGGTCACCCTGTTACCTTTTACCAGGACTGTTGAACTTTTCAGTGGGTGCTACAAGACCTTAATTTATTTAATCAGTGTTCTTCACTAAAACGAACAACCAACCAACCCAACAGTAAAGCTGTGGAAGAATGTGGGTTTTTTCCTACTTTCTTCTTCATTTTTTTAGTATCTATTTCTTTTTTCTTCTGTCGTATCATCACATTCCCTCTGCTTTTTCCCTTCGTTTCATTTTCCCTTGCTCTCTATTTTTTTTTTCTCCCTGTTCCTTTATTAATTCTTCTTCCTCACATTATTTTTCAACTCACTCCTCTCTGGTCCTTGCCAGTTTTAACAGTCCATGATTTCAGATGGAAAATCTGTCGCCAGAGCCCCTCCTCCACGACCATTAATGGCCACTCCAGCAAGCCTGCCCTGCCCTCCGTCATCTAATTTCAGGCACTGAGGGGGCAGACAAAACAGATGGTTGGCACAGGGAAGGATGATTCACTGCTTGAAATCATGGTGCAACGTTTCTGAAATTGGTGAGGGAGAAGGAGGTCTGACATTTGACAGAGCCATGTAAAAATTGCCTGATCCAGACGAAGTTCAGACTAATCACTTGACTGTTATTTTCCAGATGTACCGATCGTACGACTGTAATTGTAAAGATTATATTGACAATGCCCCGTTTCCCAAACATGCTGTACTCGTTCTTAACAAAATGATTCTCCCTCTGGATGTTCAGGTCAGGCTGATGTGGTGAATTGTGAGTGTGGTGCCATCTATCCATCTTGGAGTTTTCCCTTTTTTTTTTTTTTTTCCCCATCTCCTCATTCATCCACTTTCCAGTTACTGAAGGTTGTAGTTTTTCAGGTACACAATCAATAAAGCTGAGCAATACATCTGAGCACTGCCATTCAGGCTGATTTCTTCATAAATTGGACTAAAGTGGCAAGCTTTTAAACATAGAAATGAAGAAGGAATAGAAACAAGCAAGGGAAACTGCAGCTTTTTGGCCTGTATCTAACAGAAGTTAAATTAATTACTGTCCTCATGGCAATAGACATGTATAAATATAGATACACGTATATATTTTAGTAAGGCCTTTGACACCATCTCCCACAGCAATCTCCTTGAGAAAGTAGTGGCCTGTGGCATAGACAGGTGGACTCTTTGGTGGATTAAAAACTGGCTGGATGGCTGGGCCCAAAGTGGTGTGATAAATGGAGTTCAATCCAGCTGGTGGCCAGTCACACGTGGTGTCCCCCAGGGCTCAGTATTTGGGCCAGTTCTGTTTAATATTTTGATCAATGACCTAGATGAGGGGATTGAGGGCACCCTGAGCAAATTTGCAGATGACACTAAATTGAGCAGGAGTCTTGATCTGCTTGAGGGTAGGAAGGGACTGCAGAGATATCTGGACAGGTTAGATTGATGGGCTGAGGTCAAGGGGATGAGGTTTAACAAGACCAAGTGCTGGGTCCTGTACTTTGGTCACAATAACCCCAAGCAACATTGCAAGCCTGGGGAAGAGTGGCTAGAAAGTAGCCCAGTGGAAAAGGATCTGGGGGTACTACTGGTGGACGGCCAGCTGAACATGAGCCAGCAGTGTGCCCAGGTGGCCAAGAAGGCCAATGGCATCCTGGCCTGTGTCAAAAACGGTGTCCAGCAGGAGTAGGGAAGTGATTGTGCCCCTGTACTCGGCCCTGGTGAGGCCACAGCTTGAGCAGCGTGTTCAGTTCTGGGCACCGCAGTATAAGAAAGACATCGAGGTCCTGGAGTATGTCCAGAAAAGAGCAACAAGGCTGGTGAGGGGTTTGGAGTGTATGTGCTTTGAGCAATAAGAGCAGCTGAGGGAACTTGGATTGTTTAGTCCAAAGAAGAGAAGGCTCAGGGGAGATCTTATGGCTCTCTACAACTACCTGAAGGGAGGCTGTAGAGAGGCCAGAGTTGGTCTCTTCTCCCAAGTAACTAGCAATAGGATGAGAGGAAATGGGTTTAAGTTGTGCCAGGGGAGGTTTAGGTTGGATATTAGGACAAATTTCTTTACTGAAAGAGTGGTGAGGCATTGGAACAAACTGCTCAGGGTGGTGGTGGAGTCGCCATCCCTGGAGCTGTTCAAGAAGCATTTAGATGTGGTGCTTCAGGATATAGTTTAGGGGTTGTAATAGTTGGATTATGGTTGGACTCGATGATCTTGAAGGTCTTTTCCAACCTTATTTAAAGAATAAAGAATAGAGAAAGAATAAAGATTATAAGACCCCAGAATAACTGTGGCAAACATAAGACCATCTGGATTTTCTGGATAATGTTTTTAGTTCTCAAAATTGTCTAAGTATCTACAGCATCAAAATCTCAATGATTCCTTACAAGTAGCTGTTTGCAGCTGTCCACTTTGGACATCTCAGCAGCCTTTGGACATGCTTTGGGCTGAGCCACAATGAAGCAGAGCTGCAGCTCTCATATAAAACGTTCTAATCAGTGAAGGGACATTGATCTTGAACACTGTGGTGGAAATATCCGTAACCACCACCATAGCCAGCCTCTCCATGAGTTGAAAAATGGCTTAGGAGCTAGAATAAGTGGATGAATTTTACACCAGCAGTTAATTTTTTGGGTGCTCTCCAGAAATCCTTGCTCACCCCTGATGTACACTGAAATCCTTAAGCATCAGGTTTACTGGAGTTGCTTATAATTAGTCTTGCTAATTGTTATGAATTTTGGGGCTAGCTTTCCAAGTGTTCTCAGCCTTCTGCAGCTCCTACTGCTCAAAGCACGGCTGCAGATCTCACTACTTATTTAGGTATCAAAGTGGTAACTGGAATATTCTTAAATGTCAATACAGTTTCTGTTTCACACTCTTGAAAATTAGGCCTTTGTTCACTTTATCGTACTAAAATGGATGCTGAAGGAGGAGAGAAGAGGTGGAGAAACTTGTTCTGCAGTTTTCAGTTACTTGAGTTCAACTCCTTTGAATTCTGTGGGTAAAAGCAATCCTGGCTGGTAGGGCTGGGGATGATAAAGAATGGGCACAAATCTGGATAATCTATATTTTCTCAGCTGAAGGCCTGTTTTTATTATATCAGATAAAATTAACACCTGGAGAGCTTCAAACATGAATGATGTATTTCCCAAGGGGTTCAGATGTCTCAGGCTCCTTGAGACAGGGAACAGGTCTGGAAACATAATGAGCTGGAAAGCATGAAGCCAAGTGAAAATACAACATCTTAAAGAAAAGCTTAGGAGCAGGGAACAGGCTGTGAGCATCTCCAAACAGTGAAGAGAAGGAACATGGGGAAGGCCTTAAAGAAACATCTGATAAACAACTTTGAAACTTGTGGGCTGGCATTTTCTATGAAATAGAGATGATGGAGCCTTCCTTCTGCTCATGGGCCCGAGGACCTTTTCCTTGGGGAGAAAGAGAGTGGTGTTTGTTGGGAGAAACCTGGAAGACGAGACAGGACCTGCCTATGGAAATACCCACACAAACCAAACCTTATCACAGTTTGTGGCAGGTGCCCACTACGTTTTCAACTCTCCTCACTGTGCTTTGGTGCTTATGGATGTAGGTAAGAGTCTGAGTCCATGCTATCAGTTTAGAAAACACTGGTCTTAGGGTCTTAGTGAAGAGTTAGGGACATTAATGCAAGGAGTTTTCAGTCAACGACAAGCCGTGGGAAGGAATTCAGTTAAGATAATTCTGAAACAATTTAAGTGCAGTATTTCTTGTGCCTGTTTTCCAAGTGAAAACCTGCATCCTCTGAGTTTATAAAACTTTGGGGTTTTTTTTCTGCTTTTTTCTAAATCTAAATGTTGTGGTTGGGATTTTCAAGAAAACCAGTAGCTGGATTCTGCTCCAGACCAGGATACCTCATAGGACTTAGGTGTGTAAAATCTATGGTGGTGAGATCTAATCAATATAATAATTGGAGCTGAGCAAGCATTTCAGACCAACCTAGGCCAGATGCCTGTATTTGGCCCTCTGAATTGCTTTTTGCACTGCATGAACTCCATTGACAGGTTCTTCTTTGATCATGGTGGACATGTATGTACCCAGAGAACATCAAAATGTCAGTGCCTTTATCTGGAGCTGGATTTCTGCTCGTGTGTCTCAATCCTGAGTATTTTCAGTCCTCATTGGACTAAAAAACCTGGACCCTTGGCAGCAGGGAGAACTAACTCCTATGAGGCCAGGAGTATGAGGACTTGCTCCAGGTCAGGGACCAACTTCAGAACCTTGTAAGAAATTTCTTCTTTTTATTTAATGCTTTTTGGCTTGAAAATGTCTTTGGAATGAAAGTAATTGGAGAGTTGTAATAACAACCCCCCCAGTTCCTCATCATTAGAGTGTAACTGATGGGAATGGCTGAGAAGGAACAAAAAAGAAAATATGGACTCTCATGCATTGAAATTTTATTTATGTGACACTGGTCCAAAATCACCAAAATAACTCATGGTACTTTATAAATTTGCACATATATATGTGTGTGTGTGTGTGTATGTAACTTGGGTGATTTTTTTAAAAAAAATGTGAGTTTCTTGGTCTTCCAAAAGTGAGCCACCCCACCTCACAGCTTATGGAAAAGCTGCAGATAGGCTTTTGTTCTTTCCCACCAATCCAGAACTTCCAGGCCAGACAGGACCTTACATGAAACACAACGTACTGACTTTTCTCTCACAGTGGATTCTGGGAACCTCTCTTACCTGATGCTACTGAATTTGATAAGAGGAGTTTTTCCTCTTCCCAGCCCTTTCCTTTTTGAACGTGACGATCAATAAACATTCTTCATATCATGGCCTTGGTCAGAAACAGAGGAAAGGAAGGCAAATGATAAGTTTGGATGAGAGAAACAGATAGAATTTGCTTTGGCAACATGTAGCTGAGAAATTATGACAGTCTGTTTTGCTTTCTAGGAATAATGAAGTCTGTTTTCCAGGATATTGCTTGTTCTGTCACTTTATGACTTGAAGAACAGGTAAATTCATCATTATAGGCAAATGTTGATCCAAGTCTGGTGACATGCAAGCCTTTAACTTAAAGGAACTGTTAAGAAATTATTCATTGCATTAAGAGATTCCACTTTCTGTTGGGATTTTTGTTCATATGGAGAATTTTACTCCACTCTGCAGTATTTTATTTTTTTTTTAAATACAGGTAGCCTTTTAATAGCATTTCACATAGCTTCCCATTCCTGAAAGGGTATAGGTTAGTTGATTGTGGGAATGTATAATTTATAGGAGCTGGCAAATAGGACTATGCTGATCTTGATCATCAGAAAACTAGAGTTAGATCCAAATTTCTGAACGTTTGGTAAGCAAGAAAATTTTAAGAGAAGATGCAGAATTTGCAGCAAATGTGCATTGCAAGTAGTTATAGCAGCTCAGATGAACCCCAGTGGGGTTGAACATCTCTTTGTTGAAGTGCAAAATAAATCCAGTGTGGTTTGGAGAATATTTGTGTTTCAGTAGACACTCTTCTTACCTCTCAAAATTATCTATGTAGTGTTCCTTCTTCCAGAACTTGTAGAAGGCAGTAATAACTAACTAGGAAAAAACAGAGCTTGATATTTCTCTCCCATGGCTGAGTATATACCAGACATTTCATTAAAAGAAATAATAACTGCAGTAAAAGGGAAGAAAAAAGGGGGGGTGGGAGTGGAATTAGATGACATATTGATAGTAAAAGTAGTGAGTGTCCTGGATGGACTCGCTATAGGGAGCAAGCAACATTTTATATTTGCTGGCTTTTTAACAATTTTGGACAACTTCTCAAACTGCATCATTTGTTACCTGACTTGTTCGTTTGTCACCTACTTTTTTGTAGTAATTTCAAAGATTAAAATCGGCTTCAGCACCCAGTAGTAGCTTAATATAGGAAAGATTATGGAGTTACAACTAGATCCTGGTTTTCTGAAAGGAGATCCAGACCTATGTTTATCCTGGAGACAAGAACTGGGGCTTTTACACGCTTTTATTTTTTCCATTTAGCTGTGGTTCCCTCTTCACCTTAGCTGAGAAAAAGCAATTGTCAGTAAAACATCATGATCTTGTGTGCTAATTCTGGGGAAAATCTGTGTCCCTGTGGGCTCATGGGAAAATCCGTGTCCCCATGGGATCACGGAAAATGCCCCCTGGGGTTTTTTTAGGCGTTGCAACGCCCAGCAGCAGCTTCATTTTACAGCTCTGCCAAAAGATGTCACTGGACACCCAGCACCCTGCCAGGGCATCTGCTCCTGCCAAGCTGCACACATCCTACCGGCCAAAGGGCTTTTCCTCAAAAGCCTCTTGCTTGAGCACAGCAGCCTGACCTGAGCTACTGCTGAGATCAGGGTGGTACCGTGCTGTGGCTGATGCTGTTTTCCCATTTCCCAAGCTACTCCTCGATTCTGTGTGACCTGCCCTAGATTCTGTGGTGGTCCTGCTCTGGCAGGGGGGTTGGATTTGATTATTTCTGGAGGTCCTTTCCAACCTCTATCATTCTGTGATAGGAGAACTTTGTCCGGGTTCAGGCTGTAGTGATTTTGCTGTGCAAGGAGCTGAAACACCAACAGAAGCCTAGCTGGAAATCGGAGCAAAAGGAATAGCAATACAATAAAAGGAGCCCACAAATTCAATCTTTGTATTTAAGTATTTCTTCCTTTTTGAGTAAATACCCTTTTGGATTTGCTGGTCTCATTCACTGTGAGGAAAAAAACAAGTTCATAATTGGACTGCAAATAAGCAAAAAAAAAAAGCGCTGGGATTTCCACAGCAATCCCAGAAATCTGTTTTACAACCCTGGCCCAGGCAGGGTAGTGTTGTTCACTGGAAATGTGTTGTGTTTTGTTTTTTTTTTTCTTCCCCCCTCCATGTGGACAATGAATCAGTGAATGCTACGGGAGTTCAGGGTGAAATGTCAGGTGCTATTTCAACAGTCAGTCTTTCACAAGCACTTGGGTGGATCCTCTCCGAAGGTACTGACCTCTGGATGAGGGACCTGGTGGCAATGCCAACACCCTGATCTCTGCCTCTCTTTGGATAGAGAAGATAATGGCTCCCAAAGACATGCTGCCTAGCACAGTTAATTGATGCCTGACCACAAACTGCTTAATAAATAAGTTCTGTCTGGAAAACATTTTTCCCTGGAATCATGTCTGAACGACACAAAAGTCAAATTAAGTAATTGAGAAAGCATCTGCTGGGTGGAAGGATGTTTGTTTGTTTGTTTGTCCTGTGTTTTGTGGTGGGGTTTTTTGGTTTACCAGGACAATTACTGTAGCATCTGTCTGGGAGGAGGTTTATTTGCAGAACCACATCTTGAGATGAGGGAGCATTACAAAGAAATGGCACGTCTTTCAAACAAAGGCTACAAATAGGGTTGCAGCTTTCTTCTGTCTTTGGCAAATTACCCAAGTGAGGCCAAATCACATTCCTAAAGACAGTCCCCTGGCATCCTTCAATAAACAGATTTTGCCCTGTGTATGAAATGTTTAGCTCAGTGCTTTATGAAGTAAAGGTCATCTGAACATGGATGTTGCAATAAAGGGCTGCCTGAAAGTGCCTCCGCTGAGCGTGAATAGCAGCAATATTGCCTTGAAAACTCTGTGCTAATTGATTAAGCTCCCAACAAACTAATTTTTAATTAGCCATACTAGGTTAACTTTATTTTTCCCTTTTATGATTCCAAAGGTTTGTTAATGGTGCATGTACAGCCTCAGTTATTTATTACTGCAAAATATTAAGGTATTAGAGACAAATAGTAATGTTACAGAAACTCTGCCTTCCTTAGATGCAGGGTTTCTGCTAAATGCACCTGCTCTCAGCTGGTAGGGAAAAGGATAACCACTTTTTTCATTGTAGTTGGTCCTTAACGTTCATGTGTACACTCTGAAACTGCTCCTAAATCTGTTCTCACTCTTGGAGCTCTTAGGAAACAGTCACTGCACATACTGAAGGCACATGCAGTCCTCCTGCCCTTCTCCTTTAGGGCTGCTTGTAGCATTTCTTGAGGGTTATGGGCACCCCCAGGCATTTATGCTGCATATTTATATATATGTATGTATATATAAAGTAAGGTTAAGCTGCCTTGATGTAATTAATTATCCACTCCATTGCTGATTATCCCCAAATACTTGATATCTTTTCCTAACTTGTAAAAACTGCAGGTGCTTTGGGTCTTTCTGTAACAGCTCTTCTTATTTCAGTTCTGCAATGGTGAGACTAAGTACAGACTTTTTGCCTCAGTGTGTGCATATTGGAGGATTATAGCTATAAAATGTCCGTGCAATGGTTGGAAAGTCACTATTTATTTTCTCCCACTTTAACCTGTCACTGGGGATGTTTGAGGCTCACACAGAAATGGGGTCTAAGCTTAATGAAAGAGCTCTAGAGAAAGGAAGTGAAGGTGCCACTACAGCTCTGCAATTTGAGTGTAACACCGCAGTGTGCTTCTTTTAAATTTCTGCTGACAAAGATGCAGAAAAGATGCATAAAAAAATAAATAAATTACTAAACAGATAAGCAGAGATGCATATCTGCATCTGTAGAAACCCATGCTTCTTTCCTGCAGCATGGTCTGCAAATCAGGGCCTACCGCTGGGACTAGATGAAATGTGCTGTTTCTTTCCCTTGGTTTCTGGAGGGCAGCAAAAAGGAGGCTGCATGTTTTTTTTCTGGAACACACCTTGTGTCTGGAACAACATGCCTTGTGGTCTAGGACGTGATGCTTCTACTTCTGATACTGCCTTTGCAGGTGAACCTGAGCATATCGTCCTCTCCTGGGTGTGTTTCTTCCCTTGCTGGATAGGAGAAGTTGCACTTGTCTTCAATTCTAAAATATTTTGATCTACTGATAAAAAATGCTATGGAAGCAGCACGTTGGCCTGTTCATGGTGGTATGCCAGGATTTTTTTAAATGCTATATCACCAGTTTTAGGCAAATGGAGGCATTTCAAAGGGTTGTGGGAACTTGGCAGGAGCTGTTGCTTTATGTAGAGGCAAGAGATGACTGACAGACATGCTGCTCCTGCAACGAAGCAGTGGGGCTGGCACTGGGTGTAGCCCTGAAATGCCAGGCACCAGCCTTGAGCTCCCTGTGAGCTTGGAGGCACCAATGTCTCCTGGAGAACCACGGTGCTGGTGACCAGCTGACTGTGCCTTCATTGCTTTTATAGTGGAAACTCCTTGCTTCCCCTGGATTTTGCAGGCCCAGAAACTGCTGCTGCAGAAAAGGAAGGGAAAAGGGAAAGGACTTGATCCTGAGCAGAGCTGAACCTCTCATGCATCGAAGCCTCAACTTGAGAACACAGTTGTCATCAACTGCCTGTCACTTCCACTTAAAGTAGTGGCTTTTGCTGAGATCAAACCCATCATCTCTTTCCTCTGGGCACGGTGTGCAAGGGGTAAGGTAACATGAGTGTTGCATCTCTAAAGCACTCCAGATGGGTTGTGTGGAGTAAGGATAATGACGTTGTGTGCAACGTGGTGTCATGTCATGAGCTCTGCCAAGTGCCTGCCGATGGTTTGTGTTTGTTTTGCAGAGCTCCAACCCATCTGGTTGGGAAGAAGATGTGTTAATGACATGCTTCTCCACCCTAATAGGTGTTTGGGGTGGGTGTTTGTAGGTAGGCACAGGACCTGCTGTCAGCTCCTGGTGTGGGGTTTCATGGCACTGCTTCATGCCCCCACTGAGGGCTCATCTGCCCTCTGCTCCAGATGGTCCACTGGTGCCAGCAACTTGTCACCAGGCTTCTGGCTCAGGTTACCCACGAGTACATGCTGTAGACTGTTGAAACACTTTGGGGAATCTGTGTTACTAGCAGCAGAAAAAGAAACCTATTCTGGGACTGTCACTTAATCTGAATGTCAGGGAAGTTGAAAGGAAAAGGGGGGTTGAGGAAGGAGGGAATCCTCCAACACCTTGTAGCATTGCTCTGCTGTGGGCAGTGGGAATGCCCATACCAGCTCTGAAGATGTTCAAAAACACATTTAAACCAAGACACGTGGACAAAACAACCTCCAAGCCTCTTCTCCCTGCTTTGATTTCAAATATGTCCCCTACTCCTGCAATAGGGTAGCAGCCAATTTTTTTTTTTCAGGAGAGCTGGGCTGAGAAAATGTTTTGATTAACTAGAATAGCCCTGTTTATTTAGGTGTTGCAAATTTTGGGCAAAGGCCGCCAACTATCTTTAAATTAGACACTGTAATAGGTGATGATTGTGCAATATGGACTTGGAGCTTTAGTGTGTGAGCATTAAATTTATTACAGTACCCTCTGAGCTTGGGTCTCACTTGCCAAATAGGCTAATCTACTAATTCACTTTGCTTCTAGCTGCTCTCAGAACAAAACCAACTTTCCAACATTTTCCATTTGCAATTGTAATCCAAGGACAAGCAGTGATACAAGAAATGAAGCAATGTGGGTGAAGTAGAACAAAATCATTTAGTGGCCTACTGGAGGAACAATTTAAAATGCTAAAACATGCCAAAAGGAAGGGGGGGGAAGGGGGCACAGACCAGAATTCCACTTTCATGAACAACATATCAGAAAATGAGTGAAACTAGAAAGTGCTGGCTGGAAATTTAAGGTGAGGGTGTTGTGGTATTTCTTTGTTCTACTTTATTTATTTAAAGGTTTAATGCCTCTGAAAACTTGGCAAGCAAGTTCCAGTGCTGGAGGCATGATCTAGTGTTACACACGTGGTTAACATGGCTCCTCCATGGGGGAATATCCAAGTTTGGATGGCACAGGCAGTGGTAGAAACACTCAGATGGTGAATGTATCACCTGATGGCTGGGTTAGAGAAGGGTATTATGGTGAGGACTGGGATTTTGCAGGACTAGTGTTATTTGTGGGCTGTCTTCAACCCCACATTCCCTATTTTTTTTTTTATGAAGCCTACAAAATGTTCCCAAACTAGCTTCTTTTTCTGTGGTCTTTCAAATATTTTTCTTCCCCTCCTCTTGCCCCCTGAAATGTCACACAGAACCCTCCAGCTTTCTTCTCTGGGCTCAATTAGTGCTTTCAGTTCATATTAGGTTTTGCTATCCATTCGACCCTCTCCTCAGGGCTTTGAGGTCCTCTGCAGCCCTTCTGGCCACCGCTGTCCCACCAGCAGAAGTGTGCTCCCTCCAGGTCTCTCCTCCCAGGCATGGCCAGAGTCTCCTCTTGCTCTTAATCATTGTTGATTTAAGTCAATTACAAACTGCTTTTATATTTGGTGTGGAGACATGTGACTGCTACCTTATCTCTTCCAGTCCATAGATGCTGCCGGTTGCTGTCCCAGCATACTTGGGGTGTGGAATGGTGTAGAGAAATACACGATCTTTTTTCTGATGAATAAAATACTGTTTTGTGGGGCTTTTCCTGTAGTTTTTTGTAACTCTTGCTAAACTTTTCCTTCCCGTCGTGGTATTCTTGGGTTTTGTTTTTATCTCCTGGGTTTCTCCTACCTGGTAGAAGACCAACTTTCTGAACCGTGGTGCGGTCTAGAAAAACAAACTCAGGCGAGGACAGAGGTAGAGAAAGGGAATGAAGCAAGTACCAAAGTTTTTAGCTTCTTCAGCCTATCACAGTGAGGTCTGAGGAGTCATGCTATGGTGTTTCTACAAACTTGGAGATGTAGGCTTATCACTAGGGAAGGGAAAGACCTTTAAATTAGCTCGTAGTGTTGGTGCACGTTCATCCAGTTCCTTTCCAGCTGTTGAAGGCTTTGTGTCTGTGTTTCACCAACACAGGTAGTAACACTTCTCTGCACAGCTTTTGCAAGGGCAAGGAGGAGGCCTTTCTGGTCACACTTGTGTTTTGCTCTGGACTAATTAAAAGCTGCAGAAAGCCGTGAAAAAAACTACGACTACTTGGGTTGTTCTCAAGGTGGCTGGAGGTTTTGGGAAGTTTTGCTGTTGATCCAAACTAGAAATAGCGACGTGGAAGGGGGGGGGGGAACTGTTGCCAAATCCTTTTTGTCCTCCATGAACCTTTTCCTGGTACCAGCCCAGGGATTCTAGTCCAAAGTGTGGTGATAAGTATCCATTGTTACTTGAAGCGACTAGATGTTTAACTGCCCTGGAGCTTTTCTTATCTGTGTGGTGTTACAAAGGTATAAAACCCCTCACAAGCACCCTTTAAGGACGAGTTGGAGTTAATGGCCCTGAGCTCTGCCTTGAGCCATCACCCCCTCCCAGATGGTCATTAATCCTCAGGAGATGGCCTGTACATTGCTCATGATTGCTTTCAAAAAAGATAAGGTTAATATTTTGTAGCTTGTAAAAAAAAAAATAAATATATATTAAAATGTTGTGCCAATGTACCTTGAGCACACTTGGTATTCTGCTTCCAAGAAGTTGTGGAAATGGTGCTTTGTTGCACCCCTGCACACCCCTCTGACTCTCAGACTGGAGCAGAGGTTTACAAAGCTGGACGGTTTTTAAAAAACATGTAGAGATAATATTGCATACGTAATAGATGGGAACGGTTCCAAAACAATCTATTGCATAATTAGCTAATTAATACAATCTGTAATAATTAAAAATCCTTTGGAGAATTTGTGAAGGCATTTTACTATGCATGCATCATAGATAATTTTTAGACTCAGTGTCTCAGCTGTTTGCTTTTTTTTTTTTTGGTTGTTTTTAATTCGGTCTTTCAAATTGCCAACAGTCTTATTGCTGCTTTGTGGCCCAGGCACTTAACAAATTTCATTTCTCAAATGGAAGGGATTGAGTTTTCTCCCCAGAAGTGCAGTTCACAGGCAAGGGCAACATTCAGTGCTAACTTCTCTTTTGCACAGGCAAACACAAAAGGCAGGTTTACATAAGTATATTTCAGGGGCTTTTTCAACTGTTGGAGAGACTTAATAAAGAAAAAGAAGAATTTCAAAGTAACTGAAATGGCTTTGGGCTAGACTTTTAAACCAAGATACACAAATTGATTTTGCAGATGCATTGTAACCTCACTCATCTTAAAACGGTCCTACAGTGCAATTGTATTAGTGGTATTTAGTTACTCGAGCAGATATTCTGCAGCTTTATATAAACCTCTACTTCTGCAGGTGTCAACTGTGGGGACACATCTTTGTACGTTGTACAGGCAGGATATGAGGTGCTGCCCCAAAATGGCTTTGACTTGGTGAGGAGGGTGTGGTGCCCTCGTGCAGCTGGTGGCTTCGACTCTGCTTGTCCCGTCCCTTGGCTAAGCAGAGAGCAGGCTGGGTGACAGCAAACTGCTTGGTGATGTGATGCATGGAATTGCAGCAGAACTAAGAGTGGGCACTTAATTACCAGCCAGCTCTGATCCTCTCTACTTGGAGCTCTTGCTGTTGTACTCAGCAGAGCAGCCCTGCAACCCAGCCCCACAACTGCACCATGTCAGGTCAGTTTTCCTTTCTCTGTCTCTAAGAAGAGCATGGGAAAGCTTTTTATTTCCCTTTCCATTTCCTTTTTTTAAAAAAAAAAAAAAGCCCATACAAGCATCACAAGCAAAGGGTCATGGTGCAATCTGCACTGTCTTGTACAACCCTACTGACTGCAGCTGATGCCAGTGCTGCAAGCAGAAGTTTTTTTCCTCATTTTTCTCCTTCTGTGATACCTAACATAAAATCCTTTTGATTTGGTACATGCAGTTGGAAAGACTTTGTCTGCTAGCACCTTAATATCAGGTAATTAGTTAAAATTGAGACATCCCAGGATCTGTAACCTCAGCTTTGCCACTACCAAATCAGCAGCAGCTCAGCAGCCAGACAGCAAAACAAGATTCACGTCATTAAAACCAACACGGGCTCCTTGTCAGGGAGAGGAATTTTCTTGGAATAAATGATTAAGCATAGTGGACAGCATTAAGTGTGTGCTCAATGAATAATTATTAGAAAATAAAGGATTTTTGCTTTATCGAAGTGTGGGATTGCATCAAATTGATTATTAATTGTGAAATCCATTTGTTCTCCTCGAAAGAGCCACTTAATAGTTTTGTCAGCTTAGTTTGTTGTTTAACTTTGCAGTCACTGCAGTTACTGAAAGGAGTCTGTAGCACCTGAAACAAAAACGTTCACCTTCCTATACTTCTGGTTCTTAGAGGGCCAGCAGAACTAACTCATGTGCCAGTGAAAGCAGACTGGACAATTTGGCCTTTTTGGCTTGTTATTGATCATTGAACAGTGGCAGATGGAAAAATATCCTGAAATACTCAAGTAAAGTGTGAGGGCTGCACCTGAACCTGCTGGTTTTACCTGGCAGCAGCAAGGAGGCAGCTCATGCTGCAGAGTGAGCACAATGTTGTGGATGGCATTGTTTGTTTAGTGTTAGTAAAACTGGGGTGGAAGAATGTGAAGGCAAGATACTGGAGCATGGTCTTCTGGAAGAGGTTTTGGGTGTATTTTTGATTTCTGGAGGCATGCCTGGCTTTGCTGGGGTGGGCACTGGGGAGGGGCTGCCCTTGGCTTGCTGACCTGTTTGCATGTTACTGCTCTTCATCCATGATGGCCAACACTTCGTGCTAGAGCAGGAAGTTGCTTTTCCTTGCTGGAGAGCACCTGTAACTTGGAGGCACAACTGAATTTGGCCTTTTGCGGACGGAATTTTATTTCTGTAAAAAAGGAGTCTTTTCCAACCTTCCTGTTACAAGGAGTGTGAACATCTGTTTTGGACTACAAAGTCAGCAAAGAAGGGCTGAAGATGAGCCCAAACATGTGCCTCTCAGTCCTTAAACCACGGGACTGTGGTTCAGTGGCCACCTCTTCTCTGCACGAGCGCAGCGAGAAGTTCCCCTCGCCCAGCACTGCTGTAAATCTTCTGTTGACAAACTCTGCTCCAGCTCCTGGCAGCAAGGTTCAAGCAAGTCAAGGAGCTGTTGTGTTCTCCCCTGCTACATTGTGTACCTAAGACATTTAATTCTGGCTCCAGATGTTAAGGAACTTCCTGATTTATTTATTTTTTTCATAACTCAGGCAACTAAAATACTTTTTATTTTTTTGATCTCTGTTTTGCAATCACCGTGAATCATATGATTCAGTGATATGATTTTTGCAAATGAAACCAAATTATTATTAGTCTTAGCTATTTCAGCATGAGGAAGAAAGAGGAAAAAATATCCTGGGTACATTTTGCCAGACCAGTTGCAACTTAACACTTCTCAAGTAGACACCAAGGAAGGTAATGAGCACACAAAATAGTTTCACGGGCACAGGGTGGTTTGTATAAGCAAAAACTTTTGACTAACCTGGAATGCCCCTTTTGGCCCATAAAATAAAATAACAAAAATCAAACCCAAGCAACCCTATTTGGGGTTTAAATGAAAAGGAACACACACACACATTGCTATGATCTTGTGTGTTGGTTTTTTTTTTGTTTCCCACTGCCAGGAGGTTTCTTGAGAGAAATTGTGCCAGCAAATTAGCATTTCCAGTCCTTTAATATATATCCCTGGAGGTATTGTTTTCCAAAGAGAGCACTTCTGGGAATGACAGCTACATGCTTGGTATTGCTCCAGCTGTCTGGCAGTGAGGTGTGCTCAGCACCTCTTGCCTTTCCGTGCCTGTTGTAGGGCATCTGTGTTTTATTTGCTGTGTTACACCTTTGAAGTTCTGCCTCTTTGACTCTTTCAAAAGATAACGTGCCTGTCAGGCCTTTCTTGGTAACCTGCCACAACTCAAAATGCTCACTTGTAACTTCTTCTGAGGTCTACTCAGGTGTCATGTACCACTTTCAGTAATTTTTTTTGATAGCCATACCAGGGCCATGACTAATGTTGTTCTTACTACACCCTTGTTTTTGTTTTCATGTGTCTTTGCAAACAGTTACACTAATTGAAAATGAACAGTGATTGTTGAAATCATTTGGGACCCAGTGGTGTAAGAGGATGGAGCACATCATCTGAAAGGCTACAGTATGTTTTGTGACATCATCATGACATGATGTAAAACATCATGTGACAGCTCTTTTTGCACAAGTGTCATTACATTTTGCATCAAAATGCTGAAAATACCTTTTGTCAGGTCGCTAATTGCCCTGGATTCCTGTCTGGTAACCTCCAGCACCATCACCTTGGTCAAGTGTTGAGGGACAAATGCAACGGTGCCTCTACCTTCATGCCCAATACTCCCCTGTCCACTACCAGCTAAGACTGTCTCACAGTAGATATGACTCCTGCTCTGCTCTGTGGCATTATATTGGCTGCTTGTGACTCTACAGTGGTTTTATAGTCATTTATTTTAAGGCTTGAGGGCTACTTTCTGGATTAGAAAGTCTTCTACTGATCCCAACTTCAGCCAGCATCAACTCTGACTTAAGTTAGATTTTGAAAGTTGAACAAAAGTAACTTAACAGGTCGAGGGAGGGGATTCTCCTCCTCTGCTCCACTCTCATGGGACCCACCCCCGCAGTACTGTGTCCAGGTCTGGAGCCTCCCACACAAGAAGGGCCAGGAAGATGCTCAGAGAGCTGGAGCAGCTCTGCTCTGGAGACAGGCTGAGAGAGTTGGGGCTGTTCAGCCTGGAGAAGAGAAGGCTCCAGGGAGACCTTAGAGCACCTTCCAGTGCCTGAAGGGGCTCCAGGAAAGCTGGGGAGGGACTTTGGACAAGGGCAGGGAATGATGGGATGAGGGGGAATGGTTTCAGGCTGAAAGCGGAGAGATTTAGATGAGGTCTCTAGGAAGAAATTCTTCACTATGGGGGTGGTGAGACAATGTTCCAGGTTGGCCAGAGAAGCTGTGGCTGCTCCATCCCTGGAAGTGTTGAAGGCCAGGTTGGATGGGGCTTGGAGCAACCTGGTCTAGTGGGAGGTGTCCCTGCCCATGCAGGTGGATTGGAACTAGGTGATCTTTAAGGTCCCTTCCAACCCAAACCATTCTATGATATTCTATGAACATGAGTGTTTTTAAGGTCTTGGACCCGGTGATCAACATGTACGGTGGGGAGAGGAACAACCTCTGTCTGGACTGGAGGGCTGGCATGGCAGGGCCTCTTCTGGTCTCTTGCTGGGAAACTGCTGGTAAAGTTGCCAAAGCTATTTTCACAAATCTGAGAAAATAAGGCTCTGGATAATGACATCTTGGCATGCAAGGAAAGAAGGAAGGCACATGTTAGTAGTAATGATAAATAAGTTAGTAGTAATGATAAATAAGTTGGTTGTTTTATTTTTTAAAAGTAGCCAAAGACATTGCTGTGCTAAGGAAGCTGTAGATCTGATTATTTTTCCTAGATGGTTTTTTCCCATTGCCTTCAGCTGAACCAGGATTTCACTTCTTATATTTATTTCACTTCTTATATTTTAGAATTTATCTGAACGTTTAGATCATACTGACTGCTTGGGCTGTACCTTTTTAATTTTTATTTTTTTTTTTGAAGCCCAATGTCTGCTGCTGTCCAGGAAGGCAGTTTTACTTGTTCCACAGAGTTTACCCTACAAAATGGTTGGCAATGCAGCACGGTTCTTCATTTCTACTCAGTCCTGTTGCATATTTTGTTGTACTCAGTCGGACTGCTCTGTGAGTGGGAGCTCTCACTGCTTACTCTGGGAATGCTAGGACCTTTCTTCCACCTTGCTTAAGCAAAACAGAGACACAAAAAGCTATGAAAGTCATTTTCTCTGAAGCAATCATTGCATCAACCCAGGGAGGTGCATCTGTAATACACAAGGCAACCCGCATGCCCCTCCCTGCCCCCAGAAGACCTATCCCTGGATTTCTGACTTTGTATAAAGTTGAAATACTTGGCCTGTTGTAAGCTTTAAAGGAATAAAGTCCAACGTCCCTCATTATGATGTATTGCTCCTGGAATAGAAATCATGCCCATCTAAAATCAGTCTGGGCTGTTACTGACTCAGACTGAAGCAGCTAGAATGTTCCATATGGATCAAATATAGCCCATAATTAACCACTGCCAGCATTACGTTACGACTGACAATTTACAATTACAGTCCATTTACACAGGGCTTTATCCTGTGATTATCCCACAGAAATTTGTGATAACTATCAGTGCAATCAGTAAAGCTTACATTGAAACTTTCTTAAACAACCCAGCATGAGAACCAAGATAAGCTATTGGAGATTTTTTTCAGGTGTTAGAAAAATTGGTCCAGGAATTATCATCAGTTTACTTCTGATTCATGTTGTTACCCTTTCTTTTTCTTGGTGTAGGAGCACTTTGCTGATACCTTTTGATAAGAGTTTGCAGGCAATTAGTAAGCTAGGACCCCTTGGACTTTTTCCTTTAAGTCTAAAAGTATGCACGTTTAGGACAGTTTCATTATTTGGATTGTTTAAAGCATGGAGCTTTATGGAAATTGCTGCCTGAGGACAGAAACCTCTGATTCAAGTTTGAAGCAGAAGCTTCTTAGGCTTCTGGATAAATCGTCTCTTGTGGCTTTGCTTAATTTTCTCCTCTCAGTCCTCCCTGATAACCTAAAAATGCTTTAAAGAAAAACTTCAAGCTGGTGTTTTCCCTCTTCCATTCATGGTGTGATGAGGCAGGAACTTAAGGAGAAAATGAAGCCATGAAACCTCAGTCAACGGCAAGTAAAAATAAATGACCAAAAAAGAAGTGAGGTGGGAAGTAGGTAAATTTGTAGTAGCTCTGGAATACAGATTTTCGGTCAATTTGTTGCAGATGATATGATTCATATAGTTTTATTGCTTACAAAGTTTATTTTGCAAATCATGGATCCTTTGAGACCACTGTGATGGGGTGCTTTAGGAATCCTTGAGATGCTAGATAGATGTAAGTATGGAAAGCAGGCAGGGAATCCCAATGCCAGAGATATACACCAAAGGGTGTTATGTTGGTCAGGGACTGGATTTTATCCTCCATTTTAGAAGGAGATATGTATTTCCTGATAATTTTTGAATGGGGTGCCACATAAGCTGGACATTGAAAAGTTCAGTAGGGCACCTGCACTTGGGACGCTTTAGAATTTGTTCTTTAACTAGTAGTTAGGCAGCTGAGCTGCCCTATGTCAGCTTTCCTAAATGGGAACCACTGCCTCTGAATACATGAGGAAGTATAATTCCAGGCAACCCATAGCTCCAAAGTAACTGGACACTTGTCTTCAGCAAGGTCCCCCCTCCCTTAGGTTATGCACAAAGGCTGAAAGGTCTGCCTTGAAGAGAAACGAAATGAGCCTCCAGTAAGTGACACAGTGTTGAGGCTGGGGACATCAGGTTTGCTGGGGGAAGGGAGGGAGGTGCAGGGAAAAAAAAGCCAAAGTTTATTGTAACAACAACAACAGGCTAAAAGGTAAGACAGAGATGGTCATTTATCCAAAAATTCCAATAAAATGTGGCCAGTTTTGTTTACTTTAGTTCTGGGAGTATCAAATTGAAAATTGCCAGTTACCCTCCCATCTTTATGTTCAGTGAAGGATGCCTTGCCATCATTTTTATGGGAACCTCACTGAGACAGGCAGTCACTGATCTGTTGCTTCTCCAAACACCTCCCCCAAACAACCCAAACAAACAAAAAACCCCCAAAGCCAACAAAACAAACCCTGACCATCACAAAAAATGAAGGCCAAATATGCTCAAAAGTGCTGTCTGAGTGGTTGGCTCTTCACCTGAAAAAGTCAGCGAGAATCGTGGTAACCAAAATCTGTAGTGAAGCTCGTAAGGTAATTTAGATAAATGAACTGAACAAATATTTGCATTTAAATTGGGAGCTGTGCAAAGACTTGTCACAGTCAAACAGGTCAGAGAGCCTCTGGCTTGGGCAGTTTCATGTCCAGAATGCTATGTGGTAAACTTCCATCAGCTAAGTTTAATTTAAGACACGGTTCTCTGTGAAAAGGAAAGCTTGGAACACTCAGGGGGAGGTATTTTTCAAATATGTTCATTCATATGTGTCTAATTTCATTCCACATAACTTTGCTCTGAATTTAACCACAGCCATCACTTGGAGTTGAGTTAGGCCAGTGCTGATCACTTTGACTGTCTGATCAAAATGCCTTTGATGCCTTTATTGAAAACATTAAGCGAATTAATACCTCCCCGAATGGAAATGAGAGTAGGAACTAGGGGGGACAGAAACAGGAAGAAAATCAGGGATATGTCAGGAGACAGATTGTTGAACTGAAATCTTGGTACAGAAACCTTTGGACAGTTGCACACCTCAGGACTGCTTTCATTAGGGAGAAGCAATTATCTAACAAAAGTTTTCATGGAGAAATTGTAACTTCTTTCAACATATTGAAGCTACTTTTTGCTCCTGCACATACAGAAACCTTGCACCCTCCCCCAAGGCCTGCTTTCCCACTGGTGAAACCCTCCATCTCTTTCTCATGCCCTTCTCCCACCACCCTGAAGTTACCCAGTGTTGTTGGGACATTCCCACCCACATCAGAAGATCGTGCCCATGGCCCCAGTACAGAGTTGAGTTTCATTCTTAAAAATCAACCCATTTAAGGCTGACATGTCACCGAACAGGGAAGCAGTGCAAAGAATAATGCACATAAAAGAAAACAGGATTTTTATTGTCAGCAGTTTTAGGCAGTGGCAGAAGTTGTGCTGAACCACTGAAAGGAACTAACACCAACAAGAGGAAGATGAGCAGAACAATGTGTTGCAGTAATCAAAGCTGATTGTAATGAAAGCATGAAAAAGAATCTCTGTGTCACTTAAGCAAGAAAATGGCTTTTTCTGGAAACAACTGTTTAGATGAGGAAATACTGGAAGTGCTAGGAATGTGCTCAGGTGTGGAAAACCTAGTGTTAAAAATGATCTCAGATTTGCTAAAATATCCCAATAACAAGATACCTGTTGTTGAAGCACAAGTATTGCCCCTTCTCCCAACCATTTTTCTACCTTCTGCCAATCATTTGTGATCAATTCATTTTTGGATTTAGTCAAGTTTTCTGAGCGTAGATTTCAGAACATTTGAAAACTAGAAGATGGCCATACCAGAATTGGATGGAAAAATTATAAATAGATTATCTTTTCAGTGAAAAAAAACACCCTCTCTGGTCCTGTGGTAGGAAGCACAGTATTTAATGAATACTGGTGGAACTGGAATAAAAGCCAGCAGAATAACAGATGCAGTTTCCATGTGGCTGGAGGTATGTTAAAGGAACAAACAAAATCCTGGCGCCAGACAGGACAGAAACCAAGCACTAAGACAGTCCAGCACAGGACATTAGACAGTCCAATGAAACTACATGGTTCACAGAACTGAAGGCAGCTGCAATCTCTAATAACATGAGTACAGTCAAGGACCCTGCAACAGAGTTAATAAGCAGATCATTACAGGCTCTGACCAAGGCAGTCTCCATACTGACCTAATCGAAATCCAGAATGAAAATTATCGTAACGTGTATGATGAACCAATTAGCCTGGAGCTGGGTTGCTTCCACCTGCTCTAGTATCTCAATTTAGACTGGTAAATTAAAACCAAAAAGAGATGAGAGAACATGTCAGAAGAAAATGGGATTCTCTAGCACGGGAAGATGGCACAGCCTTGAAGAAAGCTGGGTTCCTCTGTCTGGCAGCAGCTCACTGCTGCCAAGCAGGCCAGTTTTTTAATGGATCTCCAAACTCCCATTGAGATGGGATGGCCAGTCCCCCAAATAAAAATTTGCTCCTCTGTTTTAGACAGGGTTTAGGCTGACAGCAGGCTTGTAGATTTAGATCTAAAGGATCTGCTCTGTGGACCTCTACATTTTCTCTTCTTTCTCAATGTCCCTGCTGCTTGGCTGCGGCGTGGCCTGCCCTGCGTTGCCCAGGGCTTGGGTGTCAGCCCGGCTCCCACATCTGCATCCCCTGAGGACAGGTCGACCTGAACAGGGGAGGAGGTGGCAGTTCTCGTGCAGGCAGCTGCCAGCTGGTGGCTCTGTTCCCCACCCCTTGCATGAGAACATTGTGGCCGGAGCTCCGGAGCCCTCAGCAAGACTGTGGAAACGTGGGGAGAGCTTTCTTCCCTCCTTCCTGGGTTTACTTTCCATCTCCCTTCTCCAGGGGCTATTGTGATCGTCCAGATCTAGGAGGAAACTCACGAAGGGTTTGGTCAAGCTGGGCCATTGTGCACCATTGAGCAGTGGACCTGTGGGAGAAGCAGGAGGCTGACTGGGCCCTGCTGCTTTGGATACCCATCAAGCTAGGGCAGGATTTGAGTCTTGCCTCCTGAAACACCCGTGCATTGTGCACTGCACTGGTGTTCAGCTAGAAATGAGACAGTGAATAATCTGGAAAGCAAGGCTTCTGGCTTGCCCTCCTGACTCATGTTCCTGGCTTTAATGTGGTGTGATTTCAGTAAAAGGAGTGCAAGTTACTCGTGCTATTTCTTAGCAAGCCATTAGCTAATGCATTGTGTAAGGAAATGTGGGATGGAAAGTGGAAAAGTGTTGCCTGGGGATTTACCATGCAAAATAAGTTAAGAGTTGGCCTTTGCTACTTGCAATAGCATTTGGGTCTTTCCATCTGTCTGTAGATCCACCCCTGAGTACCAGAGTTGTGTGCAACAGAGGTTTGAAGAATTCTGAGATGGGTGATCAGCACAACTCCCATATACAGACAGATGTAGAAGGTCATGGCAGATTAGTGCAGAAAGGAAACACACAGGAATGGGGCAGAAGCAGACCTAAGCATCACACAGGGGATCCTTCTTTCTTTGTTTTAGAAAAACAGGCAGCACACAATCTAGCACTAGCCTGGGAAACACAGCTACTGGATAATATTTTCAGAACCTAAGCTATCTACTGAGCAAGATATTTCTGGATGCATTTTTTTATATCACCTAGTAAAGGAGAATTTCTTATATCTTTCTTAAAGATATTTTGTGTCTTTCACTATCAGAGTAACCAGACTGACTGTTCCTATAATCTGGGTGGTCAGGTTTTGTTCCTAGCTCTTCATCTCTCTTTAGTTCTGGTTCAGTATTCATCTGGTAAACCTTTTACTCAAACACTAAAGGGTTGTGCCATTTGCAGGGGTTCCCCTTGAACAGAATCCAAATTAATAGTGTCCCTGCTCACCATGCACCCACTGTGGCTGTGACCAAGCAACGTTTTTGGCACGTGTTGGTGCCTGTGCTTGATATTTGGTAGCAGTGAATGATCTACTGGTGGAGTTTGCAAAGCTCAGGTTGTCACTGTTTGTAGATTTTACTAGTGGCTGGGGAGGAGACAGGGAGGAATGGCTGCAAACAGAAATAGAATTGCTCAGAATCTCTTTTGCACGTTGTTCTACATTGGAGGAGGGGCAGATGTTACCTGCTCTACACACTGCCAGTACCAATGGCCCCTTGTGTCGTGCAGAGCTGCTGACTCTCGTGATTTACTGAGAGCCTCATGACTTTGCATGTTTTTTCCCTTGTGGTTTCGAAGGAGAGTCTGAGAAAAAGATCTGTAACATTTCAACAACAAGAAGTAGGAGAATGAAAGGGAGCTGGGGTTGTTCAACCTGCAGAAAAGGAAGAAAAGGAGACCTTCTTGCTCTCTACAACTCCCTAAAAGGTGGTTGGAGTGAGGTGGGGGTCAGTCTCTTCTCCCTAGTAACAAGCAAAGAGACAAGAGGAAATGATCTCAAGTTGTGTTGGGGGAGGTTTAGATTGGGTACTAGGAGAAATGTCTTCACTGAAAGGGTTGTCAGGCACTGGAACAGGCTGCCCAGGGAGGTGATTGAATCCCCGTCCCTGGAGGTGTTTAAAAGATGTGTAGCTGTGGTGCTGAGGGACATGGTTTAGCACTGGACTTTGATAGAGTTGGGTTAATGGTTGGTCTTGATGATCTTAAAAGGTCTTTATGAACCAGAACGATTCTGTGATTCAGACAAATCCACCTTGCCTTGAGCCACTGGCATTGAAAGTACAATGAAGGACCCAAGTACCTTGATGGCTGTAGAGGGTTGATGAGAAATAGGTGGTGAGGAACAAGGAGCACAAAGCAGAACTCCAGGCCCCCGAGTATGCATACGTATCCTAGAGTCTTGGCTTTAGCTGGGAAACGGGAAAGGTTTTAATTTAAAATTTGATTTAAGGGAAAGAGACTTTTTCATTAGCGTAGCAGTTACTCACTCAGTTGGGAGCTATTGGAAGAAATTAAAGTACATTTGGCAATCTATATGCTTCAAGCAGGAATGGGATGTATCTATTCATCCACCTTTCTGCCTGATCACATAAATTCCATGCTATCCAGGGTTATGTTTTCCCTTTTCTGAACTGCTGCAAAATCTGTCTGCCTGAAGCCCCACTGAAAGGAGAGAGTTATTTTTTTTCAAATAAAATAAATGTCAAGCAGTCTCTTAAGTTTTTGTATTACTGTTTTTTTTCCTACTGTTAACATAGGATTGTTTTTCTCTCAATCAGCTGAAAAACCACACTGGAAATAATTTCCTTGTTATCTTTTCCTTTTCGTTCTTCTTTTCACAGATATTTTTCAGGGGGGGAAAGGGAAAATGGGTAAAAAGAAATTGCAGTCAAGCAAACGTTGACAAAAAAAGAGGGGGAGAGTGGTTTAGGGAAGAGTGTCTTGTGCACTTAACCCTGTTTGCATGGGCAGTTACCTCCTTTCTCATAGAGCTTAGCATAAAGTTTTGTAAGTTGTGGGGTTTTGGTTTTATTTTTTTCCCTTTTGTCAAAAAAAATTATGAAAGTGTCACTTTTCCTTTGCGGTTAATTCAGGAGAGATCCTCAATTTGAGCAGGGCACATTTTCATGCAAATACAGCAGCACAGTTTCCAGCCCCCTAATAGCTTCTTACAAATGATGTGCCATTACAACGAGGTTTATTTAAACAAATTTAATACATCTTTAATCAAGCTGGAGAGCATTTTCAAAGGTCACGCTCCAAATCAGGATCACTGTTCAGAGCTTATCAAAGTATTAGCTTAAGGGGGAGGGAGAATTATTTCTTGGACAAGTAATTTTAGGCAAATCTTTATTTACATTTTTATTCAGTTATTAAATTTTATTCCTTTCCCTCCTCCTCCTAGTCTCCATTTATGAACCTATAAGAAAGTCTGTAAATGGATCCATAAGCATATCACAGCAGCTACTATTTCCAGGGGCTATTCCTTTGAATCTAGTGGGCCTATAAAAACAGGGATGAAGTAATTCTTTTTTTTTAAACACAACCTATGTGTATCCATTTCATACAAAAAGCTCTTGCCCGCGGATCTGATATGAAGATAAATATATGATTAGATATATTTTAAATTAACAAAACAAGTTAAAGACAAATTTTGAGCCTAATGGCTATTTAAAGGTGTTTGTGTGTTACTGCTGCGAGAGGACAATTGCTCCTGTATAGTCCCAATAAAACTAAACTGCCAAGGGAATCCACCTCAGTTCATACCTCTGGTATCATTCATTAAGTATGTATCTTTAAATAGGCCTCAAATGTTTTAAATTGTACCTAACCAGTCTTCTGTGCATGGGACTGTTGGCGTCTCTGGTGACGGCACCTCACCCTCTGTTTTACCATGTGCTCTCAAGTGGTAAAGCTCAAGCTGGCGTTCCTAAAACTCAATCCTGTGGCCTTTGCTTTACAGAAGTAACTAATGAGGCACCAGGAGCAGTGAACGCTCTATGTGTGCAGACAGAAATACTCCTGAGGTTTTAATGCTCGTTAGACTGAGGAGGCGTCAAACTTTTCAGTACGGGGAAGTAAAACTGGGCATCTGTGAAGATAATGAAAAGAGCTTGTGCAGGCTCTGATAATTCTCTTTTTAAGGCTCACCTTGCAGCGAGCCTTTGGTAATAGGGTTAAACTGGAACTGTGCTGAAGTAATGCAAAGGCACTCCTGGGAAGCTGGATTTTCAGGCCCCTGACTTGGTTGGTTGCTGTGAAGAATTGTTTTGAACCCAAGCCCTCCATCCTGGCCAGGACATAGTTGCATCTAGCACCTAGGACATCCACATGGCTTCCAGCTTGACAGGCAAGGGAGGATGCCATATAAATAAAAGTGTGCTCGTATCATGCAGTTTCCACAGATTTATGAACCAGTGGATGTTCCTTGGAGCTTTTGGCAGAACATGGATGCAGATGTGGCATCTGCAGTGTCAGCCTGGGCACATTCACTCTTTGCCTCGTGACAAAGACTTTTGGTAACTCACCAAAAAATATCGGTGATCATTTGCCTTTCCGAGTCGTGCCGACTCAAAGGTCTTTATGAAAATGGGCAAAGAAATAATGGTCCAGATGTTCAGCTGCAACTGAGCATCACAAAAGGGGCTCAATGGCACAGCAGCCAAATTCCTGTAGAGAACACACAGTAGTACACTGTGCACAACCACCCACTGAACAACAAAATCAAAACACAGGTTTGGGGGAGCCTAGGGTGAGGAAATGTGTGGTTGTATCCCAAAAACAAATCTGTGAGAAATGGAGTGTGCTCATAATGTGTCCCCCCCCCCCCCTTTTTCTTTTTTTCCTTGAGGTTTCCCATATGATTATTTGCACTTCTTTGCTTGCCTACAAAAATGCTGTATTTACCTGCAGCTGGCAATAAGTGCTAAGCCCAGTTGTGAGTCTGGGCTAGTAAACTGACAGAAATTCAACAGCAAACTTGTTTGAAATATGTTTCAGTTGAGTCGTGTCCATTGCATTCAGTGGATACTAATCCTGTGCTTTGCACTTGCAGGATAGCCAGGCAGGTACCATACTGGCATATCCTGCTGTGAAGTAACACCAAAAAAAAAGTACAGTGTCCTGTTTCTAGAGACCTGCTTTCATATGAAAGGAATGTGAATGTTTTTATCTGAAATAATGAATATACATCGAATAAATTACCCAGTAGTTTACTGTGTTTCAATTTCCAAAGGACACTTTTCTGTAGTGATTATGGGTTTTTACTTACTCGTTTTTTAGTAATCGTGAATGGTTTTGCAGGGACAGTATTTGGTGCCCACACTTCGTGGATTGTGACATAAAGACCAGGACATTGTTTCCTTTCATTGTTTAGAAGGGCTTTCCTTCTCTGCCCTTCCTTCTCTGGCCCTCGACATTAGGAGGAAATTCTTTACCAAGAGGGTGGTGAGACACTGGCCCAGGTTGCCCAGGGAAGTTGTGGAAGCCCCATCCCTGGAAGTGTTCAAGGCCAGGTTGGATGAGGCTCTGTCAACCTGATCTAGTGGGAGGTGTCCCTGCCCACGCAGGGGGGTTGGATCTAGATGATCTTTAAGGTCCCTTCCAACCCAAACCATTCTATGATTCTACGGCAGGTGCTGGGTATGGACAGGGTAAAAGGACTCCTCCCAGTCCAAAGAAGCTGAAATAGATGGAGTCTGCCAGAGGGAACATGGATAAGTTAATAGACTTTGATAGACCTTAGGATGGATTTTTGTATGCTGGCACCAAGGTCCCACTCCCCCCCCCCCCCCAAATGTTACGGAAGAAAGGATGAGGGGAAATAGCTGCAGAAGGCAAAAACTTTTTTGAGCTGTAGAGCCAGAGTGAGCACACAAGGACATCAGACCATTATAGGTAATCTCAAGATGTGGACACTGGGCTGAAGGTTAAATGGAATTCCATTTGTCGTAATTGCTCCATCACATCTCCAGTCTGGTGAACAAAGCTTCTACAGTTTTCCTTTCCATTGGACTTATATTGGTGGTGATCCTCTTGTCTACAGGTGCAGTGAGATTCTGCTTCCTTGCAAATTCACATGACACTTGAACAATAGTTATCCCTACCAGGTCAGCCTTCTTTTTTTTTTTCTTAATATTTAAAAGTTTGAGTATTTTAGTATTAGGACTGTCTTTTCTGTGATACTTTCTGAATTACTCTGTCGGCCTGGGCATTTTCATTCCAAATTTGTGTAATGTAGGTTTCAGTTCCTTTTCTGTTTTCAGCAGTTCAGGTGTTTGTTAATTCGACAATCAATTCTCTGGAATATTTTGTTTGACCTTCATGGTCTTGACCTCTTGGTTCCCAGTTTACAGCAGGGAGTTAGCACTCGTGCTCGAAGGAAGTTTTGTTCCCCTGGTTTGATCGTGTGGGAGAGCACTTGTGCCACCCCCGAGGGCTGTTGTCTGGAAAGCGCTCTGATGGGCCAGGTATTGTGTCACCTTTGTTGGGCCAGACTTGGTGGCGCTTTGACAGAGCTCTGGTCTCCCCCCTGCTGGGCTGCAGAGCAATCAGCAGACACGGCGGCACCTGGTTTTCTCGGGCAATTGGGGGGGTGCCGGGGTGGGACCCTCTGCCGACGAACAGGGTCCCCAGCCAATGGGGTGTCTTGGCCCAGGTAACGAGCGAATGAATGACCACAGGTCAGGGCTGACTTGGTCTATAAAAACGGAGTTCTCACCGGGCAAGTACAAGTTTGCCCTTGGAGCAGCGGGTCTATCAGGAATCCCACCCCTAAGGTCAGGACACCACCTGAGGAGACCTCTCGAGATTGAGTGAACTCACCTTTGGTGAGTGATAATTCTTCTAAGATAGATCTTCGAGCCTTGCCCCTGTGGGGAGGTGATTCCAGGTGCCTGAGGGAGAGGCTTTCCCTTTGTCTGAGTTAATGTGCACAGGTGGGATCATTACTGACCATGTTAAGACTGGTAAAAAAAAAAAAAAAAAGCTTAGGAATTCTTTAATAGTTGTGCTCCAGTGTATTAATCCTTACGTAGTTTTGCTGTAGTGTATTCCTGACCGACATCCGAATCTATGGTATTTTTGATTTATCAGAGTGCTAAATAGTGGCGATTGGAATAAATATTCATTTCTGGTAAACCCCTGTGTGTGGGGGGTTGCCTCCCAGTACAGACAGGCAGGGCTCCTCCCAGTACAGACAGGCAGGGCTCCTCCCAGTACAGACAGGCAGGGCTCTTCCCAGTACAATGTTCCGGCTGCAAATATGAACGAATATGAAGCTTTCTCCACCATTTACAAAATATGAGGAATATAAGCATAGGCTGGAAGTGAATAACTTGGAATCCTAACCTCATCCTTATGCACATAAAGAAAAGGAGTAGTGATCAAACTCCTAACTTGAACATATACCTATGAAAATAAAATGCAACGAAACTCCCCCCAAGCCGCTGCCGGTTTACACCAACTTTCTCCAGGACTCAGTGCAAATGTGTTTGTTAAGCCTGGAAATACTCAGTTTGAAGCCTCTTACTGTGTGTTTATTAAATTATATTTTAAAAAAGAAACAGTTTTAGAAAGTTTGAAATACAGAGTATTCCGTTCTGAAATTTCCTAATTGCAGTGGAGTGATTAAAACAATCTGAATCTGTTCTCAGATGAGATGTTCAAGGAACTGTGTCCAGCTTGGGGTAGAACTTTTTTTTTTTCTCCAGAGCTAGAGATTTCAGCCTAAGATGAGAAAAATGTATTTTCCTTCCCTTTTTCTTTGTTTTTACTGTTATTAGAGATACCTAAATACAGAGACTTTATTCAGGTAAAGACAACTGTCAGCTGGTTAACTTGTCTGTTAGTCTCCTACTCTTCAAAGCTGCAAAAAACTTCATCCATCAGTGATAATGTTTGTCTGCTTTTTGCATCAGCGCTGCTACAGTTCCATGATTTGGGTTTGAAGAAAGAAAATATAATGGCTAAAATGGCATTGTGGGCACACACTCGATGCCTATGAATTGCATCTTCCGGGGGGTATGTGCAAGTCTGACAATACTGGTAAAATTCCCATCCTTTTTTATGCTTTGTGACAAAATTTGATACGAGTTAATTAAATGCCCTTGTGAGCTTATTTTCCTTCTGTTAAATAAGTCGTGGGTTTGAGAAGAAAAACAAACAAAACAGGACTGTTGACACTGGAAACCCTAAGGGTTCCTTTAGAGATTCACTTAAATCAGAGCAAATAGGTCAGTTTCTAAGCCAACTGCACCCAGGGCTTTCCAGGACTGTATGATCCATCAGGCAGTCGATAATTTTGGCCAGATAGTGCAAGAAGACTCTTTCTCAGGAAATAACCAAAACAGCAGAAATATAATCACCCCTATTTGTACTGAGGGTAGTGTTCTGCCATGTACTGTGATAAACGCTTAACATGTATCCCGAAATGCTGTCATTTATTCATTGTAATCATCCAGAGAAGTGATGGTTATTAACTCTAAGCATTGAACATCATAGCTGGGAATTTTTTTAATGTCATCTTAAAAAAGACGTGCAAAAGAGGAAGTTAGAGCAGGCATTCTTCACGATTGTGGTGTTAAATGTACACAGCTGCAAATTTTGAAATTTAAAGAACGAAAATTAATTTATCAGTTGCTCACCAAAGTACATTGCACAACATGAAGAACAAAATGGATCTTTAACCAGAAAGAAAGCAACAGGAAATTGATGTTCTTGATAAGTTGTGAATATATAAATTTTGATCAACATACTAAGTACGTGCATATCCAAAAATAATGTTGACCTGCTGAAACAAGCAAAAGCACCTCTCTAATATGGTATTGATCTTGTAACGACAGTTTTTTATGTTACTAGTACCCTCATCTATCTTTTTTATGAAGTTCCAAGTTTATAGCCTGTGCTAGAATGGAAATTTCAGGACTTTTACCTAGTCTCAAATACTTTATTGTGAAAAAACTGCAGTTATTTTCCTCTTGCAGTGTGCACGTCCTGAAATGAGATAGAGATGGGGATGTATGAGTGATTTTTAGCATGTGAAGATAAAGGCTACATGTCATTTTAAAAAACACACAAAAACAGCCTTTATCTTGATTACATTACTCAGGAATAGTACATGTTCTTTGAAGGTTTTTGTCTGGCAGGTCAGAGAGGTCTTTTGGATGAATGCTGGGTTTGTCGTGGAGTAGGCTCGAGGTCTTGATGTTGGGATACCAACAGTTACATCTCGGTAGAAAATGTGTCCCAGCTTGGAAGAGCCGGAGTTGTACTCTTGCATTTGTAGCTTTGGGTGCCGTTTTGAATTCCCACATTACGTTAGTGAGAAATAATCATAATGTTTACCATGCATATGTGAACATCTTTCCTTTGAAAAAAGGACATTTCTGCTTCAAATCTCTTCCCCTTCCTGAAGGACACAAACCAGTGTGGGTATCAGTTCCACCAGACACTAATTAGGATAAGATGAAATAAGTACTTTTAAATCTGATTTTTGTAGTCTTACTGACTAGTGCTGGTCCAAATGAAATAAAATTTCTATTTCTGCAGCCCCACCAATGACCTTGTGCTGCTTTCCCCGGCCCAACCCCAGTTTTACATCGATCCACAGCGTCCATGTTGTCTGTGCCAGCACTGAAACCCACCCTCCGACCTTAACCTAAAGTTGTGTGTCAGTCTCTGTGCCTGCAGGCACACAGTGGTTTGGTGGAAAGGTGCAGTTTACCATAAGCTTTTCCATGCAGAGCTGCTCTACACTTCCTTCCCATTTTAAATCTCTGGGGCGATCAGGTCTCTGCCCAGAGTTTTAACTTGACCCACTTCCTGCAGTATTTTCTTCAAAAGCTGTTGTTTCTTCGCCTCTTTTTCCCCTCTGAATTAATCTTGAGGTACTGGGTGTTTTTTTATTTTAATCTCTGGTTTTGGAAACACAGGCCAGTTGCCTGTATAGTGACAAGTGTTGCATTTTCAAGATTATGCCACGAATAATTTTCTCAAGAGCCTTTTTTCCCTCCTTGCAAATCTCTCGTGCCTGATTTTCTCTCCCGCTTGCGCCTCCTACCATTGTGTGTTTAGCGTTTGGTGCCAGGCATGTACCTTCTCTTGTCCTTCAGCTGAAAATACTTTCCTTGGTGGGGTTGTGAAGTCCCATGAGTGGGGCTGTGCAACCGGTGGGAGAAAGAGGGAGGGAAAAATAAAATCAAACTCAAAACCCCCCCTGCATGTGTTGCTTCAGCAGTGATTGTGGAAAAGAGGATGAGTGCTAAAGTACTTGGTGCATAGTCTGACAGGAAATATCCCTGGATTTATAAACCAAAAAGGCTATAGCGCTGCCAGCCTGCATAGGAGATGAGGAAGAAATGGCTCCAAACCCCCTCGAGTTGCCAGGGTGAGAGCTCTAGACACAGAAAAAGCAGAGCATGCAGAGGGATAATCAGTTAATATCCTCATCGCCTTCAAGTCGGTAGCAAAATGCTCTCTTGGTGGTGTGAATATGTTCAGCGAGGAGTTCAGATCGCACGCTGAGGCAGAGGATGCAAATAGACACTAGCAGGCCCGCTCAGAAAGTCCACGTTCAGGCTTCAGTGATTAAATGTGTCCTGAAATGCCTGGAAACTGGCTGGCTAGAGCCTTCAGGAAATAGTTGATGGAGGAAAAAATACCCTTTGTGTGACCATCCCTCCCACCTGAGGTTCCCGGAGTGTCTCGCGAATGCGGGCCCGGGGGTTCAGGAGAGTTTTTGAAGAGTCGTTGATGGTCTGTTAATGGAGGGAAGGAGTCCAAGCTGGCTTCTCAACCGAGGGAGCGTGAGAGGGACCTCAGCGGCATGAAAACCAGTGAGGCTACAGAGGCAAATGAGGTGATATGTAACAAGAGTAATTATTTTGGAAAAAAAACCACCCTCATTCTCTCATGTTTTTACTACGGGGAGATTAGAGATGACAACCCAGGAGAGAGGAGTGAACCGTCTGCCGTTGCCCTCTACTCCAAGCTGGCGTCCAAGCTGGTGTGACTCACTCCCTGCTCCTTCAGGGGAACAGTCCCTGTGCTTCCTGCATACGGAGAAACATCTTCGTTTCCCACATTTTAAATCAATCTCAGGTTTAAGTGAAGGTGCAGCCTTAAAAGTTATTACAGCTCCACTGTTTCCCCTGATAAATTACATGAATAACATTTGAGACAATGCATTGTTAAATATTTATGTCTAGTACTATAGAACCAGAAAAAGCACGAGAACCCCTAGAAGAATAAATATATTTACCTAAATAAATTACTAAGACAAATATACTCCTATGTGCTCTGTACCAATAAACAGTAGGTATTCACTAAATTGTGGAATATAAATGGCTCATTTCCTCTAAATGTACACTGAAAGATCTATAACATGTTACACATTTCCTGTGCTTTGCATATATATTTCAATATTCATCATGAAAAGGCTTGCTTATGTGTCAATATACATTACTTTGCATACATTAAGAAAATATTTTTTTAATTTTACCATTACAGATGTGCTTGGCTATTGGGGGGGAGGCCTTTATTTCATGATTAACCCCTTCCTGGCTCGCCCTTTTTTTATCAGTGTGACATTTGCACAAAATGAATTGCTTGCTTAGACACAGCTAACTAAATAAAAGCAGGCCAGAGCTGATAGTATGAAAAATGGATTTTCATTACTGTTTCATTGATTCTTGTAAATAAGGGCCTGAGGCCTGCTCCAAAAAGGCTGCAAACAGTAATAATTTAATCTGAGGTGACATAGACCAAAATGTATGTGGACAAAAATCATCCTTGAATATTAAACAACGGCCTCAAGACAGAGAAAAGTGTTGCAGGCGAATTTAAATGTATGCAGATCGGTGGGTAACATATTTAAAAACAGAAATTAAAGATTCCTGTCATAAATCACATTTGCTGCCATGGATATGCCTTGTTATGCTGGCGTTTAAGAAAACCTGAAAGGTTAAGGCAGTTGGTGCATTAAATCGTACAAGGATAATTAATACTTTTCTTGTGGCTATTTATAAGAAATGGAAAATATAGTTAGATCAGCTGTGGCACTGTAGTAATTTGAGGGGGAAGAAATGAAAGTATGAGTCAATAGTTTTAACTGGACAAATGTTCAAAGGCTTAATGATGCAGTGTCCTAATTTGGAGGCCTTCTGAAACTTATATATGAAAAAATTAGATAAAGTAGTTCATTCTTCTGTTGCACACATAATTTGCTTGCCTTTCTCAAACCTTATAACCGGTTTAATAAAAATAACCAAAAATAATTTCTCCAATTGCAATTAATTAAAAAAAAAAGAAATCAAATCTGTTCCACGGAAGAAGCAAAGTGTAAATCAGCTGCTGACTCTAGAATCGTGAACTTGTTTTTTTCTTCTACATCTTCTAATTACAAAGACCACTATATTTTGCCATAAAATAGCCCGAAACTATGTGTAAGAACATTATTTAGGTGGTAGTACTTTGACTTATTGCAGTAGCACCTAATGCTCAGGATGACTGATGCAGAAAATAATTTTATCCTTCAACTTTCTGAAGCATTAATCCTTTTTTTAAAATTTATTTTTTATTTATTTATTTTAATTTTTTTTAACTTACATTCAGACAAAACCCCTCCAACTACTGGAATTCCCCGGAGGAAAATGCTCCTTCATCACTCATTGAGCTCAGGTTTATGATCGGCCTATTATTTAAAATCCTTATTTTTCTTCTTTCGTTGCTTTCATGAATAAAAACAATAAACTTTAGTGGTATCAAACATTATTAAAGGGTCTCAAAGCAACAAGACAGAAGGTTTATATGACCAAACTCTCTTAATATAAAGGAGTTGTATATTTTCAGATGTCACTGCCATTCATCTCTTCTCTCTTTCTCTCTCTCTGCCCCCCTTAAGCTAGGAATAAAGATCCTATTTAAAAAAATCTCACCAGCATGTAATAACTTTTCACCTGTTTCATGAAAAGTTAAACATTTGGAATACAATTTGCCTTGCTATTATTTTTATTCTAAATGAAAACAGGAAGTATTTCTTTATTCAGAAGGGATTAAAAAAAAAAGTCGTGCAGGAAAGCTATTTTCAATCTCAAAATTACTATTGCTGTGGGGGAATGTGTTTCTCAGACCTCCCTGAATTTCTCATCTGCTTGGAGAACATTTAATCTATCACTATACTAAAAAATCAGATTTTTGAAAATTTTACCCTGCTTTTGATTTGCAGATATTCATAAAAATTGCCATGGCTGCATGCAGATTTTTGGAAACAAAGATTAGCAATATTTTTTCACAGCTCTAGCTAGAACACGCTGTCTTTGGCAAGTTTCTGTTTGCAACAAACAAAATGTGATACTTTATAGGTTATAATATTCATCATGGCCCCGATGTGTCATTGGTATGTGGTGTCACACCCTGCTACTTTCTGGACGGTGTTTCTGATTTGATTCTGACAAACCTTTCCTTAAAAACGGCACTTTTCAGAAAAAAATAATCAGAAGAAATTAATCTACAAGAAAAAGAAATTCTTGTTTCCTTCCAGAGGATTACTTTGAGGTTAAAAGATTGGATGTGGAGTACATTCATTCAGCATGCTGACTTCCCAGGAATTAACTGGAAAATAATCCAAGTTCAAATGAAAAAATAAAGATAAGGTGTGAAATTAGAAATTTCACAATCCAAAAACAACAGCTTTAAAAAGCTTCCCTCAAAAGGGAGAGATGGAAAAACATTCCTTTGTAGTAATCCTTAGACAGCAATGTGGATCTAGCAAATAGAGAGATTTTAGTGGCAGTAGTGTTCTCTCTGTTTTAATATGTGATATGTTCCCTCTGCGATGGTATAAATGTCTGAATATCAGAAGCTGAGCTGCATGTGGACTTCTCTGGTTAGTACATTAAAAAAAAAAAAGGAATAGTATAATGACCTGTTAAATAAAAACCCTTCTATTCAGTCACACCCTACTAATTCATGAGGCATCTCTTTATAGTTGAACAAGCTCCTATGTTGCAGACAATCAACAATTGGTTGTGTAGGTCAGGGCCTTGTGGATTTTGAATTTTTTAATATTTTTTTTTTAATAAAAGCAAATGTTTTCACAGCCACCCTATCAATAAAAGTAGTATAACTTTTTTATCTCTGGTACAAAGCACACTTTACATACAATAACTGTAAACTGTGTGCTAAGTTATTCTGACAGTGGTATGTTCAGCAGAAGGAAAATGTCTCAAACATTATATTTTGATCTGCATAAGCATGTGAACCAAAGAGAGAGCGATGTTAAGGCTGACATGCACAGAGCAAACATTTTTTTTTCCCCCTCTTTTAAAATTTTTAAACTGGTAAACAAACAGTGAAAAGTCACCAGACCCAAAAAGCCTGTAAATCTCACCCTAGAATTTTAAAAAGTGGTATGAACACAACTGTGTTTATCTTTATTTTGCCTAGACATCTGCCAGTATATTTTAGGCTGCTTCTGATCGGTGGGGCTGAGCAAATAACTTGTAATTATTAATGTTTTCCTTGAATTTATACTACATTTTCTGTTTATGAAATATGTGAAGAAGATCATGACATTTTCAAATGTCTTTGTTATTCAAAGTTATTTATGAATTTTTCCATGGCATATTTTTCCCTGTGGGTGGTATTCACTCTTGTGCATGCACAAGGACTAAGCAGTACTTAGACCCCACTTAAATCTTCAAAATATGTCTTCTGCGGAGGATTGATTTTCATGCAGAGAGACTTGTGTGTTTGATCAGATTGATTTTCATTTTCCTAGTCAAACAGATAGTTCCAGGAGATAAGTTGCAATGTAGCAGCACAGATATGAGGTCCGGCCCTTGTAAAGGGGCCGCATGTAAATCAGGCTAGTTCTGTAAATAATGTACAGTCCTTAGAAGTAAAACTTAAAAAAGCAGAGCAGCAAATTCTGCTGTTGTTGTTCATGTGTTAACTCTGGGCAGACACAAAGCTGCCCACGAGCTACAAGTTTTTATATCTTAAGAGCTACACATTTTTTCTCCCCTTCAAGTGCAAGTAGCAGTTTTCGCTGTGTCATTGGTAGTTGGGTTAGGAAGTCAACACTGTAATGGATATTTATTTGTTTCATTGCGTGCCTGGAAGACCTTCAAATTCGATGAGAGACTAGAACTTTGGGGCCAGGAAAATAACAAACCTAAACGGGGCTTTGGACCTTTCTTTTATGAAGACGTGGGCTGCGTGAGGGGTATGGAGGGACCACAGTGCTGCAAAAGCAAAAGCTCTGCGGGCAGTCAGTCACCTTTTCCCAGGCCAGAGCCACCAGGGAGGAGGCACAGAAGCAAGGGAGGAGCTGTAGCCCCAACTTCCACGTCGCAAATCTCTGAATCACATCATAAAGGGGCTGCAGTGGCTGGAGCCAGAGGGTTCATTTGGATGTGAAGGGGGTAAAGGGTTGCACAGAGCAGGAAAAATTTACTCTTGCCTGAAAGACCTGAGATCAAGCACGACTTTGGCCATCTTCATTTCTGTCTTTGGCTTAGGCTAATTCAGGCCTCAGTTTTTTCATGCCAAGTCACCAAGGCCTACACCTCTCCCTTTAATCCCTTTTGGCAGTTTCTCCCTCTTACGAGAGGCCTTCTTAATTGGTTGCCTCTTCCTCGGGCCAAATGTTGTGAGCTTTCCCTGCTACCCTAAGCACCAGGGATGTTGCTTCAATGTCCACTCCCATTAGATGACTCCCATTACCAGTTCCACCTTAAGCATGAGTCATGGAGTTTAAAGCCAAAGGGAATGATTAGATCATCTCGTCTGACCTCCTGTATATCACAGGCCATTAAATGTCATTGAGTTACCTCTGGATTGATCCCAAAAAGTTTTGTTTTTCTGAAGAATCTCTCGGAGATATCACCTAACTGTTTTTTGGAGTGATCAGGGATGGGATCATCCCTGTTTCCTCACGGTGGATTATTCCTGTGATGAATTACAATCACTTGTGACAAAAAGACTGAGAAAAGCATTAAAACAGTCTCTCTTAATTTCCTCCCTCCACCTAATGGATGCTAATCTTTTATAGTGCATGTCCTGTTTAACAGAATCTCCATAAAAGTGTGTTAAAGGGTGGTTTTGGCTCAGAAATGGCTTTTTTTTTTTCCCCAATAGTCATACAGTAATGTTTTTTCAAGTGGCATAATAGACCAAATCCAAGAAAATACCAGTTTTATTATTACATTACATGTATGAGTGGGTATATGATTTCACTTCTGTGCACGATGTGACTCTACAAAGGTCAACCCAGAAGTTGGTCAATAGCCTGTCTTCAGCAGTGGACAAGAGTAGGTTGTTATGGACAAGTAAGAACAGAGAGAGTCCCCGTGGCATATCCTCCCAGTCCTCAGTGAAGAGACCTCTTGAAGCAGAGGTGACATAAATATCACAGTATCATTGCATTGTGTTTACTCTCTATTGGATAACTTCCCCAGTAATTCACCTAATCCCGTTTAAAATTTGTGTTCTGGCCTCCACATCTTCCTGATGAGCTGCACAGCTCACTTATGCACGGTGTGTCTAAAGTGTTTTTTCAGCTTGAGGTTTTGTTACCTTGCAGCTTGGTACCTGCTTGTCTGGTCGTTGCCAACTTCATGATTTATTTATTAGACAGTATTGGGGTTGGGTTTTTTTGATAATGGTTGAACCAGGCACTGTGATTTTGTCAGAACTCTTCTCAAATCTTCCCAATGCTGATTTGTTTTGTGTTGGGCTTTTTTCTTTTTGACAAGTAAGTCTGAACTCTGATTGTCCTCATTGCCCTTCTTTGTTCTCTCTGTGTTGTATTACATGTTTTTTATGGTGAGAGTGATCAGCATACTGGGACTGCAGTATCCAGAAGAGGAGAACACAGTAGACTTTAAACATGTTTCTGCTTGTGTTCTGTTCCTTTCTTACTAATTCCTAGCCCTATCTTACCTTCAGAATCTGACTGATTGCTGAGATGCAAGATATTTGCTACCAATTAGTGACTTAACGACTCAAATGCTTTTCTCTAGTGTGGTAACCTGTGGTATTAGCTAAATGCATCCTATCCTGTAAAGTCACTGTAGATGTTTGAACTTGTTTCCCATAGGAAATAATTCCATTTGAACAATTAGTTATTATTTTATCTTGAGGATGGCTTTGACACTACTGGGATCTGGTTGTTTACTAATCTTTTAGTTAACCAAATACTGTCCCTATCCTGGATTTCCTCCAAAGAGGGCTGCAATAGATGCCAAAAAAACGGTCTTAACTGTTAGTTTTAGAGTTGCCATTGTGTTGGAAATGAAGCACTTCAGTATTTAAAGCACACATACATTCCAAATAAAACCCCCACAACAAAGGTAGAAAAATACTCAATTCTTATCTATAAATAGGCCAGTTAGCCCTGAAAAGCAGAATAATAAATTTATTTTTACACAGGAAGAAGATGGAGCTTGTTGCACATCGGTCCCACCCTTCATTCTAGACCCTTATGATATTAGTGGAAATACATGTGTTAAATTAGCCACCACTGCAGCAATATCCTCTGTATTTTATATAAAATAATACTCTGGTCCATGGTACTTTGAACAGTTCACAGAAGCACAAGAAGTCATTAACCTAATCCGCAGCATAACATGATGTAAATCATATAAGATGTCATGCATTTTTAGAGGAAGTATTATTTTGAGTGAGTACAGACACGGCTATTTGGCATGATTTTTCGGAGGGGATGGGAGTGTTATGACCCAGAAAATGCACTGCAGTTATTGCTTTGACTCAGGATGTCATGAAGCTTCACATAAAAATAGAAAGTTTCAAAACAACAACTTAAACAAAAAACAAAAAGTTAAATACCAGGAATGTCTTTGTCTAGCTCTAGATTTGGGCTGTGCTGAAGTGAGCATTCCAGCCCCTCATATTCATGTCTTTACAGAGAGTCTCTTCAAAGAAGGGTTATACAAAATAGAAGAAGAAATTAGCAGTAGAACTTCTAGTGCTATTTCATTTTATAATTATTTTTTTTTTCTTAAGAAGAGGAAAATCTGTACAATTACTTAAAGGACAGTGTATCCATTTCATTTTTTGTCATCACAGAGGTCTACACAAAGTCTTAGAAGTCAAGGCCAGGTTGGATGGGGCTCTGAGCAACCTGATCTAGTGAGAGGTGTCCCTGCCTATGTGGGGGGAGTTGGAACCAGATGATCTTTAAGGTCCCTTCCAACCCAAACCATTCTATGATTCTATGAAGTCTAGCTATTCTTGTACATACTTGAGTACTAAAGATACAGCCTGTAGAGCCAGATACAGGGCTAACTGAAGTAATGGAGAAGCTTTGTTAAGTATTCCAGTATTCTTGGTTGCAATCAATAGTCTTAGTCCTACAAATAAGGTTGTAATAATAGCTTTCCTATGAGTAAATCAAGTAATATTTTTCATAGAAAGTGAATTATTCTAGATGCTACATGCTTGGAGTATTAGTTCAGAGACATGGAGTAATCATAACCAAGTTCCTGGCTGTGTCCCATATGGAAGCAGAATACTTGCAACCTCATAATGGTAAATGACACTCATTACAATTTCCTTTGGAAGCATTACAAATCAGTGCTTTTGAGCTCACCTGGGAGCTGCACAAAAACAGCCTTAGAAGATTTTTATATTCAGCAAAAAAATAGACTTCCATGAGTTTTATACTTGCCCCTTTTGCTTATTCCATGGCTGTAGTAATATAGGAAGTCAGTGTAGTATGAGACACTGGCCCATGCTGCCCAGAGAAACTGCCTGCCCCATCCCTGGAAGTGTTCAAGGGCAGGTTGGATGGGGCTTGGAGCAGCCTGGTCTGGTGGGAGGTGTCCCTGCCCATGGCAGAGGGGTTGGATCTAGATGATCTTTAAGTTCTCTTCACACCCAAACTATTCTGTGGTGCTGTGACAGCATGATGACAGTAGTAGACCCATTGCTCCACAATGATGACAACTCAGTGATGGAAAACCACATCCCCTAAAGGTCTCATGCAGTCAGTGTGAGTTGCACTAGAAATATTTGTGATTCTGTGTAGCTTAAGTTGTAAATAATGGGATGTATCAATACAAAAACAACTGAGTTGCTTCCAGTCTCCCTCATGAAGTTTGTTTGGAGGTAGTTCTTAAAATCCTGACATAGCTGGACTTGTGACTCCAAGAGAAAAGTTGATGCCCTGTTATTCTGACCTAAATTCAGACAGGAGCAGCAGAGATGTAGGTCTCTCATCAGTTTGCAGTTCACTTCTGCAGGCTTAAGTGTTGGATGTAGTTAGGGCTCTTCCCCTAATGTGCCAGTGCTCGGCTAAATGGAACCCGTGGTCTCCTCTGAGGTTCATCCATCATTATTCAGCACCTCTGCTTTGTGCCATCATGCGGGCAAATGCTTTCGTGTATTTATGAATCTCATTGTAAGGATTTCTGTGAGCACATGCAGGCCACTAAGGCTCGCAGTGATTAAACCCATGCAGTCTTGAGCAGATGTAGACACTTAAGTTCACCCTATTCATTCCACTGAAAGAGTATAAATCGAATATTTTTCGGCACCGGGAAGAGAGCTCATCTGTTGCTGAAGATCACTGCTCTCCCCAGAATGTCTGTCTTCATTGTTGTCCTTTTATGATATTTCCCTGTTTCATGACTCCCTTTGTACACAACAGAAGTAAAATGGATGCTGAACTTTTCTCACATACCCTGTCTTTGGGTGATGACAGGAGGAGGCTGCTTATAAGGAGGTAGTGGGAAGGAGCTGTGATTCCTGGAAGAGGGATGAAGTCATATTGGTTTGATAATTTGTTACCTTTCCAAAAGCAGTGAAGCTCTGGAGGGAGAATGTGAGAGGAAGCATCATCCGTGGAGGGAAAGGATTCAGCCAAAATAATTTTATTTTTAATAGGTGATAAAATCCAAGCTGAAACTAGCCCGTAACATGCACAGCTGCTATTTGCTGCAGTAGACTTTTAACCACAGCTATAAAACATATTTTTTGTCTAAGGAGCATTTCTCTACGTGGTTAATTTTTGTGAGCCTTTCATTTATACAGTAGGTCATCCTCCCAGACAAGCTTTCTGCTGGCCCTGGAGCTCCAAAGGAGCATTTGATTCTCTGCTTGGATCCTGTCCTCTACCTCTGTTCCTTACCAGCCCAATTAGCCTCATGCTACATAGTTGTCAGTAGCATAACTACCTTGGAGCCATCAGATAAAAGTTTCTCTTCCCCAACTACTCTATTCATCAGGAATCCAGCTCAGCCAAGGTTTGTATAACCTGCTATGACAAACCCTCCCACTCAATTGATTTCTGGTCCCTAATGAACCATAGGCTGATGGACAATTACTCATCTTGCTGAGACATGTGGGGACTTTTAAAGGCAGGGTACTTGGGAGCTTGTAAAACTATACGCTTTCTTATTATAACATTAGCTATAATTTTTGACACAGGAAGGATTATAACAGTAACTGTGAAATATCAACCAGACTGTCTTGGTCCTGGCCGAAGTAGTTTTTTAAAACTCTCAGGCCCTTTGTTATTTACTTGCAGATAAACACATAACAATGAGTTTTAACAATCTGGTGCATTTAGAAAAGGTTGCAAGCTTGCTATAAAATACACTCCTGTAGAATTTGACATTAATAGCTCAAAGCAGCTCAGTGCTGCTATTGTGAACTGTACTGTGTTGGGTTCTAACTCAATTAAAAAAAAAAGTATGATTATTGCTGCTACTGTACTGTGTTATGACTGCTGTGAAGTGCCTCAGCAACCCCAGTTAGTGCTTTTAAGCAGAAGTTTGCCACACTCAGTGCATTTAATCTTAGCACTGATGTGTTGATGAGGATACCTACTACAATATTAGAAAAATAATCTATTCCTCCACTTAAGCGCACTAATAATTAGACAGCTAAATTTGTTGTCCCCAGGGTCATAAAACTCCTCTGGGAAATGAATTATTAAAATCTCTTGGTTTGTAAAGTGTAAGGTATGCAATCCATGCTGCTTTCTAAAGAAATGGCTTGGAAAATGGCTGAGTTTTAGCTCGGCTTAGTTTGTTGGGCATTTGCAACACAAACATTGTGATTAGAAAATACACTGCTCGTCCCAGAGATCCCACTGCTGGGTTAAGCAATCAGCCTACAAAGCATTGACAGAATAGGTAAACGAGTACATAACTACAGAAGTAGTTATAAACTGATAAAGGTAACTACAACAACCAAATAAAACCTAGTGAGGTGGTTCACCGTCACACTTTTGAATCTGTCATCCGAACAGAAAGATTTTCCTACCTCCTGAGTAGTGGATCAAATAAATGATCTGGTAAGTGATTTGGGGAAACATTATTATTCATCTGGTAGATGGTAGGGATAAATAGGAAAGTGTTTTTTCTTTTGTTTTCTGATTTCTGTCTCATTTTTGTCATCCAACCATTTGTCACACTTCCTGTAGAGTCTGAAATAATGTGCCTCATAGCCTCATACTCCTCCTTGAAATCCCACATGCTCCTTTTCCCATTTTCCTTTATCAGCCCTCCTGCAGACCTGGACCAGCCCCACATCTAAGACTGCCTGCATTGTTCTTCTGTAGAGTGCATGGTCTTTAAGGCTCTGAAAGTGTCTTCATTTATGCTCTTAAAAAGCCATTATGGCTGTTGCTATTTTTAAATTATTTATAGGGGGGCCTATAGATGGGTACTGTAAAACGTAAATAGATGAGACAATGACCCTTCCCCAGCAACACTGATTTTAAACTAAGTTATGAGTTAATGAGAAATGTAGCAGTTAATGGAGGCAAAAAGGAATAGAAAGGGGAGGGGAAGGAACAAACCCAGTACTTGCCTTTGGGTCAGTATTGAACATATCTTGGAAATATGCGTGAAGAAAGTTTTTGAGCTGTCATTTCAACCACCTGTCCTTATCCATGTTCTGGGTTTATCAAAACCTGTCTCAAAACTAAGGAACCAACACCCTACTGCTTCTAGTTATTCCAGCATTTTACGCCCATAATACACGACCTTGTGTTTCTTTTGCATCTGAATTTCTCCCTGGCAAATTGGGGTTATCCCATTTGTCTTTGTTGTGCCGACGTCAGCCTTTAGTGGATCCATCCCCATCTTTGGTGCTGGATCCTCAGCATAGCTGTGTCATAGCCCCCAACATGCTCTTTGCTGGGGTAAACAGGCAAAGACCTTTTCTTCACTATAAGCATCACACTTTTCCCACCATCATCTTGCCTAGTCCTTCACTGAAGAGTTCTTACTACTCACTCTTCCAGGTGAATTACTCTTTCTACACTTGTCAGAGGTGCTTTTTCTGAAGCCAACATTTTCAAGCACTCCCTTCACCCCTCACCACCACACCATTATTTCTCATTCCCCTCTCTTACACCACGCACATGAGGGGGCTGGCACAGACCCACATGTGGGCAAGAAGGCAACTCTTTTTGGGCTTAAAACTGCAAAATTTTATGAGGAATGGACAAACTGGCTTGCACAAAAAAAAGCAAGCAAGAAAAAACTGTGTCTGTGCAGAATAATTTTTAAGGCTTTTGGAAAGTTTCATTAGTATTTGTAAATAATTTTTTTTTTTCCACACTGTTTTTGCTAATTTTCAAAAACCTTTACATTTCTGTCTTTTGTCTGGACTGTGAAGTGGAGGCAGTGAAATGGCAGGGTAGAAAACAAGACAAACGCTGCGTTCAGAAAAGAAATTTCTGTTTAAAGGTTTCTAGCTCAGACGTTTAAAGTTTGAAACTGTCATTTAAAAACAAACTACTGTTCATATCCGTTCTTGAAGTGCACCACGGACTGGTTGGTCCCTTTAAACAGTCTGGTTTTTGGGTTTTTTTGTTTTTTAAAATTTTGCTGGGACTGCAGCATAACTGGCAGTTACAATTCTAGTAGTCATTGGTGTGTTCCCTGATACTCCCAGAAGATCATGTTGTATCATGACAAGTAACTGGCGGGTGTCCTGAATGACATGGTGTCTAGTCTTTTGTGTACAACAACTTCCATCCAGTAATCTCTGCCTGCGTGGGGTATATAAATATGTTGTCAGCTCTCACCCTCAGACTGGGATCAAGCTGTGCTACTCCAACTCATCCCTTTCTTGTTTTGAAACCCTCGGAGTCTGGTGGTTCTGAAAACCAAAGGGATTTTAGCGACTGGTTTGTTACAGGTGGAGCAGGGTTGTCTCTGCTTCTCCTCTTCAGCTGCTCAGTCTGGCCTCACATGCAGGCTTGTTTTAAGAAGCTATGATGCTCTTTAAAAGGGAATTTCTTTCAGTGAAATCAGGCTTTACAGATTTGTGGAAAATAGAAAATGGACAAGCAAACTTTTATATATTTTGATTAATACTTATTTTTAGTATTGCCTTCTCTTCATAAATGCTCTGTATCCTTGCTGTCAGTTCAGGTTGTAATGTGTGTGTTGCAAATTATATCTGTGCCTTATAACCAAACTTGCAAACCAAGGGTAATTGCTTTTCTTCCCTTACAAGTGCAAAGAGAATAACTGTTCTGTGTGACAGGTATACTGAAAAGTGAGGGAAACTAATGTTTCACTATCTATCATAAAAAATGAATAAAATTACAAATACATTTTGGAGTAATTTTATAGGATGTGCTGCTTCCCCCCCCACCCTCTAAAATAAAAAGAATGAAAATTGCCTTGAAAACTGAGCTTCAAACTATCCTAGTAGGAGTTCAATATCCATGGTAAGCAGTGGGTGGAGAACTGAATTAAAGGTCCCAAGTAGAGATAACTGGTCTGAAGCTGACCTGAAATGTGAGATTTGGGGGCACTGGGTAGGAAGATGCCAGGATCAGTAAAAGGCCAGTAACAGAGCTGTTCTCCTGGGGGTGTTGTGAGGGTTAAAAGGTTGATTGCATGTACACAGTAAAGATGGAAGTCCTTGAAAGAGAGTAGTGTCTTTGCCTAGTTATTTATTAATTCAGTATTGAAGAGTTCCACTGTACATTTCCAGATCAGCATAATTTTCCTCCTTCTCCCATCTGACACAGTCTCAACACTCACTCTCGCTCAGCTGTGGCTCCCTTCCTCTCTCATTCCTCCACCATCTGCTCCACATGCTTTCCCATGAAATCCTGACTTGGACTCAGTTCCCCAGCTCTGAGCTTATCTGTCTCAGGGTTACATGCTGGAGCCATCAGAAAGCATCTGAGAACTTTCTGTGTTAAATGAATTGCAATGGCAAAACCTCCTGAGGAGTTTGGGAGGTCTCTGGAGGGCTCAGAACTTAATTTCTTGTTTATTTTGAGTTTGTTCTTTTGTGGTATGGGAGGACAAGGGAGGTGTCAGGAGTTAACAGAAGTTTACATGATGAATGTTTTCATGTTTTGAATGTTATTCCCAGAGAGGAATTTATTTTTTTTTTCAAGTTTCAGACTGACAAAATTAACAATAAAAATATTGCTAAGTGCTCGTTCTTAGTACAGTTAAAATAATACTTTATTTTACTCAGCCACTGCTTTCTCTTTCTTTTTAGGAAAGGTCTTGTTTCCTAGAAGGAAGTTCTCCCAGCCACCCCCAAAAAGGAAAATATTTGATACTTTCTATGCATAGGTTCCTGAATGGGGCTGGCTCTGTTTTGAAAGGTTTGTCATTTCCCTTTAAAGAACTATTAAATCAGATGAAAACTAGGGAGATAGAATCATAGAATTGTTCAGGTTGGAAAAGGCCTTTAAGATCATGGAGTCCAACCTTATCCTAACCCTATCACCCTATTGCTGATGACCCACCACTAAACCATGTCCCCAGGCACCACATCCAGATGACTTTTAAACACATTCAGGGATGGTGACTCAACCACCTCCCTGGGGAGCCTGTTCCAGTGCCTAACAACCCTTTCTGTAAAGAAGTTTTTTCTGAGATCCAACCTAAATCTTCCCTGATACAACTTGAGCCCAATTCCTCTTGTCCTGTCATCAGTGAGAAGAGACCAACCCCACTCTCACTACAACCTCCTTTCAGGTATTTGTAAAGAGTGAGAAGGTCTCCCCTCAGCCTCCTCTTCCCCAGACTAACCAGCCCCAGCTCCCTCAGTTGTTCCTCACAGGGGATGTTTTCCAAACCCCTCACTAGCTTTGTTGCCCTTCTTTGGACCTGCTCCATCACCTCAATGTCCTTTCTGTATTGAGGTGTCCAAAACTGAACACAATACTCGAGGTGGGGCCTCACCAGTGCCCAGTACAGAGGCAGGATCACTTCCCTAGTCCTGCTAGTCTCACAATTTCTGATACAAGCCAGGATGCCATTGGGCTTCTTGGACACCTGGGCACATTGCTGGCTCATATTCAGCCAACTGTCAATCAATACACCAAGGTCCTTTTCTGCCAGGCAGCTTTCCAGCCACTCTTCTCCAAGCACGTAGTGTTGCCTGGGGTTGTTGTGACCAAAATGCAGGACCTGATATTTGGCCTTATTGATAAATCTTGAGCAAATATAAATCATAATTAGTTTGTTATTCCATTGGTCAAGAGGACCCCCACTGTGGTACTGTCAGGAACAGAGATACTTTTAAGTACCTTGTGCATCCCTGCTTCAGAAGATTCTTGAAATCCAGGGAAGTTCACTTTCCCACCTCTTCCAGCTCTGCTCTCCATGAGGGCTGCTCTAGGAATGATCCCGTTCTAGTGACAGCTGCCATGGGGCAAAACCACCTCTAACTCTTGGAATGTTGAAAGTGGTTGGATTCTGCTCTGAATCAGTGCAAGTTATGGAGAAAACCAGCATGACCTGCAGGTTGCTGTTGGGTCACTAATACAGGAAAGTCCAAAACAAGGCTGCCTTCACTGAAAGCAAATCATGCCTAGTTCATAGTATTCTCTGTAGAAATGATGTGTTGATTTTTCTTCTTTGCAAAAAGTATTTAACAGGAAAGGCAAAATTTAGTATAATTAAGGCAGAATGGAACTGCACAACTTTGTACAACCGTGACCTCTCTGGTGTCCCTCACTGCAGTGGGCTAGATGCCATTTCTGGCATTGAAGCCACTCCAAAGAGTTGGTGGAGTGATGGAGAGCAGCTACCCAACTGAACTAGAGAATACTTAAAGGTCAGGATGAGGCAAAGATCAGCAGTGATTTCTGCAGCCCTCAGGCAGTGCAATGCCAATAGGTCCTGGCTGTGACAAGGGCTGCAGTAGGAATGTGACCAGCCCGGTGGGAATTCACATTCCTGAGACTTAGCCCTTCCCTGAGGCCCAGAGGAACAGCTCTGCAGCAGATGTAGAATCTCCAGGGCTGACTTTGCTGATGGGTCAGTGTCACTGACACCTATGGATTTCCCAGCTGATGTAAAGGGCCTTCTGCAAGGGGTAGGAATTGTCCAGCATGTGTTCCTCTTTAAGGCATACCATAAGTACCTCTATTTTTGAGGCAGGTTTGCACTGTGAGCTGGTTTATTAAATTCAACATCAGTCCTGTTCTTACCATTGAGCAACCGGACGTCCTATGGACTTCTGAAAAAAGAAAAAGTAAACCAAAAGTATTGTAAACACTAGAAATCACCAAACTTTTTTGACCTCTGGCACCTCCTGTGCCAGTTCTCAGTGCCCAGCAGTGTGGCTGAGCTCCTGCTGCAGCTATGCCATCACACAATCATCCCTCTGAATTTTACTCCTCTGCTTGTCAGATGGTCTTTAGGAAACCTGGAGGCACTTCTGAAGTGGAACTTTAACTTTCTTAGCCTTCTCTTGCACGTAGTTAAATTATGGGGTGGTGGGAATGATGCACTCAGAGACAGTGCAGGAGTATAAACAACCCTCACTAGGGGAAACCAAGCTAATAGTTATACCAACATCATTTAACATTGAAAATAACAATAGACTTTATGATTCCTGAGGTGGAAAAATCATTAGGTGTGTGTACCTAGTGAAAGAATAATCAAACTCTTCCAGAATAATCTTTGTATCGAAAGGTTCAGTCTGTCCTTATTTCAACTCTACAAGCAATTTATGTGCATCTGAACATGTCCAGAAGGTCATGAAACAGGCATGTTTTGCCCAGATAAAATGAGCTATCAGATACTGGAAAAAAATAGGATGGAATTGATCTTTTGTGGCTTCTATGAGCAAGAAACAAGGTTATATTAATGTTGGAACCATCTGAGCTTTGGGCACTGGCTTTCATTGGCTAAGATGTTAATATTTTATGTGAGCCTGAAGCATGCCCAATTAAAGTGAGATCAGAAACGTCCACAAGTATATTCAAAGAGAAGCATTAGAGTTTTAGACAGTGCCATCAATTCATGCGCCAAAAAAGCTACAGAGGAGTAATGTTAAGGGTCTGGCAAATAAAGAAATAAATAAAAGTTGGGAATGTCTTTCCTACAGCTCAGGCAAGTCCCGTGGTGTGAAAACAAACCTTGTTATAAATCCTTTAAAATCATTACGATCGTGGCCAGTTCTTGTAATGCCCATTAATAAATTCCTTTACTATCAATGCTGCCCAACCTCTTTAACCCAAGCAGTTCACCTCCATCCCTACCTGGAGGTCTCATCTGCATCCAGTTAGCTGTGGTGCCACCCCCTACTTGGGTTTCATCACTTGGTTTTGGATCCCAGCCACCAGCTTGCTCCTGAAACACATCCCACTAATTGTCTTTGTTTTTTGCTACTGAACAAATTTAGGGGCTGACTTTGTCCTGTCTGTAGAGGCCTGCCCTTGCAAGCAGGGAAGGAGGACACAGATTTTAGACCTGTTAAATATGTCTGCTGTAACAATTCTTCTGCCCATGTCTGCTCGTGTTCATAGCTCTGCGTCTCTGTTTAAAAAAATTGGAAACAGTTTCTGGACTTTCTACAGAAACCATCTTTTCATCTGTCTGACTTTAAAAAAAATAAATAAAAAATATATTGTTTATGGTCCCTCCTGCAGTTTTGTGAGTGGTACAGATATTTAATAGGTTCCTGTCTGCATTCTGGTAAGCAGAACTTCCTAAGTCTGTTACAAAGCGGATCCTGGGCCCTGGAGCTGAGCTGGATTTCAGGTGCAGCAGATGTGCTCTGTCTGCTCCTCTGTGTCAGGCCAGAACCACAGCCTCGCTCCTCATCCCCTTCTCCCACTGTCCCCTGTCTCCACAAGTCCTGCTCCAGACAGCAGTGCTTCTGTTGACAGTCCTCCACTGCAGAGCAAACTCTTAAATAATCATATTTTTAAGGGCAGTTTGGGGTCTTGAGCCTGGAATAAATCTGTAAGGCTAGGAAAAATTCTCCCTTTGCAGTTCTGAGTGATCTAAATGCATTACAAAAAAAAATATACTGTTGTTTGGTTGTTCTTTTTCTTTAGTATTGCATTTTGGTTTGGTTTTTTTTTTGTTTGTTTTGTTTTATTTTATGAACATTGACTCTTTGGATGAAAACCCCTGGCTGCTGAGTGTCAACACACAGCAGAGTCATGCGGATGAACTAGGGACAGTTGAACCACTTCAGAAAAAATAAGAACTGTTTTTTTTTTTCTTTTTTGTTCTTCCTTTTCTTCATTCCTCAAACCAAACATAAACTTTTCTGAGGTTTATGAAAGTTTTGAGAACTTTCTGTTGTTTGTTTTACAAATTCTCACATGCCTTAGCATTTCCTGGTTGTGCTCTGGGTCTGGAAAGGGAAAAAGCAAAATGCTGCATAAAGAAATGCCTGGTATTTGTTGGTAATTCTCATGGAAACACTTCCCTTCAAATATTGGGCTGTTTTATACTCCTGTTCTGCATCCATGATCAGCTCAGTGTCCAGGAGCTGGTGGTGACTGTTAGACTTGGGTGAAGATTTAATATTACCTGCACTTGGATATTTACTGGCTCAGTATCATGCCTGTATGAATTAATATGGAGCTAAGGAATCTCTTAAGCCTCATGAAAGGTAAAATTATGTTTTTGTAAGATTATATTTACTTTTGCTATAGAAAAAGAAACCCTGGTTCCTAATTAACAGAATGCCTTGGAGGCAGATTTGCTGAACTTTTCTTATCACAGGCTCCTAGACCTGCTCACCTGAGGTTTTTTTGTAGTTGCAGACCTTGGGTGAGCTTGTTTAACTTGGGAGACATTGTAAAGAAACTTCTCAGAGTGTTTTGTCCAGAGTGTGGGTATTCTTAGCTATACACAAGCCATAATGATTGCTTCCTTATTTGTCCTCTAGATTTTGGTGTCTTTAGTCTCTCAAAATCAATAGGATAAGGTGGGAAGGTATCCTTGGAAGCCTCCCTGGCTTCTGGTACTGAGCAGAAGTGACACTCAGTGGGAGGAGGAATGTATTTTATGTATTTTATGCAGCCAAACAAACAAACTCAGTTACTAACAACCTGAGTCAATTCTGAGTAATTGATTTAGGGCTGCAAGGCTTGTGTCCTATTACCAGTCCCTTGAGCTATGCAGTCCCTAGAGAGGAAAATTACTGTATTTTTCCATCCCCTGTCTGCTCACATGAGCAGAGAAAGCAGAGCAGAGGAATGATGTGACATCCATGTCTGTTTTCATGTATCAAAGCAAAGCTGTGAAGTCCAATTTTTTAACTTAAACCATGTCACAGGGCCTTCAGTAGACAAGAGACACAATTTGCAGTTGTTTGGGATACAAAAAGATTCGAAGTCTGAGAGGGACCCCCTCGCTCTTCAAATATTGAGGTTTTCTGTACATTTAGGGTGTTTTGCTTACCTGCAGCATTCATGAGCCTCCTGTTAAAGTTTAATCCTGGCCTAAGTTTCTCTGAACATCCAGCCCAAAGGTTTATGCTTTGCCCAGGTGGCTCAACATTTGAACTCACCTTTCCTCAGGGACTTCAGGAGGCTTCAGATGCAGGGTCTTGCCTGTCTCTGCCATGCAGAACTACGGGAAGGACACAATAGATCTGTTCCTGATGTCCTAATAACCACAGAAAAAGATTCAAAGAAAACGTGGAAATACCCACTTCTTGCCTTCTTGCAAATGTCTATCATGGTTTAAACCACCACTTCAGCTTCTTTGGTCTCATAGGTTATAATTTCCTGTTATCAGGGTAAGGATGTTTTAAACAGCTTTTTGCAGATGATTAGGTATTTGCTGATCATTCAGGACAATTTACAAAGATAAATATATGTTAAATGGGTTTCTTGTTAAACCCAATGTAGAAGTAACCCCTCGAGGCCAGACAGTAATTACTCCTAATAACAAATTAAAGCATTACCTACTTCTTTTCCGGTTTTCATTTTGAAGGGGAAATTACCTTACAGAACTGACTGTATTCAGAACTGCAGATTCACAGTTTTTGATAAAGCCACACACACACACGAGATAATAAAAAATGGAGGGGGTAAAATGCTCAGAGAAAAGGACTGTTTAATTTTTGCAGTAACTGTGTGGCTTTTGAGGACTTGATGGTGGCCTGGGTGGTGTGGCCCTGCCTGGGGCTGGCCTGTGGGTCACAGCTCATAGCATCCATCACTGCTCCTCAGCCACCACCTGCACAGGGTGTCTGAGCTGTCCCCTTGCGACCTGTGCCCAGTTATGTCTGCATGTTTGCATGCAGGGCATGAGTGACAAACCTGTCTGCTTGAAATAGAAATAGTTATTAATTCTGTCTAAATAAACGAGCACAGACCTTCAGAGATATTCAGGTACTGTCTCACTGATTTTAGTTAACACTGACATCAACAGAAATTAAGTATCTAGACTCTTAATTATCCAACTGTTTCTTCTTAATTTTTTGTCCAGTAGAAAAAAAAATGGCTTTTACCCAGCTGTTGACAACCATGAAGTCAGGTTAAGGTTTATTATATTATTCCTAGTACCTGCCTCTTTAAGGCTCTCCTTGGTCCCTGCTTGAGTTTTACTCTGGTTCCCTCTAAAACTTTCTCTTTTCTAGAATGAGAGAGACTTATTTTGAGTTTGCAGTAGATTTCTTCCCTCTTCTTTTGCTTGGCCCTTTGAGTCCAATCCAAAACGCAGGCTTGGCTGGAAATGGCTCAGCTCTCAGTTTCCCTTAAAATATTTGCTGCTTGGTGGTTGTGTTGCATCCTCCTTTTCCTGGTGGCTTTTCTCCCAGTTTCCTATTAAATTTACCAAATACGTTCAGGATGTAAACCTCACGCCTATCTAATGTACAGTGTCCAGAAATTAGTACAGAAAAGCCTTAGGTTGCAGAGAGCTTCTACAGGCTTCTCTATCCATGGTTTAGGTGGTGACCTGAGGGCTTCTGGGATACAAGAATGGCAGGTCCTGTGGTCTTCTCCATCACTCAGTGAACTGTCTATGAAAAGGGACTTCCCAGATTTTTGGAGCTTATTGATTGTTAGAATAAGTGTCTGAGACTTAGTGGCTGAGGCACTTTTTACAGCTGTTACACTTTCCCTAACTCATACTGAAATACAGGGCAGTGCACACCTCATGGTAAATGAGGCCAGTGTGTTTGACACACTTCCTCCCAAGTAGAGGTGACTTCGGTTCATCTAGTTCATTTATATATAACAACTACTTCAGATGTTTTTGGAGACTCTGTAGAATTTGTATGAGTAAGACATTTTTTTCATGAGTTTCTGTCTTTTCACTTAAAAAGCATTTTCTATCTAGGTCTTGCCATCTGTTTGCATAGCTGTCTTGCTAGACACTTGCTTTAAGCAAATCACTGTGGCTTCTGAACCCAGTCATATCTCTCTAGCTCTGTCAGACTCTGTCCCAGCTTTGGCCAGAAGTTGGGCAAAAAAAAAAAAAATCGATGTGCCTGGAGATAATTGATACCTCCTTCATCAACTTGTTCTCGCTAAGGTACACTGTGCATTGGGTGCCAAGAGGCTTGGCTTGTCATGCATAAACATTTATTTAGACTCAAGTTTATCAATTATGGAACTTCTTAAATTGTTTGGTTTTTTTGTCTTGGTGAAGTTTTTACAGAGCCTGAGGTCTTTTGTAAAGCAGAGCCACTTGGTTCTCCTGGGCTCCACGTGCATGCAGCGCAGTAGGCATCTGGCTATGGAATAAATAGTAATTTCTCACAAGTGTTGTTTGGTGACAGCAGAGCACCAGCAATACTTTCCTTTACATAGCACAACGTGCTCTCTCCCATGTGTCATTTCTCAGGTTAAAGACAGCTTAGCAACTCTTTGGTGTCTACTTTTTTTTACCGTATCTCCCTTCTAAGTGTGGAATTAGAGATGCTGGTTGAAAAGTCTGTGCCAGGGTTGGAGGTGCAGGTTTCCATCTCACAGAGGCTTGATTTCAACTGCAAGATCCTTAGAAGTAATTTGCCCCTTTCTGAACTAATAGTGTTTTGAAGAGTGCACCAGCACTTTGAAATGTGGTGGTGGATCTGGTCAGTTCTTCCTCAGGTAACTACAGCATCACCTGCATTAATGAATTACAGCATTGTGATCAGAAAGTCCAGATGAATGTGTCATGCGTAACACAATTAGTTATTTTCTCAGTTTGTCTTCAAATGTACCATTTTGTTTGGGAATATTGCAGATATATGTCACTCATTATTGATAGATTTGTCTGACTTCCTGTCAAATCTATGTACATTGACAAAAATCTATTTTGTTGTTTTTGTCACAGAAATCTATACTGGCATTTTTCCCCATGGAGATTTGGCTAGTCATTGTCAGCATGAGGTGCCAGCTAGAGCTTTTACTGTTTTTATTGTGCCAGCTGCTTTCTTGGCTTCAAATCTTTTGGTTCAGATTGTAAATGGGGGCGAGACATCCGTATCTAGCCAGCGTGCTCGATGGAATATGACAGGGACTTGATTTTTTATTTCTAGCTGCCTTTCTTAGCATTAGTAGGAGATGACAAGGATGGCTTTATCTTCTGACCAGCAGAGATGGTGAAGGAATGGGGAAAGACAGAGCGTGTATGTACGTGGGCCGTGGGAAATGTTAAAATACAAATTTAAAGCTGCTCATTCCTACTGTTTTGGGTTGGTGGTTTGTTGTTGTTGTTTTTTTTTTTGTGAGGATCTCCGAGGAGATGTTGGAGTTCAGGAAAAATAATTTCCAAACCTTTTGGCTAATGTTAAATCAGAATCCTTCCATTCTTTTCATAATAGTTTTGGCTTAAATCATTATAACTGAGTGCATGCCCTCTGAGAAATCAGGTCCTCTCAGGTGACTAGTTTGTTCAGAGGCACCCAGAATCACCAGCTAGTTCACCAGGCAGTGTAGGATTTAGTTAATAAATAGTTCACATTTTAAGCCAAATTAGGGTGTGGAGGTTTTTTTTAAGCATTGGCAACGTTTGCAATTCTAGGACAAGTCTTGTGATATTTCTCTAAAGCCCCAACTGCTGGACTAAGGTTGTTAATCTGAACATGTAGTCCTTTTAAAAGTATGTTGCCAGCCTGTGTGTTTACTAAGAGAAAGCTTAAAAACATGAATCTGGTTACAGCAGAACAATTAAAACCAACACAATTCTTGTGTTTTGAACTGCCACGATTTTTAAGCCAATCTTCTGACTTTCTGGATTCTGGCTCATGATCTTTAAATACTGAGAGCTGGCATCCCCTTTACATGAAGCTGTGCTCATTTGAGGTGGCAGCCTCGTCCAAATTAAGGAGCAGGGCTGTGTATTATATGGCAAATCCATACAAAAGCAGGAGGTGGTCCTCTCCATTGCACGTAGAGGATGCCAAGGCAAAGACCCCCACGTGTCCCTGCACGTGCTAATGGTGTGGTTGGAGGTGCAAGAAGCCCCCCCATCCTGTTCTCCACGTGCCATCAGAGCTACTGCAGCCCACGTAGGCCCAACCGAGCTGGTTGTAATTGCAGTGGAGCCATATCAGCATGGACTTTGGTTCAGGCCAGCTGCCTGAGAAGGCATCCAGGGTCCCAAGCAGCCTTGTACAGCTCGTGCTAAACCCACTTGCTGCCACAGCTATTCTGCTGCCCAAGGTAGCTCCATTAAACTTGGATACGGAGGCACACGCTGTCATCGTTCCCTAAACGACTGCAAATTTGGCCTTGTTGGTCCTTTAAACCCTTGCATTTTCAGAGTGCCAGTTCACTGTAAATCCACAGACATTCTCCATTTTCTTTATTTGATTCCAGAAAACTGTCTCTGTACTACAAACAAGTCTTTGAAAAATGCTCGTGTATCCTGCTGTCCTCTTCTTATTGCATAATTAACCTGGCCGAGTATCAACCATACAAGAGTTGAATGCATCCCAAGTTCAATTGGGGAGGTTTTTACCATAAGAATGTGCCTGTCCTGAGACTAAAACACAGGTTAGATTTCCAAGTTTCTGAATATTGCTCAATGAAAGAAGAATATGTTGCCCATGAGAAAAAATAAAAATAAAAAAAAAATCAAATGGTGGAGTAATCTATAATCAAAAGCCCTAATGGGCACAAAGCATTTTAGAACAAAGGTTTGCTGAATCTGTAAGGGTATTAAAAGTGTTAAGGGGTCTGAACAAAGAAATGTTCTTATTTACTAAGTATAAGGAGGTTACTAAAGCACAGATAAAAAGCTCATAGGGCAGACAAAGCGCTCAGAATCCTTCTTTTCCTGCAGTCAGATATGAATATATGATACATGAATATTTATCAGAACTGCTGATAACTAGTAACTACAGTTGGATTTAAACTTAGCAAACCATGGCTTGCAGTTTGTGTTCACAGGAGCTTCGTGCTAGTGTTTTTCTTTCCTTTTTTTTTTTTTTTTTTGCCTTTTTTGGTACTCTGTAGAAGCAGGCTTGTCTCCCCTGAGCTGTCTTTTGATTCTAACTGAATGAACCTAAAAATACAGCGACGATCTTCAATACAAAACATCCAGCGTGTGTCAGCTAGAGCCTGACAAGGTTTTCTACACTCAGGGTTGACAAGACTGGCTTTGAAGCTGTACGTAGTCAAATCCTGAAATCTCCAGGTTTAGACCCGGCTTCCTTGTAACTCTGTTCAAGTTATGTTGAAACATTTATGAACCTCCCAGAGCCTTGTCTTGCCTCGGTTTTGTAACAGTGTCTGGAAGCCGGTGACGCAAGGGCAGTTTCACGCTGGTGGAGTTGCAACTCGAGCATCTGCTACCCACAGTTCTGAGCAGCAGAAAATTGGAGGTTTTTCAGAGAAAAGGGGAAAGCTGCTGTGCTCCCATCCCTATCCACAGGTAGAGCGATAGAGGGTATTTGATAGATCATCATAAATCATAGAGTGGTTTGGGATGGTAGGGACCTTTAACGACCATCTCATTCCAACCCCCTGCCATGGGCAGGGACACCTCTCACTAGATCAGGTCGCTCCAAGCCCCATCCAACCTGCCTGTGGACACTTCCAGGGATGGGGCAACCACAGCTTCTCTGGGCAACCTGGACCAGTGTCTCACCACCCTCACAGTGAAGCATTTCTTCCTAATGTCCAACCTAAATCTCCCCTCTTCCAGTTTAAAGCCACTCCCCCATGTCCTCTCACTAGAAGTCCTTGTAAAAAGTCCCTCCCCAGCTTTCCTGTAGCCCCTGGAAGGTATTCTGAGGTCTTCCCAGAGCCTTCTCTTCTCCAGGCTGAACAAACCTGACTCTCTCAACCTGTCTTCATAGGAGAGGTGCTCCTGCCCTCTGGTCATCTCTGTGACCTCCTCTGAATTCCCTCCAAGGAAGCTACAGGAAAGCAGCCATGCACTCGCACTTGTGAGTGCACCAGCACCTCAAGGATGGCTGTGATAAAGCTGTGGTGTGAGCAGACAGATGGAAGCATCAGAGCTGCTGGTTGCAGCCAGCACCCTTGACAGTGAGAGGAGCGAGGGCTCCTCACCCAATTTAGCGCCGAGTGACCGTGTCCTGACCAAGCTTTTCACTCCAGAGTGCAAGGTGTGGAGCTCCTTTTACCTAGCTTTCTGCTGGGGTCTATTGCAGTTAGTATCTTTTTCCCCCCCTGTGTTTCAGGCAGATTTGCAAAGTGTGGCAGAGGGTGAGATGGTGCAGGCGAGAGGTTAAACAGGAGCCAGTGGGTCTGCAGGGCTTTACCCCACTGGTGCCAGACCGCTCTTATTAAAGATTAGCGAGTGATCTTCAGCTCCTAATGTAAGAGAAGCTATTCTGGGCCAAACCAAAATTCCCTCTAGCCCAATAGCCTCTGACAGTGGCTGGTTCGGGAAGCTGTGTAAGAATAGGGCTTTGGTATGCCTGCCTGGCTTTTGGTAAGTTCTGCTTTAGGGACTTTCTGAGTTTGCGGCTGGTGGGGGACGCCTGAATTTTTAGGCTGATCGTCCATAGGCTTGTGTAATCCTTTCTTGGGTTCACCAGTGCTTTTTGCCACTTGGTTTCTTAATCTTCGTTGACCCAAGTGGAACGCAGGTTAACGGTTCTTTTGCAGTCTCCTTGTTTTCCTCGGTCTCTGAGCAATAAAAAAGAAGGAGAAATGTGAAACAAAAACTATCCTCCTGTTCCGGGAACATGTCTTTTTCTAGCTCAGCTGGGTTAGCTCTTGCTCTGGAGCCAGACCTATGGTAACTTCTCTTTCATGTAACAATCCTAAATGTTCTGTTTTTTTGTTTCATCTGTTTTTTTCAGTTACCGCTTTCTTCATAATGTAGGCCAGGGTCCCCACAACTGCACTAGCAGGGGAACAGAAAGGTCAGTAACGTGGGATTTTTTTATTTGATCTGTTGTTTTTACCGCAGGAAAAAGTGGACAAAAACTACAGTTTAGATCCCAAACCTGTAGGACCCATTCTAGTCAGGGGGAACCATCTAGTCAGGGAAAGAAAAACAGTTTTGCAGCTCAGGTTTGGAAATCATTGCTATAGTTTATATCATGGATGTGATTAAACAATGAGGAAAAGTAGGTTTTCTGCTTTGCTTTTTCAGATACAGCTGAAATCTCTCAAGGGTCCAAGGTAGAAATCCACCAAGGGTTTTAAAGCAAGGAAAGCAATTTTGGCTTGGGTGGGATGTTAACAACACATGAGAAAGCACATGGCAGTGTTGGTCTTGAGCTAGAAGAGTGATAAAACTGAGGCTCAGGACAAAGAAGGGGTAAAAAAAGTAAAAGACAAGGGGAAATTAAAGAGCATAGAGGAGGATTTGCTCAGAGGAGAGCTCAGGAGGGATGTATGCAGAGCTAGGAAATGTCAGAGGGGAAGCAGATATGCTGCATAATGTAACAAAAATTGGACGGGTAGGAGAGGGGAGAGGTTTTTATTCACGGTCTTAAAGTAAGATAAGGGTCATCTGATTCATCATGACCTGACTAGAACCAACTAGGAGAGCTGGACTAGCTCCATGTGAGTCATTTTCCTGCATCCTGAGCCATTATTATTCTTACTAAACAAAAAAAAAAACAAACCCCACAAACCCTACACTGCGTTCACGTGATAAGATTTTGGGAAAAAGAAATAAGAGAAGCAAGGATAGTTAGAGCTGAAGGATTCAGGTTGTTTATGCTTGGCTGTCTCCTTGCCCATGCCTGTGAAATAGGATCATCCACCACTCGGAAACCCCCCCCAGGTTCTCCAGCCAGCAGCATCAGGGGTGGAGCAGGAGCTGCACCTCAGCACCTCCTCTGCCTTTCCAGAGGGGTTGGGTCAGACCATGTAAATGCTGCAGAATTTTGTTGTTGTCCTGGGCGTCTCTCCAAAGACCCAAACGCCAAACTGAGGTCAAGGAAGCACCCAAATATGCAGATGTTTTATTTGAGCATGATTTTAGAACTATGAGCTTCACAGACACACAGAACTGGGCTGGAAAACTTTCCTGTGACTCAGCACTTCACTCACACGTGAAGGCAGAAACATACAAAAGTAAAAAATCATGGCAAAAAAATAAATAAATCCCCAAACCAGTGTTTGTGAAATCTTGGAGGGAAAAAAAATGTATTTTCCAATTCTGGTGGAAGGCTTTGGTGAGTTGTTTTTTAAAAAGCTGGGTCACAAATCTGTACTGTCCTTGGGATTTCTGTGGGGCTCATTTTTTAACTTTTAAAATAAGATCTATTTTAAAATCTTTAAAGGTGGTGGGTCCGATTCACTGAAAAAACCCTGCAGTCCCTGAGCAGATACGGTAGTGAGAGGGGGGAGAAACGAGCAAGCTCAGAGATCACTGCTCCATGGTCCTTCACAAGCAAAGGATAGAATCATAGAATGGTTTGGGTTGGAAGGGACCTTAAAGATCACCTACTTCCAACCCCCCTGCATGGGCAGGGACATCTCCCACTAGACCAGGTTGCTCAAAGTCCCATCCAACGATAGTTGGAAAAGGGAGCAAGGGAGGCCAGAAGGCTATTCAGGATGGAAGAAGAATCTCTTTGGAGACTGACAATTCCCCAATTAGTTGGTGAGGTCACACAAGAGGGGGATATGCTCCTGGTCACCCCAGGGCAGAAGTGGGGCTTGATGTCTTGAAGCTTTACCCTTGGGGCTGGATTTGCTTGAAGGGTAGCTACTGATGCCTGGGAGATCTAAGGATCCATCCAGGGGTCTCTGAGGCTGTCACCCCAAGTCCCTGTGCAGATGGCTGCTCTTGGCAGCTCCTCCCTAATGAAGAGGTTGATGTGCTGAAGGACTCACCCCAGGAGACATGCTGGAGTGTCCAGAGACCATCCAGATTTCAGTGTGGTTCTTGGCTTTTTCCTTGGCCGCTATGACCGACATAAAGGTCTGGATGGTGGGGAGGTGGGAAAGTAATGAGTTAAGCTTTTCTTCTTTCTTATCTGTGTTTCCCCTGGATCCAGCAGCCAGTGGGTTTTACCAGTTCTGCTGTGACTCAAGCTCATCCTGCCCCATTTTATATCCTACCTGGTAGTTATGATTTCATGATCCCCTGCACGGGAGAGAGGAGTGGATACAGTCCTGGAGCACCCAGAGTCAGCAAAGGCACAAATTCAGCAGTGAGCAAGGGTCACTCAGAGCTCTGTCTAAGGTAGACACATCTGAAATGCACCCGGTTAACTGGGTGAGAGTCCTGTGGACCAGACTTTGGAGGTCAAGATCCTTCCTCCTCTTCCTCCTCTGCATAACCAGTAGATATTTAATAATAGAATCCTAGAATGGTTTGGTTGGAAGGGGTCTGCTTTTCCTACCAAAATAACTTGGTGCTGGTTTCTCTGGTCAAGTTTTCCCCCATCTGTGACTCACGTGTCAGGTTCCTGTCACTCGTGGAGAAGTCTCAATTCTCTCTGCTTGGGCAGAAATACTTCGTGGGCATTCAGCCATATTACCCATTTCCATATGAAAACCAAACTCAGCTGTTCAGTCCCTGTTAGATCCAGTCAGACTGCGGGATCACTGACATAAAAACTAGACTCTGCGTTCACAAAATGTGTCCTGTAATTTAAACCACATAAACGTAAATAAAAAAGACTGAGGAAAGCCTTGCATTTATGTCGTAGGAGGTGTTCAAATCTGTTGACATCTTGACTCCATCTAATGTCAGTGCTGCCTGTTCCCAGATTCACAGTCATAAGATGCTGCCACCCCTATCTTTGGTCACTAAAGTTGGGGTCAGTTAATTGCTCTATAACATTGCTGTGATCTACAGCACTAGGGACATGCTACACATCATAAATCCCCAGGACAGCTCGGTTCCTGGGATAGGGTTGCACCTGGATTCTAGGGGCTTTGTGCACTCTTCATTAGCACGTGGGTGAAGGTGTGTGTTGTGGCATCAAACAAGAAGCTGCTGTATCCAGAACATGTATTTGAAGCTTTCAGCTAGCCAGGGAATGATCAATATTCTATACGTTGAGGGTGGGTGTGCAGCACGGTGGATGTCTCTGCTGTTTCTGTAAAACCTCCTGAACTGTTTGAGAAGGCACATCTGCCCTTCAGCTCACCTCAGCTGAAGTTCTTTCATGCCTCTGGGATGGGATAGGCCAAAGCACAGGCCAAGGTCATTACCCTTACAATATCTGTACAAACATATTTTTAGTCTTTCACTCAGGGATCAGACAAAAGGGAGTATTTGGAGGGAAATAACTGGGAAAAGTAGAGATCCGTATTTGTAATTTACACAACTCACAGTGAGCTTTGGGTTAAAGTAGCTAAGGTTAGTAAAACCCAGGATGCATCAATGCAGGCAACTATTTGGAGGATTCAGCCTCCCAACATTTAATCCATATGCCAAAAATATTATTCTTTGGACAAAGAGTATGAGTTCCATATAAAAAAAAAATCCTGCAAAAGAAGATTCCTGCATAGGTTGCTCTCTTTGACATTGGTGCGTTTGTTCTCAGTTGAAAATTCAAACATATATTTGATATAATAGTTCAAAACACATAGTTGACTTTAAAAGTATGGAGAAATAAATGGTTTAGCTTACAAATGAATTTTGGGCATGTAATGGCACATCTGTTCAAACATGCTTTCTTGGTGCACTGTCTTTCTTTTACAAGTCCTTTCTTTTTCCCCTGTGGTAATTCACTTTGGGTCAGATTCTGCCATTTTTATTCATATTGTATAGTAGCTTGTTTTATGCATAACCTCATTGAAATAATGAAGACAGAATGAAGCTAAAATTTACTTGAAAAAAGGACGAAAAAAGGGCATTTCAAAGACTTGTTGAATATTAGAACCAAGGTTTCAGGTCACTTCTCTTCACATGAAACTGCATATTATGTAATTTAGATATTAAAAATAGCTGACCAGCAGAATTTGGGTTTTCATTTATTTTCATATAGTGTTTGCCTTTGGGGAGAGAAGAGTTTTTAAGTTGAATGCTCAGCCCCAGAACCAAGTGCTTTATCTCAGTTTAAAAGTGACTTGTAAGGCACTGAGGATCCAGAACTTGGTTTTGATCTAAAATGTAGCAGACAGTGTGAATACCCACAATGTGTCTTCTCAGCTTCTGTGCGAGTAGAAGTTGGACCCGGCGTAAGGTCATGCATGCAGTGCATCTCAGATGAGGATCCCCCTCATACAGTTAAAATAATTACCATGGAAGCAAAGTAATATTTTTCTTTTATGACCAGTAACGAGGAAATCTGTTTTGGTTATCCTTTGAATGTTGAAGTATTACCTGAAGACATTTATAAATTCAAGACTAGCTAAAGCACTTGAATTGCTCTGGTCTTTAACTTGCCTTCATTACAGCTTCCATGATCTATAGCTTTATTTTATGTAGACCATATGCAGTTAAAAATAACTGGAGTTGCTGTATTTTATAGATGCCTTTGTAAGCATTTCCAACTGCAAAGGGATTTTTTTTTTTTTTTTAGAAATACAGAAAACCCCAGCAAGCTTTATGTTTTCATTTCACCTCTTCCCTTTTTATTTTTTATAGAAATGCTACAAAGGGGAACTTTTGATAAGTATTACCAGCAAAGCCCAGTATTGCAACACAGTTAAGTGCTGCAGGGTTTCTATTTAAGGTTACCTGGCACAGTCAGCTCAGCCAGATGTACTTCTGCTATTGGATAATTTGATTTGCTGACAATGTGCACTGCCTTAAAAAAAAAAAAAGGGAAGTGCCTAGGTGACTTATATCCAAATCACACATATTCTTTTAGTTAAAATGAAATGTGAGACTGAATTTAGCCTTTAATTGCATTTCCTTCCGTACCTCCAACAAACAAATTTTTATAACCTTTCCAATGAACAAAGTCATATTTTGTGAATTACTTGCTTGGAAGCTTAGCAGCAGCAAAAGTTACTTGGGAAATTTTCTATTATTTGTATCAATCAAAGATTATTCTCTAGGTCTCTGCCTATTCCAGGAGATAAATTATCCTTTTCAAAGAGTTTTCTGTAGAAGTTTATTTTTATTTTAGAGCTTTTATCTGAGTTGCTATCTGGCAAATGGAAGTTATGCTTGTGAAGAAGGAAGCATAGCATAAAAAATAGGATCCATCACATAGTGTTTGGGGGATATTTAATAGAGCTCTTACAGTATGTTAGGGGCTTAAATCAACTCAAAATCTTATTTTTATAAGAATCTGTGCAGTGCAAGCTGTAATATAAATCAACAACGGAAAGAGAGGAGTTTTGTAGGTATTTGAAGACATAAAATAGTATTGCTTAAGTGAAGCATTAAAAATAAGTATTACTTAAATTATCTTCCCTAATAAGATATGTCTGTCATTTTTTCATTTAACATTGGCTCTGAGGAGACTGCATTGTTCTGTCAGGATTAAAATATGAAAAACCCGTCCACATTTGAGTATGTGCTTAAACAAGCAAGACTTAGTATTAAATCTGAGTCCTCCGTACTTTGAGAAGCATTTTTACAAGTGGAAAGTTGTTCAGCTTAGATAGTTCATCCATTTTCCAGAGCCTTTTAAACCTGCATAATACATGGAATGTCAAAACGCTATAAAATCTCTTCAACTATTGATATCTATTTGTAGATAGCAATATATAAATGCTGCCATAAATTTGAATAAGCAAATGACTTTATCTAAACAGAGATTGGGTGCCCAGCTATAGTTGCTATGACAGTGTTGGCTTCTTAAATCGAACACCAAGGGGACAGGTTTTTTTTTATTTTTTGTTTCACGTGTTCAGGGCTTTGAAATTCTTGCCATTGGGAGTCAATATTGGGCAGTTGCTGACAAAAATATGATGGAATGCATCCCTTATACAAACAGCTGCAAACAAATTATTGAATGTTTAGGCAAGGGTTGGGCTTATTTCCAGAGCTGGGCCTCAGTGCAGGAATCCACAGGTTTATGGGCTTGGGATATAATATCAACATATATTAAATCAATTTATTTCCTCTTATCAGCTGAGGAGTCTTTGTTTTCTCGTGCTGTGTGATACACTTGTGGCCATTTCATGCTTCTTGTTGTGGACTGTTGAGCCCAGTTGGCAAAAGCAGTGGCAGAAAAACTGGTTTTAAAGTTGTCAATACATATGAGCAGAAATTTGAATTATCCATAACATATTTATGCCTATAACATATATTAACTGAAGATTCTCTTCAGTTACAATGTACTCAAAGTAGCATTTTTGAACAGTTGCTTTTAATTTATACTATGAATACAATAGGTAACATGTTAATGAATGCAGTTTTTTAGGCCATGCACTGAAAAATGACCAGTTTTGGACAAGTCTGTGCACAGGAAAGAATAGCCAGTCCGTGGCCAAATTCTCAACCAAGCCTTACACATCCTGCACCCTTGAAAGGAAGAGATTAGACATCCTTCATGTTTCACAATCCTGCCCACCCTCTTCTACCAGGAAAGCAAGCCCTTTGGTTTTAAAATCACTTAATGTGGCGAAAGTGCATCACAAAACCAGACAGAGCGAAGGAGGCTGGCAGGAAGCTCCTCATCCTTTTACAAAAAGTGCCTGTCGGGCATGGCACCAGCATTGCAGGAGAGCTTTAAACTTTCTTACATGCAAAGACTCTCTCTGGCTTCATTTTGGAGCAGAGCAAGACCCTTTCATTTCTAGTAGCTGCAGCCACGTTTGCAGCATCCGTGACAGTTGCACATTAATCACATGACCTTAAAAGCATGCTCCAAAGATCAGGATCTCTGATCCTTTCACCTTTGAGACACTGCACTGTCTTCAAGCTGCAAAGCAACTGAGGCTTGAGTATCTTCACTACTTGAAAATAAATCTTCATGGACTTTTTTTGTTTCCTTTTTTTTTTTTTTTTCCCATTTGCACCCCACCTCCACAAGCTTTTTTTTTTTCCCCTCTCTTCAGACAACAAACAGGAAAACCACAAGCCTTCATCAGCAAGCTGTGCTTTCCTCTTAAAAGCCAAGACTCTGAAGCTCAGCATACAAATCACATGCTCGTGCCTTTGCTACTCACCCCCCCCACACTCCCCGTAGCTCGCTTCTGAAAATTATTAAACATTAGCAGGTTAAAAATAAATTTACTGTTTTGTTGAGGGGTGTGTTCTACCTCAGGATGCAGTGCACGTTGGTGTGACCAGGAGGAGAAAGAGTCCTGGGGTTGGTGGGAGGGGAGGGAATATTTGGAGAATGTAATTATTTAGGGAATAGCATGCAACAGTTACCTTGCACACAGTTGTGTAGATGCCTCTGAGGAGTTTATTATGAAACCAGTTGCATTACAGATTGGCAGTGGGGACCGTTCACCATCACCCAGATAGCTGGGGATATGTTTCCATGGGTCCTTGGGTCTTTTTGGGTGATTTCTGTTTCCTACAGGTACTACTTGCAGGGCTGTCTTCCTGTCCTACCTGGCAATAGTTTCCAGTGCATTTATTCTGTGTTAATCAGATACAGGGGGAAGATGCAGGGAGGAATAAGGCCACACAGCAAGCCCCTGCCTTGGCCAAAAATAGAGCACGAGAGCCTGGCTTTTCTGTCCTCTGCTTCAGCTTCTATTTGTAAATTAGTTTTAGTTTCATTCTTTTGGCCAGAATTCATTCCTGTACACTGAGAGAAGAAGCGACCGTAGCCCTAACATATGTAAAAAAAAAGAATTAAAATGGAAATCCCATTCAAAGCCTCAGGGCTGGAGCATGGCACGCCTGCCAGAAGCTGGCACCCAGAATGTAGAAGCAGCTCGAGAGTCTGCTGGGAGACAGTGGGGTGTGTTTGTGCCATCAGGGGGTTTGGCTTGTCTGGCATAGGGCCCTGGTGCTGCTGGTGCCTGCTGCACTTGTGGCATTTTAACCCACTCTCCCTTTGTCCAGTTACTTTCTGGTGAGGGAACTGAGGTGCTTCCCAGGGAACAAATGTGCTTAGGATTGGTGCCAAGTCATAGGATCACAGAATCATGGACTGCTTTGTGTTGGAAGGGACCTTAAAGATAATTTTGTTCCAACCCCCTGCCATGGGCAGGGACACCTCCCCCTAGACCGGGTTGCTCCCAGCCCCATCCAACCTGCCCTTGAACACTTCCAGGGATGGGGCAGCCACAGCTTCTCTGGGCAATGTGGGCCAGTGTCTCACCACCCTCACAGCAAAGAATTTCTTCCCAATGTCTAACCTGAATCTCCCCTCTTCCAGGTTAAAGCCGTTACTCCTTGTCACGTCACTCCATGCCCTTATAAAAAGTCCCTCCCTGGCTTATTGTAGGCCCCCTTCAGGTACTGGAAGTTGCTCCATGCACCTTGATGTCCCACTGCAGGGCACAAGGCTGGGGCTGTCCCAAGGCTGCTGGTTTTCCTGCTGAGCCTCAGGAGCAGCACAGGCTCCTCTCCTCTCAGCATAGCCCAACACCGACTACAAGCAAGGGCAGGCAGAGCCATTTTTTCGATTTGTTCTTGATTTCTTCCATATTCTGTTTATGGCACATTACCTTCCTTCTCCTGTGTTTAGGGAATATGACTGTACCTGGCTCCTGCTACAAGGGCTGGGTAATGGAGAAGTTTCATCACCTCTCCCCAAACATGCAGAGCCACGCAGGACCCATGCTCAATCTTTCTTCTGTCAACACGAAACACATACTGTTATGATTATAACATGAAGACAAGGATCCTGTTTTATCTCAAGGAGTGGAAAGGTTTAAAAAGGGTTAAAATAATCTAACCTCACTTTTTTTCCCTTTTTTTTTTTTTTTTTTGCTCACAATGGCAAATGTTATTTATATTAAAGGGAAAACCAGCATAGTGTTGCCAGATCGAGCTCACTTCTCTTTGCCAGCTAAAACACAAAGCAGAGTTACTGCGTTTTTTGGTACCTGCAGAACAAATCCAAACACAGTGTTCTGTCATCCTTTGAAATGGCAAATGGAAGTCATTTAAACCAGATGAGTGACTGAATGGGGAATTCCTGCACCTACAGCACAGGATATACAGTACCATGCACCTATTTCAAGAGAACTAGAGTGGGTGGCCGGAAGAAAGGAACTTTTTTCCTCATTTAACCTGTAATTTGACAACATCTGCAAAGAATTATCCCTAGTACTGGCATTGTAATTGTTGTATCTAACATCAATCACCGGGTAGGGGAGGTTGCTTTAAATAGATGTTAGCTGCCTTACAGTTTCAAAACATGAAAGCAAAAAAATGAACGGAATGAAATATGTAAATTGGCATAGAAATTAATTACTGGAAACTTTGACACTAATTTATTGTTTAAATAAGACGTGTAGCTGGCCAGTGTGGGTGACTGTTTTGGTTTGACCCTGTATGCTTTGGCAAATGTTAGAAAACAGAGGCCACTTTATTTCAATTTATAAAAATTGTAACTTCTTTTTCAAGTCTCTGTTAACATACAGGAGAAGAAAGGGATTAGACTGACTAATATTTTATGCTGGAAGGACAGCAAGTAGGAAAGGTTCCATAAAATGTACGTCTTTAAAACAAAGTCCTTCCTTCCCAGCTCTTTCAGTGGGATTTCTGTCTTTGACTTCATCAGAAATACGATTACAAGGAACAAACTATGCACGTTTTTGGAAAGCAAAAATCATAATTCCAAGCATGCTCCAGATCTCCAATAGCAGCTCAGCAACTATAGGAGTAAATTCGTATTCACAAGTTATCAAATTTCCAACGTGTGTCCAATTTTGTGTTGGGTTTTGATACATACTTGTGGCTAGATGTGAATCAGATCCAGTATTTGTTTCTCAGAAATGTCATGGAAAAGGAAGTCGTTGGGTGCACTGGTATTCACAGCCAAATACAACGCACAGTACCACTATCCAGTCTGAGGGCCAGATGAATGATGATGATGATGGTCATGGGAATTGAACTTAACCTGGGAAAATGTTTTAGAGACCGAGAGAAGAAAAGCCTTGCACTATAGTGTCTCCAGTAACCACCATGCTATATATAAATGTATATTCAAATGTACTTGTTCAGCCTGAAATGTTAGACCATACTTTTAGGCAGTAAATTTTTTTCTTTTCCTTTTTTTTTTCCTTTTTCTTTTTTTCTCTTTCTCTCTCTCTTTTGCTTGACCATTACAGAGAAGGTACTGATAGAGCTCCCTGGATTCTCTTCATCAAACTCTGGCTGCTCATTTTTCTCACCTGAAGCCTTGCCTGTAGGCAAACTTCCCAGCTGTCTCACATTTTTATATTTACAGGATAAAAACCTTTCACTCAGAAGCTGTTGCTCATAAGGAACCCATCATCTTCAAAAGGGTGCCCCATAAAACTATTTACATGTGTATGTAAAGATCTCTGAACAATGATCCTTCCTGCAACATCTCATCACCTGTAATTTAACATATTTAACTTCTTTAAAGATGAAACAATATTTCTATATATACCCAGCAATTTTCAATATTGTTTCATGAGAGTTTATCGTTGAATAACAGAAAAATATCACTGCTTTAAATTCAGTCCTCACAGATTTCAATCCTTTCATCTACAAACTCTATAAAATCACCCCCAAATCATCCAGCTGAGGATACTGGAGGGGCAAATGGATCTCATAGTAGTCACATTGCATAGGTGGTCTTTTAAATATATTTTACTTAAATCTGATTGTAAATGCTGCCATTTCTGGTAAGAAGGAACCTGTAAAATGCTGCCCTGTATGGCAGTTGAGGTTTGTGTTACTGTTCATCTGGGTCTTAGGGCTTTTACTGTTCAGCTTTTATGAAATCTGTAGCTTCCACCTAAAAATGAGCCTTGTCATCCTACATCTCTTTAAAGCGATTCCAACCCAAAAGGTTTCACTTCTGGTTGGGCCAGCTGACTTATGGCAAGGGACTCGGAGATGATGGGGATGGGAAGGCCAGGTCATGTCCTCCTCAGCTGCAGGGCTTGCCCAGGAGTAAGCCTGTGAAAGCACCATGGCAATGACAAAACCCTGCATCAGTTCTAGGAGTCAATTGGTTATTATACAAAGGCAGATAAATTGTCTTGTAAAGAGCAGGGCAAAAGGCAGTTCTGATCCTATCATCCAGAGAGGTAGAAAGTCCATGGCTTTGTATGGATTTTGCCTGGGAGCCCTCATTCACTTGAACAGGATTTACCTGAAAACTTAAAATTAAGCTGGCTTTTGTCTTGGAGTACTGGCCTGAGGAGAACAGTGCCCTGGCTGCTTGTGAGCTGGTTTTGTAGCTTCAGTTAAGCAAACATCTTTAATTGCCCAATGGCTTTTCCTCTTACTTGATTTCTTTCCTGAGGTGAGAAACAACACACTGATGTATGAATAATTGTCAGGTGTACATGGGGGAAATGGTTGCAGCGTGCTGCTCAGCAGCAGGTTTGTCTGTTTTGAAGTTTTGTTGTAGTTCATTAGCAAAGTTTGACTCGGTGACATGTTCTGTGACCAGTGTCAGGATTGATGTCATGTTTTTGCAGAGAAGAGGCCAGCCCAGCTGTGCCTCTGGTAGTACGAGATGTGCTTTCACCATGTGGGCTACAAGGACTTTGGAGAAGGGAGGGCTGGCTTAGGTGGTGTTGGCTACTTGAAGCAGCTGAGGAGAACGTTGAGAGTGAGAATTGGGTGGGAGCATGTAGGAAGGGTGAAGGCAACAGCCAGGACATCGTTTGGTACAGCTAACCTCCAGTATCCTTCGAAAACATAGGTACCCCAAGACCCATGGGTATCCAGATGTTGGCAATGGCACAGAAGACATTTAGGAGGACTTATTTATGCCTAAATCCCATTTATCTACTCCAGAAACATTTATGCCCTGCTGTTCTCAGAGCATCTGGAGACTTCACCACCTTCTGGCATTTTTACGCACCAGAGACTGTTAGGCATGAAGGGAGAAGCAGTTTTGCTTGGAGACCCTGAGACAGAGTATGGGCTTCATCCTGAGCCTCTGACCAGGCAGAACTACTGTCCTTGTCACCACACGGTCACTCTGTCCTCAGGGGAATTTCCTTCCCTGGGAATGCCAGATCCAGCACACAGGCTTTTCTCACATGGCCCTAAACTTCTGAAGAACACGGTTCCACGTATAGCCTGACCGTAGTGCCAATAAGTAATTTATTTTCTATACTATCATCAGAATTCATAAAAATTCTCTCCCTCCTGAGGGGAATGTTTTATCATCTGATAAGGGGCAATAGCAAGCCAAAAATATAAGGCCTTTACTAAATGATAAATACAGAATGACATAAGCTATAAAACATAAAAGGGTGAGCGGGTGTACTACAAGCCAAGGATGGCTGAGGATCAATTTAAACTAAACATTTTCTGTTAACATGAGAATTTTTGTAAACTGGAGAAAATGAGAGGGAAGAAAAGAACGATTTATGGAGTAATGTGTGGGAGGCATGCGGTGTTAAAACAGCTCAGGCTGGGGCATGTTTGTTCTACTGTCTCAGGAGTAGTTTGTCCCATCCTTACTCTCTTTCTGGCAAGCCTGCTGATGCCTTTTGTTGGACACATTTGAAAGCTGAGGTTTGATGTATCGCTGTTTCCTTCTTTGGATGAACTTGGAAATGGAAAGCATTATTCAGTGAATGAAGCATCCACCTGACATAGCCTCACGGATTACATCTGTCTGCTCACATCCCTTTCTGGTGATGCTTTGCTGAGTTTATTTTCCACCTCCCTTTCCCATGAGATGCTCACCTTCTCGGGCTGGTCTGACGGCACCATCGTTACTCAGGGCATTGGGCAATATCTGTCTGACTCCTCGAGGAGCCTCCTCTCCTGGCAGCAGTGCCTCTGAGGATGGTGGAGCTGCTCATCACAGGGGAGGTACAACCTGGCTATTTATCGCTCAGGATTTTCCAGCTAATTCATCATCATGCTTTAGGCTTGCAGTCTATTCCCACCCCCAAATAAAATCCATTTTCTGATCCATGACCTCATTCTGCATATAATATTTCAGCCCAGCTGCATGATTGGGTCCCGCATTTGCAAAACTGTAATTTCCCTGCCAGCTCAGTGCCTTGCTCAATTTTTTCTTATTATTTTTTTGTTTTTGGGCTCATCACTACTTTGGCTACCTACATGGATACAGTGAGGCATATCATGAAGGCATAGACTTGGAGCCAGGAGAAGCAATCATACGACCTCTGCGAGGCCAATTCTCCAAAGCTTCCCAGCGGGGAGCACAGATCACTAATCATTGCAGGTCTCTTTATGAGCTTGGAGAGCTTTCCAACTTTTAAAAAAAAAAACCTTGCTGAGTTTATTTCAGGTACGTGTCTTTCCAGGCCCATAAACGTTCAGTTTTAACGTAGCTGCATGAGAGAAGAAAGAGAAAATATTGCCATGTAAACAGAGAGCAGCTCCTCTGCCCCACGTCTCCCCTTTCAAGTGAGTGCCTGGGCACATGAAGAGCCAGCGATTCTTAGATATATAGCCCACCTAGGTAAAGCACTTTCAAATGTACTTCATTTATTTATTCTAGGCCGTTTTTTTGGCCCCCAAATCATCAAAAATTACTGTCTCTAGTTTCATTCTGCCCTTTTGAAATTGTCCAGATTTTGCGCTAAGAGTCTAAAGCCACAGCAAAGCAGCGGGCCAAGAGGGAAAGCTTTTGAAGAGTTCCCACAGCTGTGAAAACACGGGCCTCAGGCTGTGTGTAGAGTTACTTCAAACAGCTGCTTCAGGTGACTAAACACCTTGAGTCTCATTCATCAAGTGGTGTTTATACTGGCTGACAGACCAGACTTGGAGAATTAACTCTGAGAAAAAAAGATGTACTACATACCAAGTATGGGAAAGGAACTGAGTTCTCTAAATAAGGGGGAAAAAAAAAAGGGGGGGGGGGGAGAGTCCCTTTAAAATAAAACAGATGAGGGCTAATTCTGTTTCATGTTAATAGGCCTTTTGATGCCCTTTGCATGTTTAAGAACAGGCAAAACAATACCAATGGTTTGCCACTTTGTAATCGTGCAAATAAAAGTATTTTGAATGATCCCCTGTATGTTGGCAAAAACTCAGCTAACCTGGCATAAAATCTCAATGGTTAATTAGTAGCCTGGAATGACCTATTTAAAGAAGACCCTTTTTCTTAACCATCCTCAATGCGTAATGTCAGGAAAAAAAATGCCCAGTGCCACCACCTCCCTGCTCCCGTGCATCATCAGATTGTGCAGATTCCACCCGTAGTTTTGGTGCAGAATTTATCACTCAGCTTGAGATAATGTTCTTTCATCTCATATCCATATGAGAAGGTGACATGATAAGATATTTGCAATCGTGTAACTGCTTTGCATGGATCAAAAGAGGAATGAAAGAAAATGACACGAGTCAGTGTCAAGTGAAGTGCTGCTAGTTAAGTAAGCTTTAAATATTGAAGGGGATTTTTAATATTTCCTTTTAATCTTGAAATCTGTCACTTGGTGATTTTTTATAACATCAGAGTTGTTAGTAACAACATTTTCCATGGTTTCATGCAGTCCAAATGCAAAAACCCACCCCATCTCAGTCATGGCAAATGTTGTAATTTCTACTGGCAATTTCTCATCCGCAACCCGGGCAGATTTCAAAGAAAAGGACATGTTTTTCAGGCGCTGGGATACTGTTGGGATCCTGATGTTTGAACACTGGCACTGGAACATAGGCCAACAGTGAGATTTTACTGTTTTTCTGGTTGTTGTTTTTCTTAACAAGCAGTCAGACTGCGAGGGCGAGTATTCCTTACGAGATAAAAATAGCGTTCAAAGGAAGAATTTAGCAGTAGAATATTATTTTAAAAGAAGATTGTTGCAGAGGCTGTTTCCCCGACAAACTTGGTAAATAGTTTGGCAGATAGTTAAGCTGTTGGATTTGCATATGCATGTATAGGCTCCGAAGAAAAATACCAGGTGGTTTACTTCTTAGTGCTTCTGACTAACAGCAAGTTGATGGCAGTAGATTTGCATCTTACTCTCTGAAAAAAAAAAAAAAAAAGAAATAAAGAGCTTTGCTGAAAAACAGGATTGCAGGAAAATTGAAGAGTAACAGGCTTAAAATTATATGTGAGGAATATTGAGGAGCCAGATTCTCCCTTTACCCAGGGTGAGATATGCTGGTCACAGAAGGATCTTCCTGTAGGTTTTTACCTAGGCTGGAAGAGGTAAAGCTAATTGGATTAAAAAAAAAAACCCTAAGTTATCCAGTGTATATCCAAAAGAAGAAGATCAAATGTCTGGAATAATATCTTCTTTTCACTCTTGAAACAGTCACTGGAAAGGATTACAAATTAAATTGTTGTTTATGTCCCCTGCTAACATGGTCGGGGTAGTTTCCCCCATCACTTATAGCACAGTAATACTGGGCTCGTGGCTGGCACCTGAATTGGGCAAAAATTTAGGGATGTTTCACCTGGGAATTAAAAAAGCAGTGGGAACTGCAAGGTGGTTTCCATAGCAGGGGTGCATGGGATGCTGCAGCGGGCACTTAGCCAGGGCACAGCTTGGACAAAGTTGTCTGTCGAACAACAACCAGCTCTGGAGATGGGCAAGGTTGGTTGGTTGGAGACCTCGATAGTGAAGGAGTTTAGCTCCATCCCTTTCCAAGCCGAGGAGGGTTGGATGTCTTCAGTGTCCCAGCTCTGCCGTGGTGTCAAGGCTGAGCAGCAGGGGCTTCCCACGCCCACCGTGCTCCCTGTTGCACCTGGGACAAGGGGCTCCGTGCTGGCTGAGGGCATTTAGGCACAACTGCAACTTGAATCACAGAGATTAATGTATGGCTGTGGTTGTACACAAAATATATCAGATGAATATTGGTTTTTTGCAAGGCTCCAGGGGGAATTAAAGTAGATTTGCAATGTTTATTTTCAATAAATTTATTTTTTGAGTCCAAACAAAATACTTTTTTCTGTTTTGCTCATAGTTTTGGATTGTGCAGCTACCTTACACTCAGAATGGATGACTTTGGTGAGCCTTGGCAGCTGAGCTCAAATTAAAATGAGACAGTCTTAGAACCTTCATTCAAAGCAGGTTCTAGGCCCGTTTGGGACACGGGGTGCCAGATGTGTGGCCCTGCCGCCTCCACTTCACCCAGGCTTCTCCCCCAGGTGTGTTAGTGAATCTCTTGTAAAATCCTCCCGTGTGCTGGAGGACCTGCAGTCCCAAGCCTTGGGAAAGAGGGCAGGCAGGCCGATGTGTTGCCCAGGTGCCACTGTTTTATTAGGTGAGTGCCTCTCCCCCTCCTTCCCATCAGCACCGCGCTCTCTGCCAGGCTTCGAGTGCCGCCATCCCGGCTCTTCATCCGGACGGGGCTGCCAGGAGCCACTTACATCTCTGTCCCTTGCTGGGAGTTGAACACTCTCCAGGTCCCTTGATTTCTTCCCCCTCCTCCTTCTTCCAGGCTGATTTTTTTTTTATTTTTATTTTTTTCTTCTCCCACTTTGAGAGTGCAAGTTTGTTTGTTTCCCTAATTAAAGTCAAAATTTCCCTGAAAAAGCAAGAGTGCCTTCCAGGCTCACAAATATTCTCTTCTTTTACTGTTGCTGCTAATTGCAGTTTTGCCATTTCTATGAATCTGTGCCTCGACATTTGACTAAGAAAGAATAATCTGCTCACTGGAGTGAAATTAAAAGAAACCAATGATAATAAGAATCACCATTAGTAGCAACTGTGTAAATATGGCATTTTACACAATGTGACGCCACTTTTTGTGAGGGAGCTGAGAAATAATCAGATATCTCATCTTTGGACAGCTCAGAGAACAATTAAAAGGTAACAATCGTTTTGAAAGATAGTAAATAATCATCCTAGAGGTATAAACGAGCCCCTCTCCTTTATTAGCATCACAAGAGCCCTGGCATCAGGTTGTAGCAGTTCAGATTAACTTCAGTGAGATGTTTGCCGTGTTTCATTAGGCTGAGCTTGGTCCACTGGTTATAAACAGAGAAAACAGAGTCATAAATTATCTAGAATATACCTGGGCCCACGAGAGAGGCTGCCTTAAACTTTCACAGCTTGGTTGGTTGTTTGTTGGTTGTTTTTTTTTCCACGTATTTTCTAATTTATTTTGTACTTTAAAAGTTTGTTTTGGCTGGGATTGAAATTTAATTTCTTCTTCAAAGAAACGTAACAATAGAAATACAAAGAAGGAAGCTTTTGTTCTCTCCCTAGGAGTTCTGAAAGGTAATAATTATGAAATGATAAGATTCTAAATGAAAATGTCACTTGCAAAGGTTGAGGTTGAAAACAGCACAGACCCGAGAAAAGTCATATTTGATTCATGAACATAAATACAAGGAGAATGATTTAATTTTAAATCATCTGATGATTTATTGTATAAATATTTTATAATTTTGAAAGGAAATTCTTCAAACCACACAGGTGTCTGAGAGAACAGAAAGCAGCTTTGGAAAAGCAGTACTCTTGCATTATTAATAATAATAGTAATAGTAGAAAGATTAATAAAATATCATAAACAGACTAGAAGAATAGTTATTTGTCTAAATTCTAGCAACTGCTGCTCAACAATACCCTAAATCAGATGTAGGAGTAAAGTTTTCAGTTGTCTGCACCCTGTATTGTTACAGTGATCAGCATATCAATGGCTCTGTTTCTCCAGCTTTTTTCCCCTCCTCAATAAGAGTATTATGACTCAAGGTTTAAAACAAATCTATTCCTTCAACTTTACCTTTCTACACTGTATTTCCTGATTTTGCTGGATAAATTTAACACCTTCCACTTTGTCTGCTACCTCACCTGTCTTTTCTGATGGTTTTATTCATGAAGGTAGATGTTCCTCTAAGGGGTGATTCATTGATACTTAGAAGTTCTCTGTTTTCATACTCATTACCTGTCTCCTCCTTTACATCTTAATCAGGCAAAAATTGTCTGCTTGAGCAATATATTTTGATGGAGTTTTCCCATGAATAGGAAATGTAAACTCCCTCTAAACACAGGAGTACACTGTGAAATGAAAACAGTAGTTCAGTATTGAAGTCAGTCGAAGAGAGTTATTGCTGCCCAGGAGAATGACCTGATAGTGCTCATGCAGAGTATCTCCCCCTGCCTTCCAGGGACGTAGTGATCCCACACAGGTATTCACTGTTTTCACATGGAATAGTTTCAAGAGGGTATGTTGCTTGGGGATGCAAAGTCAGATGTACAGGAGGAAGGGACAAAAACATCCCTGCACGGATTGCTATCTGCATCTCATTTCAGTTCTCCCTTTGAAAGAGATCAGACAAATATTATCAACTCCTTCTTCCTCGTTTTGCTTCGTCTGAAGTCTGGGCATAGCTGGGGACCCAGCTCTCTCCTCCCAGTGTTGCAGCCTTGTTTTTTTGGCTGACATGCATTTGTTTTGTCATTTGATGTCATGCTATCAGAGAGGCAGAAAAAAATGTCCTTGTTCCTGAGCTCAGATTATGTGAGCTTTGACTTGCTTTAAAGGTTACTTTTTCAGTACCCAAAGTTAGACATCTTGGGCTGCTAATTTTGAGTGGGCAAAGGTGTGGTTTCTGTTTCTTTTTCCATGTTGCCTATAATAGAATAAGCTATTGAGATACAGGTTCCTGGTGGGAACTGTATTAGTTCTAAACCTGTTCTCTGTGTATGTGGATGCATTTAAAAATTAAGAGTGGTCAAAGAATTGTCAGTACAAGAGCAGAACTGCATTACAACTAAAGATAAGACAGTAATACCTGTTTGTGAGGCTCATAAACCATTTCTTTCAACATTTGTTGAGCTCTTTCTTGGCTATGGACAAGAGAGCAAAGGATACCTCCTAACTGGTCATGAGAGGGAAGATATTAAACTGTCCTTCCTTCTGAGAGTAGCTTTCTGAATATCCACAATTACTTTCTTTACAGAAGCTCTCATGTTTGTGTGCAAGTTTGGGAAGTTTCTCAGCAATCATTCTTTAAAGGAAACTGAGAAGTCGTTTGTGCATCAGCATTTCTTCGAGTATTTTCTTGGGTTTCTTACACTGAAGGATAGTAGAGTTTCACAATTAAACTACCAACATCGTATCACTGTATTAGTTAGAAGAGGGAATTGTATCTAAACTGTCTGTCTCTGCATTGTGGGGTACTGGATGTTGATTAGATTCTAATTTCAGCCATGGCATATGGTACAATTCTTACTTAAAATGAGTGAAAGCACTTGTGATTGCCTGAACTAGACATGACTAGAATTTTCAGGCAATTTTGACAAAGCAAAACAAGGACAGGTATTAATTTGAAGAACCAAATAAATAAAAAAAAAGCTCTCACAGCATTTGTACTTTCTGTGTTCACTCTTAAAAATACTATATAAAAAAGGAATATTATTTTTAAAAGGAATATTGTTTGCAAAAGGAATTTGCTGGAAGATGTTATCATAAGAAACTATTTTAAGAACATACACTAATTAAAAAGATAACTTTGTAGAAGTTGTATTGGATACCAGCTTTTTAAAGGTTTTACAGTCTTTGCTTACTAGCTACTGAAATATTTTTGCTCCACCACTGCTGGTATAAAATAGAAGTTTGTGGGGGGGTGGAAGTTAATATCCACATTTCGTTTTGCCTTCTCTTTCAACTTTTTGAGAACATTTTTAGTCACTATTTTAATGGTCTGTGTCTATCTTAGCACCCATAAAACAGGCAATCTCTCTAGTTGAACAGAAGTTAAAATGTTGGCAATGTTTAAACCTCCTTTTCCCCTACAGACATGTACGTTAGCAAGACTTCTGCTGATTGAAATGGTGGACTTAATGCTATGGGATATTATTGTTTATTCTCATTTTGAGTTTTAAAATACAAAAGAACAGCTACATGGCTTGTATAATTATGCTTAGTTGCATTGCATGTACTTGAGATCATTATTTGTGTCTGTTTGCAGCAGGTTAGTGGTCATCTGAGTCATTGAAGTGAACGTCTGTGGCACATTTACACATCTTTTCATGCAGAGGTGTTTCCTTCTAAAAAAACTTGCTACTGGTAGGGATCATGAATATACATTTCTCTTCCAGTTTGAGCAGTGGAACCTAAAAAAATGTCCACAAGACTTTCTGATAGGTGAGGTTGTCAGTCTCCTGGAAAAATAATCATCATGACCCAGCAGGTGGGTCACCAGAAAGTGTAGTGATAGGACAAAGGGTTGTGGTTTTGAAGTGAAAGGGGGGAGATTTTGGTTAGACGGCAGGAAGAAATTCTTCCCCATGAGGGTAGGAAGGTACTGGAATAGGTTGCCCAGGGAGGTTGTGGAAGCTCCATCCCTGGAGGTGTTCAAGGCCAGGTTGGATGAGGCTTGTGCAGCCTGGTCTAGTGGGAGGTGTCTCTGCTTATAGCAGGGAGGTTGGAACCTGATGATCTTCAAGGTCCCTTCCAACCTTCACCATTCTATGATGCTATAAGACTTTAGACAGAAATTCTTACCTGATTTTTTCTTCTGTTTCATTGAGGAGGAGAAAAATCTAGAAACCTGCTGTAGGTCAAGACAAGAATTTCTTCTTGACATTGTTGGATTTTACAGCAGATTATGGAGGTGGAAGTTTTTATGGGGACTGTAGGAAATACTGCTGTAAGGAAAAGAATGACCTCGCATTCAGACATGGTCATACTACCTCTTAAGTCTCTGGCACATTTAAAAATAGGCTTATTGAAGTATTGACATGTGAAGAGAAAATAAATATTCTGGAAAAAGAAATCTGGAAAAAAAATATTCTGGAAAAAAAAAAAGAAAAGATGCTAAAACAAACATCTAGGTATTGCGTTTTTATGTTGGTCTTCAAACAAGCCTAAGGCATTCTCCCACACTTTTTTTTCTGCAGTATCTCCACCTGTAATAATAAAACATGTCTTCTGATTACTGTGCTTTCTATTCTCTCATGTCTGTATCTAATTTATTTGCTATCCAGCCTTAGTTTTTCTGCGTTAAAGGGTTCTTTCTTTTTTTGGTAAAGCAGTCCAAGGTTGTGATTTAGTAGGTGGACATGTTTCCCCCCCCCCCCCCCCCCCGTTTTCTTTTCTTGCTGGAAAAAAAAAAAAGATTTAAGCACTAAAACATTTCAGAACGGGCTGTTTACCAAACTAGAAAATGAAACCACATTTAAATGATGCATTTTTAAATCCATGCAAAAGGGTGAGATGAAATTGCCACTTTTCTGAAAGATGCAGTTAAATAGCCCCAAGAGTATGAGAAGTTTTAATGACCTTCAAAACATAATACCACACCGTGATTTCTAAAATATTAATGCATTTAGAATGCAAGGTAATTTATACTTTTAATATATATAGTTTCTTGAAATTACTTGGGCTGCTTCTACCCTAGTAGTTAAACTTGTCTACGTATTTAAAAAATCAGAATATCAGAACGCAAGTAGAAGATGATTTTGCAATACTTTTGCAAGGTGTGAAAAGTGGATAAACCAGGTTTTTCCCCCAGTGTTATATGATTTTCTTGCATATGTACATCCATGATACAGCTTTAAAGGTATGGACTCTTGTGACTAGCAGATCTTGGGCTTCAGAGTGTTCCTCTTGTAGAAAGCTCACTGAGGGTCTTGTTTTAAGACCTTTGTGGTGCTACAGCCAGATGCAATATTCATCCCTTGGAAGTTTGAGTCAATGGGAGCTTTTCCCATTGTTTTCAATGGCTATTGGAGTAGGCCCTTATTATTCTTCTAAGGCACAGTCTCCTTTGTTGTGATCCAAAAAACCATGAGCTTATCAGGATGGAGGAGATGGTGTATGTGAGTGAGTGATTTATGCTTTGCTTGTTTCTGTTGCCTACAGAACACGGGTTGGCTACAAGATGAACTCTGGTTTCAGGAAATTACCCACATTGTCAGCAAATTTGCTTGTCCTTCTTTAGCATTATGAACAGCCCGTTTTTCATGTTTTTGGAAATATTTTAATGCTGGACTTTGATATATTATTACCACATGGTCATATCACAATAAACTTTCCGCTGCACACATACAGACTTGAAGATTCTTAAAAAAATAGTATCAAAGGAGCAATACCCTTGGGTCCCTGCAGAGATCCAAAGGAAAAGCTTTCCCTAGAGCTGGCTCAGTTTTACTTTTCCCATAGATAATCATGGGACACAGGAGTCAGAGGCTCCTGTCTCAAATTTACCCTGAAGAATGAGGAATTTTGGGAAAAGAACATACAGAAATGGGTAGTCGGAGAGAGAAAGGTTCAAAGGAAGAAGTGTCAATCTGCATAAAAGTGGCAAAACAAAACTATCATAAAAGGCTCAAAACTGTTGATGTACCTTTATCTAAAAGCAACACATGTTTGCATGTGGAAAGGCTTGGTAAGTCCTTCATTTGTTGCATGGAAACACACACCACAGAAGCTGCATTTTACGTCTTCCATGTTTTGTGTTTGTTGTTGTTTTTTTTTTCATTACTTGTAGGGAAATTATGAACCTGTCCTTGGGAAGAAGGCAGGGGTTTATCATCTCCCTCGTCAAGAGGAATGGGAATTTGCCTTTCCTGTAAAACTGGTTTAAGCAGACAGAAGTAGAGGAAGGGCTGATTATGATTCTCCGAGAGTGGAAGAGTCAGTCCTGAGCCAAGTATGATGGCCAGGTGTGTAATCTGGAAAACACAATTTGGTTTTGGATGGGGTTTTTCCCTCTCAAAGTCCCTGTAAGTAGCTGAATGATGATTTTCTGAGCTGATTTGTATCTATGCTGAGAGCAGGGTTGTGTTAAGAGCTGAGATAGCTGCAATAAGGGCTATGTTTTCTGTTATTAGCTACAGGAAAGGCTAGTGTATCTATTTGAACATAACTGAATTTTCTATCCTGTCAAAGTATCAGCCTGAGGATCTGAAAACAGAGAATTAAAAAAGAAAAAGGCCATGATTTCTTAACCAAGCTTGAAATTCCTCTCTTTAAGCCTGTTTAAGTACTGGTAGAGGGGCCTGGTGGTGATGTCAGGAGAGGTTATCCTTGGAGATGTTCCAAACCCAATTGCAGAAGGCCCTGGGCAGCTATCTCTCCAGCTCTAAGGTTGGCCCTTTGTAGAGCAGGGACTGGACAAGATGACTCCAGATGTGCCTCCCAAGCTTAGTCTGTGATTCCATGAGCTGTGCCAAACCCAGACATAGGTAGCTTAAGCTCGTGTTGGTCTTCCACAGCATTTACTGACTTCAGGCATGGATTTGGGAAGGAAAGTGGGCCACAAATCATTTTTCCCTTGAAACTAGTTATTTTCTATCCATTAGACACAAATATATTACTCATTTCTTTCCTTTTAGATCTGTGACAGTAGAAGGCACGTTTAGCAATTTCAAACTGACTCCATAGAAGCACTTTGTATTAAAGCACTTTGCTTTTCTGTCTCTTTACAACCCTATAAAATATTGAAGAGCAGCAGAGAACCACTGAGTCAGAAGAAATGAAGGGCAGTATGTTGAAATAATTAAAATGCCACTGGAATCAAAGAGGATCCCAGTATCTCCCATACCCTGCAGTCTGGAAGTTGGCAAATGCCTGGCAGCAGGTGGGCTGTGAAGCAGTCCTGGTTGGTAGGGCTCAGTTGCAAAGATGACCCTCACCTCTGCAGAGTCCTCAGTCCCTCTCTGCAGCCTCAGGTCCTTCAGCTTTTGGAGCTCTGCTCAGTTTGTTTTTCAAAGCCCACAGGAGTCACTGCCATGGGTTCACTATCCAAGCAGGCAAAAGGAATCTCTTCTCTAATTTTGTAGAAGGTGGAGGCTTAATCCACTGACTTTAAGTGACAGGGTTAAAGAAGTAGCTCAGATTTTTTGATGGAGGGAATGATAATGGGACCTTTCTTTTTATATTGCTCTTAATGCTTTCTAAAAGCATGAGCTTACACATCTAAGATTGCTCCTGGAAACTAATTTCAAGGTTTCCACTTGCATGAAAAACCTGTACCTAGAATCCTTTTTACCATGTTTTTGTTCCGTGCAACTTCCCATGTCATGAGTTTTTCCATTTGGGAGAAACCGAGGGATCATTTTGGCAATTATTATTTCCTCATAGTTACAAAGCCTCATCCACCACATCTTACAGTCTCGTGTGTAACGGGGATAAGCTCAGATGAGCTCACTGCATTAATATTTTTAGACCTGATCTGCATATTTTCCCGTTTCTTTGGTGATACGAAGTAAATTTACTTTGTAACGATCAGACAGTCTCACCTTTCCCCATGTACTTTTATTAGAAGATAGAATATTGGTTTTGGAACACACAACAAAACAAAGCTGCATGGCTCTCCAGGACAAATTTCATTACTGGTATTGCTCTACAACCTGGCTTGGGTTTGTAATGTAGTGAGTGAGCAGAAAAAAGACTTTGTTTATAGCCACCCAACCAGAATTGATGTGGTCTCCTGATTTATTGGTGTCATTTATATTTGCAAATGGTCAGCTCACCGAAGTAACATTTCTTGTGAGGTTCTGGATATTTGTGCTCCAGCTTGTAAAAAGGAAGCCTCTTGATTTTTTTTTAATTTTTTTTTTTGCTTTCTTTGCACTCCTGATTCTGTTTCGTGCTAGCAAAACTGAAGTAAAAAAGTCCCTAGATGTTGCTGGGCAGTTGGAAAGAACCGTGTTGCGTTTGGTTGTGAAACAGGGGAAGGTTTGAGAGACTAGAGCATGTTGTTTTATTTGAATAAATCGAGCTCAGGAGCTCCAATAGGTTACAATTTGTACCTGGCATAAACAGGAACATGATTACCCCATCCTTTCCCTGGAGCCAGCCTGCTGCTTTCTGCAACCAAGGGTGACTGAGGCAGAGGCTTTAGACCTCTTTCTACATAATTCCCCTTTTGAACCTTGATTGCTGGCTTGGGACTCCTCCTTGATTTGCATTTGGCTGCATTTGCCATCTACTTGCTACTTAAGAGATCTAAATCTTCCCGTGTGATGCCAGAGTTGTTGATCCTGCCACTCGGATTAGCCCTTTTAAACTCGTGCTCTTGGCTGTGCAGGTTCACGCATCGTATCCATTTCTCCAACGTCAGGAACACCACCCATTGACAGCAGGCCTCATCAACAAGTACAGTCAGAAAATGGCCAGGAATGTCAAATATTTATCCCTTTTAAAAAATTTAATATGTTCTCCTGGGGCCTGATTACAGAATTTTTTAATGCTTACAAATTTCTTCAGTGCAACAGTACTAGTTTGTTTCCAAGGAAACAAATGTACTTATACTGCACTGCACACATTCTTAATCATTAAATTCTATAATCTCCCTGGCTCGTTCCTTCTTTTTCTCTCTCTCTCCCCCTCTGTCTTTGAATGGGTAACTTCTAACAATTGTTTGGTTGTTGTTTGTTGTTGTTTTTTTTACTAGAGTCCCCAGATGCTATTTAACTGCAGGTAAATTTTGAAATACGTTCCCAACAAAGGGTTGTTTCAAATTACTGAAAAAACCCACCCTGTAATTGTCAAGAGCTTTTATGAAATCATCTTAATCAAGATAAACATGTATTCTTTATTCTTCCACTATTTAAAGTGCAAATTTATTTTTCTGAAGCAGATCTTCAGTGTGGTTTGATGTGAAATGTCTGGGCATTAGTGATTTTTAAAAACCGTTCTTAAATGTATATTTTTTTAATTCAGGCTCTGCAGATTCTGGGGGTTTGTGCCCCCTGTTCTGTAGAGGAAAAAGTCCGTGAGTGTATGTGGTACATTACAGATACACATATTTACATCTAAGGTACTGACTTGGAATTTTTCATTCAAAATGTACTAAATATTAACTGTGAACTAATAGGAGCTCACTGAAGGGACGGCACATTTTTAAAGTGACATTTTAGCATTCAAACCATTCATATTCTTCAATGTGAATGTAATTTTTATCTAAATGATTTCAGAGGAAAATTGATTCATTTGACTATAGTGCTCCTAAGACCAGTGGGAAGCTCATCATCTTAATATTGAATCTGTAAATCCTTTCCACTAGGGATGATTAACAGCTTTGTCAAGTGTTTATTTTACTTTAAGAAGAATATGTAATTTCCTGGCATCACTCAGACAGATTTCAGTCTATTTCTTCTTTTGCATGTCACATTCATGCTGTAGGTTAGTGTGATCCGGCCTACCTCTATTAGACTTCTATTTGGAGCAGTAAAAGGATAGCCTAATAAGTTTTCATAGTTTAATGAGCATACATCAGTTTGCCCTATGATTCATTTCTACTTGATAAATAAAAACCCCTCAGCAGTCCTGATAAGAAGTAATAACAGGGAATTACTTCCAGATGGCACTTTGGCTGTGCTACACGTGTGGTCCGAGCTGCCCCTGGGATATAAAGCCCCGTGTATGTGCTGCTCACGTGAGGGCTGCCTGGGAAGCCCTGGTGAGCCCTTCTTGGTGGCAAGAGGGGACAGGCCAGGGGGTGACGTGGAGGTATTTAGCTGTGCAGTGACATTTACATGCTCAGCTTTGCACGTCGAGTCCAGGGGCAGGCGTAAACATGGGCTAATGGGAAAGACAATGTCCTGCATGCAGCCGTATTGTTGTGGCTTAATTAAGGTGCCTTAGTTGGACTAGCTGATCATCTGCAGACTCTTAATCATATACTGTGTCAGGCAATAAAAGGTTATTGAAACAGGCACATTTCCTTAAAAAAAAAAATAGTAGTGACAAGTATAATTTCCCGTGTCTAACAATTGCAGACACAAAGCCCTTACATCCTTTTTTGGGGCTTTCATTTGCAACCTTTTCCTTCTTTAGCTCCTCATGTAAAACCTCTCTCTGTCTTCTGGCTGCAGTTTCAATGCTGGGGAAGATACTATATCACAAACAGAGTGAGAAAAAGGTGTATCAAGAGATTCCTGTGAAGGCTTAGAAATCCCAATTTGTCTCACTTGTAGAAGAAAGGGGGTAATTCTGTTCTTGTGCTGCTGTTTGTCCAGCTAAATCTCAGCTTTTGTGGAGGGTGAGGTGGGAAATGGCCACAAACAGTTGAACTTTATAGTGGCCAGTAATGAGCCATGTGCAGTTTGAACCTTCTCATGGAGATTGGCAAAGTAACAGGCTTCAAGGGGGAAAAAAAGAAGAAAGTTTGCTGGAATCTATAGGTTTCTCCTTCACGATGAGCTTAATTACAGCCAAAACCATTGGTGAATGCTCCTGCTTTGAGAATAAATGTTGTGAGCATGATTGCCTTCAAAACAGGAGTGACACAAATCTATTCTGCTTCTGAAACGGTATCATCAAGTTTTGTTTGGTTTGGGGTGTTTTTGCAGAAAGTGTGCCTTGCTCTTTTCTCTCCAATTTCCTGCTCAAAGTCTCAAATAGAAATTGCAGATTAGAAAATCCTTTGAGAATGGGGTTCAGCAAGTGAAACTGTTTGAAGGTAAGTTTCATACTAGTTTGACTGAATTTAATGAGCCATTGTTAGGAACTGAGCAAGCAAGTATTCTAGTGAGGCAGGAGGTATACACAAGCTGTCTTTTTAAGAAACCATTGTAAATCTGCTAACAAAGAGAGCCTGACTTTCTCCTTGAATTACCATGTTGACAAAAAAAGTATACTGCATGCACTGATAGCAAATGAGATACATTCTGCTGGTAAAGAAAATTAGACCTTAAATTTAACTCTGTAAAGCCCAGTGTCTAGGGCAAGGGACAAGCCAGAGTCCTGCTGAAAATCAAGCTGTTGCATCAGTGCAGAGTGAAACACAGGCTGTGCATCACTCCTTGTTCCAAAAGAGAACAATTTGTACAATTTTGCTGTGTGATTAACAAATGTATTTTAACAGAAACTAAAAAGGGGGGAAAAAAAGCCCCAACCTGTAGCAAGCTGTGTCTTTAACCAGTAGGGATGAAACAATTCACTTTGTTACCTTGGAGGCATCGAGGTAAAGGTCTCCAGTTCTGATGGGCTGTGCTCACTCAGTGCTGGCTAACCTTGGGCTGCCTGATTACAACGTGTGTCTTTTCTTCAGCCTGAAAAGGGTTTTTTAATATTTAAAATTATTAGTTTATAGTATCCATGTAATTTCTTCAGCCATAGGGCTTTAATTTCTTTGATGTGCATCTCTGTTCCAGCTGGTACTCCTACCACTCCTGCTGTCTCTTAGCCCTAAGTAAGGTTTCTCTCTTTGTTAAAGCTGGTGCCACTGATTTGTCTTCAGCTCTGAGAAGGGCTTTTATCCATTTTAAAAGTGATGCTGCTGAGACAGCTTTCCTTTGCCCTGAGAAGAAGATTTTTTATTCATATTTGGTGGTTGGATGGTGTTTTTTTTTCCCCGTTAAAAAAGTATCTTTGCAGAGACGTGCATTTCTCTCAGGTTGTCTGTGGGGTCCCTTTATGCCGTGTTTGTTCCCAGCCAAAGTGTTTGGGAGAAAACTGCAAATTCCCCCTCTTCTGGGGAGCGTGGCTCCCCCCACCCCACTGGGGCCACACGTGGGATTGTCCTGAGGGAGGATCCTGGCTGCACCAGGGTGGAAGAAAAGAACAGAGTTTTTCTCATTCTGGGTCTTCTGTCAGGGAAGATTAGCCTGGTCCTTTCCCCTTACACCTTACATGGTCAAACTATGTTTCCTCCACCCACATGCTGGAGCAAATCATTTCCTTGGGAATCTAGCTCATAATTTGTTATTTAAAGTAAATACATTGAGTTTGCACATTTGTGGCTTCCTGGGCTCACCTTCTTGGACTGTTTTCCCCCTTTTAATCGTTATCATCTAATCTATACTCAGTAGTCTACAATTTTTTTTTGGAAATGTATTTAAAATGAAAATGTTTTGAATTCTCTTTAGTAGGCATCTTTTGAAGTCAAGTAGTCTTGCTTGGTGACTTAGGTTGTTGGAGTACACCAGAAGTGCTTACTTTATGTAGCACCTTTAATGTAGACAAATCTGAAAGTATTTTATATTAACCTTAATAAAAAAGAACATTATCAAATACCTGTAAAACTAAAAAAAATGCAATGGAATTAGATGAAAAAGATCTTATAAAAAGGCTGCAGATCACTCTTAGAAACAGACTCTGAATATGGAAGTGCTGGTCAGGAGACCTTAGAGACTGGACACAGGATGATGTAATACCTGCAGCAATTTAGAGTCTACTGTAAAACAACAAAAAAGCTTGTTTCTTGTTAAAAGTAGCAAGTAATTCTATCCAAGACAAAATGAAGTTGAAGTTAGTATATATCTGAAGGCCCTGCTGCCATCTACACGCTGAGAGCTTTCAGCCCTTTAACAGTTTTCTTTTTTGGAGTCAATCAGAATTATGAACGATCTGGAATATCTTCTGTTGCCTGCAGACTAGACAAAATGCTGTTACACAGGCCAGCAAATACAGCTTTACACTAATCAAATGCTCTGCTGAATAAAATATGAGCATGTTATTTTGCATAATAAATAGCAAGCCAAAATATAAATTGAACAGTAGTACTAATAAATAAATAAGATGATCTAAAGCTGGTTTTGAGAAACAAAAATTTGTAACTTCATCCATTATGTACATAGGAGCGTGTGTGTGTGTGTGAAGGGAGGGGTGAAATGGTGGCAATATCTGCTTTTTTGTCTCTACTTTTTTTGTGTCTCTCTCTCTCGGGATCATGTTTTAATGGAGAAACAAGAAACTTTGGCCATATTTTTTCTTTCTTTCCTCGGATCTTGGTGCAAATCTAGCAGGGCTGGTTGCATATTTTTATCCTTTTTTTAATAACGATTCAGACTTCAGTCTCTGCTCTCTAGAAGTGAGGAAGGTGGGAAGATGTTCCTTGCAGTAGTGGCAGGTGCTCTCAGGGCAGAAAAAACAAGTAAATAAACCCTTCTTTGCCTGCCTGGCAAAGCCCAAGCCTTGCATTCAGTTTCTACCTTCCTGAAACACATCAGGTTTTCTTTTACATTGATAAAAACCAAGTTTTATAAAAACTGTTTCATTTATGGTCTCTGAGGGTCCAGCCCCTCTGTCTGCAGGAAGCAAAGGAGAGTGCAGGATGGTGGGTGGCTGCCAGGCTGGGCACGTGGCTGGTGCTTTGGGGAAGTTCTCAGGGAGGACCAGAAAAGGGGAAATACTTTCTTTTTTCATATGTGCAGATTTTTAGAGAAATACAAAACTTTCAAGGAAAAACAAGCTTATTGCCATAGCAAAGGCCTGTTCTGTATATTAATAAATAAAACACTCGGGACAAGGCATTTTGCACCCAGTTCTGGCAGAGTTTTAAGTCTGTATCTCCTTTATTTCCTACCTAAATGCAGGCTATATGAAGATGTTTAAGCAGCCTGGTGTCAAACTGGACCTTAAATTCTGACGAGAGGTCTGTGGGACAGAAGGGATTTGTGGTGCCCCAGCCATAAATCATGACAGCAATTGAAACGAACACAAATAAGGATTCTTTTTTTTTTTCTGGGGAGCAGGTTGGAAGTCACGTGTCACCTGTCACCACTGGCCACCACCAAAGCAGTATCAAAATCTGAAGATGCCTGCAAATTTTCAGTTACCTCATTTCCTCTTCTCTTTTTTCGTTTCCAATCATGGGAGACTTTCTGCTTATTTTGGGAACAAGTATCAGGAAACTGCTTTGCCTCTTCTCTTTGCTTTCAGTTTCTGCTCTGAGGCTCTGGTGAAGGAGCGTGACTGGAGCCTGGGGTGCAAGGCTTTGTAGGGTAGCCCACAGCTTGTCCTCATGCCAGACTGAAGCTCTCAATGGGACAGTGTCCAAAGCTCCAGGGATGGAGGGAGCAGAGCAAAAAGGAAGTGAACTTGTCTCAGGGTTCCCGAGTTTCTTCTCAAAAGTGAAGCCTACTGATACCCACAGGACATGTAAACCCATAATGGAAGGATTACCTTTTATCCCTCTTTATTTCCTACAAAGCCAGGCAATGTCCAAGGCCATTTACTCTTATTTCTCAATCTAGGGATGGGTCTTTTCCTAAAGCCTAGAGATAATTCTTTCAATTACACCTTTGAATTTTCCCCCTTGATGACCGTAACCACCACCTATCTTCTTCATCAGGATACTAATTCCTTCCACATCTCCTTTTAGGAAAAAAAGAAAGCCCCCCTGAGATTTCTTACTTATTCTCCCATTGCCTCCTTAATGCAACAAGTTTAATCTCCAGAAATGTTATCCCAATTTATCTCAACGAACCTCCCATCTGCTACTCAGGGGAACACCCTCTCCCATCCTGCTGTCAGTGTCTTGGGTATCTATAGATAATTTTGCATCCCAGTCCCCCAAGTGTCTGACTTTCTGCTCAGAATCCATAATTCACAGTGCTAAACATCTCATTTTCCATATATACATATTCAGCTAAGCCACACTGGATGCAGAGTAGCCCAGTGACTATTTTTTACTGTTTATTACTTGGTTTTTTAAGAAGACATTTTGAGAACCTAAACTTTAGGCCTGTACCCCTCAAGTGATACCCAGGTGTTTAAAGCTTCACAGAATCACAGATCACAGAGTCACAGAATGGTAGGGGTTGGAAGGGACTTCTGGAGATCTAGTCCAACCTCGCTGCCACAGCAGGACCACCTTGATGTTTCATGGATAACTTCTTGTCCACCAGGACTCCAAGGTCCTTCTCCGTGGAGCTCCTTTCTATCAGGTCAGCTCCTGACCTGTGCTGGTGCATGTTGTTATTCCTCTCCAGGTGCAGGACTCTACACTTATTCTTGTTGAACCTCATTAGGTTCCTCTTTCCCAGCTCTCCAGTCTGTCCAAACCCTGCTGAATGGCTGCACAGCCTTCTGGTGAATCAGCCAACCCTCCCAGTTTGGTATCCTCAGGGAACTTGCTGAGGACACACTCTGTCCCCTCATCCAGGTCGTTGATGAAGATGTTGAACAGGACTGGACCCAGCGCTGATCCCTGGGGAAGTCCACTAGTTGCAGGTCTCCAGCTGGACTCTTAACTATTGATCACCACCCTCAGGGCTCTATTGTTTAGCCAGTTCCCAATCCATCTCACTGCCCACTCTTCTACCCCACACTTCCTGAACTTGCTCTCAAGGATGTTCGAGGACACAGTGTCAAAAGCATTGCTAAGGTAGACACATCCACTGGTCTCCCTGCATCTGCCCATTCAGTCACACCATCATAGAAAGAAGGCTCTCAGATTAGTCAAACATGATCTCCCTTTGGTAAATCATACTGGCTACTCCTGATAACTTTCCTCTCTTCCATGTGCTTAGAAATGACCTCCAGAATGAGCTGCTCCATCATTTCTCCAGGGATGGAGGTGAGGTTGACAGGTCTGTAGTTTCCTGGATCATCCTTCTTGCCCATTTTGAAGACTGAAATGACACTGGCTTTCCTCCAGTCCTCAGGCCCCTCTGCTGTTTGCCATAATCTTTCAAAGATGATGAAGAGTGGTAGGGCAAGAACAGCATCCTTCCCTGAACATCTTCCTGAGCTTGCTCCTTTACCTGTAAGTTAACATTAATATTTCCCAAAGCAAAACTAACGACAATGAATAACCCTTCCTCATACCAACCATTGCCTAAAGTCAAGGTTCCTTTTTCCATAAACTGTTAGTCCTAAGTGAGCACATTTATAAAAGATAGTACCTATCCTGTTTGTAGGTAACTTTTTAATAGACAACAAGGTTCATATTTGTCATGTAATTTATTCCCAATTAGTAACTCACAGGTGTCTTTTTGTCTTTTTGACCTCTAGGTTTGCCAAAAAAGAGTAACAAATAAATCCTGTGAAACAAAAGGACTCGTGTTCACGTTCCTGCTGTCTACTGAATACATTTTCCCTGAAAACTTCTTGGCTTGGCTATTGGTGTTGGATAACACCACATTTTATTAAAGATCTGCAAAGCGTTTCTAAGATGTTACACAGTGTATTTTTTTAGACCATGAGTTTTACAGAATCTTCTTGGCTTTGCATAGGTGATAACAGGAAAGAGGAATAATGAGATAAACCCTCTCCTTTCAGGTTCTTTAATTGAGGAACAAATTATTTCATAGTTTCTCATTAGTTATTCCCCTGGATTCTGATGACAAGGTGCCAACTTTCACACTTTAAACAGGTTAGTTAATCAGGTAGTAATGAAATTGGGCAATACCTGCATGTTGGTGTGCCACAGCTCCTAATAATCTGATCAAATGTCTGTAACCTGAAAGAATATTTTCAGCATCAACTCTTCTCATCAGTGCATAAATAAATGCTTGCTAGCTAATAGGCAAACTATTTTTAAAGTTACACTTTTGTTATCATTATTACTTCTGCCATCTAAAGTAGATGTTGATATTTCTGCTCTTTTTAAGACTATAAAGGAACACCAAGAAAGCTGGAAAACCTCACAATTGAAGTGTTTATTTTCCTTCTAGCCACTGGCCATATGTGTTAAATAGTTTAATGCTGTTTCTTTCCCCTGGATGAAAAAAAAATATATATATAAATAATTGCACTTTCATGATCTCCTAAGATAAAATCAGCACAGGAATCCAAGCAAGTGGGAATAACCAAGATTAACAAAGTAGCATGTGTGCACAAGGAAGGAAACACATTTGGAAAATACAAGAAAAGAGAGGGGAAAAAACACAACAATTGAGTTCCTAATTAATTGAGTTATTAATTAATTGTTTGAGTTCTTAGGCTTCCTAAGTGCAACTATCAATTCACCTGTGTGAACTACCTAATTTTAGAAATATTTTAATTCTTTTTTAAAGAATCTCATGGAAGTATCCTTGGCTAGAAGAGTGGCTTGTGGCCAGTTGTGTCAGAAGGGATATAAAGAAATTGTTGCTGTTGTTTGAAGTTTCAAGACACAGGTGGTGAAATGATTCAAGACAAAATAGTCCACCTTGCTGCTGGTGATTTGCTCACATGGCTCTTCGGATTCCCAGGAATGTATTTATTATTTTTAAATATTTACTAGTTAGTTTATGCTAACAAGCTTTGGAGTGGTTCATGCACGGATCATTTCTACCTGTCATTGTTTATAATACACAATTGGTCCCCAAACTGTCACATGGGTATTGTATCCATCCCTTTACTGGATGTCTGACTGCTTTTGGACTGGGGAATAACAAGGATGGAGAGAGAATGAAGAATAAGAAATAAAATCCTTCCTCATGTGAATTCTTGAACAAGTAAACATTTGGGCCAAACTTAAAAGGTCTTGCAAATATTTGAAGGAATAAACCACTCAGGGCTCATCTCACTTGCAGAGAGCAAATAACGTGACCCCCCCCGAAAACAGCAATGCAAATTTCCAAGCCATGTTTGCAGAAGTAATCTTCAAAGAGTATTTTGGGTTGTTAGACCATGTATGTCCCAGGGTTTCCTCAGATGCTACTGAGGGGCATCTTGCTAGCAAATGAGTTTAAATAGAAATGAAATTCATGGTATCAATGCTCTTTATTGATTTTAAATAAGATTTGATTGTAGCGGCTTTTTGTTATCCAGGTGAATTTCTGAGAGGTTTTTTTGTAATCCTAATAGAAGATTCCAGCAAAATTCTGTTAACTGATGAAAAACTCTGCCATGGAAAATGACAGGGATTTTCTCTACTTGCACTAGTGCATTCTTCTAGTAACTTTTTTTCCGTGTTTTATGTTTTTTGGGGGGAGGATCGCTTGTTTCCTTGCTTTTTAACCAATGGGCTCATCATTTGGGAACAATTTTCTTTCCTGGGAGAGAACCTAATCTGGCTGGAAGTAGCAGGAAGTCAGCAAGTAATTGATAAATGCAGTGAGTTAAATGGTAGCTTATCCAACAAACCCGAAATGTAAGTTCTCAGGACTAGGTGGTCTAAAAAGATTAAACTCTACTCGGCTGGGGTATGCTGAATGATTCAACAGCCAGTGCATCTCAGCCCTCCATCTCCCACTCTTTTTATTTTACACATTACAATTACCAGCCATGATCTTCATTCATGACTTATTGTGGGTGACAGGCCATAATCCTCATTCATGACCAGCTATAACAAAAAAAACCAACCCAAAACAAACCCCAAACAACCAAAAACCAACCCAAAAAAACCCCAACCCACCACATAAAACAAAAGCCCCTTCATGCTGCTTAGAGGGAACGTGACATTATGCAGAGTCCCCCTCATTCTTGGAGCAGCACAGAGAGATATAACAAATGCTACAGCACAGATGCTTTTAAAGCATTTGTTTAAAAAGATGCAGCTTCCCTAAGTTGTTGTGGAGAAGAGCAAAAAAAAAAAAAAAACCAACAGGGTGGAATTGTGAGCATGTATATCATTACTGCAACTGCATTCCATTTATTTTCCTTTGCAAAATAAATTACATAAATGGGGTTTGTATTGTTAGCTATTCTTCATCCAGAGATTGGGATAATTAGGTTTCAAATACGGTGATGTTTTAAAACACATTTAATTTAGTAAAATTGGTAAGGAAGCTACAGCAATTAAAAATGAAGCACAAAAGTTTCTTTTGCCTTCCTGGGTAATTTGGGGTGAATTTAGACTATGGCATTAGAAGTACAAAAGGTAACTAAAAATGCCATTAAATGAAATGTTCCAAGTCCAAGCAATTTCCTTCTTAACAGAAAGTAAAATGCAAACAGAGATTACTAAAACCCTGCTGTGTTTAATTTAAGTGTATGTAAGCCTTTTACTCACAGTTATTTTGTCTGGAGATAATCATGTAGATCCTCAGTGGTCAGAGCTGTGAAGCGTGTGTTGTCAAAAGTTGCTCACTCTTTGATTCCTCCTCGCTTCTGTCAGCCATGGTTCACATCATGCAAGCTCAGCTCATTCATCTTCTGACAGGGTGGGATTCTCCCATTTCTGTCTCCATCAATTTGTTCCTGTCTTGCCTGTGGATTGCTTGCAGAAATACCGAAAAAGTGTGTGAGTTGTGTGTAAATTATTGTTATTTATAGGGCTACCGGTACCAAACTGGAGGCAGAGAGCGTGTGATCTCCTCCAGCCCGGCAGCAACAGGCAGGGGTAGGTTTTAAAACTAAAAGGGAAATTCGGCATCTACTGTAGATTCATTAGTCTTCAGAAATGAAAGGGTTGGTGATGCATCAGATACAGAGCCACAGAGTGACAAAGGCAGTGTTCTGTTCTGGAGGGGTTTGAGGTGGACATCTGAGAAGCAATTACATGCGGCAAGAAATGAGGGGCCGGCACCTACATTACAGTCATCTCTAGGGTGAGGAAGGCAATGGGGAGCTTTGCTTAAAAAAAGGGGTGCTGCCTGGGAAGTTTCTTCTGTTGCCAGAGTTATTTTGTATTGATGTTGGTGTAAAAGTCCTCCAAGAGAAGTGAGGGCTTTTCTTACCGAGCGCATGAAATGCCTTGATTCCTAACCAAGTGTTCAGATGTAGGCACTGTTTAGCCAGTTGCTCTTGCTTCCTTAGGGAGCAGAAATGGCATTTAATGCCATGCAGTGGAAGCAGGGTGGATGCAAAGTGGTTTACAATTGCCAGTTGAAGAAAGCTGAATAATTAAAGCAGTTGGGGATGAGCCGAAAGCTGCGGCGCATCCGCAGGCCGATGTGCTCCTCCGCTGGCAAAGGCAAAACTGTGGTACCCCAGAGGTTGGGATTCAGACAAAGGATATGGATTTTATAGCCAGGCACAAAATGTTCTGTATTTTTTAGGACCTCAGCTCCTGTGAGACTGGAATGGAAAAGCAGTGCACCCAGTGGTGGTCAAGCAAGTAGTTCTCGAACGTACATTTGCATCTCATACTCCGTCACTCACACAAAGCATGTTGTACCCTCTTGTACAGCTCATCAAGCAAGTGAAACACGAGTTACTCAGCTGCTTTCAAGTGATGTTTTATAACTGCAGATGAAGTGTACTGAAAGTGTGCCTTCCTGGTTGTGTTCAGCTCCACTCATATCTGTAGTATGCTCGTTGTTTGGCAGACGGAAAAGGAGGAACATTTCAGTGTCTCGTTAAGTCAGCCTTTGAGGAGAGATGGAGATCTGGTACAGGGAGGGAATGTGCCTTATCTCCTGTGATAGTTAAACTACTTGTAGGCCAGTTCAACTAGTTGTAGGTCAGTTAAACTAGTTTATAAGCCAGTTAAATTTGTTACAAGACAAGTCATGGTGGTATCAGCATATAACAGAAGCACAGTTCTTTTTGCAGGCTGTATAATGATAGTACAGCCATTATAGCTTCCTGTGGGGACCAGGGAGGAGAGGGACCTTTCAGGAGCCCGTTGCTTTGGCCACGGCAACATTCCTGCCTACTGGCACAGGTCTTTGGAACCACACAAAGTTTTAGTTGCCAGCCTCCCCTTCCTGAGCCACGGGATCTGTGGAGAAAGCTGGGGGAAAGCAACCTCCCACTGTCCCAGATGCTTTCAAAGGCAACTCCTTCCACTGAGGCTGGATGTCTTTCCTGAGCAAAGCTTGTAAAGAAAATGTTTATTTGTGATTTTTTTTTTTTTTCATTGGGGGAGTGGCTGTTTCCTTTTGTTTTGTTTTACTGTGGAACAAGATGACACTCCTGCTTACGAACTACTTCTGTGAACCCAAGCTCAATTCACCCCCACAAAAGAAATCACACCTCCTACCCTCCAGAAAAAAGGTGTTTTCCTTCATCGCTCTGCAGGAAGACACAAATATGACTATGATATTAAATAAGACCTTTATATTTTCTCAGATTTTTCTGTTGTCCTTGGCACAGTGAGTGAAGTAGCTCTGATACATCTAGTTCTTTGAATATGAGACTAACCAAAGAGAGAATTATGGCAATTACCCCTCTGCAGGGAAGAACCTCTGCTGGGAGGTACCAAGAGCCCTGCTCTGACTCTGCTTTTCTTTAATGTGCTCTGGGAAATTGAATATGAATAAGCTGGATGCAGTCCACAGTCTGGCTCTCCATTTCACCTGGCCTGAGTTCTTTTGCAGCTCAGTGCCATGCCAGTACCCCTAGCTGGGAGACGTGAAGGACAAAATCTATTTGTATACAAATAGAAAATAACAACAAACTCTGTATTAGATTAATTGGATTTAAAGCAATCCTAAATAGGTGCACTTCTTTTATTTTATACTGCAAGTTTTGTGTTGGGGTTTTTACTGCTCAGCTGAGGTCTTGGCTGCATTGAGGTCTTCCACAAACTTCTCAGTGCTTCGGACACGAGGTTTGTCTCAGTTGAGAGTCATTTGTCCTGTAGTAATAATCCATCTGACAGCAACACTGAGCAGAAACACCATGTCTATAACACACCATCTCCCTGGCACGAGGAGACACACTGAACATATGCAATAGCTGGTTGTTAACTAAGGAGTTATCAGAATTCAATGTGAAATCTGTGGGGGAACTCTTAATGTCTTAATATCAGCCACGTCCTGTAGAAAGATGGTTTTATCAGCAGTACAAAATCCTATTGATGCAGCTGCTGCGAGCCAGTGCTGGTTTGGGTTTTGCTGTGCAGGGGGAAGGACAGGCAAGTAAAATAGTTTCATTCTTTCATGAAACATTATTATTTTCGTTATGAACGGGGAGGATTTCTGTGCCTGTGCTGGTGTATTGTCATGATAATTTTGCAGGAAAGAGTTACAGTGTGTGTCAGTGAAAGAAAATGCATTTCTGGCCAATTAAGAAGAAATATATGCTAGCAAAGCAAATATTATGAGACCTTTTGCCAATCTTTTAGTGTTAGTTAGACCGTTCTTTTTAGGGAGATGTGGTTTTATCTGATGCAACCTTTGTGCTGTTGTATTTGTGTTTTCGTGATGTTCATCTAAGTCCAGTCTCTAGGTTTTCATGGTTCATTTTATTTTTGTAGAGATTTGACAGAAAACTTGTATCTGAATTTAATTATCTGCTAGAGAACTCAAGCCACTTGTGTGTTTCAGGAAGACTTTGGATGGCTATCAAGATATGTTCTAACCATAAACTACTAGGTTATGAAAACTAAACTTGGAGGAGAGTTAAAGCTTAAGGTTAGAAAATGATCACAAGTACCAGTGACTACCTTTAATCATAGCCTAGTTTGCCAAGAAGAATTTCCTTGGTATAATGTCTTCTCTTCTGTACTGAATTATAGAAGATTATAGGGTTGTTTGTTTTTTTTTACTTCAGGAAAGTCTTGTTGTTATTTCCCAACATAAAATGTTATTATCTACCTGATAAGTATTGTCTGCATGAAAATGCAAATGCTGTATTGCAACAATATTGTTTTGCATTAGAGCATGTATCATCAGACACGTCAGGCTTAGTTGTGTTAACCTACCAAAAAAAAAACAAACAGCCCTGTTTATAGTTTTGGAAATGAGGTTTTATGGAATGATATGAATTATGGTTATGTGCAGACACTTGGAATAAAACTGTTTCTGAGGAAATAAGAAGTTAAAATATTTGAAGTTTATAAAAAGCTCCAATTTGGAATTAAAACAAGCCTTTCCCTGCCTCCCTCCCTCCCACCCCCTTGGTCTCCTCTTGGCACTGGGAAAATCCTAACGATGATGGAAGTCAGAACGATGAGCAGTTGGCCGTGCCAGGGAAGTCTAGCAGATGCAGTGTGAAGAACTTGCTCCTCTTTAATTAAAGTGGGGATTAGAATCAGCTTATGGATGCTTCAGAAACCTCCTTTTCTCTCTCTATCAGAAAGACATCTCCCCCCCCTTCATTTTCTCAGGCACCTAGGACTCGGGATAGCTGAGCTTTTTAATATTCTTAGAATTAGATAAGTTTATACTGAATTCTGCTTCTTTCCAGATACTCCTTGTCAAAATAGTCTTTGTCAGTCTTCAAATATCTCTTTGCTCAAATTGCCATTTTCTGACTCAGAGAATTGCTTGGATCACTGTTGAATAACTAGTTGAATTGCTCATTACGAACAATTTTCTGGTAAATGTTTTTTATATTTGGGAGCCAATCCTGATTTCTGTGAATGCCCTAGTTATTTTTAGATACTTTACAAACAGTGGCTGTAGGTGTTTCACGGATTTTTCGTTTTGACTATTCCCTATTCATCCTTGATTCTTGATGTACACTGTTGGCCTCCTAAGATGTACTATATTTCCCCCTCTCTCCTTGATTAGATCATTGAAGCCTTTTTAAAGAGGGGCGTAATTAATAACGTTTAGTGAATAATCAAATGAAAAGGCAATTAATGAATAATGCACACCCTGCACAACTTCTCAGACATTGATCCTCTGTTAATTTTGTGCAATCTTTGGAATTCACATATATTTCCATTCATAAACTCCTGGCCACGTGCACGTGGGGCTCAAATGCTGCTGGCCAATGAATGGCAGCAGGGAAAAACCAGCGTATTTCTTCATAAAAAACCCCAAAATGTGGCTGTTTCATTGTTCCTGCTCTTCTTACTAGGCTTTGGTGGCTCAATTTTTCTATTCTCATCACCACCTGAAAGCATGGACCAAAGCAATGTGTTTTACAATGTGTTACCCAGTTGCTGGGTCTCTCCGTGTGCTGTACCCAAGTTCCAGGAACTTTGTGGTTACTGGTAAACCTGGGAAACAGCACTGGGATGGGAGCTGCCTGGGAGCCTCCAACTGTGTTTGTAGTTAACAATTGTCTTCTTGAATAGATGACTGGTTTTGATGGACCGTGGGTCTCTGCTTTGTGACACATGGAAGCTTTGCAGTTTTGGTGGTTGTTTTTTCTTTGTTATCCATTTCCTTTGCTGTGAAGTGGGTTGGAGAGCTGGAAAGGCTTAAAGTCTCTATGTGGAAAATGATGCCATACAAAATTTTTCATAGTCATGCAGGTTTGGAAGGGTTTACCTTTGCTTCCTTGGCTCCAGTAGGTCTCCTTCTAGCTCCTCTCCTAGGGGTCCTCTTAAACACTGTGGGACAGCTTTGTAGCTGGGTTGAAATGTGTCCTCTCATCCTGAGCTTCAGGACGTGACCACCAAGAGGACTATGATCTCTGCCCAGCATTTAAGGTTTTGGCACAGAAGGTGTGCAGCAAAAGTCAGAGTCTTCAAGAGGCTAAAATCATCATTCTGCATAGAAGGGGGTCTCGCTTCTGGTAACTGATGGGAAATATTGAGTGGAGAAGTCCTGCCCCACTTCTACTCTCCCTTCAGCCACTCAATATGCACAGCCCTGAATCCTTAAACCAGAGCATATGCAATTGATCAAAGGTTGGACACGTGTCTCCACTGCTCTCTGCCTTTGCAAACAGCAGTTCACCACTTCATGTCACTGCAGCTGTTTATGCAGTGAACATCTTCAATTCCTTGTGGAGGTTCAGGTACCTCCACCCAGCAAGTGGTCAGGACCCATGGCCCACTTCACATGCTAGAAGAAGCAGCATTGGGCTCTGCTGCTAGCATGAACCTCTCAGTGTTTGTTTTGCAGGATTTGAAGGATTATCATTTGGGGTGTAGCATGTGTGTGGTGCCTAATCTTTGTAGAGTATGTCAGAGGTGATCAGCAAACTAGGCTGAAGACAGGAAAGTTCTCCAGTTCTCAAGCCAGGGTAGAGGTATGTGGTGCAGCTCAGCACCCCAATTGCACCAGGACCAAGAGTAGACCCTGCTAGGCTCCATCCCAGAGCTGCTTCACATTGGGAAGTCAGCTACACATTTGAGGACCAAATTTTAAGCTTAGGAGTCCATGCAAAGCTTGGATTTTTGGGTGCTTTGAGGGACCTTGCACTGCGTATCTTGCTTGGGATGAGAGACACTGTTAAGGTATAAATGATATCTGTGATTCCTGGATTTAGCTGTTGTAATTTTTTTATGCTTCTATGCTGGCTTCCAAAGGGAAACTTGTATGGGTCTTTCTTCTCATAGCCTGTGGAACCCTCCAGACCTCAAACACATGGGGGAAAGTCTGTGTAAAACCAACGATGATGCCTTTTTCTTTCCTGCTTCTTTCAGATTCCCATATTTTTGTATTTTGGCTGAACACAGTACCAAAATAACCTTTTCATTTTGCTCAGCTGAGTTCCAAGACTTTGGAGTAAAGTTGTATAGAGCAATCCACTCTTCAATGATTTTATTAATTACATTGCAAGACTTTAACATCCAAATAAAATACATTTTGGAACTTTATTATTTGTGACTGATCCACGTAGTTTTACACATAGATTATAGTGAATTATGAATAGACATTTCACAGGTTTTTTACTTACCATGCTCATCTAAATGAACAATATGAATACAGTAAAATAATAATTAACAAGTAGGTTAAGTTTGTGGATTTTAACTGAAAATAAAAATAATGTTAGCATTACCAATGCTCTTAACTCATTTCCTTCCACTGCCCTGGAAGTTGTATGTGAGTGTATGCAAATATGTGTGAAGTACACACACACACACACAAGAGATACATATGCTAGTGTGTCAGGGGTTTTTGCTATTTTAGTTGTAATTCATAACTACTGAGCTACAGTTTATTATAAGGTTACTCAAGACAAACTGTTCCATTTCCTCTATTACCCAAACAGAATGGTTTATGGTCAGCCTGGTCAGGATCAAATTCAAATGGCCTCCGAGTTCAAAGGAATGGTGATGACTCGAGCAAACCATTTTTGTAATCTGTAAATTCCATTTGTACAAAAATAAATTGGCCAGAGCTTGTAATGGGTATGGCAGGATTTTGCAAGGTCAAGAGAAAAGAGTGTTATGTGTTTTGACTCTGTCTCAGGACAGACAGTGGATATTTGTAAATGGGTTCATGTTACATTGTTCTGAAAGTTTGAAGTTTTGGGGTTTTTTTAACCCCTCTTATTGTTTAATGTGGAAATGTGTGTGTGTGTGGCTGTGCCACTGGGTATAAAGTGGTATATATAGGTGGTATTTATAAGGGTGTGAAAGCCCTGAGCTAATCCCAGCTGAGTAACCTGGGGGCTTTCCAGTGGGCTGGTGTAGGGGGAGGCTCAGAGAAGGAGCTGTATGAGGATGGTTTGGTTCTTAGGTGAACATAGAGGTCTTCAGGAGCTGTGTCTGGGCAATTGACCAACGAGCCACTCCAGCACGAGGAACTGGATGGTGGGCTCCTTGCCTGAAGTGTGTTTCTGAGCTGGCTTTGTAGGAGCCAGCTTAGTCTGTACTGTTGTGTGCATACAAGAACATGAGTAAAAGCTGCTTTTACACCTACCAACCCTTCATTCACATACCTGTCCCACCTGTCTTACACATTATCTTTTCCCTTCTTCAAGTTCATCCCTCCCAACCCATGCCCATGTGCGCACACATTTCATTTCTCTAGCAGAAAAGCAAAAAAATCTCATTCCTACCTGTGTAAGCAAAGCTGTAAGTTTTTCTTTCTTCTTCTGTGACTTGTCTCAGATTTGGAATGGCCTTTCAGACACTGGTACCTCAGAAAGCCAGGGAGTAAAAGTGCCCATCACTTTATCTGGAAAACATAAAATCAGGATGCTGTAGAGAGAAGAATTCTCTCAGAAGGGCTTCTCAGAGAGAATCCTTACCACCCAGAAGGAAGTTGGCAGTTGAACAAAACCCTTTGTAAGGCCTGAATGTCTCTGACAGCCATCCTCACAAATATGGAGGAGAGTTCTCATTGCATTGCTTTAGACCACAAGGGCTCAAAATACAATTTTTAACATAAATGTATATCAACACAGAGGATAAAATCCTGAGCCCAACAGCAGGACCTCACTCAGGCACTCTGCCAGGATAAAGCTGCAAATGTTGTGTACAGGACAGAAACAGGAGAAGTGAAGAGTTGGAAACTGAACATGGGACTCTACTGCCCATTGTGATAAAACTAACCTCAAGAGGTGCAGTTCTTGTTCTTTTTTTGGTTTTCTTTAGTTCTGGGGTGGGGCTTTTTTGTTTGTTTCTGTTGTTGTTTATCTGTTTGTTTTGTTTGTGTTTTAACTCAGGATGTTTGAAGGAGAAGTTCTGCATTTTTACAGTAGTATAGGGGTTTGAGTCAAGATGCATTGTCAAGGGCTGGAAGTCAGATCCCTACTCCCATGCCTAAGCATGATGTTAATGATGCCCCCATTCCCACCCAAGGGACTTGAGTTGAGGGGCAGATCGAGCTGAGCTCTGCAGCTCTCCTCCACAAACACAGGGCAAGGCCTGGTGGAGCAGCTCATCCCTGAGGCCCTGGCCAGAGAGAGGTCTGACCCCACAAACAAATCAAAAAAGCAGTTTTCCAAGGGATAACCCTGTCAAATAAGTTTACATCAGTGGGTTATGAGTGCCTGGCTATTGGGTGCTGGTGAAGGAGCATGAGGGAGCAGCGTTTTGAACACAGCCTCCCAAACTTGCTCTCCTCTCACTTGAGGCACCTCTGTTCTTCTGCTTGCCTAGCTTATAGGAGAAACCCTTTGAGCTTGTCATGGTGATTGATGATTGCTGTTGTAACCTATCAGATTGTACAGGGTAGGTTGATATAAAATGTTCTTCTGAGAGCAGATAAGATACCTTCTTAAGGTGGCACTCATTCAGAGATGTTTTAAAAGTTGCACAAAGTCCACGGCAACGTAGAGTGATCTCAAACATATTTAGCAGGCACTGCTTTGTGAACTTAACACTGTTGCCTAGTTTATAATAATGCTCTACAAACCTGCAAAATCAAAGAAGCCTTGCAGTGCTACTATTGTTAGAAATAATCCAAATGAAATTCCACAAAAAAGTTTAGCTGACTGATTTCAGGCTTGCTGAGAAACTGTACAAGTAGATAAAAGAAAAAAGATGTTAACCTCTTGAAAAACTGCCTTTGTGCTTAGAAACGTTAGGATGCAGTTGACATGTTTTTAAGATTTCCAGGACCCGACCACTAGCATCCCACTGTAACTAATAATTATAGCTCTCTTTAGCTAAATAGTTGTATTTTTTTCTTTCAGCGGATTTAAAGAATGCCTTCACCCCAAGATATTTTGCATTCCACTAGCAAGGTTTCTGCCTGGGGTCTGTGAGGCTCAAAATTTCTTGAGATTGCTTAGACATGACCAGGATTCAGATCTTGTAAGGAAGGTACCAGCATGTGTGGCCTTTGCTGGAGCCAATGGAATCTAATGTGAGCTGAGCTAATGGAAGTTGACTTATCTCACTTTTTTCATCCCAACACCTAATGATAAATACATTAAGGATCTGCCCAAGATTAAAAAAGTGTGAAATATGCCTTCTAATTTATAATGCAGATTTTTGCATAACAGGATCAAAACTGTTAGCCTGTTGTGAATGTATGATCAGAGTAAAATAACAAGCATTTTAACCAGTTAACATGCAAGCTAATGTGACAAAAGCATTTTTACATTCCTGTACAGAGTGACTATCACCCTAAAAAACTCTAGGGAGGTAAAGGAAACAAAACAAAACTTCAATGATTTCCATAACAAAAATTCAACAACTGTGGCATACGGAGGGAGGCTTAGAAGGAAGAAGAAAAGGAGAAGGGATAAAGAAAGAGAGATGGCAAAAAAAAAAACAACACTAAAATTCAACAAAGACTGTTGTGTCAAGAAAACAATGGTGAAAAATTACTCATTTCTCAGGAGAACAATTGTAATGAGAATGGGAAACTGGTACTGAACCAATTCTCTTCTCAATCTTCAGATCTTAATCATGTGATCCTCTTAGGATGCCAGAATCTAGTTTTCCTGAAGGCCTGTATAAGCATGTTCAGTGGAAAATGTATCTATCAGCAGGTGTCTTTTAACTTTGTTTTGTCTTCCACATCAAATAAAGATTAGAAGAATGACATGAATTAGTTGATAAGTATTAGGAACACCAGGTGAAAAGCAGGAGGATTGTGTCACAGGAAGGTTTCTCACTTATCCACAGGCTGCAGCATTTAATTAGGGAGTTGGCCCAATTCTTCTGTTGGGGGGAATACAGCTCATTGAAAGCTCATCTTAAGAAAAAATGACCAAAGATTAAATTGTATATATAGAACCTTGAATTTGGGATGCAACATTAAGTCATAATGAGCTTAATTAATTAATTGCATGAAGGTCTGCGATGGGCAACTAAATATAACTGATGAGTTACAAAGCAAATAGTTTTGTTGGGAGCATCAGGTCATTCTCATTATTTCAGGAGGAGGAGTATGGCTCTGCACAGATAATTCTGGGGTGTTTTTCCTTGATGAGGCAGATGGATCACAATTTTGTTGTTTTGCATATCCAGCAGAAGGAAGAAGGAAATCCATGTGATTTTTGCTTTTCTGCAGACCTTCTGAATATTCCTCTCAGTCTTGTCTCCCCGTTAAATGGACAAGTTGGGTTCATTCATTGAGAAAGTGAATCAGTAAGGTGGATTTAAACACAATATTTGTTTTGGCTAATAACACAATAAGCAACTTTATTCCGTGTAAAACTTGTCATGATTGTTATACCAAAAAACAGGCCTTGAAAGATAAACAAAATACATAAAAAAAGAGATGGCAGGACATAAATATCTAACTGGAAACCATTACTGCCAAGTCTAACAGCGGGATATAGCAGCTTAGTGTACAAAGTGTTTCAAACTATAGAAGTATGATGGTAAGCCTGTTTTATTTTAGGAAGCAACAGTATTTTCATTGGGTACTGGATATCTTTACGTACTTGGATTTGAAAGGACTGAAGAGTTTCAAAACAAGAATAAAATCCGTATGTTATCATGCTACTGTAAAAAAAAATAAATTGTAAATAACCGTGTTGAATAGTGGTAGTAGTAAACCCATCATCTTTATGGGTCAGTTGTTGAAGTGGGTGAAGGATTTTTCCAACCACCTCACTGGCCCTAGCCTAGCAAAACTTTAGTGAGAAAACGTGGCATGCTGACCAATTTCCAAGAAAACTTGGTCACAGTTAGAACATGCAACCATGAATAAGAGCAGGATGCAGCTTTTCCTTAAAACATGTTTAATAAAGGCATTCCTGCTCCACCCACCAATTGGTATAAATATCTCTTATCCTCAGGGGTATTTTCTTCTGCTGAGGAGTGGCTGGTGCTGGGACCTCCATGGGTGGGGGTGTTTCTCCTGCTGAATGTGATCAATGAACTGAATTACAACCCCATTCCTGAGACTTTCAGCCTTCCTTTTTCAGTGATGCATAGTTGCTGCCATCCCTGACACTCCTCCAAAAATCTCTTCTATAAATAAGAGGATACCAGAGAGCTCTGACTTGGTTTCTTTCCCCCCCCCCCTTCCCCCCTTTTTTTTTTAACGGCTCTTCTGGGTCCCCAGTTGATTTTCTTCGCAAGGTTAGTTGCTAATACATTCCTAGCACCCATGCATTATTAATGCTCACTGCTCTCCAAGGTGGCAGTGACAAATAGGGAGCAAAATTCACTGACTAGTGGGGAATGTACTTTTTAGTCATGCTTGAATTTTTCAATCCATTCTGCTTGTTGAGGATTTTTCAGTGGAGGTACTGTAGCAAAATATGATTTTTTTTTTTAATACTTTTTTTTTTTCCCCTCCAATCTAAGAAGCACTCTAGTAACCAGTAGAAAGCTTATGAGTCAGGGCTTTTCCCAGGAGGCTTTGAGGGGGAGTAGAGCAAAAAGTACCTTTGATGTTTCCAGTAGCATGGAAGTCATTGTTTTTCCTCCCATGTAGTAAGTGGCAGTTTTGACTGCAAATCGACTATGCATGCAGTCAAGTAAATTATAATATTTTAACTAGGCTGTTCATGCCAGCTGTAGCATTCCCAGAAATAATACCAAGTGTGTATCATGAGAAACATTGATTTTTAATGTGCAGATTTGTTTCTTCAGATATAAAACTCTATTCATTTTGCAATATAAAGGAGCAATCTGTGAAATACATTCTTAGACCGTTATTGGTTACTATAAATCCCACTAGTAGTACTAGCACACTTGTTTAATTCAGAATTACTTCATTTAAAGTATGATTTTGTGCATGTGGTAGAGGTGCTGAAGATTTGGCAAATAACCTCTTTAGCATAACAAATAGCTGACTGTAAATATTAGGCTAATTCTTCCTAACATTTAATAGAGGGATAACTCACTGGGCAGAATAATGAATTCTTTACTAATGGCCGTATGGAGGGAGGATTAACACCTTCATACAGCCATCCAGAAATGTACTAAAAATATGCACGTGTCTATTTTGGTGATTCTTGATATCTGTCCAGCTCTGAACCATGTGCATAGTCTCAATCAGGCAGCTTTGGAGCAAGATTTGCTTCCAGGCTCTGGAGGGCCCAGGTATGCAGAGTGAAGAAGTCCTAGGCTAGAGCCAGGGAAGGCACAAGGTGTAGAGCAGAGTCCACAGCTCATATTCTCAGTCCCTCCACTGCCAACTCTGTGCCTTTTTAAGTGATAAAAACTTAAAAGTTGCCCCTAAGCTGGTTAGCCCCTTCCCCAAAATCACAAACAGGTCAGATGGGAAGTCCTAGAAGTAGCTGCTCCCTTGTCTTGCCCTCCCTTGCTCCCAGATGGTTACGAGAGGACAGGACTGGGATACAAGAGCAACTCAGTAGAAACTGACATGTGCTGTGGTGTGATGATGGGGTTTTTTGGCCAGATGTGACATCCTTAATATTAATTTATTTTTTTTCCCCCTCTGTGATAAACTGAGTATAAGGATTAATCTACCAAGCTTAGTGTGGTGCCTTCTCTTTCCTCCTTACCTGCAAGCTGGTTTACAGACTGGATTTCCAACCTCCTCTGGTAGCCTAAAACTGGCAGTTGATCTATAGGTGCAATTAGAATAAAGAGTAGCAGATGGGGAATGACAAAGATACCCATATTGGTAGCCTGGCACTTGAGACTACCCTTGGGTTTGAGTTTGTTATTGGAGCTGCTGCATCTACACTGAGGTCTGCAACTGTGAGTTTATGCAAAGGAAAAAGCTGTTATGGTGTAAGTGGGAGCTGAAATTATGTCACTTAGGAGGATGCATGGGGAACTAGAGACCAGTAATTTTGAAATAAGAGCAGGAAGGGGGTTATAATTTTTTATACTGATTCTCAAACATTAAAATGAGTTTGGGATGCGGGGAAAAAAAAAAAAAAAGCATTCTGCTATTCTTGCACATCAACCTAAACACAAACCCATCTTTGTACTTCTCAGAAAGGCTCTTCCCAGAAGGGGATTTTCTTTCCCGGTCCTCAGAAGTCTTATTTCTCAGTAAGTCCTTCACAAAGCTGTGTTTCTCCTGTGTTCCCCACTCTCTCAGCTTCCAGGTTGCCTGTCATCCCCACTCAACTACTCTTCCCACCCCATGACATCCTGCCAAGCACGGCTGTGAAATTGTGGGGAACCACAGCACGTGGGCAAGACTGTGAGGATGCATCAGGAGACATCAAAGTGCAGGGAGAAAAGGAGAAACCATGAAGGAAGTACTCGATTTTTGTGTGGTCTTTAAGAGTGTGGGGAAATTTCTGTACCTACATGAAAAGCTTTAAACTTTTCCCTAAGGCTGGTTCCTTTTTTTTCCTTCTGAGATACTTTCATGTATTCAGTGCAAAGCCACTTGTATCTTGAAACTCAATTTGGTGACAATGCCAGTGCATCCCTTCCCGTACTGATCTATCAGAAACAATTAAGAACTGCAAAGGCAAAAGAATCATGAGTATTTCAGCAAATTATATGTCACAGGAGTTGATAAGAACACAATACAAGATAAGGAGATGGGAGGAAAAGGTGAAGAGTAGAAAGTGAAGATGACAGAGAACAAGGGTGTGGAAATGAGGGGTGATAACTCAGGGAACATTATATTAGAAAGGGGTGGAAGTGTCAGAAAGGAACCAGAGAGCAGCAGATTGGCTTAAAAAAAAAAAAAGTGTGTTCAGGAGATGTTGATGGAATCCATCCAACATCTGAACAACTCAATGAATAGCAGACTGTTGAAACTAGATGAGACGCTAACTAATTTAGTTCAGGCTGTCAATAATTTAAATCAGAATGTTGCTGTATTCAGTGCTAATATGAAGACTCTGATTTCAGAAGCTTAAGGTTTTAAGAAGCTGAAATTAATCTGTGCCATCGTTTTCCAGTTGTTCTTCTTCAGAAATGTCATCGATTCAATATTATTGCTGTGTATCATTTTTAATGCTTAAAGATGTTGCTTGCATTTTTTAGCTATGACCTGTATTATCTGCTTCAGAGGGTGCTGTGGCAAAGGGTACAATTTATTTAATGCTGCAACAGTGTGACATACCATGTATAGTTCCTATAACTCCTCAATTCCATAGATTGCTGGTAGGAGGTGAAAATAAAATTGAAAGTCCTGTCTTTGGCAAAGCCCCCCTGGCTGCTCCCTTCCAATCTGCAGTGTCAGAAAACTCAAAACGAATCCTCTCATGTCTGTTGGCTTCATTTAGCAAACGTCTGTTCAGTTATCATAGATTAAAGGAAAATATTTATTTTTTTAAAAGCATTTTACTCATTTTGGAGATAGAGCAAATACGAGTTAAAGAGGAATTCAAAGTGGGATTTTTTTTTTCCCCCTTTAATTGTAATTTGTGTTCTGGGGACATTAATTAATGTAACAGCAGCAGAAAACAGTTTGTAGATGAGAGATTTTAGAAGGGGAAAAAAAAACAACTTTTCCCCCAGGATAAATGTCCACTAATAAAGAACAAAAACTACCCAGGAAACTTATTTAGTCTCAGCTATGTGCGTAGTAAGCATAGAAAAATCTTGTGTCCAGCAGTGAGCAGAAACTAGAGCATCACCATGCCAGTTCAGCACAAATCATGGTGTAACTTTTAAGGTATTGCTCTCAGTACCTTCAAAATATCTCCTCAGTAATTGTTCCAAAGCACAAGTCTATTAAATATGGCCTGTGTGTTAAAAATTCAGAAAGCAAAATACTAAAAGGAGGAAGAGCCAAAGGAAAGCACAAACAAGATGCTGAGGCACGAAGGTGTCAGAAAACTGCATTTTTTTGCTCTTCCTAGCTCAACCACCCCTCCTCCAAGACCCCCTGGGCTCTGACAGGAGTAGATCCCCGAGCAGTGGGACTCTGTTGTGGAATTCTGGTCTGATGAGGTCACCTGGAGTTTACTTGCTTTGTAGGGCAACGTTTCACTGTCAGGTTGGCGCCCGTTCGGATGCCGCGTTTCCCAGCATAAAGCCAGGAGCTGTATGTGCAGCAGATCCTCATTTCCAGCTGCATGGATGTGCCTGGAGTTTATTAGAAGTTCTGGAGAGCTAAAGCATTTAAATGAGACATAATGGAAGTTGGAAAACAAAGGTTATGAGGGAATGAAAAGCTGGAAGGCAAGAAAAGTAAGCGTTTGGATTTGTTTGCCTGCTTGGAGAGGTGTGAGCTGCTGCTTTTGTCTTTCCTCTGATGGCTTCAGTCTCCACTTTCAAAATAACAGTTTAACTCCCTAGTACTCTATTGCATTCAGCTATGTCAATGTCCTTCCTTTTCCATAGGTTTCCTACATACCTGTGGGATCTCCTAGTGCCTACGTGGGTTTATGTTGCATTTGTACTTAAGTCATTCCATCTTTCACTCAGGATGAATGCTAAAAGTGACTGTTCACATAAACCTCAGTGATGTGATCTTTGTTGCTCAGGAGGGAAAAGTTGCTAATATGCAGAAGGGATGGGTGATCTTTCTTGCTTCTCATGCGTGTTTCTGGATGTTAATGACTTGTTGGGTAGCTAAACTTGTAAGGTACTAGAATTGATATAAATGTGTACAGGGGTCCTTTTGCAATAAAACTGGTTATGACTTGATCCAAGTATTTAACAATTGGGGGGTGGAACCTTTAAGAACTGGGACAAACATCTAGCAAGGGCCACTTGGCTAGTTAATATACCAGGGGATCCATCAGTAGAGCTGGTCCTGCTCAGTCAGACCTTCTGCAGACAGTGGATGGGGATAAAGTCCCAGTGGTATGTGAAAGAAATCTGTTGGGAAAAAGTGTTTGGGTTTATCCTGCTTCAGGCAAGGGCAAACCTGTCCGGGGTGTTGCTTTTGCTCAGGGACATACATGGTGTGTAATGATGGAAGATGGTGAGGTTCAGTACGTACCTCAAGGAAATCTCATACTGGGGGAAAACTCTTAATTTATTAACTTATAGACTCTGTGTAAGAAAAAAACATCAGCAAAGAGCTTGCTCAAACCAAAACAGAAGTGTGTGCTGATATTTTTCCAAGGTGTGTGACATGCACACCAGGTGGGGATGAAGCCTCCTTTGGAGCTGAAGCTGCATATAGCTCATCCTCCAGAACATGTGTTATGGGCAGGAAATAAACCATTCTTTGGACAAATGTAGATTGTGTTCAGTACTTCCACTGCTTCGTGCATCTGCCCTGGGTACCACTGGGACCTGCTGCTCCCATCCATATGCCAGAACTAAGGGCTCTCTGACTGGTGCCCAATGCCATTAGGAGTGCCTCGTGTTTCATGTCACTCACAGTTCACTTGTAAGATCCATGGTGTGGCTTTCAGGTGTTTTTTTTGTTTTTGTTTTTTCCTTGCAGTGTGTAAAAGCCTGCTCTGTATTTGCCTGCAGGGAAATAAATAAATTCTTCACTGTGAGGGTGGCAAGACCACTGGCTCAGGCCCCCCAGAGAAGCTGTGGCTGCCCTATCTCTGGAAATGTTCAAGGCCAGGTTGGATAGGGCTGGGAGCAACCTGGTCTGGTGGGAGGTGACCCTGCCCATGGCAGGGGGGTTGGAACTAGGTGATCTTTAAGGTCCCTTCCAACCCAAACCACGGTACAATTCATATGATTCTATGAAATCAACCAGCACTGAGCTGCAGGCAGTTACAGCCATGTCAGCAGCTGTCTCTAGGTTTAGCCCGTGAGTCAGGATCTCTGACAAAGCCTCGCTGAAAAATGTGGGTTGGGATGACAGGATGAGGAAAACCCCAAATCCAAACCACTGGTTGGCTGAGTCACTGGTACAGGAACACAGGAGCCTAGTTCCTATAAGAACTTATTTATAAAAGAGGTGATAGTTTGGAGACACCTAAGTCACCCAGAAGACAAAAGAAGCAGGCAGAGGACAGGCTGCCGCGAGCACCGTGTTGAGTCGCTGCCGTACAGCAGTCAGCAGTAAATACATCCTCTCACTTTCCCAGAGAGTTTGGTTGTTCTTTGTTTTTCCTTCTGCTGAATATAATAAAGTTTTGCTGCTCTGGCCTAATCTCTTTTATGAAGAGCAATTTATCTTACTCCTTCTGTCTTTATCACATCAGGGGGACAGGTGAAGTAGCTGAATTTCCAAAGGCAGCAGCGATGCGCATCATGTATCATAGGCCATGACCTATTCCAGGCTCTGAATTTCTCATTTGTACCAGCACATACATAGCTGTAGCCTTATTTTTCAAAGGCACTTTACTGTACACATACAATTATTTAAACAATTTACACTTAATTCAATTTTACACTGACAAATCTCTTGAAATCCTTTGTATCCATAGATCAAAACAGTCTACCAAAGGAAAAAATCTATACTAGCAGCCTAAAATGTTAGTGCTTCCAGTAGAAAATAATGCTATATTCTCCAGAACTCCTACAGTGATTTGAAAGACTGCTGAAAAAAAAAAAAATTTCAAATACTGTTCTATTGATGATCAGATTAAGAAACAAAATGGTATGGATTAATAATGGGAGAGGTGAGATGGGCCAGATTTTTCGTAGGCTGAATTCAGCAGTTAAAGGAATATTAAATCACCTATTTTTAATTTTTTTTTAAACCATTGTTTTGTCTTGCAAAACACTACACAGGTTTTTAATCCACGTATGAATTTAGACTTAAAGAGGTGAGATTCAGGTTGGACATTAAGAAGAAATTCTTTCGTGTGAGGGTGGTGAGATACTGGTTGCCCAAGGAAGTTGTGGAGGCCCCGTCCCTGGAAGTGTTCAAGGCCAGGTTGGATGGGGCTCTGAGCAACCTGGTCTGGTGGGAAGTGTCTCTGCCAATATAGGGGGATTGGATCTAAGATTGTCTTTAAGGTCCCTTCCAACCATTCTGTGATTTTATGATTATTGAAAATTACTGCTTCTTGGCTTTGTCCACTGGAGATTGTTGTTGGATTTTAGATCAGTCTGCATTTAGTCAAGTCCTGTTGAGGAGATGTTGTACTGTTGGTAGTGTATGGTCAAACATCCCTTTTCAAGCTGGATTACTTGCTTAACAGGCAGCGTGGGTTCTCTCCTGCCCCATCTCAGCATTTTGTATTGATGTTGAACCATTTTGAAAGAAATGTTACAAAATCTAAAGTATCCAACATTAAACTAATAGCTTGGCTATTAGTTTTACCAGAGGAGAAAAAAATCACTATTGACAGCTTCCCTAGACTTCAGGTAGTGCAAACTAGTGTGGCTGCCTTGTGTGTGTGAGCTGAATCACCATGAATCCAAATTAAATTGCCATTTATGTCTCGTGAAACTTAGTGAAGCCCAAAGACATGCTAATGCAGGCCAGAAATCTGCCATGCCAAGTTCCATTTGGGAGATATTTTTTTCAGATGTGAGCTACACTCCCGTGAACCAGGATTTATAGCAGAAATGCTGACAGACAATATTGGTGATACTGTTCTAATTTATTTGCGTTGAATGGTTTTTTCATCTCTTTCCCTTTTAATGATCTAAGTCTTTTTGCATCTGGCAGTATGTTTCCTTGCTGTTTACCTTTCCTGCCAAAGCAGTATCATCCATCTATGACTATGCTTTTCTTGGTTTCTTGCTCTCTGTCTTTAATTCTTGGAGCCAATTTTCCATTTTTTCTAGGTCTCCTGTACCTCTGATGTTGCCATTAACTTCTAAAGTGGAACCCTGTCAAAAATGCTTTCAAGATGCAATTTTTTTGTTATGAAATATGCAGTTATATCCTGGTATATTTTTATTATAAATGCTGAAATAACCCACAACATAGTTGGCATTTGCTATATTAAAAAAAAAGTAAAAATAGTAAGAAGCCTGATCTCTTAGATACTGAAGGAGCGTTTTGTGCTGCCTCTGCCAGGTGACACCATCAGGCATTTCTGCCACTTTGGGGGTGCTCAAGAACTCTTTGTGCTCACTTCACCAACCACAGGAGCACTAGAAGACATTGATAGTCCAAAGGAGCATGTTAGGAATTTGAATCTCTTGTCTAGCTATCTATAAAGCTATAAAGTGATGATTATGTAATTCAGTGACATTTACATTTTTGGAACATAGAATCATATAATGTCTTGGGTTGCAAGGGACCTCTAAAGGTCATCTAGTCCACCCTCCTACCAATAAGCAGGGACATCTCACACTAGAACAGATTGCTCAGAGCCCCATCAAGCCTGACCTTGAATGTCTCCAGGGATGGGGCCTCTTACCACCTCTATAGGCAACCTGTTCCAGTGCTTCACCACCCTCATATTAAACAACTTTTTCCCAGTGTCCAACCTAAATTTACCCTTCTCTAGCTTAAAACCATTACCCCTTGTCCTGTCATTACATGCTCTTCCTCAGCCTTCTTATAGGCCCCTTTCAGGTCGCTATAAGGTCCCCCCAGAGTCTTCTCTTCTTCAGGTTGAACAGCCCCAACTCCCTCAGCCTGTCTTCATACAAGAGGTGCTCCAGCCCTCTGATCATTTCTGTTTCCCTCCTCTGGACACGCTCCAACAGGGCCACATCCTTCTTGTGTTGGGGGCTCCAGAGCTGGACCCAGTACTCCAGGTGAGGTCTTGCCAGGGCAGAGCAGAAGGGCAGCATCACCGCTGTGCATCTGCTGGCCACACTTCTTTTGATGCAGCCTGGTGCAGTTGGCCTTCTGGGCTGCAGTTGCACATTGGTGGCTCATGTCCAGCTTTGGATCCACTAGTACCCCCAGGTCTTTTTCCACAGGGCTGGTCTGTAGCATGCCTTCCCCCAGCCTGTATTGATATCTTTGGTTGCCCACTGCCATCACACTTTGTAGGAGCAGTAATAACTCTTCAACCTGGGATTAGACAATGGCCTCTCAGAGGGACGTCTCACACAGGCACCTCCTCGGTTGATTTTACCACCTCTTTAGTTGGATGGAGTAAGGGCTGGGGGACATGAGGAGGACAACCCAAGCTGGAGGCCTGCAACACACAACCAGGGCTGGCTTTGTCACTGTCCTGCCAGGTAACACGCAGGTCTTCTCCAACACAGCATGGACAACTGGCCATGCCCAGCTCCTGGCATTCTCAGAAATGACAAATTTTTATTCAGCTTTAATAAAAAGCAATGACCTGAAATAAAAGCATGAATTACAGGTAGTTAAGAGAGTGGGTAATGGGCCTGAATAAGCCTCTTTGGTTTTAAGACTCTGTGACCCAAACTGAGTCAGGCATTTTAAATTGGCCTTTTTTCTGCCTTTAGTTTGCATGAATCATGGTGTTTTTTCCCCTCTGTTATTCTCAAGTATTGGCCACTTCTAGTTGGACACAACTCTCATAGACAAGCCCTTAATTTAACAGCTCATTCACACTCCTTCATTTAAATAAAGATTATAAAGGAAACTGTAATCCTACTGATTTGCAAATTGAACTGTTTTGTAGATGTTATTTAAACAGTGCCACTACGACTGTCTTTCATGAGAAACATGGTACAGTGAGAGAGATCAAAGATTCACAAGGAAGCTCTTTTTTTGAAAGCTGATGCTCCTGGCTTCTTTAATTGAAAAATTTTCTTTACAAGAACAGACCTTCAAGCACTCTGGCTGCTGCCACGAGCCTTATCATTACAGAGTTGTTACTTCCTCCTTTAAGGGACTGAGCTGGAGATTAATGGAAGACTCTGCTGGCACTTTAGGATGAACTTTGTCTATTTTCAGTAAACTGTACAAATACTAAACCACAGGTGATTATTGATGGCCTCAGATTGAAAATAAATAAATGCACACACACACAACCCCCACACACACCCCCTATTTTTTCAGCTCAGAGGCAGTGTTTCCTAATTTCCTGGGATCTCACAGTACTGAAATGCATTTTCTCCTAACTGAGGATGGATTTAATGAGGATGAAAGGGAAGAGGAGTAGTGCTGGCTTCATTTTTGGGGTGATAACTGTGCATGGGGGAGTTTCTCCTAGGGCTGACTGGTTTGCCAAGGGACCCCAAGGTGTAAGAGATACTCTAGTTCTGGCTTTGGCACAATTTGCCCGTTAGAAAGGTGTTCAAAAAAGCTCTGATGTCTCGTAAAGCTACAACTGTGGTGCTGGAGTGCTGTGGAATGAAAGGTGGTGTTCACCATAAGACAGTAAAGAAGTTTAATTTCTTTAAGCATTTGGCTTAATTTTTTTTTTGTTGAATTAGAAATCATGCCTCAGCCTTGATGCTCCACAAGAGATGAATGTAGCTGAGCTCAGTCCATCAGTCATCAAACATGTCTGATGATTTTGTCAAATGAGAAAACGGGCAGCAAGCGGCTGCCTTTTAAAGTAGAAAACCAGTTTATATGTGGCCTGTGGATTTTAAGGGTACAACAGAGCATTTATCAAGTAATGGATTTATAGACTTGGGTCATGGAAGCCTTTTGGCTTCAACTGGCAGAAGGCAGCCCTTGAATATTAACAACTATCTATACTTGTGTAGGCTGAACTTAACTACAGAAACCCATCAGTATTTATGGCTCATGTGCTGCCACCTGAAGTTAGAGTCCACGGCCGTAAGTGAGAGCCTGATTTGGCATTAAGTACAACCAGTTTTCACTATCACTTAGGCTTGGTCATACAATAGCTATACATTTGAGTGCTGCCACTGTTCTGTGAAGAACCCAGCACCAGCTTAGGTGCTAAAACCTGGCTGTTAACGTTTGATAGCTTGTAAATAGTCTCAACCTTTGCACTTAGCATACTCCAGGATTTACCCTCCAAGGTGTTACATTCTCAGAACGTACTGTGAAACAAAAAGAGGAGGATTCAGAGGATAAAATGGAAGCTTGCTGCTGTTATTAATTTTAACCTTACATTGTCTGTATCTGAACTGAAATTGAAAGTCAAAGCTGCTTTTGGCAAGAGCTGCAGGCAGTACAGCTGGGCCAGGCTGCATTGCTCTGAATTCAGCTCTGCATCACTGGTGCACTTCAAACCTGCTGAAGTAGAACTGTGCCGGGTTGCTCTCTACTGCTCTGTGTGAGCTGATTCCTGACCCCTTCCCTCCCCCCTTTCGGAGGGCAGATTTAGGCTAATTGGCCTCCTTCATTACCATCAGGTGAACAGTCTTTAAATTCCAGGCAAGAGTGAGCTCCATCATTAGAAATGTCCTAACTCTGCTCCTGCCAGTGGGGAGGCAGGTGTGAGAAAACCCACTTTTAACCCTCCATGGTTTGCGATTAATTGCACTAGAGGACTTGATTAAGACAGTACAGTGTTAAATTGAATTTGCATGTTGTGCAATAGGAACTTCAGTAGTTTTCTCTGTAGTAGCACTTTTTTTTTTTTCCTGGGAACACAAGTGCCACATTAATGGCTGTGTTCAACAAAAAACTTCTGAGTGGGCCTCTCTGGCAAGAAACAGTCACATAGATTGCATTACATTGTGTGCCAGTGAGGAAGGTACATGTAGAAAGAAGTTTATATGTCATGAGTGAGGCTTTTATGTATTTATATCACCTCCTACATCAAGCTACCCAGGCCAAACTCCCCTGCAGAGGCAGTTCTGGGCACCTCGCTATGCACATGGAGAGACAGAGCAGACAGGGAGGGCAGAACATCTTTTTAACTCAAGGTACCCTTATTCTAGTCTAGCTAACAAGGTATCTCAGGAGCATGGTGTAGTAAATGAGAACGGACTTTGAAGTCAGGCAGAGTAGCTGGGATTCCCCCTCTCCAACAGTGCTGTGACTAATTTTCCAACCCAGTTGAAGACTGGAAAGTTAAACAAGGAAGCATAATTGCAGCAATGGAGGAAAAACATAACCAAAGCTGTAGGAGGGGACTAGGGTGAGGCTCAGTTCGTTGTGCTCAGGAAGTGCTTTAAGATGCTCATTAGAAAGGTGTGCTCATACACAGAGACAGCAGAGGCCTGGGCTGAGCAGATGTCTTCCCCAGTTGCCAGAATACCAGTCTGTATGGCAGTAGATCCAAACCCACCCCCTTCCTGGATTTATTAACTGAGTAATTAACAATACAACACTTACCTCGACTCAGTTGTTCCTCCCAAGCTTGTTTTCCTCCACATAACTTCATGCGCCGTCTGCGGTGCTGATAAGGTTGCCATGATAAACAGCAAGAAATTAAACTGCTGCTGGAAATCCGTTGGTGACCTGAAATACCAAGGGACCTCCTTCCTGGCCCGTGTGATTTTTTTGCTCATCAGTTCCTAACCCAAGGCCCTGGCTGTCTGGCAGTGCTGGTCCCCAGGGATGGAAGCAGAGGTTGACCATGTCCTCTGCCTGCCTGTCACCACGGCTGTTTCTCCCTGCAGGATCCCCAAGCCTGAATTTGCACTCAACCTTTTATTTCTTAACAAGGTCTGGAAAGAAGGGTGAAGGAAGTCAGGTGCATTGGTCTGTGGTGTTCCTTCCCAATTAAAACAAGCTTTTTGTGTGTCCAGTGCTCATCTGTGTCCCTTCAGCTCAGAGGTACCCACTGCTCGTGGGACTTTGTAATCACAGCATTCCCTGTTAGTTACCTATGTGTGCCAAGACACAAAACCTCCTTAAGATTCTTACTTGCCTCCTAAGTTTTGGCCAGCAGAGGTTTGTTTTTCAGATAAATGGTTGCTATACAGCTCATTCTCACAAATCACTGCTCCCGACTTCCTGGTTGGCCGAAAATGGGTGGAGGATGCAAACTGAACTGATAGTAGGATGCCAGTGGGTGGATGTGGAGGCAACATCTGTACGTCTGATCTCATGTGCTGATCTCGTGTACTGGCAGGGACGTGCATGACACTTTGTTATTCCAGAAATATCTCAAGGACATAAAATTCCGACAGCTGGAACCTGGGCTGGAGTGTGTGTGTTATAAAAGTGCTCTCTCCTGCAGCTACTCTGGGGCTTTCTGGCATTAACAGAAAGGGAAAAAATGCCCTTACTTTTTCTTCATTTAACTTGGTGTGCACCATGGGTGTGTGTAATGCATGAAAAGGATGTAAGCATCGATGTGTGCATCCATACAATGTCTATGTATGTGTACATAGGTCCCATATTTTACTGCAGCTGGATGGTTGTAGACATTACCTGAGAGTGAGACAAACAAAACTTTCCTTTATGTGGGTGAAAGACTATTCCACCTGGAACAAAAGCACTGCCAAAAAGGAAAACACACTATTGGCCATGTGAGTTAGATGGCCCCCATCCATGACTATGGTTCAATTGCTCTGCACTCTTCCAGCACCTGGAAAAGCAGCTTGCCAGTCTTCCTCCTGCCTAAAGGGAAGAAAAAACCCTTCAAGTGCCTGGGCAGTAAACAGCATGGATTTCTAAAACAGAAATCCTGACAAAAGCTCCTTGTATTTATATTTAAGTACAGAGGGAAAATGCAGTAGCTGTAATACATTTGGATTTCAGTAATGCTTTTTGTGCCTTGACGCTCAATATTTACTTCAAAAATCACTTGGGTTGAAAGCTGGGAGATTGACTGTGCACACACAAGTAACAGAACAGGGGAGTGTGTGAACAGGAATGGTAATAGCAAAGTTAACACAGCGATCTGAGGTGGGTCTGGTGGTATTTAAGGTTTTCATTATCTGGACTTTCCTGCAGTGACATTTTCCAAAAATCCAAATCTGAGTACATGGAGAAATTAGTTAAATAAGGAAGACAATCCAATAGTCATCTTGTGCTTCTCACATCCTTTAAAACCCTGCCTGCCTTCAGCTCTGTCTCTTCTGCTGCCCTAACCACTCTTCTGCACTTTGTAATTTGGAAAACACTGATGTCATTGGGAGCAATTAACAGCAACAGTCACAGTGCTGCAGTTCATGCAAGCTGTTGTGCTTTTTGTACCAGTAGAGCCTTTAACCAGGAATTTCCACATTGTTCTTTTTTTTTTTAATTTTGTTGTTTGTTTGTGTTAATTACATTTCCATATTGTGGAGGGGTGGCTCTGTAGAGGCTGTCAGAAATAAAGCCTTGCCAAGGTCCCCTTCTCCCCACCACCACCCTGGAGAGCCAGGATAACGAGTGGGAAGGAGCTGGGAACAGAGCCTCTAGGGGGAAAAGCTGGGAGCATTGCTGCATCTGACCAGAGAAAAAGGACTTTTTCTGAGCTGCCTGGAGGAGACATGACCATGCTGATGGCCCAAGCAGCTGGGAGGGATGTTTCTGGCCTTGCAACATGGGAATCAGAAAGCTGTCTTGACCTGAGCCCCCGGTGTGAGAGGAAAGAAGTTATTAATAGGAAAATACTGAGCTTTCTGCAAAGACTTTGCTCCTCTGAGGTGCCAGTGACAGATACCTTGTGGGATTTTGTGCGTGAGATGGTGCTTTTGTGATGGGAAAAAAAAAAAAAGGAGAGTTATTTTAATATAGGTTACACTGTGATAAAAGTTTGAGAAGCCTCAGCTGAATCAGTTTTCCAAAGCCTTGCTATCCCACTAGCTTGGCTTTTTCTGGTGATAAATACTCCAAGCTGAAGTTGGAAGGGTCACCTAAGTGGACGACTTCTTTGCAACTGTTGGCATATTCCACCTTAGAATGGCTCTGCAGTGCTGACCAGCTGCTCACAGCTGGGTCTGCTGGTGCCAAGAGTTAAACTGGCAGAGACGCTGACCCCACCATTTCCAAGTAGGCAGTTATGATTGAAAATATACTTGCCCTTTAATACCACAAGAGCCCCAAAGTCTTTGTTCTTAATTCACTGGGAATTTAACTAAAAAACCAAACAAAACTCCAGTGCTACCAGAGAGAGATTTTGGGGTGGGGTAAGCTATTGAGGCTTTCTCTAGCACTCCTTCAGTGCTTACATTCTCTCCCCATCAGCTGAGTCACGGATGCTCTTTCTGCAGCAACCTTGTTTACCTCTATTCCTTATTCCTTCCTTATTTCTTCCAAATGTCAACAACATTAGAACCATTATAATCATAATAAACTGTGATCCTATGCACCAAATCAAAGAATGAAGTCTGGCTCTGTACAAAAAAGAAAGGTCTAAGACCACGTCGTGCTTTAGTTGCACAATCGAGATTCTCATAAAATGCTTTAATATCCTTTTTGGTTTTTTTCTCATGTTGCTTTTTTCTTTCCTTTTTTCCCCCACTTCTTTCTGGTTTTAGTTTGGTTGTTTTTTTTTTGCTTTCGTATAATTAACATGGAAGTGACTGTTTTGTTTGAGTAGTATTTGGCTTTTAGAAGAAAAAAAAAATGATACAACTAGCCTGCTGTGACAGAAAAGGGTTGAATTGGTATTTAAATGAGGACAATTTCTGCAGCTCTTTTTGACTATTAGATGAGATGCAGTTTAATTTTCATTGCTCTAAATTAGTCCTGAAGGAGGAGGCCCTCCTTTAAAGGCAAGGCTGATAATGAAACTCAGGGACCGATTCTGGGCTGGTATCAATGTACACTAATTGCACTGAGGAGCTGCCCCCCGGTTTTTGGAGGAGTCTTGTTTGGTTCTTAAAGCTCTCATAGAAAAAAACAGAATCACAGAATCACCAAGGCTGGAAAAGACCTTTTTAAAATCATCAAGCCCAGCCTATGACCAACACCACCATACTGTCTAGACCATGGCACTAAGTGCCACATCCAGCCTTGCCTTGAACACATCCAGGGATGGTGCCTTCACCACTTCCCTGGGAAGTCCATTCCAACGTTTAATCACCCTCTCCATGAGGAAGTACTTCCTAAAAAAGTACTTCCTAAAAAGAAAAGCCTCATAAGGCAGGAGTGAGTCCAAAGAAATTACATAAGTCATTAAGAGTGGAATGAATTGTTTCCTGTGATCTGCAGAGAGCCAAGAGGCTGTTCCTGCTGGCGCCGTGCTGGGGCTCTGCCATCTTGGTGATCTCCCCATGCTTGACAGTTACCTGCTGTCCACGCAGAAGTGTGGGAGAGCTAAAGCAAAGCTGGGCAAAACCCAAAAGGGAGGAGACTTGGATATCTGGTATTTATCCTTCTTTGAAACAAAATTAGCTCCCTTGATTGCGGTGCGGTGCGAGCTCTTATTCCATCTGCGCTCGAAAGCAAGGTGGGTCTGTGCTGCTTGTAATGGCTGGTGGCTCCTGTCCAAGGCAGGCGTTGGGCATCCAGACCCTTTTCATGGTGACATTGTATGTCCTAAAAGGCACCAGGAAGGATTAGAATCTGGAAGTAGCCCATATTTGCAGCTGCACTATTGTGATGTGCAGTTATAGGTTCCTGCCGCCTTATGAATTCGTACATTTTATCACAGTGAACCAGCTTTTCCATTCCAGGTAGTAGATAATAAATAGCTCCTACATCAAATAGTACAGGGAAATAATGAGTAGAAACAGCAAAAGAGTATCAGTTAAATCACAGAATCAAAGTTTTTAGATGTCAACAAACAACCAGAAAGTCTAAAAATTGCTGTAAGGAATGTATCAGTTCCTCTTGAGCTGTCCATCTACATCAGATCAATAGCCCTTCCAAGCATGGGACATTCAGGCTTTCAGCTTGAGAAATTGAAGTTCTCAAAATAAGTCAGGGTTGTAACACAAGTCCATCATTGTGTGTCACAGAAATGAAATGAGTTGTCTCCTGTTCGATTGATGACTGACATAAAGCTGGGAGGAAGAAAGGGGAAAATAAACGAGACATGGGTGGTTGTTTGGGTTGGTGTTTTGGGTTTTTTTTTGAAAAGTTGTTATGAACACTCTGTCAAAAAGTTTACACTAAGGGATCTGCTTTCATTTTCATGTACATGCCTCCTTCCCATTACCAGTAATGGGAGTTAGATGGTGAGGGGTGGGAGGAGGGATGTGCAGGGCTCTGCAGTACCACTGCTGCTCAGAGGGAGCTCAGGATATAAGGAAAACATGTAGATTGAGCATTTCTTACAAGAAAAAAGATGGCCAGGGACTATAGAATATGATACTTATAATTTAGCTCTTGGTAATGACAAATGAGTCAATAAGCAGTTTTTTGGCCTGTTAAAAATACATAGACTGCTGGAGTGTAGCAGGCAGAAGCACACATCTGAATCCAGTTGTGTGTTCAAGCCCTTAGTACAGGATCCAGGGCAAGTCTGGGAAATGAATGCACATTCACACTCCCAATAGGAACCAGGTACAAAAATTTGGCTGGAGATGTAAGTTCAGGCTTCAATCGATCTTAAAATGGGGAGGTTGCAGTTGACAGGTCCAGGGCTGGGCCTACAGATGTTCCACTGACATTCAAAACAGCAGTGCTGAAATTAATATGGCTCCTCCTGTCAGCTCTGCTCTCTGAAATAATGCCCATGAAGAATGATCTGCAAATTTTTTTTAGTTTTATCAGTTAAAAAGGCTCCTACAGTGCCTACAAACAGGCTAACAAAATCAATGCCTGATGCAGTTACTAGCTGAGCAGCTTGTTGATGTTAAAGGAAATAACTTTGTTACCCAAAGTACAAGTGCTTCTCTATTATCCAGGCTTTCAAAGTGATTGAGCCTGAAATGTATTCTACTAGTATATAGCTACCCCTGCTACCTTGGAGACCGGGCAGTTTCAATACATTAAATATAGAAACTACAGTTTCCATTGCCTAGAGTGATAAAAATGGAGACAGAAACAACGTGGTTGCGCTTAGGTACATGCTAGGAAATAGTGAAACTGTCTTCCTAAGCTTCTCAAAAAGTGGTGATTCCTTGTTTGATTGTTTTTTATGGAAACGATGGGTTTGGGTTCTCATAGGGTAGTAAGAGCAGCCTGCTTACTGGAGCAGGACACTGAAAGGGAAGGGCTGTGCTGCTTGAATTCCAGGTACTGGAGCCTTCAGGGATGTTGTCTAACTTCTTGGAGCCTCAGGAGATTGGTCTGTGGGGAGGGCTTTAGCAATCACACCTGGTAAGGTGAGCTGTAGCAGGACCTGTCTGTGAAGGTTTTGAATCCCATCTGAATCAGAACAGGGAGGTTTGAACCAGATGGTAAGACAGTTCCTAGCAGTAGCTGGGTAGGCAGTGCTTGTTGTCTGTAGGGATCCATGAAAAGGGAGTTTCAGAGTTTCTTGCATGGAAAAGCATGTTTGCAAAACATGAAGGGCACCTAGAAATTATAATATTCAAAATAAGTTTAAAAAAATTAAGAAATTATATAAAAAACTCTTAGAAAAGTTAAGGTCAAGAACATAAATTTGGTCAGATTTAATAGATCGCATTCAACAAAACATGATGACATAGAAGTGAAACAACATCTTTTTTTTCTTTTTTTGCAAACGTGTTTGAATGACGTTTGAGGTGTAAAATATTTCAAATTAAAAAATCAAAAGGATTGGTTATGGAAGCAGTCATACATTATGCTTTTCTTTTTTTCAAATGCTGCTCCTCTTGCTACCCCCCTCCTCCTTTTCTAAAGTTCACATTATTAACTGTAGGTTGGCAAAGAATTTTACTGATATAAAATCGGGGGGGTTTACTGGTATCATTTGAAAGAAAACTGCCTATAATGGGCTAGATAAACTTCCCAGTAAGAGCAGGTGTGTCTTGGGAAAAATGACCTTACTAGATCCTTTCAGTCTCATTTTGTCTATGATTCTGTTTTAACTACCAAAACAAACTGCATGTTCCTTCAGAATTCCTGTTCTCACGTGCATATAAGAGATATTTTATAGAAAGGAGTTTTTAGCTGAGCAAAAATGCATCGTAGATCTGCTATCAGCTGTCATTGGAAAGACATTGCCTGTTTGCTTGGTTTTTCCCCATGTGAAGTCATACAAGAAATAATGCCTTCTGGGGCAATACATAGAAAAAGATAAACAATTGGAAGGGCCTTCAATCTTGTCATTCCCTTGTGTAACAGCCTGATAGTCGGCCCCTGTCAGGGAAAGCTCAGTGCTCCCAGGACACTTAACTCCTACCGACCTGAAGCCTAAATTATACCTGGGAGACCCTGGCAGCTTTCCACATGGATATAAGTAACAGTAAAAATAAGTCTGTTGGGAACCTTGTGCCTTTTGCAGGCCTTATGCCAGCTCTGATGTGGGATACTCAAGGTCTTTGTATCCCTGGGCTGGTACCTCGCGGAGTTATTTCTGCCTGTGAAGTACGGGTACAAACACCACACGTGGTGCCCCCCAGCACGCAACAGAGAATCAGACCATTATGTCTAAAGAGGAGGATGTATTCATGGTTTTCTCATGCTTGCCATGATCGGCTGCTTATTTCTGAGCTGTTCAGCTACAGATTTTCTGCGTTCGTCTTCAGACACCGCAGAAGAAGAACAGCTGGGAAATCAGTGAAGCAGCAGAGCAGGGTGGTTACAATAGGGGGGAAAAAAAACCTCATTGAAAGAAAACTGTCCAAGGCAGCCCCATGGTGCCCTTTCACACTGAGACACTGTCCCAGGGAGCCCCCTGGGAAATGGCAAGACATATTTTTCCCTGATAACAATGTAAAAAAGCACAAAAGTCCACATGGCAGCTCGCTGTGTTGCTTTAGGAAAGTGATAGGGTGAGAGTGTGCGCTCTGCCGGGGTTTCATAAAGCTGCACTCCTCTTGAGGTGGGGAAAAAATAAACACAAATAAATAAAAGCCTAGTACAAAAGATGGCTAGTGTCTCAGAGAGGACTTGTTTGTTAACTACTGATGAGATCTTGTGTACAGTCATGCTGCCCTGAGGAGTTTATAATACCAGAGCCTGAGCCTGCAACGTTTCCTAAGTAGTGCTGTGAATAGCCTTGTGGGACCACAGTAATTGAGGGAACTGTGTTACTTCTGGACTAGATCATGCCACTCTTACATCAGGCATTAAGCACTTACAAGAGCAGCCCCGTTCACTTTACTGATGGCTTTTAGTCTGGAAAAATGTATTGTAATAACCCAAGTTACTTACCTACCCTTGAAAACTCGGGATACTCACTCAGGACAGAATGGAAAAATGCGAGGAGGTTAGCAGAGATAGTGAACAACAAATGGACTATATATTAAGCTAATCTCTCCTGGTATTTTTTCTCCCACTTCCAGACAATCAAGCCCAGTTTTGCAAGTGACTGCCAAAAGGCAATGCTACTGTGTGTGCGAGTAGCTTTAGCTCTCCAATAAACAGTTATGGGTTCCAGCTAAATCCAGCCCCCTATAATGTTACGCTCCACCGTGGACTTGCCTCCAAACCCCTCCTGCTTTGACAAAAAAAAAAAAATGCACTGATGCCTGGACCCCTGAGGTTGACCAGGACTGCTCCATCCTGAGCAGGGGTCTATTTCCCATATTAAAAGTCAGCTTCTTGGCAGAGGAGTGCTGAGCGTGGAAATCCATTAGGCTTGCCTATGTGCTGATGAAATCCTAGCCCCTTGTAATCTGCTATCTCATACATTCTCTTTTGAAAAAAAAAATCATTCACGGCAATGGTGCCACCACTCTTGTAGCCTTGGACACTCTGGTACTAAACAATTGATCTCATTTATAAGACTTTTGAGAAGATATTCTGGGCAGAATTCACCTATAATCAGACTCCACAGTGCAATTCCAGATGTGCATCTGGGTAGCGCCTCGAGAAAGGTTTGCCACTGTGCAGAGAAAAGGGCAATAGTTCTGTGCTTGCAGAGAGCCAGCAGAAGGGCATGGAGCTCTTAAGCCTCAGGAAGAGCCCTGAGTTCAAGTCTTCTCCTCAGTGCCTTCAGTGTTTGCTCAGTCTAGAATAACCTTTGGGGAAGAGAGGGCAAATATTTACAAGTAGTTCCAAGACGTTTTTACAAATCATCATGTTGCTAATTTGGAAATAGTTATTTGTATTCTTTGTATTTTTTTCTCTTTGCCCTCAAAGGTTACTGAGGTCAGAGTTCTGCACAGTTCCCTGTGTGTTTGGAACCCTGAGTCTCTGCGGTGTGATGTTAAAAAGACATCTTTGGGGGGTTGTGGACCATGTGTATTTTATTCACATTGATCTCCTGATTAAACCTTGTTTTAAATGATTTATTGCAGCTGTTAAGACAATGGCAACTTTATTGGTGATTGCAATTCGGTGTTCCTCCAGGAGTATTTTACTGATAAAAAGATATGTACACAATGGTCATATCTTTTCAGGAGCCAGAATCTAGATCACTTGTAAGATAAATTGAGAGAGGGGAGAGCTTTCACAAAGTCATTTATTCTATCACCTTTTTCAATAATTTAGTAGTTTCCTTAGGAAACCTGACAGCTGTTCTTGACCAAACTACTATGGTTTCACATCCAAGGTTCTGCTTGTTGTATCTGGAGTTACCACCACTGCAGAGGGACAGGCTTGTTGATCTGGATATCCTTTCACCTTTGCTAGTTGTACCATCTTTATCCTTGGAGGTTTGCAGGACCTGAGTCAATCGAGCCCCTTGCAACCAGGTCAGACCTCAGAGCTGACCCTGCTGGGGCAGGAGGTCTGATCAGAGACCTCCTGGGGCTCCTTCCCACCTGAATTATTCTGCAATGTTAGGATTCATTCACTTGCTTGAGTGAAAATTATTGCTCAGTTGAGCAGCTAAATTTTAAAGGTGGGCAGAATACTAGTCAGCATCTACAGGAATGGGCAGACTTGTGGACCCTTAAATCCTGCAGTGCACTGCAAATTTTTCATGTGAGGGCCAAGTATGGAGTATCCTGGTGATACCTGTCTGGCTGCTGTGTTTAAGGGATCTTTGTATGTATGTCAGTGTAAAATACTTAATTCTTCTGCAGCAACCTCTTTTTCTGGAAGACCTGTCGTCCTCCAGTGGATCAATTTGTCTAAAGGAATGTAATCCATATTTACTTTGCAGTAGCTCTCAATTCTGCTTTTAGCTGATTCAGCTCCTATTCAGCTTGCTTTGACCTCAGAAATATTCCCTGCTAACTGTCCTCCTGTTCACTCCAATTTGTACTGCCTAAATGCTTACTGCTGAGTGTCCCTCTGGCCATTTTGAAAGGTGTTTCATCACACTACAATAAACGTGAAATACTGATGCACTCAAAACAGCAAAAAAGGAGGAGGGGGGGGGGGTTGGGAAAGCAGCTGTATATCAACATGGGACCGGACAGGGGCATTTATTACACTCTACTTTCATACCATTGTCTACCTTTGGCAGAGGAAGACTCTGAGGGTCCCTGGTGGGCCAAGCCGATCAATTCTACACGGGAGTTAAATTAGACCTCAAGTCAAGCACATACCTACCTTGGCTGGGATACCTCCAACCTAAAGTCCCTGGAAAATTTACATTTTTCCACTAAGTTAACCAATAACAGAGTGAAATGAGTGAGAAAAAAGCAGCTGCCTAGCCTGCATCTTGCTTCATTATCAAATGGATGTTGTCCAAGCAGCAGCTAAGGTGCCTTACGAGTGAGACAAACAGCCCTGGTATATAAGCAGGCCAGTAGGTATCAGGCACATTAAGTAAAAAAAAATAATAAAAAAAATAGTTAATAGGCATATAATGACATTTTGAAAGATATTTTGTGTGCCCCTGGTTATTCTGTAGGTGCTTTTTTGCCCTCTTCTATTCTCTCAGTATCTAAACTGACTTCATTGTTTGCACACAGTTTATACCAATGTCAATGCAAGTTACGTTGGTTTGTCAATGTAGAACATACTCGTTCAGTTTGGACCCCTAATTCAGAGTCCCAACAAGATCCCAGGTTGTCTTAGTGTCCTCATACCCAAACTACTTTAAGTGCTCAAAACCTAAACACATGTTAAAACCATAGGTGTAACCCTACAGGGTCAGAACAAGTATTTTCAAAATGACAGCTTCTTTGGTTGGAAGACACGTTAAGGGGATTCAGGGCCTTGATGGCTGGACAGAGGAGTCTCGTGAAGCTTCTGGGCAGACAACCTCCCCAAAAAATATGCAGAAAAAATGCTGTTCTACCCAACAACCTGCAGTAAATGGTCTGCATTTGGTAGATTGCAGGTTAGGAATGCTAACCAATGCAAAGCAAAAAAAACCAACTGTGACTGTGCAGTAATATACTGGTAATTAACTGGCTATAATAGGCTTTAATTAGGGGAAAAAAACTCTCAACCAACCAAACAAAATACTGACACACACACACATGCACCCTCAAAGAAAGGGAGTCTTTCATGCAATGTAGGACTATACCTTTTGCTGGTGCTGTTATTATATTATTTCATCCAGTGAGCCTTGTCTTCTGTTCAGCAGGAGTGAAGGCATGGGTGCAGGTGCTTCACCTCTGCAAACTTTTGTTGCTTTATTATTTTAATAATTTGAAATGTATTCCTCAGATGTCCACTCTTTACTTCAAGCTCAGGCATTGCAGACAAGTGTGTCTGTATCTTTTAAAAAAAAGCTTTCCTTGGTTTGCTTCCAAAAGAACTCTTTCCTACCTATTTGCTGCTGGAGAAAATAATTTTGAAATATGAAACAGGTAAACCTTAACCTGCCAGATGTCTTCTTCATGTAAGCAATTTAAATTCAATTTGTGGCAGAAAATACGGGGCACGTCTGGATCAATGGGCTGCATTCAGCAGAGCTGACATACAACACCTGATCCATCGCCAGCCTGGCTGGGCTCTTACTGCTCATACCTGAGGGACTTTCCCTGGCTTTTATCAGCAGGTCAAATCTCCTAGGATTACAGGTACTTAAAGGTAATTAACTCTGCTCTGTTACCCTCCCTCTGAATGCCCTCTGTTTCCGCCACAGCCAGTTTACCTCTGTATTTCAGGGAGGTGATTGTGGTGGCACACGCCACCACCGAGGTAAGATGATAGCCTTGGCCAACCACCCCCCCTGTATCTGGCAGCAGAAGAGGGGTGATGAGATTATAGCTGCAACAATAGCTGATGCAGGTTTACCTTGCTCCCTTTCTGGGCTTTTGTCAGATGTCTGCTTTCAAAGGTGCAATTATGTGATTAGAAAGAAGAGGCTGTAAATAAACAAGAGATTGCTCCTTCCCAGCCCTGTGGAGCCAGGCATGTCAACCCCCAGATCTCTTCCAGGAAATAAATACCTGCACCTTGCTGGCATGTGGGAGGTGGGCTGAGGTGTGTGATGTGCCTGCACATCCATCCTTCTTTGAGTGCTAACAGTCATCTACACAACAATCATTTGCCAGGCACATACGTTTAACTGGGGTTCAGAAAGAAATTCAATCATTGCTCAGATTTGTAATAATTACTATTATATATAGGGCTATGTGCTGGAAAAATGGGAGTTTTTATTTGCCATTTAACAATTCCCTCTTCTGTGAGCTCTGATGCTCCCATTATTGTGTTTCCTACAAATATCCCAGATCCTTATAAATATTCTATTGCAATGAATTTTATATGACCCTTCAGTTCTAACAGCGGAAGCTGCATTTTGAACTTAACCAAAAATCCAGCACAGTAAAGCCAATTTTCAAATGTAACCTTTTTACCAAGTGGTAAAGACAGTCATAAAGTCACTTATTACTGCTCGAGTCCCTCTTGACAGATAATTATTCCATCTCAAACCCCCATCCAAAAATCCAGAGGCAGCAGATTTGCCCTTCCTGCACGCTCAGTGCATAGAGGCAGCGTTATCCAGTGCTCCCGGGCTGGGTACAAACATGGAAATATGAAATGAAAATTTGGGAGACGTTCATCTCTCACTGAACATCAGCATGAGGGGAAAAATAACAAATTAGTGACTAGGACAGAGTCTCTTAGATACAGCCTGCTTTCTTTGCATCCATATGAGACGTCCCAGTTGTCCAGACCTCACACACATCATAGAGAAGTTGGCTGGATGGACCTTTGGAGATTGTCTAGTTCAGTCTTGCATTGCAAGCATGAGAGCTTTACCTGTATGAGTCTGGAAGACTCCTGGAAGTCTGTAAGAAGTCTCTAGAGAGCCCTGGAAGTTCAGTAAATAAACCAGTAAGTCCTTTTTGAGACTATGATATTTTCCAAAAAATGATGCCACCATTCTGAGGAAATGTAAAGTACTAGCTTTGAGGACAAAGGAGATGTCAAAATGGGCTAAAACGAAGTTATAAGCAAGATACGGTATTAAACCTGGACTTTGACCTTTGTGTGCACTCAGAAGGAAACAGAAAAGCTCTCTGAAAACCAGAGCTCATGTTGCTGTAGGCAGGTTGACTGCAGTCCTGAATGCAGCCCTGTAAATTGATGCTGTGTCTTCCAGCATCAACCAAAAATTAGATCCAATGTTTGCATCCTGCTTCTTTGAACTAGACCAAACCAAAACTGTGAATTTCCTAAAGCACAACACAAAGGAGTTATGACTCTAGGAAAGGGCAAGGAAGACAGTAAGGATTAGAAATACTCTATTAAAAAAAAACAACAAACAACCCTCCACCATTGTAACCGTATTGCCAGTCACTGGAAAGATCTTTACATGGTGTTGCCATCACGTAGTCATTACCTGTCCTTCTGTATATCTCTAGAAGCCACCAGTCATTGTAGGACCTAGATATTGATATTACATATAAATATGCTTGAATAGACTTGAGGTTGGATATATTAAGAATAATGTAGTCCTCCCATGTGTTTCCTTTCACAATAATCCTTCAATATATGGCACTATCCAAACCCATTATTGAATATAAAATTGTGTGCCACTGTTGTTTCCACACAGTTATGAATCTGCTGTGCAATATCCTTGTGATGAAACATCACTTCTCATTTTATTGACCAGAAATGCTGAAGTATAGAAAGATTAAGATGGAAACTCTCCCATAAATCCAAGTGCCCAAATCAAGACATTTTCAGTGTAGCTGGGATTTTTACAGATCTCAAAGTGATCGAAGTGAGGGGCACTCAGCAGCTTGGCATGAGAAGGTTCTCAGGGATAAGGATACACTCTGCTTCCTCTTGGAAACTGGCCTAAATGACTTGCTGGTCTTCACTTACAAACTCTGCACAGGCAGAACCCAGTTTTCCAGGGTGTCATTCAGTATCCCCAGTAGTGGCGAGTCTTTATTCCTCTGGTGTTTCCCTGGCACGTTGACTGCACACCTTCCAGACCCTGCAACAAATGAGGCAGGGGCTCTATACACAGAAGCTCTGTTAATTGCATAGACCTGAAAGCACTGTGGAAATTAATATGTGATCTTGTAGTGATTTGCCATATCATGACACACGTGCCCCAATCCAGCAAATCACTTAAGAAAGTACTTAAGTTCCAGCCCATCATTTCAAACCAAGCTTCAAGATCAGTCTTGAGTCTGTAGTGATGTAAGTTGATGTAAGTGGAATTAGCCTGGAACCTTAATGTAGTCTTCTGTGTAAGAGTTCCTTTATTTTTTCCAGGAGGTAAGAATGATTTCAGAAGCTGTGGTTTGGTCCTGAGCTGGGCACAGGTCTTGGGCAGAACTGGGGCATGTAGAGCCATGGCAGAGCTGAGACAATGAAGGAGCTGAAGTCTTTGTGGACCAGCCACTGGTGGGGCAGAGACACACTATTCACCACTGGTGTTTTTAGATGTTTGCAGTAGGAGATGCACAGTCACTGTGTTGGTGAGCATTGCTGTAGAAGTTGGTCTCTGGCAGTCCATTTGGGCAGCGGGTGGGGCCTCCTCCCTGTTTCCAACACCCACTTCCTGCTGGAGTGCTGGCAGGTTGCTTGCAGATAGCAAATAAGAAATGTGCAGGAGTGTCTGCCCAGGCTGACCTGGGACAAGTTTGACCTTGGAATAAGGCTGTAGTGGCTTTGCAGACATAACCATGTGATGGTCTCTCTTGGGCTGATATTGGGAGGGAAATACTCCCTATTGTCTAGGAACCCCATCTCCCTTTGCTCCTGCCTGTCTTGTCTTTGCTTCTGCCTGCCGGTGGCTACCCTGACTTTCTAGTGTTGTTCCCAGTTCCTCAAGTCCTTCACCACATCACTACTATCTCCTCTTTTTTTCCCCACTTCCCCATCACCAAGCAGGGCAGTGTGTCCCACAAGCACAGCTCGGCCTCCACAGCCAGACCACGAGGTTGTTCCAGGGGCCCCCAGTGCTGGCACTGGCTGCGGCAGCACATACAGCCCAGAGGTGAAGGAACCCTGCTCCCAACTTCTGAAACCTCTTGTGAATCTCATTGCAGATTCTGAGCATGTTCAGGGGGGCCTGTGACTTGGCCACGTCTGGGTGAATGTTTAGGGGAACAGTAAAACTGCACACTTCTTTGGAATTTCTGTTGTCCCTGCAGGATCCAACATCTCGAGTCAAAGTCGAGGGGCACCAGGGCTTTTCAAAAAATTAAAACCATCCAAGATTTTATTAGGAAAAGGAATTCTTACTAGACCAATTAAAATTAATAGTAAAATAAAGAAACAGTCCTTCATCATTTTTCAGCTTCTAACTGTTGTATACCTGACAACTCTGTTGTATACCTGACATAGTACCAGCCCTGCCACTGCTTTAATGTTCTAACATGCAAAAAACCCCCAACTTATTTTTCCCTACCATCGATCTGAAAAATAGCTTAATTGTTTATGCTGAATTCTTCCAAAAATGAGCCCCGACATAACCACTCAGCATTCAGCCAGAGCAAATACAAGTCTGTGGAATCATAAGTGACAGAAAAGAGGGTTTTATCCTGGAAGGCGTTAGGCAAATCCCCGTGTAGACACACAGGGAGAGAGGGAAAAAAAAGAAAAGGAGAGGCAGAGGGAACATATGTTGTAGACAATCCTGCCTCCCGTAAAACTGCTGTTGAGTCAAGTAACCTGTTTAAAAACAATGTATTCCTCTAACTACAGCCACCTGGCTTGTAATTATAGTCCTCATTAGAAACTGCTACAGGTCTTGAGTGATTAGTTATTGTTTATAAACTGTTCATCTGTAGACCACCTGTTTTCATATACTCCTGCACCTTCTTCTTGCCTTGCTGCATCATCTCTATTAATAGGAAAGCACCTGTTTCCTGACTGTGCAAAACCAGAGATAAACACGTATGTATAAGCAGCTGGGGGAAAGGTCTTTGTGAAGGACAACCAAATCTATTTGTTGCTATTAAGCTGTCTCTAGTCGCAGTTAAGAGCATTTGATGAAGTTGCCCTGCCTCGCATCTCTCATGGCCATGTAGGCTCACCAGCAACTACAGTGGTGCTCTTGGAGAACATTTATAATTAGCCCTCAAGAGATGGGGAAATCCGGAGAAATAAAACATGAGATTGGAATCCTGGCACTAATTGCTTAAGAGTTAAATGCTCCTACATGCCAAGCACCCACCAGGAAAGGAGAGGCAAGGCAAGGTGAGCAGCATGACCTGCAGGTGCGGGAGGTGAGGCATGAACGGCGCTTGCCTTCAATCAATGCCAGGACTGCTGGCAGCCCCCTGGCAAAGGCAAAGAGGGAGGCTCTGGTTTTCTTAAGGTGATTCAGTCATGGAGACAAAAAACTCATGCTACGTTTAAAACATTTGGAGCCAAATTCTGCTCTGAGTCACACTGACTTTGGTTGATTTATTCTCAAGCCTGAACAGTGTAACTGCGAGCAGGATTAGTCCCGTCAGCCACTGAACTATAAATAGTTGCCCCGTTGTTAGATTTCATAAATGCCCATGAGTGGGATATGAGATTTTTTAATTTTTTGTTTAAAAAAGATAGAGTTCTCTACCTGGTTTAGAATAAAAAAAGAGCTGTCTCCAAGGCTGTCAGCCTGGGAGGGTGGACACATGAGTGGTGAGGCAGAGCTGGAGGCACCCGGCTGGAGCGAGGCGCTGGGGGCAGGTGGCAGCAGAAGGGAAACAGGACCCTTTGGCAGAGGAACCATGTCAGGTTTAGGGGCTGCATCAGGTGTTTTCAGCACTTTAAATACCAGCTGAGGCAGAGGACAGTGGGGGCTGCCATCCCCTAATGTCACGCTACAACCTTCCCAACCTCTCACAAGCCCTTTCCCTGCTCTGTTTTGAGCACTCGTGGCCCTGCCTTAACCCTTCTCCAGTGTGATGTTTGCCATGGTGGTTGGCCAGTATGCAACACCACAACCTGCTGCAGCAGGCCTCCCCCATCACCTGCTGCTGTATTGAGGGATACCCAGGCTCCCTAGAAGCTGGATGTCTTCTCCTTACAAACTGGACCAAAAGCTGCCTGTACATGTGACCTATTGGTATTCCCCAGAAACACAATAATTACTTTTCTGATGAGATGTTTTTGAATTTGAGCACCTGGTCCAGCGGAAGGTGTCCCTGCCCACGGTAGACTGGGTGGAACTAGATATTCTTTTAGGTGTTTTCCAACCCCAGACCATTCCGTGATTCTATGGTTTTATGATTCTTGCTGATCATCCTTAAGGACACATTATTGCTCATAAGCAGTTGGTTTTGCTTACTCATTTATTGGATAACTGATAGTTTCCAATATGAGATGGCACATCATGAAAAATTAGGGGATAACACAGTCTCGATAGCAAGCCAGGAAAGTTTTCTGTATGAAGAGACAGTGGCATGATGAACAACCTAGTCATCACCCTGTGTTCCCACACAGCAAATGCTAGGCACCTGTGCATAGCAGTGAATCATCTACTGGTTGTTTATTCATGACTGAATATATTCCCAGACCTATTTCTCACTATTTGACCATCTCCAGTGCTCCTTTGCTCACTGCTCTTCCTCAGGAACAAATCAAAACTTTCTGTGAAAAAGGTACAACTAAAGCCACCAGAATTATGCAGCTGAACTGAGAACGATCTGTTTCTCTGCTCAATATTTCAATGGTAGCAACACCTCCCCATCCTGATTGCAAGGATCCTGTAAAACCCAACCTCCAGCAGAGCCTCGGGATGTGCAGCATCAGACCTGTCCACCCAAAGTCTGCCAAGTACATGAGCCAGTGAAGGATTTACATACATTTGGCAGAATGAATGGCAAATAATGTGGTGTCTTAGAAATCCAATAGTGGGATTGAGATTTTTCTGGGTACAGGATCATCACAGTCCGTCCTTTTGTTGTTGTATTTCCTGCTGGGGTTGTGTTGAAACCTATGGGCTATGGAGAGTTGTCAATGGGGCTATGCAGCCTTTTTGCAGGCAGATGTTAATGAGGCACTTTCTGAGGTAGAATATATATATATAAATTTGGTCTCACCACAGAGTCTCTACTCACAGTTTTGTGACTACTGGATCACCCAGTAAGCAGAGTGGGTTGTTGTTTGTTGCAAAATACTGTGTGGGTACACTGTAAATAGTTCATGGTGGCAGCAGTCTTAGGTTTTTCTTTAAAATGTGGTTACCTGAAGAAAAATATCAGGTGAAAGGGGCATAATTTGATAAAAAAACAGAAAAAATAGATTGTGCAAAAGGAAGACATTTCAGCTGGGCTCTAGCAGCTGGTTCAGCCCTGCATGTCATGGCACAGTGCAGTAACTCCAGGGCACAGGTACGTGGTGACTCCCAGTGAACACCAAACTTTGCTCATCCATCACCCTTGCAGGGTTACTGGTTACTGAGGGTCCCACTGGTTGCACACGAGAGGTTTGGACATTTTGGTTGGACACAGACTTCTCACTCTGAGCGACTGCTCTGCTGTGTGGTCCTTGGGGAGCTGATCAGGAGTAGCCCCAGTGAGAGGCCCTGGGCTGGGTGAGGAGATGCCAGGCTCTGCAATTAGGCCGTGTGCTAACCGAGGAGCCATCTGAAGCAGCTGGCAAGACATGCCAAGAGCTTTGCAGGGCTGAGCTACCTACTGCTGCTCTGCAGGCTGACTCCACCTTGAAGGGGATTTCTTTGGCACCAGCCTAAGCACTTCTGAGGGTCCTATTTTTGAAGTGAATGGCTAGATTAGTCTATACTGAAAAATAGAAAGTCAGGTCATCTGCCTTTTTCAGAGCTGTACTTGTGGCCCTGTATAAAAATAATCACATTCCAGCCCTCGCCTAAAAAACCCCACCCAAATAACCCTCTGAACATAGTTCCCAAGCAGAAATGCATTTTAGATTCTTAGGGGGTTTTGTCTGTTTCCTCTTCCAAATACGGGAAACAACTGTTGCAATGACAACATCATTGTGCTTGAACAGCAGTAAAAAAATGAAATAAATAACAATGGTTACCTCTTTATTGTCCTGCTGAAGCTTTTCTGCGAGCGTTTGGGGGTAGCTATTTAAACAGTTCAGTATCTAGCAATAAAAGTGTGTAAAAAACAAAATCCAACAGAAGACTGAAGGGTTACAGAGCAGCACAAAGGAGGCTCTTTTTAAAGTGACTAACGCAGTTGATTTCAATACGAGATTGGAAAATAATCAAAAGTTCTCAGTTGTGAAGAACTGGCAATGGGGTCTGCAGGAAGCACAGATCTTCCTTGCCCAGTGGGTTACCACATGTTTGGAGAAATCAGAACTTTTCTGAGCTGGTGCAACCTCTCTCTTTGAAATCTTTAGCTTGCTGTTTCTTTTTTAAAGGTGTTAAAGAAATATGACTGTAATTAACGACTGACAAAAATATCTGGGCTTGAACTGAAGTGGGAAATCACAGAGGTTACTTATTTCCTCATGCTTTTACCATTTGTTCTCTTTTCTTGAGGAAGTTGAAAGACTTGAGGTTCAAACTTAATAAGGCCCCATGCCGTTTCTAAGAGTATTTACAACATGCAAAAAATAAGCCAGCGCATTTCTTATATTTAAATTTGTTTTCAGTCATCTGAGCCATTACACAGTAGGCCATCCCTAAACCTTTTGTAACAAGCAGTAAATGTTTCTCAGAGAAGGGAAAGAATGATGTGTTCAACTACTGTAGCTGCTTGAGCCTGGGAGAGCGACAAAACATTGGTGTGTGTGCAATTCCCCCATCCCCCTTGGTTTCAACATGATGGAAGTGGAGCTGCCTCCAGCTCCTGGCTTGTACTTCAGGTGTGTGTGCTGGGAGGCAGCACCTGGGGCACCCCATGGCAGCAGCTTCCTTAGAGCCATGGAGATGATCTGAGGGCTGGAGCAGCTCTGCTCTGGAGACAGGCTGAGAGAGTTGGGGTTGGTCAGCCTGGAGAAGAGCGGGCTCCAGGGAGACCCTACGGCACCTTCCAGTACCTGAAGGGGCTCCAAGAAAGCTGGGGAGGGACTTTTAACAAGGGCAGGGAGTGACAGAATGGGGAGGAACAATTTCAGACTGAAAGAGGGGGGATTTGGATGTGATCTTAAGGGAGAAATTCTTTGCTGTGAGGTAGGTGAGACACTGGCATGGGTTGCCCAGAGAAGCTGTGGCTGCTCCATCCCTTAAGCTCAAGGTTGGATGGGGCTTGGAGCAACCTGGTCTAGTGAGAGGTGTCCCTGCCTATGGCAGGGGGGTTGGAATGAGATGGTCTTTAAAGTCCCTTCCAACCCAAAGCAGTCTGGGATTCTGTGATTTAACAGCTGAAGCTTTGCTGTGCTGTGGAGTAGACAATGACATGGAGTTCATTAACAACGATTACTTCATATTTTCTAGGGTCTGCCCATAGGCTTTGGTGGGAAGCTCTCCATTGCTAGAAACCATCAGGAGTTCATTTTTAGCACAGTTAAATTCTGGTCTATGTCTGGTAGCTTGGTGTGTCATGGAGCAAACCAAACCAGCTGAGATCCTGGAAGCTCTCTGGATGCAGTAGCACAGAGCTCTGCAGAGCCCCAGATGCAAAAATTTTGTCAGTGTGGAGCTTTGTGTGTGTGATAACCAAGCAAGACAAAATGAGCTCTGGTGACATGTCCTCACATACCCTAAATCAGCAGCATTACAGAAGCCTTCCCATTGAATCTGTCTTTTAGATCCCTTCTAATTCTGGAGAGACTTTATCTTTTCAAGCGCTGGAACCAAATGCCTGAAGGGTCTCAGTGACACTCATTTGTGTTCTTTGGATGGGATCTCGGGAAAAATGAGTTTTGTTTTGTTTCAGTTCCTTTTTCAAGTAAGCATTAGCACCTAAAAACATCAAATCCACCCATGTCCATTAGAAGCCACTGGAACACAGATGAGACATTTTGTCCAGTGCTCTACTGAGTCACTGTAAAAATAACCCCACCAAGAGCAGCTGACCAGCACTCACTTTCATGTCAATCTTCTCTTTTTTTTTTTCATTTTCCCCTTTTCAAAAAAAATAACTAAGAAATACATTTTTAATGGAAGTGCACAGATTGAGAAGAGTTCTTAGACGGAAGATCCAAGTCATTATGAAAAACCCAGAACGGTTACGTGGACACATACTTGCCATGGAAGCCTTGGAAACAACATAAATATGAATCACGTTGAAACTGAGTGGGCACAGAGTGGTGGGAAGGGTCCTGTTTGCCAGCCAGAGCTGGACCAGAGTCACTCACTGTCCACACAGGACACTCAAAAGGGAACATGCTGCAGGGCCCAGCATGGCCAAGGTGGCATCACCACAGACGTGGCATCTGGTTAATGTGCAGCGGGGTGCTAGGAAGCAAAATATGCTTATCTTCAGCCCCACTGCTGCCAACAGGGATTATTTGTTCTCATAATATCATGTTTTCTAATCAACCAAGGGAATCTCCAGCCACTGGGCAGTTGTGCAGCTGTAACTGGGCTGTGTGTAAGTAAATTCCTTTGAGGAGCATAAAGAGAACAATCTCAAAAGTCTGCTTGTATTTACTGCTTTTTCTAGATTTCTCTCTGCTCTTCCCAGTACATTGGCCAAGATGGGCTCTGAACAAGTTTCACTGGCTTCTTAGCTTTCATGTTCATCCTGATGAGCTGAGCTGAGAAGTGTTTACCAGCATTTCTGTTGTAACTTTGCATTTTCTGTAGACAACAAGGCTATTTAATTTATCTTTTGTTATTCTAGGGGGGAAAAAAAGTATCAAAAAAACCTCTTCACATGATTGTTATGTCTTCCTTCAGTCAGCCACCTTTAGTCTTTTCTGTTTTTTGTATATTCATTTAACTGTCTTGGTATCTAAGAGAGAGCCCTTCAGCTTGAGACCACTATCCTGAAAGCCACCTGGCAAGATGGTTAGATCAAAGAGCTGTGGATTCAGATAAGCATCCAAAATATTGTATCTTCTGTCACTCGCATGACTGCTTGTGGATACAGATTCTCCAGCCATGGTGTGATTCCAGACTGGGAACTGACTTTTAAAGTGGCTCAATATGCTTTGATATTTATCATCTCTGTTATTTCCAGCAGTATACCATATTGGCCAGAACAGCATGTTCATAGGGATCTGTGGAGCCACAGGTATTAGACAAGCAGAAGAAACAGTCCCTGCATGGCTTCAGACTACAACTTGCCAGATTGTTTATTCTTTCAGATACCCAACTCTACAAACTTCCTTGAAGGTTTTCTATAATTTGTTCAGTTGGTAAATAACAGGGGGTTATACAGAGACAAAAAGTTGTCCTAATATCTAGAGCGTCTGTCAAAGATAGAGGTCCCAGATCGCAACACTTGGACTAAATTACTGTCCTTGCTCACTCTAGGGTTCAAGGTGATCTATGGCAGTGTCTAAACATCAGACATTCTGAAGCAGAAGGTTAAGTATCCAGTATATTGTTGGTGCTGGTTTTCCCAGAGCTATATTCTGTGTCATTTACTCACTGAAATCACAAACACTTTTTGAGACGTAGTGCGTATTTGCCATTTTTCTAATTTAAAGGCCAATCCTCCACATCTGGAGGACACGTTCTTTGGTTTAAAGGTTAGTGAGTGAGCAAACTTTCTTCTGAAAGACAAAACTAAAAGTTTAAAAGATGAAAATCATGAGACAATAATGGTGAAAAAAAAAAAAAAAGCCATGGCAAACAGTTCATATAGATGTCCTGTAAGTATTGAATACGTGCAGAAACCCAGATGTGCCATCCTTTGTGTGCTGGGACACCTCTCATGGAATGCAGAGGGAGGTGCAAGAGTTGATTGAAATTTCAGCCTTTAATGCTATGACATTTTCAGATGGAGGAAAGCTACTTTCAGCTGATTTTTAAAAAATATTGCTTCCTACTGTCTCTCTAGAGAATGGATATGGATTCCTCTTTCATGTTATCATTTAGTGTTGCCAGTTGTTGCCAACACAAGATAATCTTCTGCACCCCTTTCTGGAAGGGCTTGGAGCCCAAAAGTTGCTGAGTCCATACCCTCTCTGGATGGGAGAATACCATTTCTTCCAAATTCTATATGCATTTTTACAGGCTGCAGTCTTTATGGAGACTTTTCCCAGTTATGCCCCAAATTATCTGGTTCATTAAAAAAAATTCACATTAGACATTCCTTACATAGCTCCATGAGATTATATGATGCATGCTACAGTTTTTCCTGAAGGTGCTCTCATTTCTGATAGGTTTATTAATTTGTGTTTATTGTAGGTACTTTGGGATAGTGTTTTATCTTAATTAGTATTTTTATGCCCACTATACTAAGTACGTATGGGGCCAGGTTTTTATGCTGCATGTCTTTATAGTTGCAACCAAGGTTTAGGGTTTGACTCCAACGTGGAAAATTTATCATCAAATGTAAAGTAGTTACACATTTTTCTTCAAAAACAAACTTTAGTGCATTAGCAGGGAATGATACTTTAGGTTCAAATCCCTAAGTTCTTAGCCTGCTAAGCCTCCTGTTGTCCTATATATGATATCAACTAGCCTTAAATTCTTAAGATAAAATCTGGACTTTATTTTTCGTTGCAGAAATAAAGCTGCTTCTTGGGCATTCATTGCACAAAGACTTTCATTCACTTATTTTTAAAAAGAGATGTTTCATTAGTGCAGGACCAAAGATAATACCTATTTCCAGAGTAATTCTTTTGCATTTTAAATGTGGGACAAGATTCTCTTACTGGTTGTCATACTCAAAGAAGTATTTGATTTCTTGAATGACCCTCTTAAAATTAGAGCCTGTAGGAGCAGCAGATCCCTAAAACAGTGCTTTTTTTTTGGGCACAAGAGAATCAGACTTTTTGTGCTTGTTGGTTCTCCGTGGTGGACACTCAGATAATTAAGTGGCTACTTGCTAATATTGTGGTTTGCAACTTGATTCCAGGAATACTTTTAATCTTCAACATATATTACAATTTTTTTTCTTTTAAGATGCATATTTCTGCTCTGTGTAGAGGTAAGATTTATTTTAATCTGGTATTTTCACTCTTAAAAAGCTTAGAAAATCATGATTCTTTTCACTGTATGTTGTGCATCTTCTGCTTTGTAAATGAAGTTATTGGTTGACCTTGCCTGCTTTGAGCCATACCTTAATCCTGGATAAATAATCCAACCAGCTAAATGGAGTTTACCTTCAATCAGCCAAACAAGAACAAGTATTTCAGTGTTTTGCCCTTAGTTTTAAGTGTTTGGTTTTGCCATTGGCTGCTTGAGCTGGGCAGGCTGCATTTGCATGCAGCAAAGGTGGGTGCAGAAGCTCTGTGGTTTGTAAGCGAGCAGTTGGGCTGGCAGTGAGGACTGAGCTGTAAATTACCCACCACTGAGTTGCTGAGTCACTCGAATACTTCAGACTGCTCTAAATGCAAGATCCAGTGGGGCTGCTGAATTATCCTGGGCTGTTTTTCAGAAGATCCTCGTGTCACGATCTCATTCTAAATATGATTTTTTTTTTTCTTGATAAGTATTTGATTTGAGATTTCAGTAGTGAAGAGAATTGAGTAGAGACCATTTTAAGTGCGTCTTAGTCTATCATTAGAGACACCAAGTGACACAGGAAAAGATAATGAACATACAAAGAGCCCCCAAAGCACTTTTAGATCGTTTCTAGAGAGTCAGCAGGCCAATATTGACTTTGATTAAGCGCTCACTTTGGTCCCATTAGTTTGGCAAACTGAAACAGAAGTGAGCATCCTCTCCAAGCTGGATTTGCATAAACTCTTTTACAACTGTGGTTCTGAATTTCTTTAGAACATCTCTAGTTTGAGGGGGTTTTATTTACTTTTTTTTTTTCTCCTCAAGAAACATGTCCTTCTAAGTCTTTTAAAGAATTCAGAATTTCAAACTAACATAAACTTTTATGATATCAAGCAGTGACATTTAACAGTCTTGTTTTGTGTCTCAGCTAAGATACAGATTGCCTTCCCATGAGTTTGTTCATCTGTGGTTTAATACAAGATTTTAAATCAAAGGATTAACTTTTGACATGGTTTTCCAGCGTTGCTGAATATTTTAATTATAGAAACCCCTGAAATTGTCTGCCAGTTGTCAGGAAAGGGCTCTTTCCCTTTTGCCCCTTTGGTGTGAGTTTGAGCCATTGGTGTGTAGCTGTCATGAGAGGCCATGGGAAGCTCGACAGAGCCTCTGCAGATTTTTTTGTTGTAAGACCCAGAAATGCATAGCTAGTTGTTTGTGTAGGGCTGGAGAGAGATTGTGACAAGGCTTGAGCTTCTGCTGGTGTTTTGGTGTTGAGAAAAGAGGAGCTTGCTGCAGCTGGGGTCATCACTGAGGAACACTGAAGAAAACCAGTGAATACAGAGCCTGTTCCTAGTCTAAAACCAGATGCTTCAAGTTGGGGGGTCATTACAGAGATGAGGGATCTTGAAAATGTTTCCTCTGCCCATGAGGAAACTCTTTTCCAGACTCTTCTTTGACTAGACAATCTTCACTGACTTGGTGTTTATGTACTCTGTAAATCAATTTGGGACATAAAGTGGTCTAGAAGGTACCCAGGTAGTTTCTGCTGTACTTTCCTGTCCTTTGTAGTTCCTTCCAGGTTGAGAAACTTATCATCATTGCCTTTCATTATTTTTATTTCCAGCACATGAGAAAAAAAAAAAAAAAGAAAAAGAAAAAGTAAAACATAAATGAACAAAAAGGGTAGAAAAGGGTTAATTCACTGTTTCTTAACATCCTTCCAGCCAATTAGCAATAGGTCCCATGAACAGCCAGCTGACAGATTGGCTATAGTTGGCAGCATTTGAGGTGGCAGTTTGCTGCCACTCTTCTGCCTCACCTGGAAGGTCTCTGAAGAGGTTGCAGAGGTCTAAGATATAATGTCCATCCTAGTTTCTGCTGAAATTAATTCCATTCAGGAAATACCACATATTATTTCGCATATGCTTGGCACTCTGTGCCACCAGAAATAGGTATTAGTGCATTGCTAAATATTTTGCAATCAAACAATGTATTACCATAAATAAAAGTGGAAAGTAGGTTATTTCTTATCCCAGTATTATAATCAGAAACGCTCAGATCATTGTAAGGGTGGATTAATTAGCTCAGCCGAGGCGCTGAGTCCAAGGTATTGTTAAGATATCTTTAATCTCAGTATCTTGTTTTCAAGCCTGGAAGGTAATCCACATTAAGGTTTCTATCTCAGTGTATCTGCTAATGTAGACACAGGCACACTCATGTGCACACAGACAGACAGTGAGCGTGAGCACAGCGACGTGCACGGAGGGCAGGCACACAGACCCTATAGATTTCAATGTGAATTTGACATTGATTTCTGGGGTAAACAAATGGTTTTAAGTCCTTACTTGCCCAAAGCTAGATCATAATATTCTGCATTTCAAAGTGCCCAAGTACCTTTAAAGTGATGGCTGCCGAGTCCCTCAAGGCATAAAGCAGATAAAACCTTCTTTTAAAAGTATTTTGCTCACCTTTGTGAAAAAAGGAACTTGGGGTTTATCGAGTGCAGGAAAGCCTCATTCCCATAGTAACCAAATCACGGCTGATATTGATCAGCAGAGTCAAAGGCAAAACCTACTGACAGGAATAAAGGGCGACTATTCCTTATCCTCAGATATATTCTTCCTGGAGTTCCTGTAGGTAACCGATACCACAGGCATGGAGCGTGCCCTGGGAGCGGCCAGGCTTTGGTTGTGTCGTTAACACACAACAGGGCTCCTTATCCTGAAGAAATGCTCTGAGTGCGCCTGATTTTTTACTTTTTCCTGCAGTCTTTTCTCTGGCAAAACTCCCTGTGATTTTAGAAGGGCTGTTTTTGAGCAAGGTGCGTGCAGGATTGATCCCTTTGTCGTGAAGAACCATGGCCAGCCTTTAAAATCTCTTCACCGTAGTATTTTCTACCTCCATTAACGAGACCGTTTTGGTTTTTAAATTTCCCCCTTTGTTCACCACACTTGTGGCATGTGTGAGATCTGATAAATTATCATTTGCAATCATGCCTGATCTCTATTTAATGATTTCATTAGGTGTTAAATATAAAGCTTAGCAGCCTTTTTATGTTGAGGCATTCCTATTTGAACTGCAGAGTTTCGCAAGGAAGATCTTTGAAACGGAGAGCTCATGAAATATTAGCATTCAGTACAGTGCTTTTACATACCTTAAATCCTCACCGTGATTAGATCATTCCCAGAATTGACAAGTCTATAAAAATGAAGAAAGGGGACCTGTGAGAGCTGAGCAAGGAAAGATATTTGGTAGAACATGATATCACATAATAAAGAATAAATTCTCTCAAGTCTGATGGTTTTACAAGGGTTTGCGTACTCCTAGGCAGGTAATAATCTTCCTTAGTTTTTCTGGACTTGCAAGGAGCTTTAACATTTTTTTTTTTTTTCCTGACAAAACTGTTAGATAACAACTGAGCCAAAATTAAATAACCCCAAAAGTCTTCCTCTCTAATCCCTTCTGTGCATGCTTAATGTTTCATTCTCCCACTTCAATTACGCCATCTGCATTATGTCTTTCGCTCCCCGCTCGAAAAGTTGTTAAAACGAAAAAGCCTCTTTCCAAGTGTCACAGCTCCATTATGCAGGTCTATACCTGTGCTGGCAGCATGCTCTTCTTCTCACCTCATATTGCCTTTTGCCTGGGAAAGAGATCCCTGCGGTGCCTAGCAAACTGGAAACTGAAATGAAATTAAGCTGGTATGCAGGGGATGGAGCAGGTTATGATCAACGAGAAGAGAAGATTCCGGGAAGACTTTTAAACTCAGTTCTTTGAGCCAAAAAAAAAAAAAAATATCAAGCTTTGAACAGCTAGCTCTGGTCATGTTAGACTGAAATCCAAGCTCTGTGAAAATCAATAGCAGGGTTTGACTCTAAATCCTTAATAACTAAGGTAGCCTGGTTTCCACAGGTGCTGGGAACACACAGCTGTCACTGACTCCAAACCTTGCATTAGGATGTCAAATTACAGGCACCAATTTGAAACCTTTGGGTTCAGACCTCATCGTTTCCTCTTGTAATCCATCTGTGCAAGGTGTCATCAAGACGTTTTCTAAGAGTTAAGCTGAGAAGCAAGTACACTGGACATTTTTGAGAGAACATACTGGATTTCTACTGGAATAAATTCTCCAAACTGATCACAATTCACACGAGTCACTTCACATCAACAGTGCAGAAAGGCATCTACAGGTCACTGCCACTCTCACCTTGGGCCCATGGAATCACGGAATTGTCAGAGTTGGAAGGGACCTCTAGAGATCATATAGTCTAACCCCTCCACTAAAGCAGGATCCCCTAGAGCACATTACCCAGGACTCCACCCAGGTGGGTCTGGAATATCTCCAGAGAAGGGGGCTCCACAACCCCCATGGGCAGCCTGTCCCAGGGCTCTGTCACTCTCATAGTAAAGAAGTTTTTCCTCGTATTTCAGTGGCACTTCCCATGTTCCAGCTTGTGCCCCTCGTCCTGTCACTGGGAACTACTGAGCAGAGTCTGGCTCCATCCTCCCTGCACCCACCCTTAGGTACTTGTAGGCATTAATAAGGTCTCCCTTCAGCCTTCTCTTCTCCAGGCTGAAGAGTCCCAGCTCTCTCAGCCTTTCCTCATCAGGGAGATGCTCCAGTCCTGCAATCTTCTCTGTTGCCCTCCCCTGGACTCTCTCCAGGTGTTCCCTGTCTCTCTTGAACTGGGGAGCCCAGAACTGGTCCCAGTTCTCCAGATGTGGCCTCACCAGGGCAGAGTAGAGGGGGAGAATGGCCTCTCTCGACCTACCAGCCACACTCTTCCTTATGCAACCCAGGATTCCACTGGCCCTCTTGGCAGCAAGGGCACATTGCTGGCTCATGGATCATTTACTATATACTAGGACTCCCAGATCCTTCTCCTTGGAACTGCTTTCTAGCAGATCCACCCCTAACCTATACTGGCTCATGGGGTTCTTTCTCCCCAGGTGCGGGACCCTACACTTGCCCTTGTTGAACCTCAGTAGGCTCCTCTCTGCCCAGCTCTCCAGGCTGTCCAGGTCACACTGGATGACAGCACAGTCCTCTGGAGTGTCAGCCACCCCTCCCAGTTTGCTATCACCAGTGAACTTGCTGAGGATACACTCTGTCTCCTCATCCAGGTCTTTGATGAATATGTTGAACAAGACCAGACCAAGTATTGACCCCTGGGGGACACCACTGGTTACAGGCCTCCATTGATCATTACCCTCTAAGCTCTGTCACTCAACCAGCTCTCAATCCACCTCGCTGTCCACTCATCTAACCAGTACTGCCTGAGTTTCCTGATGAGGATTTTATGGGAGACAGTGTCAAATGAGAATGAATTACACTCACCAGGCTTTTATAAATTCTGGGAAAATTCCTGACTTTCAGAGCAGCTCAGAAAGATTCACTCTAACGAATTTATGAATTGAAGAAGTATTAATTCAGAAACTGTTCATGAACAAGCTTTGGAAAGAGGTTTTAAATTTGCACCTTTTAAAACCACCAATGTAGGCAGTAGTTTGGTCCTCTGTTTCCTCTCTTTTCATTAATACCTGCCTAATTTTTTTTCTAGCTTAGAACTGTAACACACGATATCTCAGCCAGACACCCTGTACAATTTGAAAATTTTAGGAAAAAAAAACAACCCAAATGCATAATGTATATTTATAGACACATGCACTCCTGGTTAAACTGTGCACCAAATTGCAGAACCACTTCTGTCTGACTGACTTACAGAGATGCTTTTATGTTTCATTAAAATGGCTGCAATATTCAACACAGAAAACTGACCATCGTTTACAGCATTTTGCAGCCACCATCTTTCAACAACAAGAAATCATCAGGCATTTAGTTTTCAGGATTTCTGGATGTTTTTGAAAGCTTGGCTGGACGTTTCCCTTTCATCACATCATCACAACAGACCTGTTACCCCCTGAGCACTGATCTGTGCATTAGGGGACCTTCTTGAGCATTTGCACGACCATCAGGAAGGTTCTAGAGAAGGATGTGCTGACACAAAGTGCTGTCCTGGGGACCTTCAGAGCCGTTATCTTTAAATGATCCATAGTCATTAGGAAGGTCTCCTGGCACCTCTGAGATGAGTTTCTTAGAGGAAAAGAAGTCTCCTGTGCAATCCAATGCTATCATTTAAAGCTCACTTTCACTTCTGGAGCCCTGAGAAGTTTTAAGTTGGCACGGCTTCATTTGAAGCATCCTGCAGGAGTAGCTGTCAGCTTCCCCCCCCCTTTTGAGAATAATTTGAAAAAACATCAAAATGGTTCTTGCAGTTCTAAAAAGTGTTAAGCAAGTGATAGGAGATAATTATTTTACCATAGACAGCTCAGAAGTTAAACTAGAATAAAATCTGGATTACATTTTTGTTACGGACAATTTAAACATTTTCTATCATATTCTGTCAAAACCTAGTTTGATACAGAAGCAAAAAAGAAAATTTAAAGCTGAAGTTCCAGAAGGACACCAAGAGCATTGGAACTTAGTATAAAACACCAATTCAGTGGTCTCTAATTTCCCAGCAGACACTAAAGGCCTTCCAGCACTCCCAGAGACGCAGCCAACGAAGCACAAATTCCACAGGTACATCCATCAGAGCCATGGCTGGCAAAGACCCTTATTGCAGCCAAAGGTGGATTTGCAGAGCCATGATGGAATTTCTGCAGGGGGAAAAGAAAAGGGGACTCTGGGGAATGCCCTGCTCCCAAACTGATCAAATGTGATGGCGTAGCACTGGGACTTGGAGCGTGAGGCACCTTACAGGAGATAGCATGGCAATCAGACTGAGAACACTCAGGTTAAAATTAAGCAGGAGAGAAGTGTCCTTACCCACCAGCAAGGAAATAAGGCCACAGTGAAAAATAATTGTTGGACCATTTATGGTTCAAAATTTTTGCTTATTACTCATTTCTCTCAACATCCATGTTGGTTAGACCATGGCCTCCTGTTTCATTGTGTTCTGCAGAGGTCTTTAGTGTCATGCAAAAACTTAGCAACTAGTGGGTCCAACTGGGTTTTCATGAAGCCTCATAGGAAATAAATTATACAAGATCACAGCAAAGAAAGGCAAATTATTTTCTGTTCCCTCATACACTTGGCTTGAGAGCTAATTTTCAAGTCCATCCTTTCATGTGCTTTACAGGAGATTAAAATGAAATTAGTTCAGGAAGGATACTGCTCAAGATCATTTTAAGATTTTCCAAAGCTCACCAGCTTGTTGACCTGTAAACCACCTTTGGCTGGACAGATGGTAAGTAACAAATTGATCTCAGCCAATAAAAATCTGTCAGAACAATCTGCTGTTGGCAGGTGTCAGATAATTATCTCAATGAATAGATAAGCAAAGTAATAAGCAAATTAGAAGCTTCCATTGTAAATAACAGGAGGAATTTTATGTATTTTTTGCAGCAAGGCCCTTGATCATTTGCTGAAAAAAGAAAAAATCACAGGAAATTCACTGAAAAGTTGTAAGTGTTGTGTGTGGTGTTACCAGCACTCAGTTTTTTGCTTTTCAGAACTGTGATTCCTCTCTAGCCTTTGAAGTTTCTGAAGAACACTGGGCTGAGATGTGGCACAAGTCCATGTCTGAGTGGTGGTGTGGTATATTGTTGCAGTTATTTTTTATGTGAACAAGCTGTCAGGAGCCTATTTGCAAACCTGGACCTCACTGCCCTGGACACACTAATCAAAAGATGGTCCCTGTCCCAAAACTCTCACCCTGAAATACAAGACAAGAAAATAGAAATTGAATGTTGATGGGCCAAAGAGAAAAGTGCTGTGCTGGGAAATGCAGGCTTGGAGAACATTGCAGGAGGGTTGTGAATAGACACAAGCAAGGCCACCATCAAGGCCAGGGTACGTAGCATCTTGAGAAGGTTTGGTGGGAGTTGGTGGTTCCAGTTTGCCCTGGACTGGTTTGCCACCCAAGATGCACGAACTGCTGTAGGCGAAGCCAAAGTGCTGTAGTTAGGTGGGAGCAGCCTGGTGTGGGTGCTGTGGTTTGGGAGACCATGGAGGAGAAATTTGACAGTGATTGCATTGGCATTCAGGAATATTTAGCATCTTGGTAAGATGTTCAGTTGTTTTATTATTGGCATCAATTTGGATGTGTAAGTAGTAGAAGGAATTGGACAGAAAAGTGCATAGTTTCTTTTTTGCCTTTGTAAATGTCCCCATGTTACCTCCTGGGGCTGGATGTGACAGTTTCAGACACAGAATCTCTCCAAGGAGAGCTGCAAACATTCACTCCAGCTGACAAGACGTATGTTGCAAGTTAAGGACTCTCAAACTTTCACATGCTGTCATTATTTTCTCTTTTGTTAAACTCACTGAAAAGGTATTTTCAGAGCTCAGTGCCTTTCTGTACATCCTCACACCACCAAATCTAGTGCGTGGATGGGCAGCAGGAGCAGTGACCACAAGCATTGAGACTGTGAGCTTAGATGCTTGCCTGCTTGGGCAGTGTGTCCAGATGTAGAAGTCCTGCTGGACTGAATGTGCATCTTGGTGCTCAAGGAAAAATTAAGGCTGGGTTTCAAAAATCCACCCATTAAAAAAAAATAACCTCAGCCTCCTGGATGGTCCCTCTGAGACCTGGAGGCCTGTGCAGGAGGAATATGGCTCCTCTGCAGCTCTTGTCATGTGGATCGTGTGCAGGACTAGGATGTGCTGGAGGCAAATATTGACCTGGGATGTCAGCTTCCTACATCCAGAGCCATGTACACCCTTGTACAGCCTGTGCACACCTGAACACTGTTGTAAGAGCTCTTAATTGATCTATGATATCCAACTGCACATTTCTGTTGCCCTATAGATGTCAAGAGGAGACTCGAATTTAAAATATTTGCCTTAATTACGCTCAATAAAGAGGTTAACTTCTTTTACACACTCCTGTAAGAGAAGTTTGATGGTAGCACAACTTGCATTACTGAGTTCTGCCAAGAGAAATGGCCAGATTCATTCCTCCTCTCTCTGTTTTTCACTGGAGTTAAATCACACACCAACACAGAGCATTAAATCTTTGCTTTTACACCAGAATAACCCTAAAGAACTGCTGGGTAGGAGAGGCCCTTCACCAAAGGGAGCTGAGGTTGTCTACCCCATGATAACACGCTGCACGTGGTGAGCAGCAGCCAGCAGGGAACAGCTTCCAGAGGCATCAGCAGTCACTGTTACCATAATTTATCCTGGCAGGTAACTCTCTAAAACAATATAGGACACAAGACTTTCATGTAGAACTTATTGCTGAGCAGGAGATGAAAGTCTCACAAATCAAAGCTGCAAAGAGCTTTTGAGATCAAACCCCAACTTTAACAGTGCTGTGAGTTTACCTTTCAGTTATGTGTTTTATCTGGCTGTGCAAGCCTCTACTCACCTAGTCCTGCACTCTGCCTGTGGCTCAGGTTTTTTCTGCTCCTTGGCAGTCCTGGAGGATTTGGTTTACTTTCTCAGGGTTGGGTCAGGACCAGAAATGCATCTTCTTGTGAGCAACCCAGGGGTTCAGTCAGGATGAGCCTCTGTTGCAGGCTCCTCAGGACAGGGTAAGCAGTGGGCAGTGTGGGTGTTGTGCCATCCACCCAAAGGACATTTTAACAAGAAACATGTAGGGACAGATAATGGCTTTTCCCAGCACTTTGTAAAAGAGTAGGGAATGAGGAGGCTTCCTCACCACCCATTACACCTCCAGGGAGAGGATTTGCTGTTGCCTGTTAAGATGAGCCCAGGGAGACATGGGCAAGTGTTTGATACCTGTACATGAGGGAACGTGTGTTTGCTGTGTGCAGTGCAGAGATTTGCTACCCCTTCCCTTCTCCCTCTGCTCACCATGGAGAATCTCCTTCCACACCCTTCAGACTTCAGCTGAAGGTTTTAACTGCATGAGAATTACCCTACTTAAATGAGAATTAATTACTCTGTGAGCTCAGGATTTTAGTTCTCATTTACTAGTGCTCCTGCAAGGCATGATTGTAACAACTGACACTTCAGCCTGAGCCCAAGTGGCCAGGGTTCAGGTGGCCATGGGGTATTTTGTCCGTTCAGCTTTCCCATGAGTTAACCTCTCAAAATGAAGGCAAAATTCAACACACTTTGTTTTTTTCTCCTCTTAAGAAATACAAGCCTATATCCATTTAGACCCCTGATTTCCCCTGGTTTCAAGGTGGGTTAGAAGTCTATCCTACCTCAGTATTTTAAACGTCCTACTTGTGGCTGGGGCTTTTGAGGGGATTGGGTGTCTTGATGGTGTCCTCTTTACAGTGAGATCCCAGGGCTGGACTTTAGAACAGGTTCAGTAATGAGAGACAGCACGTCTTGGCAATTTTTCATGCTTGCAAGCAATTTTTCAGGGCACTGTTTTCTGCATAAATGGTGGAAAGAACATTTTGTGGCTCCTGCTTAAAAGAAAAAGGAAGAAAAAAGGGAGTTCAGAGCAGTTGCTTAAAAATAACAAATGGAGAGCCACAATTGGGGATAGACACATTGTGTTTTCAATATTGATCCTGTTTCTTCTTTCTCAAAAGACAAGCAGAGTAACTCAGAAGTAGCTACTTTATACAGCCTAGTTTTAAGATGTGGCTCTGGCCCATGCCATATAATAGAAATACTGTATTTGGAAGAGCTGGACTATTCTATCCCCATTATTTTTAGTCTCAAAAACCAGGCATTTTCACAGCTCCTCACTTGGCAAACAAAAAACAAATTGTAACTTATTTTATTGACTATCCCTTTATGTTTGGAATAATCAGTGTGTGACCCCTCATTTTTTTTCCTGAACTGAGTTCTTAGAGAAGGTCACTTCAGTAAAGATGATGACAAAAATTGACACGCAAAATCAAAATATTCTGATCTGTGTTTCCATTTAGTCAGGGCAATGCCATCTCTCAGGCAGTTCCAAAATCATGTTTAAACAAAAAGTTCAAAGCTCCTTTCAACTCGCTGCACATTTTACTACATATTCTTAATAAACCCTCTTCATCTGCTACTGTTGAAATACAAGCATTCAAGCTATGTAAACCTAGCAAAAGCCTTTGTGGTTTTTTTTCCCTTCCTTCTTTCCTTACCAGCACTGCTATTATCACATGGTGTGTTCCACATGATAAGCCATTCATTAAAGCATCACCTACTGTTTTTTTCCTCCTCCGTACCAGCTAGAACATGATCTGTCTCTGCAGGAAGACATTGGACCTCTGACCTCTTTTGTAGCTATTCCAGGCAAATACAATAAACAGGGTTCACTGAGTTTGTGTAAATCTCTGATTATGTTTACTCTGAAATCCAAGTGTTCATCTCAGGCAGAAAAATTAAGGCTGATTTTCAAATATTATGTACAAACTCTAGCTACTAAGCATTCCGTAATGAGCACTTTGGCAATTTAAAGCAAATTAGGGTTCCCACTAGGCAGAGAAGATATACAGTATAGTCAAGTAAAGATTGTATGTTGTTTGATGAAAAATAGGCATGCAGAAAAACATGATACAGACTTCTGGCTCCAGATGAATTAGGAGATTGTGTGTTAGAGGACTTCATTACTGAAACTTTGCATCGTTCCTCACTTCTGAAAGCTCTGTTCCAGCCTGCTAATGATTTCTGCTGTGCTTTGAGTAAATGCCACCCAAGAGAACCACCTGTTGTGGCAATACGTGCCCTTCTGCTGGGATAATAGATGGGAAATTTAGGATATTGCAGTGCAAAAGGCAACTGAGATATTGGTGAATCCTCCTTGCATTGCAGAATTCAACTGTTTGGGGGATCTGACAACACTCATTTGAAGAGTCGTGGTGGAAAACATTGCAAATGCCAAGTTCCACTCAGTAGGAAGTGCTGGATGATGGATCTCTGCTCAGACCAGAGCATATCTCAGTAGAAAGCAGTGTATTACATCCTTGCAGGTGACAATATTTCATAGAGACGTCGTCTGGGGGAATGAGGGAGGTTATCTGTGCCATTAATCTCAGCAGCAACTGGGTGTTCAGCTCAGCCTGGTCATACGTGTGGGGTCTGAATTCCTCTTTTGAAGAGGAAAAAGGACCTATGTTTGTGTATTGGAAGTCAGAAATGGGATGGAAGGGGATAGTGTTGCTGACAAGGTTGGCACCTGACGTGTTCTGTGCAATGAAAACCTACACAGGTGAGAATTTCTGAATTTCATGTTGCCATTTTTTTTTTTTATTTACTATTTAAACTTAACTCATTTTAGATTTTAATTCTTTGCAGGTGGGGTAGTAGGCTTATATCTAGGAGGGAGAAGGTCTGGTCTGTCAGTGCTGTTCTTTGTGTAAGGTGGAAGAAAAAGCAAAATGAAGACAACAATAAACCTCATTGTGCATTCTTTAAGAGAACAGAAGTTAGAGATCATCTGGCTTCTCTTGGTTATTATTTTTACCCAAGAAAATGTACTTTCTCTTGAAATTCAGTCAAGCTGACTGTGTAAAAAATATAAAATGACAATTTTTGCTTAAGAAAAAGAAATGTGGGACATTCTGCAAATGCTGTTGGAGTGAGAATCTTCACATGCAGGTTTTAAGTTTTACATTGTTATTTTATTGCACAGGACTCACAGAACAGGTACATTCTTTTGGTACCTTATGCAGTGACAGAATAAGATTTTTAACATCTTCTCTCTCACTCTGGCTAAAAACTGATCCTTACTGGTGAGTCAAACTGAAATCTAGCAGAGTGTTTTCTAAATTCTGGAATTCCCAGTTAGTTTGATTTTATTTCCCCAGCTACTTCATGGGTGCCTAAATGAGAATACCCAGAGTCCTGGAATCCATTGTTTTCTCTTTCCCAGTGGGATTATCACACGGTATTACTGATTTGAAGTGACTTTATAACATTTATTTTAGAAAAGCTGAATGTGAAAGTGTAAGCTTGGAACCAGAGCAGAAGAACCTGATGAAATTAGCTGATTTAATTACCTTGAATTTCGAGAAGAAATACGCTGGTCAGATTGTTGTTAGGGTTGAAGTTCTTTGTGCTTCAGAAGGCCAGAGGAAAAGAGGAAAAATAGAATTTGAGCAGTTTTGTGTTGTATAGATGGGAACAATCTGATTGCTTAAAGTACAGTAGTAAGAGAAAGGAGTTATTATTACCTCATGAAGTAATTTCAACAAGTTTGTATGTTTTGTTGTTTGGGTTTTTTGCATAGCTCAGCTAAAGCTTTTTGAAATTTCCACAGAGCATTGCTTAGAAAAGATGATCAGTTAATTTTTCACTGCAGAGATAAGACCAGAGTCTCCTCCTGTCCCCTTTAAGGAGTTTATACAGCAGAGGGGTAGGCCCCATAATAGGGTTATTTTGTGTGAGTATGGGTGGGAGAAGCTGAATCATTAATTGCAAATTGATCGGTTGCTTTCTTTTTTTTTTTTTTATGAATTATTCATGAACAGCTCCAAACTTCTGTGAATGTATTCAGTATTCACCTAACAGTTGGGATGAACAACTTTAAGAAACTAGTGATTGACAGTGAACCTTCTGGTACACTATTTAAACAATATTGATTCATGGGCATGCTAATGTATTTGTCTTTATCGTAAAACTCGACCAGACCCTATCAGTTGGCAAATGCACATAAATAGCTGGTCGTTTGACCTCCCTGCTCTGGATAAAACACATTGTACTTCACCTTATTCTTAACATCTGCCCTTAAAAATTATACTGAAGTTCATAAATGTAAGATCATCGTGCTCAACTGAGTTAGCACCTCACAATTTGTATCTATGCTTTGCCATACAGTCGATGGCAAAATCACCCTTTTTTTCCTCTGACTGTAAAGCAGGAGCATTTAACAGTAAAGTGCTCAGTTTCTGCTTTCTAGACTTTTCCAATCTTCATGTACTTTGCAAATGCTTCTCCCTTCATCAGGAAATATCAGTCAGCACAGAAAACTCACTAACTTGCTCCAGGAGTGAAATGCTGAGTCAAATTGACATCTACTACAGTGGCTAAGCTGTAAGGAAATTTTGTCTCTAAATTTATTTTTGCAGAACATTATGCAGATCTTCAATATTGGGGGTGGTTGGTTTTTTTCATAGTATCATCATTCTGGTTGGAAAAGACCTTCAAGATCATCAAGTCCAACCACTACCCTAGCTCTGCCACGCCTACCACTAAACCCTGTCCCCTAGCACCACATCTGTCTTTTTAGATGTCTCCAGGGATGGTGGCTCAAACACCTCCTCGGACAGCCTGGATCCCCTAGTCCAACTCCTGCCCCACAACAGCCACAACAGGACAACCCCAAGGTTCATACCATGGCCCTGCGGGCATTGTCCAAATGTTTCTTGAATATTGTCAGGCTTGGTGCCATTACTGCTTCCCTGGGGAGCCTATTCCAGTGCTCCACCACCGTCTGGGTGAAGAATCCCTTCCTAATATCCAACCTAAACCTCCCCATGCACATCTTCCTACTATTCCCTCAGCCCAGCACCTGTCAGATCCTAATATTGATTCAGAAAAAGAAGAAAGAAAAAAAAAAGTGAAAAAATTAATCAGAGTCCCCACACTCAGGCAAAAGCTCCACTCTTGGTGTTGTCTCAAGCCATGCTGGAATTGATGTCAGAGCTATGGACAGAAAACGTCCACAGAAAATGTGAATGTCATCTTGGGAATGTCAACACAAGAAGAGGGTTACAACAGGCAGACTGCCACTTCTTCCTAAAAGGGGGAAAATAAAACCCCCAGCAACTGGTCTCTTTACAGAACTCATCACTAGCTGAGGGCACAATAGCTGTTCATTGTATGGCAAGATCCGTTGTGTGTAAGAATGTAGAGTATGGCTCTGAGTACATGGTGAAGCACTCCAGAATGGACTGAGGTGCCACATGGTGGGAAATCTGCTCCTGCCCTGCTCTCTGGAATGACTTGCTGCATATACAGCTTTAAACCTGCCTTTTGTTTCCCAGATAATTACAGAAATAATGAATAGCATTTAATAATGTTGACTGAGTAGGGCGTTCCACCTACGTCTTACAAATTAGGAAGATACTAGAGGGAAAACAGCCTGATGGTTTGAGGCAATTTGCTTATGAATAGATGACTTCTCCTTCAGCTTAGGAATATCACAGTGCTCTTCAGCCTTCTCACTGCATGACACCATTGTCCCAGATTTGGCATCTGATGGAAGGAGATGGGTGGGAAGCTTTGACAGAGCAGTTAAAGCCTATAAAAAGCAAATGCCTCTAATGCAGAAGGTGGACTTGCCACCAGGGTGGTCACTGACCTGCAGGAGCCCGCTGCCCAAAAGCTTCAGGTGGACACACAGCAAGAGGGCAGCAGCAGAGGCTGTTGGCAGAGAAATGGCCTGTAAGAAAAGCATTGCTGTTCCACTTCCAGAAACAAGGCAGCCTTGAAGGTTACAGGATAAAAGCAGTGTCTGGATGACACACAGAGCAGGGCCAGCCTTACAAGGATGGTGAGGACTCAAAAGGGCATTGTGTTCAGAAATTTGTTTTCTATAAATAAACTAAATACTCTTTTGGATTTTTAAAAGGAAAATGAATATGTATTAAAAGTTCCTTGACTAAGCCTGTATTTTTTCACTTTCCTGTTAAAATTTAGTTGAAATGTTTACCCCTTCTCCTCTCAAAAAAATCAAGGCTTTCTTTCCCAATGAGGGGTGGATCCTCAAACAGTTTTTAAGCACACTTTCATTTGGTTTTAAACGTGGTGGGTTGTTTGGGGTTTTTTTAATTGTTGTTTTTTTCTTCATTAACATTGACATTTTGAATTCTTTTTATTTTGTCCTTTAAAAATAGCTACTGACACCTATCTCAAAGACAGTTACAATTACCAGTGAAGCAAGGACTTTTCAAGAGAAACTGCACCTAAGTTACTGGTGGTTTGTGCATTGCAATAGCAAAACAAAAGGTTTCTGAAGGGTGCAAGGGAACTGAAACCATATATGTTCTTCACTTTTACCTTAAAATGTAGTTGAAATGTTTACTCTTCCTCCTCTCAAAAAAATCTTTCCCAGTGAGGTGGATCCTGGGGGATGCTGCAAGTTTTTCTGCACACTTGGTGGGTTGTGCCACCCCACGGAGGCTGTTAGTCACCGGGCATGTTCAGCTGATGCAAAGTTAACTTATTATTTAATATTATATATTCATTTCCATTTGCTAATATTGCCTCATAGCAATAGGGAAGGTAACCTGCTTTGAATACCTCATTTTGATGCACTGGGTGTCTCAGGCAGCTTCCATTAAGTGCAGCTGGGGTGGGGTTGCCAGGTGAAGAGGACAAACCAGGCCCTGGCATTGCAGAGCCTTGGAAAGCATTGTTCTCCACAAGAAAAATGTGAAACATAAGCAATATATTTTAACGTGGAGAGATGGAAATGGTGAAGTGATGTAAAACCTTCTAACTGCCTTGGGATTCCCAACCTTGTCATGGTGGAGAGGCAACAAGGTCCAGTCCGGGGCTATTTAGGACACAAAGGCTGGGTCATGCAAAACCTGATCAGCACGAGGCCCTGTCTGTTGGCTGTGACCAAGAATGCAGCAGGAATTGCTCTAACTTAAGTTAGGTGAATTCTCTGATGCTGGAGACATAAAGGAGAACCCAAAATAATACGAGAAGAGACATCTGACATGTCAAGGGAGGTAGACCTCAAGGCTAGCATCAAAAAAACCACCTGCATGTGTGAAAAATGGCAAAGGCCAGGACAAAGCCAAGAAGGTGCATAGAAAAGGGCTAAGACAGTATTAGTTTTTATCATATTAGAAGTGCTGGTGAATTTGGACACTATATCCTGCATGACACTGAAATTTCTAGTCCCCACGCCCTGCTTTTGGTGGATTGGGGGACCAGAAATGAGTCTTGGGCTTTGACAGTGCTAGTTTAATGGTGGGAGTTGATCATCTTAAAGGTCTTTTCCAACCAAAGTGATTCTGTGATTCTATGCTTGACTCATAGTCTGAGATGTTGGTCTCTACAAGACAGGTCTTAAAAACATGCAACTTTCAGCAATGGTTCCCATCTCACTCAGCAAAGATCAGGACAAGCTGTGATGGGAAGTTCTGATTGACACATCAGGTTTGATGCATCTTTCACTTGCAATTTACTCTTTTTTCTTTATTTTTTTTCCTTCATTTTTTCCCCCCTCTTGACATCTTCTGCAGTAAACCAGAGAAAGATCACAGCACTCCAGATTCCATAGTGCCCATGTTCAGAGCACATGGTGCAGAGAAGATTAAAAAAACATAGATGGATGGGCATTTTTAAATAGGATCATAAAGGCCAACACAAAGAGTAATGTAGCAGCAAAGTTTAATTTGGTTGGTGTTAGTAAAAATCAACCTAATCTGAAGAAGTAAAAAATCAAATTCTGCTGATATCATATTATCAAGTCTTGTGGCAGAGAATTAGTAGAAGTGAATTTTTCTTCCCTGAACCACCCAAGCTGAATCTTTGGCCAAAAGACCCATCTTACCTTTCTGGAGGCATCGTTATCCTCTCCCTCTCCGTGCACAAAAAAATCTACAAGACTTGTAATCCCACGTGGAAAAATTACCAGAAGGTGGAATACAGCAGAGGACAAACCACAGGGCTGCAGTACAAGTTCTCTGGCAACAAAAGAGCATTTCAGTGGCAGGAGGGGGATGAGGGGCAGCTTTCTGCTGTGTACAAAAAGGGGAAATGTAGGGTAATTTTCTAGGGGAGAAAGAACCCCATAAACCCTGGTGCCTCTGTGCAGTGCTTGCTATTTACTCGCTGCCTTACTGGTTCTTTTGAAATTGCTTTATTAGAATTAAAATAAGCAGTATTTCCTTATTTCATCAAATCCCATTTTCAGTGTTCCGCCGATGTCATACGGTAAAGCTGTAGCACCTTTGATCTCATTCTAAGCCCTGGAATAACTAGGAGACATCAGTCAGCATGGCTTTGGTTTAGGAGAGGTGGCATACACTACCTGTGTCATAATGCTAACAAAATATGAATGAAAAATCATTTACCTCTTCCCTGTTACTACTTGTCAAAAGATTGCACGCATAGTCAAGCCGTAGGAAAAATACCTTTAATTGTATTTTGCACTGGGCACTTTTTATTTTGAACCTCTGGCTTTCTAAAGTTCTCATTCACCACCTATTATAATAATAATAAACATAATAATCATCATAATAACTACAAATGGAAAATAGCTTTGAATAGTAAATTTTAGCCTACTGGGACTGTCAGTTGTGGATGGGCTCTTGATTGATCAGAGTATTACACAATGGCATGGTGTAATTCTTTAGTGTGCTGTTGTAAAATGGAGTATTGCTTCTGTTATTTTATCCAGTTTGCTTTTATATGACAGGGTTTATTGTGCGTTATGTTGTAGCTCATTCCTCTGTTCACAATGCCTACTGATGTGTAATTATGACTTGTCTGAACTGTAAGAAGGAGCAGTAAGTGAAAGAAAATCTGCAAGCACACTTGATTTATGAGCCCTGATACTACATTACAGTCCTAATCTGCCTGCTTAACTTGGCTTCAGGCAAACTTACTGTATAACATGCTTACGATTAGCACTGCAGCAAGTTGTAGAAGATTTACTCTGTTGGAGCTATGAGACTTTTTTAAAAATGATTTAGTCATTATTTCAGTTACAGGTATGGCAATAAATTATTTCACATATAAAGACTCTGTGTCAAGGAACAGCCATTGCAAAAAGGCTTTCTGTACAGCAACAAAGAACAGTGCTTGGAGTGTTTTCCTCGTATAAAACATCTTAATGTTATTGATCATTTTTTTTTTATGATGAAACTTCTTACACATTCTTCTCACATTCATACAATTTGTTTTATTATACTGCAGCTTTTGTAGCTCCATACAAGCTGCTTATTATAAGAATGTCTGTTTGGATCCAGCGAATCTCATATTTTCAATAGTGTCCCAAAATAGCAATCACTGTGGATGTGCAAATGAAAAGAAGGCCATAACGCAATGACCTAATGTCAGGAAGAAAAGATGTCAGAAGATTTGCATTTATTTTTTTTTTTTAATCACCATTCATGAAGACAGATGCATTCGTTCAGTCTTCTTGAAACTAGAGCATATTCAGAGCAGCTACTTTCGGTAAACCAGAGGGGTGCATTATTACCCTCGAATAATAAAGATCAGTGTTGATCATTCAGGGCCTGGTTTTGGTCTCACTGAACTCACTGTGTGGCTTGCCATTTGACTTCACTGGAATCCCTATTATACAGTATTCACGAGGGCAAGTAAGCAAGGGATCCAAAGCTTGATCCAGGGAAAGGCTCACCTCAGTTAAATGGGCAGTAATCATTCAGTTTTTGCTGAACAGGGCTGCTTGCCTGCCTATGGATAGGTGTTCATATCAAGATTTCATAATTGGTTCTTAGACTGGGATTTTTTCCTGGGTTTATCAGCAGTAATTAAACATAAATAGAAGGAAAATCATCTGTAATTTACATCATAGTGAGAACCATCCCAGATAAACAATCACAAACCACATATCTACAAAGGATGCAATGCTAATAAAATGGAAACAAGGTCTAAGCAGGCTTTCCTTTGGTTTTAAATAGGGGTGGGTTTGTTTTCTTTTTTTTTTTCTTCATCAACACTGGCGTTGTGAATTCTAAATGTTATTATTCTCCTTCAAAAATAGCTGCTGTGACACCTATCTGAAAAACAGTTATGATTACCAGTGAAACAAGGACCTTTCCAGAGAGGCTGCACCTAAGTTATTGGTTGGTTTGTGCCTTGCAATAGCAAAGCAAAACAGCTTCTGAAGGGTGCAATGGAGCTGAAAACATATATGAACAGTGGACAATAGCACCCTTTAATTACAAACAACAGTATTTTCAAGCTCATACTGCCTCAGTGAAGTTACCATAAACAATGAGCTTTTTATAGTGTAACAATAAAGCCTCTTAATTTCTTGTTTTCTATTTTGTAAAAAAAAAAAAGAAAAAGCTTCTGCTGCACATTTCAGTGTCTCCCTCTTCCAAGCAGCTGGCTTTCATCTGTGCTCACAAATGTAGTCCTGAGCATAAACATAGCAGGCTTTGGAGATCTGTGGTGCCTACCCAGCCACTGCCACCATTTACCATCCTACCGTTGGGTAACACATGCCATTTGCAAGGGCAAAATGGGCAGGCTGAGTTTTCAAGTAGTGGTCATCATATTACAGGCATCATCTGCAAGTATTCGTTGATGCTATTGACTGAACAAAAGGTTTATGAGGCAGAAGAAATATTTTTCTAAATGCTGCTGTGCTACCTATAACCTAATTAACTTTACTTTAGCCAGCTGAGTATACCTGGAAACCAAATATATCATGTGGCAATTAGCTTTCCTCCTTCTGGCTTAGTACACTTAAGTTGTTTATTGAAAAGGTTAAATATTGATTGAAAATGGATAATAGAACCATATTACAGTTGTATGCTAAATGGCAGAACTTGCCTGTAAAACATTTCCAGTTACCCCACAGTAATGCAGTTACAGAGCAGCAATCTGCTGCTAAGCACCCAGGCAAAAAATCAGAAACAAATATAAATCACCCACTATGCAGCCACTCTTATCAGTACACTGGATTCACACAAACATGTTTGGAAGTTCAGTCATTAATTATCATGATGTTGAAATAATATAATAAAAATAATAATTGCTTGTGAAGTGATCTGTTGACTCCCTCCTCCTTCGGCAGAGGCTCCTCTCTGTCTCTCTCCCTTTCTGGCTTTACCATGGGAAGCCACATAGACAAAGTATCAAGTGATCACATAGCATGAACTACAGCCCGAGGCAAAGCTTGTTATTTTACTTGAAACGGTGATGCATTTAGGACCCAGAAACTGTCAATAATTTTTTCTGACTTCCAGGGGATAAAAATCCCAATTACAGTAACTTTCCCGTGAAGCTGTAGAGTCCAGCGCCACGTATTAACGTTACGATACATCCTTCACACCTATCAGCTTGGTTTTATCTGTAGTTTAGACCAGAACGGTGTGGATCTCTGAAAGTAAGCTGATTTAGTCTAATTGTTGCTTGGTTTGAAAAGTGGAAAGTGCATCTTCAAAAAAAGGCTGGTTGAAGTGGGGTCTGTGGACAATAATGCAGTGTGACTTGGCATCCTCCAGCCATTGGCCTCAGTAATACTGTTTAATGTAGGTTCAACGGTGTTTGGCCCATTTTCTCCCTATATTTTTTTTTATAAAAAATGGGCTTACTTTACCAAGACATCACAGCAAAGACCTTTTCCTAAGGATTGGGTGGAGGGAAGTGTATTTCAGGCTTGGCCCCTTTGTTTCAGCCACATTTGGGATGTGGGAGATGAATCCAACCCTATAGAGAGCCATGCAGAAAAAAACCTATCGGTTCTTATGCTCTGCTCCCAGGAGAGTTACACTGGAGATAAAACAATATGCAGAGGAAAGGTGAAAAAAATCAACCTTGCAGGGTGGGTCCTCAGTGAGGGGCCGTGGAGATGCTCAGCAGTTTGGTGATGATGGAGGGGAAACCACGTGGCCACCGCAGAAACCTTTGGGAAAAGGTGATTGGGAAAATCCCTGTGGTGATTTGCTCTGTTCTGCTCACCTGCAAGGAGCTCTGTCCTCTTTCCTCACCATCCTCCAGCATTATTCCTGGTGCACTCCCACCACACTGCTCCATCTGTCCCACTCCTGTGTAGTGAGAAAGTGATGATATAACCAGATTTAATACCACAGTCATAAAGACCCACACCAGAAAGAGTGCCACCCACTTGGCACTTCTTCACTTTCTCCTCCTTCAAGTGGTGAATACATCTCTGACTCTCATCTCTGTACACGTGAGGTCTGGCCTTTTTTTTTTTTTTTTTTTTTTTTTTGCTTTTTAATTTTTTTCCCCTTTTGATAACAATACTGGAAGAATGATTGTTTGTTAATAACCCAGTGCCAATATATATTTTAGGAACGGATAGATGCAGATACGAGACCGCACGGGGCATAGCTAACAAATGTGTTTATTATTGACAGAGAAAGAACTGCCACGCTAGAAGATTTAAAGTTAAATGCCTGAGGTTTGCCCCTCTGGTTAAGAGTTCATAGCTTTGTTGTTTCAGGTCAGAGACAAACTCAGTATGAAGATGTAAAGCAGAGGCTGAGTGGCCACAGAGGTGAGTCTGAAGCAAGAGGGGATACAGGATTAGTTTTGCTCACTGTCTTGCTAGTTTTGTAAAGATGCCCTGGGATGAAATTACTATCCGAATGTTTTTCACAGTGTAGTGTGTTCTGAAAATCTCAAGAGTTGTTAGTTGCTGGTTTCCAGATATAAATATTAAATACAAAATTGCAGTGTTTCCTTCCTTCTAATAACTGTTGTTACAGCTGTGTAGGTCTAAGAGTGTACAAAGAGACACAGTTTATGGGAGTAGACAATACCTCACCTCTATATTAACCTATTAACCTTGCATCTTTATTTTAGGATGAGGTGGCTTTTTGTTTGGTTTGGGTTTTTTTTTTGTTGTTTGCTAATTTGTCTTTGAATCAAATTTAACTGATGCCTGTAGGATTAAATAGAAATAATTCCATATGATTCGTGCTACATCATCTGTTCATTTTGCTTAGTGAAAGTGGGGATTGCGTACTTACAAAAGGTTACTAAATTGGACACTAATTACCTTTGGAGGCAAGATTAAAGTGGCTTGTCTTATCTAATATTTCTTTTTCCTGCACTTCCAAATCAAAGTTTAATAGAAATAATAATCAGACATCTCTGCTAACATTACAAAAAATAATAGAAGTATTTGTAATGTGAGAGATGACACACAAAAATATGCACTGGTTCTACAGCCCACTGCTGAAATCCTAATATAAATAAGAGACGATAGAAGGACATGTAAGATGTATGAGCTTTGATATAGAATCATAGAATGTCTTGGGTTGGAAGGGACCTCTAAAGGTCATCTAGTCCAAGCCCCCTACAGTAAGCAGGGACATCTCCAGCTAGAACAAATTGCTCGGAGCCCCATCAAGCCTGACCTTGAATGTCTCCAGAGACAGGGTCTCCACCACTTCTCTAGGCAACCCCTCTCCAGTGCTTCACCACCCTCATATTAAAGAACTTTTCCTAATGTCCAACCTAAATCTAGCCTTTTCTAGCTTAAAACCATTACCCCTTGTCCTATCTGTTACATGCTCTTGTGAACAGGTCTTCCCCAGCCCCCCGCCCCCCCCGCTTGAGCTGTTTGTTTGTTCAGGAAATTATTTGAGCAATTTCTTGTACCTCTTTTGAAAGCTTGGCACTTGGGGAGGTACTTAGTTCTATGCATTTTAATTTTTCACAAGCAGTATAACAGCTTCGGAAATACTAGAATTGCTGTATGTTTTATATTTCGTACGGCTGTGAAAAAAGGTGTCTTCACTGTGGTTAATTATTAATCTTCCCGTGTGTGTAACGGCATTATCTTTAAAAAAGAAAAGGGAATGGCATGGTTTTCTATGTTATCTCCTTGGTTGGTTGGTTCTGGTAATGAGCATCCAAAATGAACCTTTGCAATGTATACGTTATCCTGCCTAAACCTCTCCCGTTACGCGAAGCGTTTCCGAAGCTTTTCTCGATCGGACTAGAATGCTGCTGAAATATGTTGGGCAACACGTACCCTACCTACTCGCCTGATGCCAAATGAACTGCAGCATTCCAATATGGTGCCACATGTCCATGGAAGCCCGTAGCACTTGGAACAGGTGCTGCCCCAACGCGCTCGGCACCAAGAAGGTGCTGTATTTCTGTTTTCTTGGGATAAATCAGGGAAAAAATGCTTCGGGGATAAGGTTTAGGATGAAGGGGTGTGCAAAGGAGAGCTCGAAAAGCTAGAAAGTGATAAAAGAGATTAGGAGACCTTCAGAAGGGCATCTCTTTAAATTTTAAGAAAATGCACCTAGTGTTAGATGCTGCTCTGCTTCTTCGTGCATGAAAATTTGTTTCTTCCGGGACAACAGAGTTAGAAATGTAAAATACAGAATACAGCCTAACAGTAGTGGTCTGGAGCTTAGGCTCTTTTATGAGGGCAAAAGTATTTTGTATGGTTATTGCTGCGTGTTAAACTTACTACAGTGTTTTCAAGGGGAAAAGAAACCACCACAATCAAAACCCAACAAGCATTCCTAACGTTGAGGCTGGGTCTCGGGCAATCTGTCCTCTGCAACGTTCTTGGCCTTTGTATGACATTTATGGTCCTATGTTTATCACTGCAAAAAGACCCCGTTTGTTCCCTGTCCTTTCCTGCCCCCACCCCCCTCCTAAAATGGCATCTGAAGCTGTTAAAATTACAATTAACGGGACTGCATTTATCTGGGATTTATTCCCATGAAGGGGCTTTAGCAGATTTGCCTACAAACTGCTAACGTGCAACACAACAATGCATCGCAACACTTTATATCTTATTTGTATTTAAAAGTCAGATATTTTGCTCTGGATAAACTTCAGAAATGCTCTTCAATTCTCAGTGAGGCAAGCATTTCAATTTTCTGCAATATTAGCAGGGGTAACTAATGATGGCTAATTTTTGCCTGTAGTATTTCCCTCAATCTGCTTGTGCACTTTCAGTTACTGTGGCAGCAGCAGCATTTGTACATTTTCTGGTCACTAAACACTCAAGTACAATTGTAAGTGATCAGTTTACAGTTGGCCAACAAAAGAGCTGCAGGAATGTCTAAAAGAAAAAGAAATTGGATTAAATATGCATGTGTATAGCCCATATTCAATGGGCAAACACACAGCTCCTGCAAGAGAGAAGGACAGAGGGCAACTGAAATATATTTTAGCTATCAGAATATATTCTTTAAAATAGGATCCTATATTTATCCTGCCAGAAGAAGGTCCAGCATGAATCCAAACCACACAGATTTTGAAAATACATTGTTATGTTTCTTCATGTTGAAGGTAAATCCTCCTCTTCAACCTTTTTTGTCTCTTATTATTACCTTAATGTATTTTTTTCAAATACATTCAATCTGTAGGTTTGAGAGAGAGGGTGGCTTGAGTTATACTTCAAAAATAGCACCATCTTATTAACAAATTTGAAAGCTATCTAGTTCAAAGGGAATATTTTAGATGGGAAGATAACATTTTCATTCTGCATTTCAAAAATACACCATTGTAAAACTGCATGAGAGCCCATTCACCGATCATACCTATGAAGTGGGGGACTTCAATATAATTTGTTAATCTTCCCAACTCATGGGCTATTCAGATGAACCAAACATAAATGGTAAAGAAATAATTTTTAAATGAAGAGGCATCTCGCTTCTGTGCCCTTATTAATTATTATTTCCTGGTGCAATGTAATGATTGCCTAGCATTTTGGATGGTGTTTATGATGGAGAGGCAAGAATAGTTCAAATTAAATCAGAACTCTGTGGAGACAGTTCAACAGCTCGTGTCACAGGGAAGAATTTGTTGGAAATCTCACATCCTGCAAAAGATATTTCTCTGTTGTTTTGGTTTTTATGGGAAGAGGTGTCATTGTTCCTGACACCGTTCTGCAGACATCATACCAAAGGAACAGGGGGATGCAGGGTGGGATTTGCATGTTTGATAGGAAAATCCACAGAAGCACAGGAAACCTGGGCAGCTTCGTGCCTGGATGGGAGCAAATCAACGTGCACTAAAAGGGAAACCCATCACATTAAGGATCAAAATATTAAAGGCTGAATTATGGCTTTTGCAACCCCGGCCTCCCGGGGCAGGGAGGGAGACGGCAAGGAGAGGTGCTGCCCAAGGCTCTGCTGAGTGCCAGGGTAGTTGGATATCCTCTAGGGGCACTGGGAAATGCACTTCAGAGCCACAGCTCTCCGACATGAGATGCTGAAAAAGGATATTCCTGCTGAGCACCACCTCACTGGCACTGGGTACCGCTCGCAGCGTTTGGCCCCCAAGTATTTAATCATTCGCTTCTTGCCAGGGGGAGTGATGTAAATGTCAGTCGTTACTACTCCTTTTTATAAGGGTGTGGAATATTCTTCTGCTGTCCCCTCCTCTTCCTGTCTCCAGACATTAGGGGAGACAAAACCAGGCTCCTGCCCTTTGTCTTGCCAGCCATGATGGTAAAATGGCTCTGCTCTCCCCCTCTGCCACCTCCTGTAGCACTGCAGGAAAGACGTCCTGACTGCGTGGACTCACCAAGGCAGGAGGCAGAACATTTTGCTTTCCTCATTTTTTTGTTTTGAATCAAATCACTGTATCTGATCCTTAATATCAAGGCCATAACCTCAGCTGGTAATCCCTGTGGGTTCATTGTGTTAGGACTGCAGCCACGTGTGGTAGGTGGTTCTGCTTTCCTTTCCCACCTCTGGATGCTGAGGGCTACACTTTTATCTCTGAGGTTGCAGGCAAAGGTGGAAATGTAGTTGCTTTAAACACTACACATGTGCACATACAAGGGGTGCCAGAAAGAAGCATCAGTAGTTTCAATCTACTTTTAAAGCAGTGCAATATTATAGATGAAATCAACAGAGCTAATAAGATTAGGAGGCAAACTTTCATCCAAGCTTAGAAGGCAAGTTGCTCTGGGAACTTTCAGATCACCCCAGTCCTCCTGTCGCCCAGCCCACCACCTTCACCCATGCCATCAGGATTCTTGCTAGAGCTCAGCTTCACAAGTGAACTGTTCTTTTTGGATATAATACAGCATCTATCTTGGGGTGTATTTACATGCATTGTTCAGAGAGTTTCAGTCCAGTCAGCATGTTTCGAGTGAAACAAAAATTTGTTCCTAAACCAATGACAGAACTTCTCTGTTGAAGTCCAGGCCAGAGACTCCAGTGAGTCACCAGAAAGATAGTGCTTCTCTCAGCAGCAATAATTCACCCTTAACAACACGTGGCACTACAAAAAAATTGGGAATCATCATTTTAACACAAGTGAATATATGTTCACTGAGTCGAATTCTGTTACATATTTTCAGTCATGCCTCTTGGAAATGTGTACAAGTGCTGTGTTGGTGCCAATTCTTTGTAATCTGCAAATCATAACCCACGTCTCAGTCAATTTAGGACTATGATGCTAGGATTTGGCTCTCCTGAAAAAAAAAAAAAGAAAAAAAAAGCAAAAAACCCAACAACAGGTCTGTGAAACTTTTAAGTAAGATCAGAGTTCTGGTTTATTTTGGAGAAACAATCAGAAATCTATGTGCTTATCTAGAGCTCTTGAATCCAAAAACCCATCAGAGCAGGCTTGCTTCTGACTGTCAATATTTTAACTACAGGTTTCAGGAGGAGAACAGATGATTTGTATTCTATCATACTGGATTCTTGGGTTTGGTGGGCAACACAAAATTGTGAGGAAAAAAAGAAAAAAGAACAAAAATGTCAGAACCTCCATCTAGCTGGACTTTAAAAATAGCTGAAGTTCAAGGGGTTGCCTGTGTTTTACAGCTCAGTTGACAATTGTAGCTCATTTGGGAAGGATGAGAATATTTGCAGATGCATTTGTGGTTGCCATGAACTCAGGAATTCCTTGGCCTAAAGGCTGGAGCAACTTCCTGTGAGAAAACCTACAGGAAGGAAAGCCCCGTGCAGATCCAAGCTCAGATTTCCTTCTCTGCCTCCAGAAGGAAAAAGATCTTCTTTCCTATGTCGTAGCAGATCACAGAGTATCTGCCCCTCTCATTCCACTTAACCCAATGTGTAGGAGCAGCTCAGATCCATCAAAACCTTGTGCCACCAGCAAAGGTCTCCTCTATACTGTGCATGGTAAATTGTGCTGGGACCTGGATCAGTTAACAGATTAAATCTCTGGTGAAGAAAAGATCCACAGCTGACAAGTTGCAAATTTGACTTGTCTCACTGATGTGTCTTTTAGTGTCATTTGTAGGGAGCAAATGATAGGTAATGAAATAGTAAAGATGTGCTGGTATGATGGTGTTATTAGAAGTTGACTCAAATTTGAAATTTCCACAATGTGCTTTCCCTGTCCCTGGGCTAGGAGAACAAGACAGCACATCTAACATATTAATTCACTTCCTAAGGAAACACAATTAATTACAAAATTACAACAAATATTTAAGAAGAAATGAAATTCCCCTTTCATCTGTTCCCCAATTACAGGTCAGCACTTCCAAATCAGTTGAACATTGTACATTGAATATAGCATAATATATGTAAATAGATTGACAATTAGAAGAAAGGGAAATGCTAATATTTGGTGATCTTACAAATGAGGTCATGGCTGTTTTTTAAGGTTTCTCCTAATAGAAGTGTCATACATTTGCCTTTTAAAAATCTCTGGAAAAGGACCATAGGATAAGATATGTAGATGATTCTTCATTGCAGTCTTTCTTATAGCATTTTGGAAATGTTGAGATTTAACTAATAATTTAAAAATCGTTCTTTTTGTGTGTTTGTTTGGATTTGTTTTTTTTCTCTTGTCTCTCTTGTTTTCTGCTTGATGGTTGATTTGCACATGAATTGCTTCTGCTATGTTGAAAGTCACACGGGATCCGGCCCTCAGGGGAAATAATTCACAAGATATTTGGTAAAATATTGGTTTATTTTTAACTGATTTTTCCACAGTAGAAAAAGTATTTATATTTTTATGGTCATTTTAATTCTCTCTATTACATAACTAATAAATGGGGGGGGATGAGCTTTTCAAAAATAACGATATGAAATGATAAATATTTTGAAAAATACTGGAAGACATTAAATGCTTTTTTTTTTTTAATGTATATAGATTAATCAAAACATCATTCTGGAAGGGAAAAAAAAAATACACAAGTTAATGTACCTTGTGCTGTCTGAATATATTTTCTTTCATTGGCAGAACACAACTTACTTGTCGAGGAAGGCAAAACAAGGTAAATAAACCAGCACTAAAATTTCCTTTTCTAGAATTTCTGGTGTGTCCTTTGGGTGTGGGAGGCCCTGTGCTCTGCTTTGGGGTTGCTTGGAAGCCTAGTATCTAAAACAGAAGTCTTGTTTAAAGGTGAATATAGAGAAAAGATAGTATTTTTGTTATTATTGCTGCTCTGAAATTAGAGACTCAGATGATTGTGAGAAAATAAGAGATATCTAATAGGATCACCAAAGATCTCAGCCAAACAAAACAGGATTTTTCTACAGCTGATTCAGAAGGGTAGGCAGGGGCTTTATAAATGTCTCATATCCAAATGAAATTCTTTAAGCAGAAACAAATGACATAGATTTAATGGAAAGGAAATCCTGCTTTCAGAATAGTCTATTTTTTATTTATTTTTTTTAAGGAGAGAGGAAAGAAGAAGCCTTAGGAAAAAAAAAAAACAAACAACAAACAACCCAACAACCAACCCACAAAAATCAGGATTCTCTGTTAAATTCAGGCTGCAAACATATTTGTGTTGACTTTTAGTTTGAAAGTAATGTGGCATATAGAAACCAATAAATGTTAGGCTTCCAGTGGCTTCCACCTGTTAAGGAGTTGCAAGACAGCAGTACCCTTTTCAAAGCCATTAATAATGCAGAAGGTCAATATCTAAACAGATATATTGAATTACACACTGTATCATTATAATAGCCAGAGTTTTTGTATCGCAGGTGATGTTTTCCCTGCCATTTGACCCTTTTAAGCTGATTAAAATACATAGTTTGTTTTTTTGATGATGTTAGGAATAATATTCTGCTCTGTGTCCAGGTGGTTAGGCTCCTCAGAACAGCTTAAAACAGATCCTATCTGCTGCAACAAAGTGTATCTGGATTTTTTGTTAACTTTGCAGCTCCAGTCTCTCAACTAAAATTCCCCAAACACCTTCTCCAACAGAACAGTGTTATTTTTCTCAGATAAGTATCAATTTGGTGATTTTAGGGGTACACAATGTATTGCAACAGTAGGAATTCAGTGTTTCAATCTTATCATCATAGCAAGAAGCAGTTTCTGTAAAGGTAAAGAAGAAGGCATTCAGTTGATGCTGTGCTTTTTGCCTCTTGTGTTTTACAAACCAGGGTTATCAAATTCCTGAGCTATGAAATCCACTGCCAGTGTCTCCCATTGACGTTTTATGTTGGTTTGAAGGAAAATCAGGTCAAACCAAGGCACTCTCAGCATCTGAGCCCTGTTTCTGCAAAGCATTTTGTCACTACAGAACGTGGTGATTTCATTTCATGTGTGCCAGTTTTCTGCAGTTAGGGCTTGATCTCGGGGTGTTGTGGAGCTGAATCTTTCTTGTCTGAGACCTTAAAAAACACCATCAAGGTTTGGTCCAATCCCCATTGCCTTCAATGGTAATTAAATCAGACCCTAAATGCAGATCACATAAAGCTGACATACCAACAGGGCCTGATTCCCTAATAGCCTTCAAAATAAGAGATGCCTAAAACCTGGCATTTAAGAAAAAAATCAAATGAGAATAAATCCTCTTCTTCTACCCAAAACTGTAATTTTAGTATGGAAGTCCATAAAAATTAACTCATTTTCCTTTTCACCTAACTTATTTGGTTTAATTAGCAGCATTCACTCCATTGATTCTTGTCCAAGAAAGGAAAGTTCCATAGTTCAAATCTCTCTGAAGGAAAATCCCATTTATTTAAATACAGGAATTACGGTTGCAAAATGAAGCAATTTTCCTTAGTAATCTCTGAGCCAAAGAGTCCTTATTTGAAGTTAAACTACCTTTGAGTGGAAGATCATTTTTCCCAAACTAATCTGCCTGCTAGCCAGGAGTAGACATAGAAATTTCCTTTGGAAACTGCCCTCCAAAGGGCTAGTGAAAAATCCATTATGTTGATAATTATTATTCATAATATTAATAGTAGTTAATAATGAGAAGCAGTAATTCTGATCTTGCTAAACAGGAAAAATATGGGATCTAAAAGTACACAAGGAGAGTTCACCTCTGTTTCTGCCAAGGGAAAAGTGAAGCGAGATGCTGCAACTTCAGACAACTTCTGCAGTTCAGCTCCTGGATCAAAGCAGACACTAAAGGCAGATCCCTCACACCAAAGGCTGAATGCAGGAAATTCTCCTGCTTCTCTTCATCTCTTCTGCTCAACCCATCACATCTGTGACATGTAAATTCAAAGCCGTGGCTTTCACCGTGCAGCCAGCTCCAGTGCAGTATGTGACACTTTCTCAGATTCCTACTGACATTCAGATAGTGCCAACAATATCATGTCCAGCTTTGCACAAAGCTCCACAGGCACAAAAATATTTATTATAAAACTTTTGTCTTCAGAGAGGAGTACTGGGCTCCAAGAGAGAGGGGGGTTTATGTTCCAGATTTCCCAGTCAAAGCTTATGCAGTCTCACAAAACGTGTGCTGAGCCTATTTGGCAAAATCTTTTCCCTTACTATTTGATGTTTGCTTAGTTTTGTTTGTTTGCTCAGTTTTATTGCTTGTCAGTGTTATTTCTGGTGACTACATGACTCAGAGGGACTAGAAATAAAATTAGAGACTTTCACCTCTAGGTCAACAGTTTCATTCTGGCCCAGAATACAGGGACCTATGTAAAATAACTCATTGATCTCACTCCAGTTCCCAGTTGGCAAGTGTGCATATCACAAACCCTATCATTAAAATGGGCAATAAATTGTCCTCCTTTGCAGCAGTCCCAGCAGTGAGCTCAGTGTTTGAATTGGCGGGGCTGCTGAATCACCCTTTCGCCAGGAGATGTGGTTCTCCTGGGCCTGGAGCACGTTAGGAGGTGGGGGGTCCTGGAGGTGGTTTTTCCTTTCCTCTCTGCTTGAAGGCTAAACAGAATCACAGAATCATTCTGGTTGGAAAAGACCTTCGAGATCATTGAGTCCAACCATGAACCCAACTGTACCAAGTCCAGTGCTTATCCATGTCCCTCAGCACCACATCTACACGGCTTTTAAACACCTCCAGGGATGGTGATTCAACCACCTCGCTGGGCAGCCTAGCCTATTCCAGTATTTAATAACCCTTTCAGTGAAGAATTTTCTTCTATTTTCCAACCTTAAACCTCCTCTGGCACAACTTGAGGCCATTTCCTCTTTTTCTATCACTTATTCCCTGGGAGAAGAGACTGACCCCCCCCTTGCTCCAGCCTCCTTTCAGGAAGTTGCAGAGAGCAAGAAGGTCTCCCCTCAGCCTCCTTTTCTCCAGGCTGAACACCCCCAGTTCCCTCAGCCGTTCCTCACGACCTGTGCTCCAGACCCTTCCCCAGCTCCATTGCCCTTCTCTGGACATGCTCCAGCCCCAAAATGTCCTTCCTGTAGTGAGGGGCCCACAGCTGAACTCAGTACTTGAGGGACTACACATTTCAGTGCAGTCTTTGCCTTAGCATCTCCCCGGATCAATAAGCAATCCTTTAGCCAGGTGATCAGATGTAATTCCATAAGCACAGATGGCCTGGCCAGCCAAGGCTTTGCTTTCCAAAGGACACAGTCTTGGTCGGTGGTGAGTTCTTCCTCTCCCCAGTAAACACCACTTGCTTTTCTCTGTAGTTGTAGGGTTTCCAAATAAATTACCTAATTCAGAGGTGCCAAAACCCAAAGAACTGAGTAGCTCCATCTTTAAAATTACCTGCTTGACCTGCTGCTTCCAGACCACAGCTCTGAGATAACCACTCGCTCCCCCACTGAGATCAGAGCCTGGATCTCTTTTCCCAAATGAAACACAGACACAAAAATTACATTGCCGTGATCTGTAGCAGCAACAAACACTCCTGTTTCTATAGGATGAGGGGGGGGAAAAAAAGCTATTACATTTCATTGTGTCATTATTATTGATCATAACAGGTGTTTGAACTGCAGACCCCCATGGCTTACAGGCGTCTGTACAAACCATCAGTTTAAACTACAACAGAGACATCACTGGTGTTCACTAAAAAGCTATCTAACCTTTTTGTAGATCCCCAGATACTTGTAACCCTCCATTCTTCAGCCCATTGCAAAAGCAGGAGCATTTAGCCTCGCATCTTAGCAGCACAGCTCATTGCCGGATTAATTTATTTCTCTCCCCTATCAATTCTGGAGGTTTATAACCACTTTCCCCTTGTGTTGGGAGCGTTGCTCTGCCATTGTACAGGTATGAGTAAGTAGTGTCTGCTCCCGTGGAATATGGCATCATTTGTCTTCCATGATCCAGGCTGGCTGCACTACACGACAGCACACGGTGACAGTAATTTGCACTGATCTGCCCCCACTGCTAGTCCTGCTGCTACAAATAGCAATTGATTATAATGCTGTAGTGTTATTGACTGTCACTATGAACACAAGCTTTATTTCATTTTTAAAGTAATATGCCACAGATTTGCTTAGCAGACGTGGAGCAACAACCAAAAAGAACGAAACCAAAAAAAAACAACGTGAGGCAGGGAGGAGGCAGAGGCAGCACTGCATAAAACACAGAAAAAAAATTAATTAGCATCACTAGATTGTTGTTATGATACTGCAGATGAGCAGGAAAGCTGTAGCAGGTGGAAAGGGATACATTTTTCCATATTTCAGAGAAGCCATCCTGATTTACATCACCTGAGGATCTTGCCTGAAGCATTCAGGTCCTGGAAAACTCTCAAATCCATCATAATGCAGGGGGGAGAAAATAAAAGACAGCCTTTAAAAATCTTCATTATTTTTGTCAAAATCTGAATCTGCTGAGGCAGCAAGATGTGTTAATGCCTCACTGGATTTGCCCCTTCCTCTTGTTCTCCCTCCCATCAGTTCAGGATACAGTTTTTGATCCAGGTTGTAAAAGAGATCCTATTTCATACATCCCTACGTTCTCTTTCTGAATCTTACATTCTTAGAGCATTAATCTGCAGGCTTGTCCCTAGAGTCCATTTGAGATGGGCGCAGAAATTTAGTTCAGGTAATTATCCTTTCTTTCCAAGTGAATTAAGAAACCAAGAATTCCTGCTTATCTGGCAGAAGCGTAGATTTCCGTCCTTAATGCTTGTCACCTGCGAGACAAGTCACACAGGTAAATCTCAAACTGTGCCTTTGTGCCCCATCTAAAGTGGATTTTGGATGTCTCTGTGGAGTAATACTCCAAGGACGTTATAGTTCAGAGAAAATGGTAATGTCTGTGTGTAAAACGTGAATTACTTTAATAGGCTTTGGCAGCACAACTCTCAACAAGACGATCCACCCCTGCTAATCTAGTGCGTATGGATTCTCTCTCTCTCTCTCTTTTTTTTTCTTTCCAGTCTGAATATAATTTCTCTAAGCTGCAATTTATAATGCTAACGTTTTTACCTTCATTAAGGAGGGGAAGAAAGCTTCTGACCGACCGTATTGAGCTGTTGAAGAACGTCTCACATTGAAATTCTGATTTAGAGATAGTTACAATACATCTGCTTTGCATATCTTTGCCCTTTAAAACGGTATTTGTGGTATAATGAAGCACACAGCTTGCAGAGTAGCTGGTAAGTCGCCTATCCACGGGTCTTTTTTGCATGTGTGTACAAAGTCAGATTTATTTCCTTCCCTCCATTGCTTCTGTGTCCTCAGAACCTGTCTGTGGGGAATCACTGGTGTGGTGGTACAGTGATGTTGCTTGTAACGGAACTGAATATGGAAGATTTATCCCATTTGGTATTTTAGGTTTCTCTTACACCTTTTATGGGTCCTTACTTAAGACAAAACTGCCTAGAGGTTGTCTGTCTGATTAAAAAACGAGGGAGTAAGGCTAGACTGGCACCTCAAACTCTTCACAAATCTTGCTTTCACTGACTTGGGGCTTTGTTTCGTATGGGGGGTTTTTTTGTTCTTGTTTTGTTTTACTTTGCTTTATACTTTGTGATGCTTTTAATCTGATTAGGATCACATAGGAATTTTATGGTCTGTTGTAGTGAACAGAAAATCCTGTCTTCTTGCATTGACTGTCTCTTGATTCCTGTGGCCCATCAGGTTCACCAATGAGCAGATCACAGGTTCCCACAGAAGATGTACTGGCTCCCATCCTAAACTGGGATGTGAATCTTCATGCAGCCGTAAGCCAGCCAAGACCATACAAAATTTCTGGTCCTGACTTTTAAAGAATTGCTTATTGCAACAGTAATGTGCAATGGCAAGTGGTGAAAATGAGAGGAGGGGTGCAGAAAATATGCATTTGAGGGTTTTTTTCCCCCCCTTATATATGCATTTCAAACAGAGTGATCTTTTTAAAACGGAAGTTACAGGTATCACTCATTTTACAGCTATTCCATGGCTCAAATTAAAGCTTAAGCAGCTATGTATTTATCAATTAGCATTATTTCTCTATCCCTGTCTGACTCTCTGCATTGTTGTAACTCCATCAAATAGTCATTTGCTTTTTTTATGGTAATAATCCCTTCAAATTCACTCCTTTCATCTGGATTCCCTGTATGTTTCTTGTTGTTCTGCTAAATCCCTATTACAGAGGCCTAGGAGTTCCAACGGCCTGATGAATAATTAGAAATGTTTTATCCCTAAGCTTCAAAAGGGTGCTAGAAATAATTATAAGCAAACATTTTATGTAGCATTCCATATCAATCCAATCCTGGCTTTATGTTGTTTGTACTTTAGATAGCAAGGGAGAGAGGGAGATCTTGGTTACCAGCTCCGTCAGCGTGAAGAGATGTTGAAGTTGCCGTAGCTTTTGTCTTCCCTCTCCCCTTTTAATCTCCCCTCTCCTCTTTTTGTCTTCCCTCTCCCCTCTGCTCCTGGTGGTGGGATCCTCAGTATGTCCCAAAGCTCCTGTCACCTCTCGTCTCATAAGGGTATAGTTAATTACTGGTCAATCAAGATTGATTTCATTATCCTCTCAGCAGCCTGTACCGTACTCCCTTGCCTGCGAAGTGACCTACAAGCCTGCACTGTGTAAAAATAATGTGTCAGCAATCCAGAGAAAAAAGCTCAGATTTTGAAAAGTGAAAGTTACTTATTTAGACAAGACTAGATATGTCAGCTCAGTCTTATTCCTTAGAAAATTTTGGGAGCAGTAGCAGCTATAGCTGTCCTTCAGCAGAACAGAGTCACAACGCAAAGTTTTTACACATAAGGCAAGGGGAGAGAGCTGTATCTTGAAAGCCTACAAAACTAATTGGAACACACCCAATGTCATTACATTTGACAGCATTTTGAGAAATACCCAATCACTTTGTCATCAATTTTCAATTTTGTCAAGAGAAAGTAGCTTTTCATTGGCAAACAACCTGCTGTCCCCACACTATTTGTGAAAGTGTCCTGGCAGAGAGTAGTGTCATCTCCAAGAACATTTTTCAGGCTCACTTTCTCTATAAAACTTTTATTGAGGAGTTTTTTTAAAAATCCTAGAAAACTGTGCTAAAATTAAGGGTTTTCATGCTGAAGATACCCAACACTTAAGGCCCAGTACAACAAAGGACATAAATACATGATCAACTTTACGCTTGTGGACAGTCCTACTAGGTTTCCACTAAAACCAGTTCAAGTTTTGGTGATGAGGAATTTTATCTATGAGCTTCAAAGGCGCTGAAAAATTTTCATGTTGAAAAAGAATTAATTAATGTTGAAAAAGGGGGAAAAGAAGACTTAATTTACCAATCAATATGATGAGGTTTCATGTGTTATAAGCAAGGAATAATGTGGAGGTAAAAGGTTTCTACCAATCTGATGCTGCTTTTGTCCACCTTCCCTCTGAAGTAAATTTATTCATCCTTTCTCTTGCTTTCCAAGAAAAAAAGGCAGCATGGTATCAGTGCCTGTTTTGCAGGAGATCCATATTTTTCACCTATTTCTGTATTTTTATCCATTTGTTGCTTTCACTAGTAGATTGATGATTTTCTCTTGGTTTCCCACCTGCATGTCAAGAAGTCATGGTATGAAGGAAAATGTCAGAAGGAAACCAGACTTACTAGATACAGATGTCAGTCGAGTCTGTAAAAGCTGGTGAAAGCAGTTTGAGTGGCACAGCAGAGGGGTAGAGGGAGTTTGCCAAAAAGGCCATCGCCCTTAGCTGATGGGCTCAGGTGGTGGACTCTCCATAACCTCAGTGTGCACCTCTGAAGGTGAGCTCATGAGGGAATTTAGCAAAGGAAGACCTTCCTTTGCTGGGTCCTCTGGCCGTCCTACCAGCCACTGGGAGATCTGGAAATCTCACGTGTGTTTAGCATCTGCTTGGTACAGCCAGTGCCCTTAGTGGCAGTGACTTGTTGGAGGACAGGTTTTTCTTTCTCTAAGTTCTTTGTTTCACATCTTTAATTGTAGAATCCACAATTTTTCAACCCCCCTCTGACATTGCACCTCCAAAAAAATAACTTTAAAAAAAGTTATTGTTTGGAAACATTGCAAACCCACCGAACTATATTTTATGTGCAGAGAAAAGCTTCTTTGCTTTTTTTTTTATTAATATGCAAATGCTGCTTGCTTCCAACTTACATCACTGCTTAAATACTGTGCAGGCATCGTAAATAACCTGCCTATTCAAGTTTTATCTTGTCCACTTTATGTTGCACTGCTCTTGTACAGGAAATGGACTGTATTTAATATTGATGGCTCTGTATGTGTCATTTAATCGTCCCTATTGATTGAATTTCATCAGAGTGTGGGGCTTGGACAGAAGCTTTGATTATAGTGTAAGGAGTCTTTGCAGTTTTCTGTTACTCAACACCATATCAATGCACCTTCTGGTGTGATATCACTTTCACAATCAATACCTGGAAAGAAAATAAAAAAGAGGCCTCCAGGAAAGGAAAGCAAAAAAAACCCTGAATCGGCCTCTAATTCCCTTTCTGCACATAGGTGATTTCTCTCCAACTCAAAGAGCATTTACTGAGTGGTTTCATGTAAGAAATGGGGGGAGAGAAAAAAAACCCTTGAAACAGTCTCCATGGCTTGTTTGTTTAATTTCTACATCATTTTTTATTTATAAGTGTCAACTCTTCCTTTCGGTGTCCCTAGCTGATGTTTGATAGTGGATAATTTTTAACAGTTACATGTCATGTTTCAGTTAACTGTTTCTCTTGATCTAATAATAGGGCCATAAACATATTATTCAACCAAATTGGTACCGTAAGGGGACTCTCTGCTTATCAAAATTCTTCCTGCTTAGAATGTGCCATCTCGGAGCTTTCAAAGAACATCCCTAATTTGACACTGTCCCACAGTGGCTTGGCCTGATCCTCACTCCAGAGCCACGCTGGTGTGTATGCCTACAGCCCAGCCTCCAAAAACCAACCCTAACAGCCAGGCAGCATGAAACAATAATCCCTTGAAGAGTATTAATATGCAGCAGATGGGTATTTCCTATTGCTGGTGAGAGGGTTTCCCCATCTGGGCATCCTCAGTTTAAATGCGTGTGCTGACGTGCTCGTAAATTCAGATCCTCAGCGGATGACAGAAAACATCATTCGGAATTGTCTCTAAGTATAGAGAACATACATAGTTCCTCCAAATGGTTGTTTGTGCTCTGGTTCTCTCCATTCATTGTCCTGTGATGAAAGGAAATTCATGGGCAATTTATCCTCTCTGCCAGTGCTTCTCATCTTTTCACAGAATCACAGAATTACCTTGCTTGGAAAAGACCTTGAAGATTTTCCAGGCTTGTGATCCTTTTTTTCAGAGATACTACTGATATTTCAGAATAATGATAATGTGCATATCTTATTTTTCTAACAAAGTGGCTTTAAAACATGTTTTGGGAGCAATGAGGGTGTCACCAGTAAAGTCTCTGTGGGTGGGTGTGCTTTGGGAGCATGGGAAAATACAGACTGGACCTTGACATAGAGAAAGGTGCATGGGAGAAGTGAGTTGATAGTGGCCTAGTTTGCAGTGACAATTTAAACCTCTGGCAAACACCCTGACTGGGTTTCCGTGCTCCTTCCAGATTAGTGCCCAATGGTTGCTTAAGAATGTCTGCTTGTTAAAATTGGTTTCTCTGGAGAGAACAGCGCGTTAGTGTTGACGTGAGGCTAGGCTAACCTGAAGCTCTGGCTTGTATAAAAGTTCTTGCAGTTCGACTCCTTGAAATAGAGTGAAGGGAGTTCTGCTCAGTAGAAAAAATTTTAACAACCTCCAATGCTGCGTCACGCTAAAAATGCACACCACGTGCTTGATGTTTTTTATCAGAGGTGGTTATGAAGCCAAGTCTCTACAAAAGCGCTGCTCTGTCTGCCCACAGTACAAAGGACAGGCACAGAAACTAGGAGGAGAAAGACTGACCAGGAAAGTCCTTTTTCCTTTGCTCCATCAACCTCAGAGACCCTTTGAGTTTTATAAGCAAGAGAAGGCAGCGACTGTTGGAAGGCAAACTGTTTATCTCCTTAGGTGGAGTGTAGCCCAATGTCTTGAGTTGGTGGCACTTGACCATGTGCCAGAAGAGAGAAAGCAGTGTGTTAGTGGGGCAATCTGAATCTCACTGGGGAGGAGATAATCAGAGAAGACTGCCTAAAGTGACAGGTATTTACCCAAAAAGGGTACAGACGGATGCAAGCATCTGAGCTGCTAGACTTGAAGGATCTTCAGTCTAAAAAACAAAAGTATGGTGTTATCAAAGTACAGTGCCTGAACAGATGTAACTTACTCATAAAAAGAAGTGCCTGTAGGCTTTCTTCCTACCAAAGCCAGAAGTGACATCTAGCCCTGAACAGATCTCCACTGTGACTGTTGAAATTTTTAAATGAATTTTCTCTCTCTCTCTTTTGTTGCATTTCTCTATTTGAATAGTCGCATAAACATATTTCTGACAAGATCTATAGAGAAACAATAGTTTTAATGTAGATACCATCAAACATCAGTGGAACCTTAATTTTCTTTATTTTATATTTGTGAGTGTTTGCATGAGAAGACAGATTTGAAGAGTTACACCAGTGAGAGAATGGGACCGTATCATGTTTGCCCCATCCAGTAACATCTGGGTGAGGTAGCTTAAGTTGTCAGTGCTGAATTTTGACAATGAATTTTCTTGGGAACAAACCCCAATAATTTATTGAAAGTAAACTAATTAAGAAATATATCTGGTCCAGTGAACAGGAAAATAAATAGTTTATTCAGCAGTTACTCCCTTGGATTTACCCAGACCTCTAGGAAAAAAGGAGGTATGTTTGAGTCCTTTCTCTGGTGTTTATTCCTAATGGGCTCAGAGGAGACCCAGAGTCTCCTCAACAAACCATTATAGTTCCTGTGACATTCAGGACCAGTGCTCAAGAATAAGTAAAGGTGCCCAAATGGAGCCAGAAAGTGCTGTGATGGAAGATGTACACAAATCTGAATGGTTTTAGAGCTCTCCAAAAAAAGTAGTTCAGAGGATATATTAGCTAGCCCATTTTCTGACATATAAATGCAATGCAAAACTATGTGAGGGTGAAAACTTTGCCTTGTTTCTTTAGGGGCTTGTGTAAAGGAAGGATCCACCTGTATGGATAAAATCAGCTTTCATGATCTTCTCCCACTGATACCACAGTGTCTGAGCCAAAATTGCTTTTGTCACTTGACGTGGAGGTTAATAAGTTGCATCAAATGCCCTCCAAACACATGACTGGTCAACTTCATTCTTAAGAAAACAGGTAAAAACTATGTAAAATTACTACTAACAAAACTGAAACTCAGTGTCTCGGTTTGAAAGTGAAGCACTCAGAAATACATCATTGGACTAGAGCTGTATTTGTATAAATGTGGTCTTAATATTGGAATATTCCTGATAAAGCTAAAATAACAGTTGCATCAGGGAGACCCAAAGGATTTTGGGACAGCATGAAGTAAGAATATGCTTTACAGTGTTCAGTATATAGAACTGTTCTGTAATTTAATTTTTCAAAGTTAATTTCCTGATTCTGGCAGTTGTAGTGACTGGATCAGTCCATCCAAAGCATAGCTATTAACTAACTAGAATAACAAAATCTGTATTCCATCTCTTTGCCAATGTGCATGGTTCTTGCTAGGAGAAAGCCACAACTATCAAGGACAATGCATTACTAGTGCTCTGTCCACCATAAATAGAGGAAACTGATCTATCAGAAATAAGTCATTTGCCAATTTGAGACAATTGTGTATTTAATACTACTTGGTAGTAGTAGAAAGCACTGAAAGTCTTGCTGAAGAGCTGTGAGTTGGCTGTACTCCTGTTTTCTGTTGAATCAGACCTGGGGCTGTGGCACCGTTTTGTCCAGCTCTGCCCATCACAGTTGAGGCAGGTGCTGGGTTCTGCAAACACCTCTGCTTTGGGACTGCATAAAGAACCAGCCTATGTCAGATGGCCTCACCAGTAATTACCAGATTGTCACGATGGACAGTCAGAACCAACCTGTGCCACACTCGAATTGATGACCTAAAGGTGAAAAGCTTTTGACTCCCACTAACAGTGCTTTGAGCCTCTCTGACCTCCAGGATGTGATTAAAAGCCTGTTAAATTCACTCGGTAGCTTCGGATCATATTGTTTGCATTTGCATTATTGTTGTGTATTGTTTGATAATCTAATTCTGTGATTGGATTAATTTAAAGCAGAAGTATTTTTTTGGTTCGTGTTCAAGAACGCATCGTATTAAGAGCTCTCCTCACCTAGGAGAAATCTTTTTGTTTTGCTCTCTTTTTCTCAGCGGGGGAATGAACTGCTTTTCCTTTGTCTAGTTGCTCAAAATAACAAAATGTCAAAGCTTGGAAACTGGTAATTTGGCAATTTTAGACAATCGCCTCATAACCACTTCTTAGTACACCTTTGAAGCAGGAGAAGTTCAAAGGCTTTGAAAAGACGACTATTGCTTTGCCTGTTGCTATGAGTCATTTGAAGTAATTGGTCCTGTCTGATGTGTGTTTTGAACTGAGGAAGTGGTGCTTTATTACCACAATCAGATACAGGTTTTGAGCTAAGGAAGTGGAGTTTTCCTCACAGATGTAGATGTCTGCTTGATAAGGCAGAAAACAGACAGATGTGCCTCTCTGTGCTAGGGAAGAGGTGTGGAGAAGGAGCAAACACAAGAGCTGAAAAAAATTCCATGAAGCTACATGAGAGGGGTTTTGGAAACCTTCCCAGTAAGAAAATTTCTCCTGAGCAATGATACTCTCGTTTTGGAGAGATAAATACCTAAATTCTTATATATCATACAAATATGCCTGTCATAGATATTTCAAGTGCTTAGATTGTAGCTAAAAATCAAATAAAGGACTCTAAAGTTACTTTTAAACAATTTCACTTATTTTTAAGCCAATCAACGGGATTAACCTGATCACCTGTTTCCCATAAACATATGCTCACTAACAATTCTAATTTTTAAAGTCTGATATTATAGAAGGTATTGTTCTCATTGCATGTTAGGTTGGTTTCAGAATAATAATACAGTGTAAAGTTAAAAACCAGAATTTATGTGTCCCTCTTATCAGTGGATAATGCATGTAAGGAAGTACCTCTCTTTTCCAAATACTTGCCTAAAATTAGAAAAAGAAGAGGCCTGCAAGAACCACATCTATGCTCTCAGATATGCATAAGGACATCCCACAAAGCTGGATGGTTTCTCTGCTCCCTGATGGAGACGTGCAGAGTTGTAACCCCAGCCTGGGGCTCGCCAGCTCCTGGAGGCAGAAACCTTGTGCTCAGATGTGCTGGAACTCAGTCCATCCATGTGTGCTACAGATACGAGCATGAGAGTAGTTTTTGGCACTAGGAGGGCTTTTCTCTTTCAATCCCCTTTGGAATTGCTCCCACTGGCTATGGTGGATCTGCATCATTCTCACTGGGGTCCACTTGGAGCCAAAAGTGTGTCTCCGTGTCCAGGGGACAATCCCAGTACTGGTGTCCTTCTCTTGGTCTTCCCAGAAGCAATGATTGTGCTGACAGTGTGTTCATACTATTTCTTGACTAAGAGAGATTATTTTTGTTGCCTGGTGAGAGAAATCCTGAGGAGGAGCCTCTGCTTCCACTGCTGCATTGCAGAGGTCAGAGAAACATCAGTAAAACTCTGAAATTTAATGGTAATGGAAAATACCCATTTTCAGTTTGTGAGTGGCATCCAGAGCAGATAAAGGAAAAGAAGACTCATATTTCAAAGGCAAAGGAGAGTCTGGATATGCTGGTGTGGACTCTTAAGGGGAAAGTCAGCACATGAAGACTAGTAAACTCAGGTGTTCTGTAGCACTTTTCTCTTGCAGGTGGTGACAGAGTACAGAAGTGGCCTGAGTCCTGAATTTACTTAATATCACATGAAACAAAGTAAATGCCTGTTAGAAAAAGCTGGTGAGCTAGTGAGAGTGCTAGCTAGTGAGAGTGCTGCCTGATGTGCCATAACTCCCCTGTGGCCCTGGGTGTTTACCTGCACCTTCACATGGTTGGACTAGATGATCTTCAGAGATCCCTTCCAACCCTGACAACTCCACACTAACCAGCATTTTCCTCTTTCTCTTTTTTTCTCCAGGTGCTTTGACCAAAGGACACCTTCACAAACCAAATGGCTGCAAGCTTTCCAAGCAACAAGTTTTGCAACAGGAAGAAGTACAAGAAGAAAATGTGTCTGGGCAGAGATCTGGAAGGAGGACTCAAAATCTGGGCTGGATCCAACGTCCACTGCAGTCAGTGCAAGGGTGTCTGTTTAATTTTTATGAGATTCAGTCCAGGCCCCGGGTTTAATATTCACCCGGGCTATGGTAAGAAGTTGTTGGCTCACATTCTGCATTTTGCCCACACATATATTCAGATATAAATATTTGAAGATCTTTCCTCCTTTAAATTAATTTTCAGTTTTGTAGTAGATCAATGGTAAGGCAACAAAATGATTGTAGTAGAGATTGAGAAGAGATGGGCCCTGATAGCTTTGATGATGTCTCCAGTGTTTTTTGACTGCTGAAAACATCACATTTCTGTTTAATCTAATGCAGCTGGGTCTGATCTTATCCCCTATTTGTGCCCATCACGAGGCTGTCACACATTTTGATACACTTTGATACACTTCTGATCACTGAAATTGCCAAATCAAATTATGGTGATAGTAGGTTAACCCAGCATCCTGCCCTGTGTTATAGACACTGCCATGGGCAAGCAGAGAAACCTCCTGGTTATGGAGCAACAGTGGCTGTTTCTTTATATACTTTGTGTATTGTAAAAATAGTTAATGCACTATATAGTTCATAATAGAAATGATATCTATTTTAGAGCTTAATCCATTTTTGGTTTGGTGCTTTTAAATTATTTTAATCCACTAAAGCACTTGGCTCAGTAACGGTTTTGGTACAAAAATGGGTAAGTTAATTTTTTATCTAGCAAAGGTCAGTTTTCTTGTCTGGGAGGAGAGGACCATGGACATGGTTCAGCAGGGAGAAGTGAAGCAGTTTGGCAGAGGTATTTCAGAAGCTCCAGGTAGACTTTACCTTCATCTCCCCTGGCAAGGGCCTGAGTATCCTTGGAAAAGGAAAAACCTCACCAATAACTTATGAAGTAATTTGGTGAAACAAAAAAAAAAAACAACCAGCCTTGGCCCCTGCCAGCCCCAACAAACTGGAATATTAATAATGCTGGAATTTTACCCTTTTTACAGAAAAAGCTCAACATCCAGATCTGGACACTACCTACCAGCACTCCCCTAAGCTAGCAGGGAGCCTTGTATTATAAAAATAAAATCACATTTCAGGCTTAAGTATGATACACAGCGACAGTTCCTGTTGAGAGCACCTTCCAGCACCCAGCTCAGTGATTTAAAAAGAAAAAAGCCCATGTAGTGCAGATTAATAGAAAGGCCTGGATATACTGGTGGATGTGGAAAGCATCTTGTAATGTTTGACAGACAAGATCTTTCTTACTCTGATGGGATTTGGTCATTGTTGATAAAATGATGTGAGTGACATAGCATCACTTCGAATGCACTGTTACTTTTATACAAGCATTATAGCTGGCCTGATCATTTGGATCATGAAATTACTTGTTTTGGCAATAACTCGTCAATTTAATCCAGAGTTCTTATCAACATTTTCATTTATTATTATTCCTTGTCAGAATTCTTATAAATATTTTTCCACATTTGTTTTCCTTTTTAAAATCCTCTGAATTAAACTCATATTAAACTTGTACTAATGCAAAACAAAGTTGATTTATTTGAAATGGTGACATCATTTTACTCCAATCTAGAAAGGTTTACACTTTGCTTAACTTCTAAGTGTCCCCACTGACTTCAACAAGAATATTTCTAGCTTTGCACGTGCCTGTTTAAAATATATATAGCCCACCAAAATTTTATTTCCATGTGTATATACCTGTCCTTGGGTAGGTATGAGCATCATGTGTAACCCTCATTTTCCCATGTTTGTTTCTGCCTCTGTCTTTTCCATCTTCATGGTGGGTACTAGTTAGCTAATGCAATTAAAGCTCTCTAATCACATTGGAGGGGAATATTTATGATAGACTTCTTACTAATTAAAAATGTGACTCAAGAAAAACATAAAAAGAACAATACAAGGAAATGAAAGTTATATAGAATTGTAATAACCTATGTCAAAATTTCTGCAGAAGAGAAGAAAAACCAAGCGAGGAGAAGCTCCCTGACACTTGGAGTAGTTGTGGAGGATGCAAACCTAGCCTGAAACAGAACAAGAGGTGGGTTTCAAACCCCAACATTTGCTCTACCATAGATCAAGAGCAGCCACCTACTAGCAGGAGCAACTTAGACTGCAAGGAAAGCTGAGGACTTACCTGGAGAAGACACTGTGGGATGAACAGACTATTGCAGGAGGAACATGATCGATTCCATGTGGTGAGTTGATAATTTATATTTAGGAAAACACTGAAAAGGAATTTGTGCAATTGGTTCATGCAGTGGGAATAAAAGGAGGAGATAATGGTTTAGTCCTAGTTTTACGTGGTTAAATTTTGGTTACCTTCCAGCAGCAGGTCCATGGAGATGCCTGATCCATAAAGGCAGGTGAGGCAAAGAGGGAACCACGGAGCAAATGTAATTGTCATGAAAGCTGTGGTTTAATAGGAACAAGCCTGGCAGAGTTGCCTCGTCTACTTTCCTTGAGCCACTGTGTTAAGCCCAGCCCCTGCTTCTATCACTGTAAAATTCTCACCAGAGCTCACTCAGAAAGAACTAGCTGTAAATATCTATCTTCAGCTGAAATACAGCAGAAGTTGTACAAACCCCAGCATGCTAACATCTGACACAACTACTTTACATTAGGATTTTCAGAAACCTGTGTTACAGCTCAGCCATCAGATTTGATTTTCCTATCACCTTGAACACCAAAAAAGAGTTTGGAGGCATGTATTTATATAAAAAATCATTTATTTAAAGTGATATAAGTGCTGTTTGTTGAGCCCTGTTCTAGCTCATACTTAAGCATGTGCTAAACTCCACTCATATAAACAACCCCAGCATTGACAGCAAGGCTTCAGAATGCTATTTTTGCCTCTGAATATTGAAAAATGTGGCTTGTTTAAAAATACCCACCAGTCTAACCAGCACAGCACAATGCAAAGTGTGTCAGCCCACTGACAGAGAGCCAGATGCAGGGGAAAATGTATGAAGAGCATCATTTGGAGTGAGCAAGGATGGCAATCAGAAGGACTAACGTCACTCTTAACGTGTCTCATAGATTTGTATTAGCTCTCACTTGTGCCACTGCTCTTGGTGAGGAGGCTTGTGACACACAGCTCTCCCTTGGTGTCCCAATAGTGGTGACATCAGGGGACAGAGCTGAGATACAGGAAACAACTATAAGCAATACCCACAGGTAAAAATTTTGAAAACATATTCAGCAGTTTCCTCAGTCTATCAGCTACATAAAAGGCATTTTAATAAAAAGCCTGAATACATATTTAACCAATTGACCAGAATGGCACTGAAGGAGTCTTAACATATTTTGAAAAATTGCCTAAATACATATTTACCCAATAGACTGGAACAGCTCCTTCAGAGTCACTCTGGTCTCTTGGGTACATGATACGTGTTTTTAAAAACTGGCTGACTATATATTTACCCACTAGACCAGAACATCTATTAAGTAAATAATACATATTATATAATTGTCTTTTTTATTTTCCCCATTCCTTTTAAAAAATATAAAAAAAAAAACAAATGTAAAGAAGATGAAAAAATAAATATGAAGCATTTATTAAGATTGTGAAAGGTCTGGAGTCTGCACTTGGTTTTTATATGTCATGTTGTAGAATATATCTCTGCTCACTGGTGTGCTTTTGTGTGTGTGTGTGTTTGAAGTACAGGGTATTGTCAAGTACATCAGAGCCTGGGGTGCCTAATATAGAAGACAGAGCAGCAGTTGGGAGTTGGAAAGGTCTGGCAGAAGAGAGGGGGGAAGAAAGGGAAGATATGAATCAGAAATTCCTGGGAAGGATGGGTAAATCAAGCAGTTAATTTGGAGGAAGCCTAAAGATAGTGAATGAAACACTGAAAAAAAAAAAATATAGAGGAAAGAGTGTTGGCATCTGAGACCTGTGTATCAATACTTCAATGTACTGTGTGAAGGGCTGTGTAGCTGAGTATAAGTTGTGCTCTGCCCTCCATACACGCCTTGAAATACAATAATGAGTCGTTTATTGGAATATCAAGAACCCACCCTTTCTACCATGCAAAGTCTTAGAATAATATAGCAGCCAGGATGAGTTTTCATTAATACTTCATACATGCTTTAAACCATTCGATTAATTACAGTTGATAATGTATTCTGATTGGGATTCGCTTCTGAAGCCAAATTCATGAACACTTACTGATTTCTTTTCAATTTGAGACAGTTTTGGACTGTTTTGACATGACAGGGGAGTGAATCTGTTTTGCTCTCACTCTCTGTCCTGCAACATAGTGAAGGAAAAGCAACAGAAAGTCTGAGAGAAAAGTAACGTTCATCCTTGAAAACAGTGCTGTCACTTTCTAGTTACTTTTTTTTTAAAGTTTGAAACCTCTCAGTCAGTGATGAAGCCAGGAAGACTCCTCATGCTTTGCACAGATCTCCAGGTTGGCAAAGGATGAAAAATGGCCAGGAAGTGATGAAAAGCGAATGGAAATTTTACTACAGGCAGATTTTTTCCATAGACAAAGTTTCTGTTTCCTGCCCAGGCCTCCTTTTTTGGTGAAATTTCTCTGCCATCCATACAGATTGAAAATTCTACATTAGTTGGTTGTCAGCAGATACAGAGGTGTTAGCACAAGGCATGATACAGTCTCCACCAGCTAGCAGGGTTCCTGGAAATGTGTTGGATTAATGCGCTCCCTGGACTAAACCCTCCAGGAGGGAAGCTGAGCAACCTTGCCAGGGTGGATCACCCTCCTGCTTCTGCTTTGACAGCTTCCAGTACTGCAAGAGCTGTTGTGATGGTGAGGAAAACAAGACAGTGAAAGAGGAGCTTCAGGACACTTCGCTTTGATGGTGATACTTAAAGCTTTGATAGCCCAGCCCATAAAAAAGTGCATAAAAACTGGTGCTCATCAGTTCAGTCTCACTGGTGATGCAAGAGGCTTTTGGCCATTTCCCTGTTTTACCTCATTAAACAATTTAACTACATCCACCAAAGCTCACCTCTTCTTTTATTTAATAAGCTACTGCATGTCATTAATAACATAATCCTGGATAGCATGTGGCTGCTCTCAAGCAAGAGCCCACTTTCAACAATGACATGGCATCATGGCTGGGAGCTCACTGGCCAAGCTGGCACCATGTCTGGGCAGTCATGGATGTCCTAGAAGACCAAAGGTCTTCACACGCCTTGTGCCACCACTGCAAGTTGCCATGGTCCCTCCCAGCACATCCTCCCATGCCCTGGCTCAGGCTGGGGCCTGTTTCCCCACCACGTGTGACCGTTTAGTTAGGAAAAGGCAAACCAAGGATATTGCAGTACGAGAATTCCAGAAAATTATCCAACCCCCCACTTTCTGGTGTCCAGAGAGCCCATTCTCTACTTTCATATTTACTACTAAGCAACTATCAGCTGTTATTTCAGTTGTTACCAACTCCATCGAGGCTCTGACTCAGCAGCTGACGGGTGAAAGCATCTCTATCCCATCACTTTCCCTGCGCTCTCCAGTTTCCATTTCCTGAGCTTTGTAAGCGAGCTAGAAACAGCAAATTGGAGGTAGAGTTAATCAGCGTGTCCATCTTTCTCAGTAAAGTGTAGAATAAACATACATTTATAACTATATCTAGCTATTTGTTAAAGTAGGGCATGACTTCTGTTGTATCGTTTCCAAACTCGCTATTCACTATTGAGCAGCCTTCCTGCAAGACACAAAATCCATTGTGTCATAATTTCTAGCAGACTGCAGGAGTGTAAAAGTAGACAGTGTTTCCTTCAAAAAAATGGAATCATCTTTCACAGATGTAGATGTGTACTTGTTATGCCAAGATGAGACAGATGTGGCTCTATTCACTCAGGGACAGGTGCGGAGGAAGAAGAGATAAAACATTTGTAGAAAGTGTAAGCAACTGCATCACTGTTGTTAAATAAATAAACATTCTGCCAAAAAGGAGGATGGGGGGGGGGGGAGTTTATTTGCTTATTTTTTTTCCAGAATGTTTATTTTAAGCTGCAGCTTAGCTGTGATTTATTCAGATTTATGTTCCTGTATCAATTTAAATTTCTAATATGCATTCTATATATAAACATCTGTTTGTGTATAATCAGGGGAAGGTGGGTTGGCACACGTGGAGAGCACGTACATACAGACACACATGGAGAGCACATACAAGATAGACACAAAGGCACAAGCACACAGACTTAATCAGGTGAAGAAAGTGAAAATATTTTACTGAAATGTGTGCAAAGGGGCTGGGAGGGAGAAGAGAAGCAGATGCTTGGTGTTAACCTCTCAAGGATTAAGCCAGTTCAAGCTCCACGTTAAGCTGGTGACCATAGAAGAGCCGAACTGCTCTTGGACTGCATGGACACTAACAGGAAACCATCATACAGAGATTTCCACAGAGATCCTTGGGGAAAGGGCTAAAATGGTTTGGACCATATGAAAAAGCTTTAAACTGGATGAAAGTTGGCTCCTGAAATGAGAGCCTGGGAACAGCTGGACGAGGGTCTGCAGCGGAGAAGACCAATGCTGGGGGTCACCATGGAGAGGCAGCCTGGTGCAGAATGGGTTCAGGAGGTGATTCAGGTGCTGATAGATTTATTATATTTATGGCTGCTTTCTATCTGCTTGTTTTGTTTTCCTCTGTTAGTTTCCAGTCCAAGCTCCCAAGCTGTGAATTTGCCCCAGAAAAGGTCAAATGTGGATTTGCAGCACTGTGACTCACTCAGCCAGACAACGTGGGAATGCACGGCAGGACCATCCCCAGAGAAAAGAAAGCCACCTCGACGAAGGTGTGATGGGCAGCTCACAGCAGCATCTTGTCCTCTAACCACTAGAACTCTCCAGGTAGGGGCTGTAGACACCAAAACCTGCCGTGTTTCCAGTGGAGACCACTTTATGGAGCCATCAATTAAAATGTCGTGATGAAAGGAGGCACATTTTGTCATCTGGCTAATATATAGTTCTTCTGATAGCTACTGTAGACTTGAGAGGCTGAAGCCAAGTTTTCTGGTCCATGGAGAGAATTCCTAGTAGTCGTGAACTGAAAAAAATGGGCAAGGGAGGCTTTATCCTGCAAGAAAAAGTGGCTAACCCTGCCCTGACCTCTTCTCCCCTGGAGCATGGACCTGCTGCTCCCTGGCCAACTCCTCCTTGTCAAGAAGGTCCCTCTGGACCACTGATTTTTTCACATTACCCAGATTTCAGGCGTTCTGCATGAGGTCATGGAGCAGGCTGAGACCAGGAGGAGGGAGCCTGGAGATGTTTATCCTGGGCTCTTGCTGCGTCACGTTGGAGAGCCTGTGTGTTCCCTGCAAAATTGCTCTTCAATGGAGGGTCCTCAAATCCCTCTGCTGGGGCTTGCTGAGGTCTGTACTGATGATTTGGTGCCTAACTTGATGCTCGTTTGCAAGCTGGTTCATTAGAGAGGCAGGTTCCAGGAGCATGCTGAGGGTCTTGTTCCTCCCAGAGGCAGCGTGAGGATAAGTGCAGGCAAGAGGAAAGGCAGTGCCATAAAGCTGGGATGAAGCTGGATTGCTTTTCCCTGAAATATTTCAGCAAGCCAGGGGAGGGAGGAGAGCAGGGACAACAGCGATGGTGACTGGAGGGGGAGGAGTGAGGATCCACAGCTGTGAGGAAGATTAGGAAGAGGAGGGAAAGGAGAGGCAGGGACAACGAGAGAAGGATGATGTGATTTTTAAAAAAGAAAAAAAATTTTAGAAAGTATTAATCACAGCTCCAGAACAGGAATCAGGGTGGGAATCAGCAGCTGGGAGAGTGAAAGAAAATGGAAAAGATTATTTTTTCATTTGAAATACATTTCTTCAATCATAACTCTGCGTGAAAGGGCGCGTTTGCAGTTGGGCACAGAAGAGTGGTCCGGGGTTTGAGGGGGAACACTGGAACCAGCAGGAGTTCTTCTGGGGTTGGGGCAGGTGGGGGACTCTGCAGCCAGACTAAGGTGTCCTTGCTGAGGGCTGTCACTGGAAGAAAACATGCCTGTGTCCCACTTCCCTGCAGAACTACAGAAGTACTTTGTTTCTGTGTCAGAACATGGAGCAAGAGGCACATTTGAAAGGGAAGTCAGGTGACTTATATTTCTACAAGCTTGTCAGATTAAAGTTTTCTTTTCTTTCTTTTTTTTTTGTTCCTCTGACTCTTAAGGGGGAGGAGGGGAGAAAAAAATACAGAGGTTGTTCACCACGTGAGGGTTGTTTTGGGTTATTTTATCCTGGCTTTCATAGCTTGACCAGTGAATCCATTCCCTTTGTAGGCTGAACATTCAAAGATTTCACTCGTTTAAGTCCAAGTGTGAGATGCTACGTTGTTTGAATGGCAGGAATCATACAAAATAATCCAGTTACTAGAGGCATAATATTCTCATGAAGTCTTGGGGAGCCATGGCCATACTGTTTAGTGAGACTCAGTGAAATTTCTCTTTTTTAGGTATTTCCAGCACTGCATATATGGGACTTGCCATGTGTGTCAATAGAAGGAGACAGCAGACCCTGGTTTTGCTCCTTGGTGAAGCTGAGAGTGCAAGGTATGTCACAACAATATTGTTACTTCTTTTACATTTATATTTTCTACACCCGAGCACTGATTTGCTCCTTATTTAAGCAACATTTTCTTGATAAATTAAAAAAGCAGCAATAGCCATTACTGCAGGCTATATACAGCCTCTAATATCACTTAAGCATATTACAGAATATAATATCTGGTACTTAACGACTAACTTGCATATGAAAGCTCACATAATGTCTCATAAAACCCTTAAAATGGCTTCAGTTTAAGAGTCTCTTTAAAAAAAAAAACACCTTCAGGGAATATTGTAAATGAAGTAGCACTCCAGCCTCAGAAAAAAAAATTCACACACTTGCAGAAATTTTTAATATAAATTGAACACATTAAAAATTAATTTTGCATGACCATTTCGCATTGCAGTGCCAATGCATAGTTAAGATAAGGCCTTGACTCTTCTTTGTTTAAAGTAACATGGAACCATCGCTCTCTCCTTTATCTGTACATAATTATAATTTTCATTAATCAGAAATTGGAACCCTATCCTCTTCTAATGACAGCCCCAGCTGGAGATCCACGAAGCCCTACCTGCGTCACTAAGGAAACTTGGGTATAAACTTTCAGGAAACTCATTAAAGAAAGGTGTGACCTTACAATTAGGCACGGCTGCGGAGAGCGGCCGACGCATTTAGAGCAAATGCTAGTCAGGGAGAAGGATCTGGTTTGTTTGGGAAAAGAGATGTTCTCTTTTCTGAGACTTCACTAGTAGAAATCTTGCAGACTCTCCAGTGACGTCAGTTGTCAGCTGTGAAGACTCGGCTGACGTAAGTGCTGGCATTGAAGATGCCAAAGCAAGAAGCAGTTTGTATTATCTCTCTCTTCAGTGGGAAGGAAATATAGAGGAGACCTTTACAGACTTTCCTCTTCTTTTGCAGGCTTCTTTCTTGGACTCGTGGCAAGGAATTTCCCCGGCAGGCCTGGTTGCTCAGAGACTTCTCAAGGTCCTTCTGGGAACTCATGGATCTGTGCAGGAAATCCTGCTGGCTGTACCTTCAGAAGAACATACACGAGAAAATGAATAGGAGCACTTCCTCCTGCCTCTCCCCATCACATCTTTAATCTCTTCATGTGGTTTATGCCTGTGGCTTTCTGAGGATGCCTCAGCATCTCCAAGCTACAGACCATAAGAGAGAACCTGCAAGGTAGACCAATAAGGCTGGTAAGCCATAACCTCACCACACAAGTGTCAGGCTGTTTAAAATAACTTGTATTTCCTCAGTGAACTCTTTACCTGTCACTCTAAGAACTACTTAAAGAACAAAACAGTTGCTTTTGTGCTTGAGGTCGTGCAGAGTGGGGATTTCCAGCTACGTGGGCCAGCACCTGAGATGTGAGGACCCAGCTTTGCCGTGATAGGGGACAGACAGAGCTGCAGGTTCTTTGGAGAGAGGAGCATAAGGAGGCCTGTCACAGAGGACTTCAACAAGGCTTGAGGAAATGAGCCCAAAGTGAAGGAGCTAGCAGAGCTAAGAAAGAGGGTAGAAACTAGTAGCAGGGCAGAAGAAGCTGCTCACCTCCCTCCCCTGCACACCAACCTGCAGGGCCATGCAAGCAGTGGGAGTCAATGTGCTCTCTCGGGGTGATGGAACAGATTTATTTATTTTAGTCCTATGGGCAGGAAAAAACAGGTCAAATATTAAAACCATTTCTCAAAAATAAATGTAATGTTCCTATTTTCCATCGTTGAGTTTGACAATGAGGCATTGTCTGCACACGCAAACAATTTTTAGCTTCTGCTGTGCTCTCTGCATCACTAGTCAAATTTTCTGAAACGAGACTTTTTAGAAATGTTTTTCATCTGCCCAAAGGCTTTACTTTCTCCACTAAATCTACTGCTGATCTGTTCAACATAGTAAACATACCCATCTTCTCACAGGGCTGACTTGAGGTTTGCTGTGTCTGGATCTGCAGAACAGCAGACACAGATGTATGTGTTAGAGAGTTCAGCCTCAGAACTGTTGTGCTGTTCTTTATGGGACAGATTCTTTCTTCCTTTCTCCCACAAAGCTGTAAGAGAATAAAAAGATACTACCTTTCATTGCGAGTCAATTTGTGGGATGTAATGGCACAATTTAGAAAGGAATATTGCAGACAGTAAGACCACTTGGATTACAAGTCTTGAATCAGTTTGTAAGGGCTATATATTTCCATAGTCTTGTGTTTTTTGTTGCGTGGGGGGAATTTAATAAGAGATGTAAATCTGCAAACAGCAATGGTATCACCATAAAATATAAAAGATTCATGTATTATAAATAGGTATGATCAATAAATTATTTATATAAATGTATATCTGGATATATGTGTGTGTGTGAGAGAGAGAGCACATGTTCGCTTTTCTTTTTGAAATAATTAGTGGCAAAATCTTCTGTTGTGCCTTGCCTTGTGACCTGTGGAAGAGCTTAATGACATTTCATGCAAAGAGCTGAAGTAGAGCTGGCTCTGTGCTGAACTGGAGCAGCTCAGACTCATTAGGGAGGGGAACATCACAAGCCCTGAACTGAACAAAGAAAAAAAAACAAACAAAAAACAAACCACCTCAGTCCAAGGCTGCTCAGGGTCTTTCTGGAAGTGCCAAGGCACCCCCCACACTGAGCTTGCAGTGTGAAGTGAGCACAACACAAAGCCTTGCATGGGCTCTCTACATTAGACATCAGGAGGAAATGCTTCAGTGTGAGGGTGGTGAGACACTGGCCCAGGTTGCCCAGGGAAGGTGTGGAAGCCCCATCCCTGGAAGCGTTCAAAGGCAGGTTGGATGGGGCTGGGAGCAACCTGGTCTGGTGGGAGGGGTCCCTGCCCATGGCAGGGGGTTGGGACTAGATGATCCTTAAAGCACCTTCACACCCAAATCAGTCTGAGCTTCTGTGATGCTTTTATGATGCTACATCACTGCTCAAAATGTTTCTGCAGGTAAAGCTGCATTATGTCAAATCTGCTGCACGTGCCATTGCAGCTTTCGGCAGCCACGGTGACAACCTTACTGTGATGACCAACAGTACACCTCCTCCAGCTTCTCCAGGAGCACGGATATTGCTCATTACCATGAAGTGACATGAACTAGCCCACAGGCACTTAAAACCAGATTTCTCCCCAGTAACCTGTGTCATCTAAAGATGGCTGGCTACACGACCTCCTATTTTTAAGCCGGGTGGGACGCTTCTAAATTAAGGCATGAGTAAAACAAAACTGTAGGAGAGCTCCAGAACATTGGAGAAGAATCCTGTGTGACTTCAGTTACGTTATTAACTTTTCCACGTTTGCTGCAGAAGTTGTTTCTGTCAATATTTTACTTCAACGGTGCTGAACGGGAGGAAGGAGCAGGGTCCAAGCAGATGGCTGTCAGCAAACTGATGACGGCAGTTGAGAATTAGTGTCCAAATACAGTATTTAAAACTTGCCACAGTACATAGTTTCCTGCATATGCATGCCAAAATAAATCTGGTTTGGAGAACCTTTCAGGATCTTTCTTTTTATTTGGAGCTCATTCTATTAAGAAGAGCTAAAGAGACAGCATACCTTAGTTTAACAGGAGGGTGGATCCATCAAAGAGCAAGTACAAAACTAGATGAACCAGAAAGACCTTTCCAATCTTTGCTCACTCCAGCTATTGACTTCTTGACCATCACTAAGTATCAGGATGAATGATAACTGAGCAACAACCTTAATTCCGACCAGTTTTTTTTTCCCCTACTCATTCTCCATGCACACATACTGTAAAAATCCTTGTTTTCATGGCAGCTTTCAGGTTTTTTCCCCAACCTGCCCCAGGTAGTCTTTTTGAAATAAATGGTAAGGGATGGGTATCCTCGTGCAGAGAATTTCTAACTTAAACTTCCAGGGTACCAAGCAGAAAAGTTGAGCCACCTGATCCAGAGATATTTTTTTAGTGGCTGAGAAGGGCAGCAGATAGTGGCTATTTCCTTACACATCATTTTGGTCCAAGTGTAGCTAATATGTTGGTTTAGATACCTGGCTGCAGTGGGGTCAAAGCAAGGTCAGGCTGTCTCTTCTGCAGTGAATTAGAGCCTTACATTCATTATCTTCCAATACCTCATTAAAACGGCTTTAATGTGGTGAACTTTTGATGGAAGACAAAAGCTTTAATCTTGTGAATATCAAGCCCACCTGTGTTACATTTCCTCTCATGAGCAGTTAGCAGAAACAGGTTAACAAGCTACTTTAACTCCTTAATCTGCTGTATTTGTGTGGAAACCAGCTTTTCACCAGTCACCTGAGTTTGAACTCGAAAAAAAAAAAAAAAACAAACACACAACCCTACATACACCCCTAATTTATCAAGCTCTTTTTTCAAACCCTGACTGCTCTAGACACTTTTAATCATCTGTTTAATTTTGCACCTTTTTTTTTCATCCTGATATATTATATGCAGGTTATACTTAAGGCCCAGATTTGCCCTATTTTTCTTCCTCATCTGACCTAGATTCAAATTTACACACTGTGAAATAGCTAATAAATCCCCATTAAGGTTGTAAAAGGTGAAGGTTCAACCAATGTGCAAGTCATCAAGTTCTAATGTAAAACTGAATGAGCCTTGATATTAGCAGCAGTCTCAAAAAAGTGAGGCTGAAAGGCTCTACAGGTTTCCAGTTTGCTTTTTTTTTTTTTAAAATGGCAGGCTGTGCTTAAAGCACTTAATCCGAGACAACACCATTAAGCCTCTAAAACAACAACACTGACAACAACAAGCCTTGAGAACAGTCACAAAAAATGAAAATAAAAGTACTGTTTTTCTCCAAAAATGAAAAGTCAGTGTTTGTCCCTTCGTGCCCAGAAGCCTGCCACCAAGATACATTTTTCTGCTCTACATGTTCTGTATATTTTACTGCAACGAAACACAGTTCAAGAAATATTTCCCAATAAATAGCACAACCCCTAAATATATTCACATAAAATCTTTGTAAAATACATTTCTGCTGTCTGTCTTGCCATGTCAGTGTTGCCCTCCTGAAACTGAGGGGTTTTTCTTTGCTGTTTTAAGTCTTGGGACGTGGTTTGTCCAACTTGAGAGTGCTGGGTTGTTTTTTTTTCTTCTTCACTAGCCATAGAAAGCATTACAATGATTTACAGAGACACTCTGAAAGTAAATTATGTTGTAAACGCCTGTCCCTTGGGTTGACAAAGAATCACAGGGGGAAAAAAAAATGCAAAAAGTTTGAAATTCCCAACAGCAAAGGTTGACAGGAAAATATGGTGTTGTTTTTCTATGAGCAAAAGTAACTTTTATGTTGTGTTTTCCCATGAGAAATTATAAACTTTCAAAGGAATTTTAGTCTCTTGTATGCACACATAAGAGCAATTTATCTGGTACTGCCCCAGTGAAAACACTGTTAAGACTTTAAAGCTGTTAGAACTATGGCTGAACTTCATCTAGGCTGCTACTACTTATTTGTTCTTGCTGCCTCTTCTTGTCAAAACATTTACTCAGACTTCGAAGAGTTGCAAGTTGGCAACGTGTTAATAATATTAGAATGCATTTGTGTCGGCCATGTGGCTGCAATATTTGAGTAAATTCATCACTTATTTAATGAATAATGAATTCACGAGAGTAGCTATGGAGACGTGGAACCATATGTAGTAAATTAAATGGGAACTTGTCAACGTACAGTAACAGTGAATGGCACCAAAGTAGTGGTGTCTGGTTTATAGCAGCGGTGATGCGCTTCCGTTGAGGCAGGTCCCTGTGTATTTCTTACTAGGGAAAGTGCAGCCACGTTTTTTTCACACCTAAGTTGTAGCAGTGATTTCTAACAGGTGTGGTAATAAAGTGAGAATTTGCACAAGTTCCTCTCCGGTATATGCAGCAAAGGTGGAAGAATTTCAAGAGACTCAGCCCATAAATTACTTGACAATGTTTGAGAAGAAACGTAGAGAATGGAAGGGTGAATTTTGGTTGGTTGGTGTGTGGTGGGGTGTTTTTTTTTTGGTTTGTTTTTCCTGATGGGAACGTGTCACCAAAGAAAAGGGGATGGGTGTTAGTCAGCTCAGTTCTCAGCTGCCTTAGTGTATAATGGAAACTCCAGACATGAAGGATGTTTTACAAGACAATTAACAGGGAAAAAAAATCAGACCTAAGAAGCTCATTAACATGAACTTCTAAAAGAGGGTGGTGTGTAAGTACAGAAAACTATGTCCATTTTTCTGGTTGGCTTGACAGCCACAAGTTGTTGTTTGGACATCGTGTCAGGACTCACTAATGTAAGAGTGTCATGCTGGTGGCCTCATTTATGACATTCCATGGTTAGAAGCACATGTCAATGGTGGTGGCTGACGTCCTTGGGCCTCCTTGCCCCCTTGACACAAACAGCAGCACCCTGATTCCCCAGCCTGTGCCTGTGGGTTAGTCTTGACACAGCTTCTCCTACCAAGGCTGTATCACACTCACTGGGGTATAATTTCCAGGTGTTTTAAAGGATTAAAAAAAAACCCTCAGCTTCAAGGAAGGAGTGGAGGACCTTCACTTCTCAAGAGAGCCGTGGAGTACCTTCTTGGGAATTATCTTAGGAAAAATGCAAGATTTAAATTCAGGTCAGTGATACCAGGCACACAGGTAAGGAAGGATTTCAGTCTTGCTGGTCTTCAGCTTCCACAAGCTGCGGTCATTGGCTCCACAGGCCAAGTGGTGGAAGACAACTAATGATAAATGAGTCTCTGATCAGGCAAGTGCAGCCATGGAAGTGAATGACACGAGCAAGCATAGGATATTTGATTTATGCACGTGACAAAAGTAGTTTCATCTACCTGAGCAATATTTATAGTGATCAGAGAACGTCATGTTTTGTGCCCTACGTGCTGCTTTTAAATGGAGATGATCCCATCATCGAGCCAGCCAAGGTCCTTTGTGTGTACAAACAGGCACAGCTTCACTGCACTCCATTCAAATCAAAAACTTCATACACAACAGAAACACTGTACTCCTGATAGTCAAAAGGCAGAAAAAGAGTTCCTCTTCAGCAAATAGAGCGTAGGGCTCATAAAGATTGAAGCCATCTTTATTTTAAACATGCTAGAAGACCACATCCAGAAGAAGCCTTGCTTCTTGTAGTGGCTTGTGCTTAGGACATCTCCTGAGGTTTCAGGAATGTGTGTCTGCAGGTCTTTTACAGCATTTAACAGAGACAGTTCCAGTCACATTGCAGGCATAAGACATGTTTCCAGCCAGTTTTTCTTGAAGAACTCAATTTTATCACTGAAGTTAATGACAGACTCTTATCGTGATCATAGTGCTCATACTCTCACTGCCTCTCCACATGGTGTAACTCGGAGCCCATCTTCCTTAAGATGTGTCAATCAACTGAAACATTTTGAAAACTCAGCTCCTCAGATCTTCCTAAGTTTCATTATAAAGTAATTTTGGGAATCCGTGTCACACCTACAAAACTTCCCCTATATTTTTTCAGCTGTGAGTTGTGTTATATCTTGTCATGTCATGTCATGTTGAATAGCATTATTGCCTTCAGAAGTGATGGGATGGAGCATGACTTAATGTATTTTGAATGATGTGACACAATGTGACATATGTCATAAAATCATTTTCACCCATCAAAAAAAGTGACAGATCAAATTCAAACAAAGTTTACCATGTACTTTTAGTGGCTACCCAATCAACTAAAAACAAGTATTTCAAATGGTGAGCCAAACTTGTAGGAGTGTGACTCATTTTTGGTCAGTCCTTACGTGCCTAACTTGGTGGTTTTTCTCTTATGTTTTTATACTGTATTCTCCATTCGATGGGGAGGAAACTTCTTCAGTTCTTCTATACTATTCAGTCTGTGCAGCTGTCAGTCCATTACCTCTAAGTTTGTTCTTCTAGTCCTTTTCATGACTCCTCCCCACTTACCTTCTCTTTCTGGATGCATTTGAGTTATTATCATGTTATGAAAATAACACTGTATGGAAAAGGTTGAATTCGTCATCTTGCAATGTTGTACAACAAGCCAAACTATCAAGAACAAGGAAATAATTATATGTAATACTCCATCTGAGGAATATTATCTATTCAAAAACACACCATTTTATTTCCACTCTGTAAATCTGCTCGTCAAACATTTCTAATAAGGAACGTAAGATAGGAGGGAGAAAACTAAAAAGTACTTTTGCCTTTTAAACGGATTGCTGCATCTTCTGACTGCACCAACAGCAGTGTGGGAATAAGCCCAAACAGCTTTTCAAGACTGGAGTTGGGACAACTGGCAATATTCAGGACGTGGTACCGAAGCGTTGTGCTATTTGTAGAGTCAAAGACTGAAGCTGTTTCCAAAGGGAAAGGCAGCGCTGTGCAGTGAAGGGATGTGAAAGCTGATGTGGGTGCCATCCATCCTTGTGATCACATAAGGGAACCCTGAAATGTCATAAAATCCCACTCTGATCTGTTGTCACTACTGTTGGGTGCATGGAAAATTAACACGTTTAATTAACTGCCTGACCAAAGCAGCTGTTGCCTTATATGAAACCTTGAGCACTGATGCCCAGCGTATCCCATTAGGTGTTTGAATGTGCCAGTGGCATAAGACTGATGATGGTTTTATACCAAATGGCACAGCATGACTCCTCTTGCAACACGCTCAAGTCATGATCTTCCTTAAATTCTTCATGGGACATGATAATGCTCCAGCCCAAATTGCTTAATAATGTTGTTACTCAGGGCAGCCAAGAAGATACACCACACAGAGCTAAACACGTCCTGGCCAAACCAACCCGTCTCTCTTTTTGTTCCTGACATCTGAAAGTGTTCCTGCTGCCTAGACCATGGATACATTTGGCATGTGATTTCCATCGGAATACTACAAGTACTATTTTATTTATGTGCCATTTCTATCATTTATGGCAGATGGTTATTTGCCTTAAATTTTTAAAAAAATATCTTGGCTGCAGAATTTCAGATTAAAAGTAAACTGTCCAAGTCAGAGGCAACTTTAAGTTCAGTTCTTTTTTACCAAAGTTGGTTGGGTGTTTTTGTAGAGCTCATCCTGTGCGTGCAAGCTTCCATATTTGTATAGTTTTCTGATCCTTGGAAACACTTTGCTCCTATATATCTGTGTGCCTATAGATTTCTGGTTTTATACATTTAAAAGGTAAACCTACATAGCTGAAAGAACTACAAATTATGACATTACAGAGAAGCAAATCTTATACATGGCTGAACGTTATCTAAATGCAATTCAAGCTATAAATCAAGATTTGGAATATAGCAGCCTCTAGACATGCAGAATTTTCTCTCTTGTTATTTTTACCTACTAATTATCTTTCCATTCCCCTGTCTATGCTGTGATAGCCACAAATGTGTTGCTTTTAGCAAGTGTACACTAGACATGGAAGAGGCCAGTTTCTCAGCTAGTAGAAACTGGCACAACCCCATTGATTCTAGCAGAAATATTCAGGCTTAATGTGTGGCCATTAAATAATATCTAACTTGCAAACAGTATTTTCTTCCATAGGTTTCAAGTCATTGCGAGAGAAATAGACCCCAATCCTGCAAACACTTATGTGTGTGTAACTACACATATGGGAATAATCCCATTAAATCAATGGGATTACTCGTGTGCATAAAGTTAAGCATGTGTGTAAGTGCTTGCTGGAGCTGGGCCTGGGGGAGAAGACAGGGTTTTTGAACCATTTGTACAGTGAGTGTGAATGATCATATTCCAGTTTTGTGGCTCCAAATGCTCCTTTCGAAGTCAAATGTTATTTATGAAGGATGAATTTGCCCTCTTTTCTGTCAAGTCAGGACATTTTAAGAAGCTATAAACAATCTATTGCCATAGCACAAGGACCACTTAGAAGGAGGTCTCCATAACGTTCAGCAAACCAGTTAAGGCATGTAAATTACCTGACAGTTGCATTCTCTGCCTGCAGTGTCTTCTCACATACCCTTTCTTAGCTGCAAATTTATGCAAACAAATCTGAATCCACAAGTTGCAAACAGCACGTAGTTGTTATTCGTTTAGGTTTTCTTTTTTTCTTGCCAATCTCAGGTGGAAGGATTCCTGGATTAGATATTTGACAAAATGCAAAGCAGCAAATAGAAATAGCAATTACAGACTTGGAGAGGGGGGAAAAAAATATATCCCTAGATAAAGAAAAAATAATTCAGCCAAGGCAGGGGGTGCAAAAGTTTCCTGTGTAGGCAGGAGATGGTTGAGCAAGAAGAATTTTGGGAAAAGAGCAAAAATACAGTGCTTGGCCTGGAATGTCGTGTCACCTGTAAGGGAACAGCTAAGGGCTTCATCGACAGTGTCAAATGAGTGATCTTCTTGGCAAAAGCTCCTCTTCCCTGCCATGCAACCAGTCTAGTTCCTTGCAGTCTAGGCTAGGAAAGGTCTAGGAATGGGGAAGAAAAATCTATGGGTGTAAAGTGTTTTACAATACATGGGGGGAAAAAATGAGGAAAAAAGGAAGGTAGATTAGATTAGATTAGATTACATTAGATTCTAACCAGAAGAGTGTCAAGGAAATCCCAGATGACTATTTCCATTTAAGTAGGCTGTACCTAACCCTGGATACAAATTAGCTAGGTTGGATAGGGGTTGGAGCAACCTGGTCTAGTGGGAAATGTCCCCGCCCATCCAGGGTGGTTGGGACTAGATAATCTTTAAGGTCCCTTCCAACCCAAACCATACTTTGATTCTCATCCAGGATTTAAATACTTCAGCTCTTAAAGCTGTTCAGAAGCAGTTTTTCACAAACAAGAGAAGATCTGCACATCAAACTCCCAGTTCTAAAACTAGTTGATGTTAAGAGCCTCTCCTTAATCCCCCAAAATCAAGAACTGGTGACTGAATCTGGAGAAAGTCAGCTTATCCTTGGGCCATTTTGGTATCTATCCACTGAATGAACTGATGATTTATACCACAGTTTCTCAGATCCTCATGCTTCAGAGTGGACTCTTGGCAATAACCAGTCTTTAAAATAACTGCAAAAACCTTAATATATGAAATATTACTATGAAATACCAAATACAAACGTGTGCATGGATACATTGATATGTACATATTTATAGATGGCATTTTAACCCTGACACTTCATGTTCCTCTCCAAGCTGTTGAGACTAACAGAAAAGTCTGTGACAGTAAAACGCACAGGTACTATAACAAGCTTGACCCTTCTATGTTACAGAAATAAAATTGTGTGTGGTCTTCTTCTGATGCTCTACTCAAGGTTTTTATTGCAAACACCTTTCTTCAAACATCCATTTAACATGCACCCATCTGTCAAGCGCTGTTTTCCACAGCAGTGTTAATGTGCATGTGCCCCCTTCCATTTTGGTAGTTCACACCTTTAACTAGGGCTGGATCTGGAGTGCAATAAACAGGCTTCCACAGTTTGAAGTATAAAAAGGCTCAAAAAGTGAGAGACACTTCATCAAAAACAAAAAAACAACAAAGAACCTAAAATAAAAGACCAAGACAGAACAGTTCATAGGTTTGAAAGGCACAGAGAGTGGTGGGCTTTGAAATCTTTCCTGCAAATACCTCTCCTAAAATAGTAAGAATAATGAATAATAGCTCAAAAGAGAGTACAGAAAGTAGTTACCTGTTGGGGAGGGCACATTTACAGGCTATAAGAAGCAGCACTTGACTAGCTCCCAACCAGGTGCTCTGTCTTAGCTTGTTTAAAAAGACTTCTGGTTGTGTTTAATTAGTTATGACAGAAGAGCCTCAAAGAATGTATCAGTTCAAGCTTCAAGTTTGCCTACAATATTTCCACCTTCGTTGAGAGAGAAAAAAAAAAAATATTAGTGAGATATAAAAAAACTTGGAAAAATATAGTATGAACTTACTGCCTTAATGAAATATTAAAAATGCATCAGGAATACAGTTCTGGCATTAAAAATAAACAATAACATTTCTTCCTAGTTACGGTTCACTTCAATGCTTTAAAAATTAATTATTACCTCTTTAAATATTTGATTAAATTACATTTGGGTGGGTTATCACTATCCGCAAAATACACGTCGCTGTGTATAAATTTGCTCTCTTCACTTTCTGACATGTACAGGCATGTTATACAGTTGTTTGATTATTAGAAAACTAAATCCTATGACTCTGTTTTGGCAGTTCGCAAAATATATACCACTGAATCCTGTCACTTTGAATGAAAATGCAGTATTATGTTAGAAATCTCTAATAAAAGAGAAGCAAAGCAGCAAAATTATATTCTATGATACTTGGGACTTTCACATCGTATCTTATCATGTTGCTGTATCTCACACTCTAAAAAGGCCACATTATTTTTAATAATAGTTAATTAGGATTCGGGGATAATAGGTTAGAAATCCTAAGAAATTGCTAGGCATATAAAGTCTATTCTGCTCTCAATGCATCAGGATTTGTGAATATAACTACTTAGATAGCAAAGGGAGACTAAACCCTGTAGCGTGTCCTAAGAGAGGTAAGACAATTATTTCTCAAGTGTTCTGATAAAAGTAAATTAGCATGTCCAACTGGATACATAAGGAACGTTGCTGGGTGAGTGCAGCAGCTGATACAGTTATCAAAGATTAGCTTAAGTGAATCACATGTATTCTAAAGGTATTCAAGAAGAAGTATCATTTTTAGAAGTTCTTTCTGTCTCTTTCCTGCCCATATTTACACAGAGATTCCAGGCTGCTGGGCTGCTGGCTTGGCCCGTTTTCCCCTATGGCTAAAAACTGAACAATAGCAAAAGTTTCCTCAGTCCTCCTTACTGGAGCAGAGGCTTTTAGGGTTAAGAGAAAGGTTGTTGGTCCTTGGCCTCTGTACCAGTATTGCTAACAGGAAAACACAGAGGGAAAGGGTTTGTTTTGGCACTGGGGATGGGGACACCCACCAGCTTAGGAGCGAAGTCAAGCGTCGCAGCTTGATCTGCATAGTCCAGTGAGGAGTCAGCAGGAGTTTTGGTCAGTAGGGACCAGAACCAGATTTAAATGTGTTACACAAGAGAGAAAAAAATAATCTATACTGCATTTTTTCTAAACCACAGTAACCTGAATTTTACTTACCAAATTATTTCATTACTAGCGTACCTTTATCAAAAAAAACAGACATAGGCTGATGGCTGAAACAGCTGAAAAGATGCATGGATATTTTTTGAAAGATCAGCTGAAGTGGCACTTCACCCAAACTCAAATACTCTGAGGTCTGCTGTGGGCTTTCCATTCCAGGCTTTGTCCTGAGGGAGAAGACTGAGTTTGAACCAAACAGGAAACAAGAACATTTGGATTTGGGGGTTGTAGCTCTCTTCTTTCAACTACATTGAAACTATCCAACTTAATCCTTGGAAATCCAACTTTAAAAAAAATAAAATTAATAATAATAATAATTAAAAAAAATATATATAAAATTCAACCTTCCCTTTACATTAGTATCACAATGCCAACATCTGGCTCCTGAGCATGTACAATGGTTGTTTGGAAAGGGTAACTGACTTTGTGGTGACTTTGTGAACTTTCTCTGTTCATTGTTCAGCTTTTGGAGATGACACATCCCCTGGACTTGCTCTGCAGCCCACTGCACTCTTCCACCTCATGGTGCACCAGGATGGCACAGGGAGACCTTTTTCTGGGCTTAGACAGATGACTTGCTGTGCAAATGAACGAGTCATCGAGACTATATAAAACATAGTGCACAACTAGATGAAACAGTGGGCAAAACTGCATTAATTGCAAAATTTGTTGTGTTTCAGAGGATTTTTCTTCCTTACAGATTTAAAATGGAAATTTTTAATGGAAAATACAGGGTTTTTTTTAATGATGGAGTTCAGGTCTTTGCTAATTACGTATGCCTCAAAATACTGTATACAGCATTAAATATAAAGAAATTAAAATGAGATTTACATCAGAATAAAATGTCCCTCCAGATCCATCATCAGGATGCCATACTTTTCCTCACTGGCTACACAGAGTTTTCAGCCTTTAGATGCCTATTTAATTCCAAGGTGGGTGGGATTGCCTGACTCATTATGTATCCTTCCATTCAGTAAAATGCCCAAGCAAACCTCACCACTTCTCCTTAGGAGGAAAAAGCCCACCAGAATGTACACTTTTATCACCTAGGCCTGACTGCAGGACTCTGCTCATGCAGCTTTACCTTTTACTTATTTTTTCAGCCTGAGATGCCTAACTTTACAGAAGGATTGAGTTATTGGCATGAATTGCTCCCATCTATGGAAGCAGCAAAGGCTTCTCAAACTAAAATAGAACTAGAGTGGACTGAAGAGGCTGAACGAGGCATTCATCTGCCCTTCGCTCTGAAGGAGAGACACCCAAATAATAACAGTGAAATCCGGAGGAATATCAACTGTCTTGTGAAGGATGAGAAAGAAAGTGTCTGGAGAACCAGCCTGCAGGTGAATTCTCTTCCTGCTTCAGAGCCATCCTCGGGTGCTTCAGCTCAACAGCTATAGACACCGCCGAAGCACTCGGAGCAGTAGGGCAGGAAGCTGGGCACAGGCAATAGTGCAGGGAAAATGTTGTGATTATATCTGTAATAATCCAAGCTTGATTTGCATATTCTGATTTTGCTATTCAGTAAAGTTGGGTCCCTGAGGCACTTTCTGAGGTCGGGGGGGGGGGGGGGGGGGGGGGGGGCGTCAGGAAGTGGTGGGTGAGAGGCAATGGAAAGAGCTGGCCTGTGGTCAAGAAACCTGCCCAAAAATGACAAGAAACTTCCTGTTTGGGGAAAAAAAATAAAAATTAAAAAGTAATAATTAAAAAAAAAAAAAAAGGAAAGGAAAAGGAAAGGAAAAGAAAAAAAGAAATAAAAAAAAAAGAAAAAAAGAAATAAAAAAAAAGAAAAAAAGGAAATTAAAAAAAGTGCCTTTGGATGGGAAAACTGTTTCTACAGCCAAGAAGAGTTATTTAAGTTGGCTAATGCAACATGGCCAGTTGATCCTTTGCCTTTCATATTTCTACTTGCCTTCCTCCCTCCTCCTTGGGACCGTCTGAAGAAAGGGAAGGAGCAGACAGATGTTCCTGGCTTGTGCTGGGAGATGGGGGCACATCTGAGCTTCTTGTCTCTTCAGAGGCATCCAGCTGGGAATCATGACTCACAGCTGGGTCACGAGGGTCTTGCCATGAACCTGGGAAGATGAATTCTCAAAACATTTGCAACTGCAAAAGAAAGGAAAGAAGAAAAAAACAAAACAAAACCCAACACATTTACATGAAGAGAAGGAAATTCTTCATCCTCTTTGTCACTCCTGTTGCTTTTTGTTGTCCTAGAGAAAGGCTGGTAAAAAAATGGCAAGGAGGTGGTTACCTTGTCCTTTGAGTTCCTAAAGCTCCCAGCCAGCTTCCAGCCATTCCACTGCATCAGGAATAACTGGGAACCAGAAGAAAATACACCAAGGGACTACAAGTCAATAAACTCAAAGCTGTTCTCCAGCAGCAAGGACTGCACAGACTGACTGTGTCAAGGGCAACCTGGACCTGCCATGGTATAAGGAAAAAGGGATTGAAAGCAAAGTGAGTATGATTTTAGGTTTGAGGAACAGTGCAGGGTTTGATGAGAAGTCTGTATTGTGCAGTAGAACTATCAGTAATAAGAAAAAGATAAGTTGCAGTGTCACGTGGATCATAAAGGAAGAAGGGGAAAGTACAAAAGGCACTGGGCTGGAGAAGACTTAGCAGGAAAAGGAAGAGCTGATGAACAAGAATGAAGGCAAGAGTTGTCCCTTGTGTCTAAAGGACACTTCATTCAGTTGCTCACAGGGCAGTAAATGAATGGCGCTGTAGAAGAATTTGCTACACGGCTGATGTGAATGACTCACAATACAGCAGCTCCCTCTTTTCTTCCCTCCACCTCTCCTCTCTAACCATTGCTGTGGGAAGCAAGGTCCCAGCCTGAACACATCACACACCATTCCTCTTTGTCTCTCTCTGCAGCTCGTATGTCCTTTGTTCTCACACCATATTTAAAATCACCACATAATTCATTTTTCGTAGCAACACTTCTACTCCACTGCCTTCATCCCAAAGAAGGAGAAATTTTTTTATGTAATTTTTTCTGGCAGTGTTCATTCTCATACTCTTTTCCTTTTGCAATGACAAGCAGGATTCCTCCCACCCATTCAGAAATCAAGAGCAAATTACATCACATCACTGTTACTTGTATATTCCCATATTATTGATATATTTCCTGTATGGTGGTATTTTTTCCTTGGGACCTCTTTTTCCATAAACCATGTTCTGCTACCAACAGTTTAGATTCATGAACAGAAACATAGTTAAGACACCAGACCTTAGTAGAAGTGCAGAGAAGGAACTCAAAAGTTTAATTCATGCAATAAATCTGCGTGAATTACCCACCACAACGCCAAGAGATTTTCTGCCTTACCAGTTCTCAGATGAAGTTAATGTACTCACTTAGCTCCTTCTTCCTCTTGTCCCTTCCATCCTTCTCACAGACACTCCTTCTCTGCCTTCCGGCAACCAAAGTTCATCTCAGTTCTTCTGGCCCACCTTGGCCTAACAGATGAACCCAAAACCCACCTGCAGCCTCAAGTTCCCAGAGCCAATGAGAAGAATATGACCTTCCTTGTTTGAAAGTTTGGGATATTTTAGCTTACAGAATCACAGAATTACCAAGGCTGGAAAAGACCTTTAAGATCATCAAGTTCAGCCTATGACCAACACCACCACACCATCTAGACCATGGCACTAAGTGCCACATCCAGCCTTGCCTTGAACACATCCAGGGACAGTGCCTCCACCACTTCCCTGGGAAGTCCATTCCAATGTTTAATCACCCTCTCCGTGAAGAAGTACTTCCTAATATCCAACCTAAACCTCCCTTGGAGCAACTTCAGGCTGTGCCCTCTTGTCCTGTCACTGGTTGCCTGGAAAAAGAGCCCAGCCCCCACCTGACTACAACCTCCCTTCAGGTAGTTGAAGAGAGTGATAAGGTCCCCCTTGAGTCTCCTCTTCTCCAGGCTAAACAACCCCAACATCCTCAGCCTCTCCCTATAAGACTTTCCCTCTAGTCCCTTCACCAGCCTTGTTGCTCTCCTCTGGACCCGCTCCAGCACCTCAACGTCCTTCTTGAAGTGAGGGGCCCAGAACTGGACACAGGACTCAAGGTGAGGCCTCACCAGTGCTGAGTACAGGGGGAGAATTACATCCCTACTCCTGCTGGCCACAACATTCCTGATACAAGCTTATTTGCTTATTTATTTTTATACACTCGGAGAGGGGAGTTCTTTTGTGGGATATCACTCAGTGCTGTAATTAATTTCCTTGTTTGTTTTATGCTGCATTTTTCTTTCAATGGGTAGTAATAAAAAAGAATTGGAAGTAAGCTCAGAGATCTAACTCTGTGTCTTCTGGAAGTGATCTAACTGTTGGATCAGTGTGTCCCTGGCACATTTGTAGAACAAATTCATATGTCAGGTTCCACAAAGCACTGGTAGTCTCTGAGCTTGCCAGCAGTTCCGTTCTACTACAAATGAAAATTCGAACTTTAAATCGAGCCTGTGCAACCTGTTCCAAGATGAAATTGAAGCGTGCAGATCAGAGGCCACCTCTCCAACGTTGGTTCTGGTTAACTGGAAGCTTCATGGCCTCCTTTTTCAGATGTGCTTATGGATACCATAGAAACCTTGCAAAAAAAAAAAAGAGAAGTATTGATCCCTTGTGGTTTCCATCATTTCAAACACCTTCTGGAGCAGGTAATGTCAACAGACTGGCACACTCACCTGGGCCAAAATTTCATGCTTGATGTATATATACTGCATGAAGTGAAACAGCAAAAATGTTCACAACAGATTTGCTTAGCTGGCCCCACATTAATTGCTGCTGTGCCTACAGAAACATCACGAGAAACAGTCTTAACACTCGTTTTCTTTTAATCAAGCTCCTAACTTGCATTGTGTACAAGGCTTCAGCTTTTGACTGATTTGAAAAGGCTACCCTGTCCCTAGAGGGTTGATATATGATATTTTACAGCGTATGATAAATAATAGTTTTAAAAAATAAACAAGGGCTCTGAGTGTGTTGTGGTTTGGTTTTGTTTGGGTTTTTTTCCTGAAAAGTTTTACTACATTTATGACAATTTAAATATGCCTCTTGAGAGCCAAACTGTGAAGATGAAGAATAGAATAGAACCAGACAAGAGATCACTTGTAGTCTGGACACAAAGACATTGTAAGCAAAGACAAAGCCTGACATTTGCCCTGTATTTGGATGACCAAAAATACATACATAAATTACTAAAGAGGCTTATTACAAACTCACTCTGCTTTGTCATACACCTGCAGCAAAAATGGATTGTGTTTTACTGCATGAGAACCAAGTGACAACATATTTGAATTCTGTATAAGATAATGAGCTGTACTTTCATTTGAGATGTGTCAAAATAAAATACCACTGGGAGAAAGTGTGTCTTACTGAATCCTTTATAATAGGCAACATAACCAGCAATGTGTGAAACCAGAGAAACTCAAAACCGCACACTAAGAATCACCTTTAAAAGGTGGTGAGAGTGGGTTTTCTTTTAATTCTTTCCCACTCTTCCTATTAGGATAGGTCAGGGAGAGAAGAGTCCTCCAAAAGGTGTTGGTGTCCTTTAGGGAATCAGCTGGTCTAGGGCAGATTCAGCATTTTGGGTAATGCAATGCCCACCAGACTGTGCAAACCCAGAGTGGAGCTGCCTGGGGTTTGGGCTGAGCACAGACAGACAGATCTTGAAACTCAGTTTGATACAACCTCCTGTGTTTTGGTTTTGTTTTACTTATTACAGACTCTACTGATCTTGCATGGGGAAAAGAAAAAGGGTTTCTCGTGCATGAACAAGATCGAATGAAACACAACCATACCTCACTTCTATTCCCATGGAAGGTGCATGACCACAGAATGCCCCACTGAAATGGAAACATTAAGAAAAGCAAATGTGGGTTGTTTTTTCTTCACAGTTAGCTGAAAGAAAAGAAGTGGAGGGAAGGTGAGCCTCAGAAAGGAGCTGCATCTCTATCATCTCCCTGCAGGAGGGACGTTGGTGAATACATCCCGTTCCTCAGGGGAACATCAATAAGAACTTTTTTTCCTCTTGATCTGAGTCTGTATTTACAGCAAAAACCTCAGCCAGTATTTTGGATTTTGCCCTGAGTATTCACACATCTGTAGCAGACACTACTTTTAACTCACATCACACCTGTACTGGAGGTAATAACTGTACCTGCAAAGCAGCTGCATATTTACAACAAGCTGGTCCCCGCAGTAGCTCTCAGATGAACTCACGGTGAACCAACATTCATCCAAGCACAAAACAGGTTCTTCCAGTGGGAGTGAGTTTTATTTTGTGCATTTTTGGCCCTGTATTTTAAAAGCTACCGGTATTTTAGCTCTGAGTCCTCACCTCTCACTTTAACCAGTTGCACAGCAGTAATCAAACTCACATCAGCAAAGAGACCGGAGGACAAAAAAAGTCTCCCATGGTGTGTAGCATCCCTCCCTTTCCCAACTCAGCTCATCTTCTATCCCTTTTCATAGAATCATTAAGGCTGGAAAGGACCTCTAAGTCCAACCATCAACCCAATACCACCATGCAAAATAAACCACATCCCAAAGTGAAACATCTACGTGTGTTTTGAACACCTCCAGGGATAGTGACTCCACTACTTCCCTAGGCAGGCTGTTCCAATGCTTGGCCACTCTTCCAGTAAAGCAATTTTTCCTAATATCTAATCTGAACCTTCCCTGATACAACTTGAGGCCATTCTCCAGATAGTCAGGTGTGCCCATGCCTCCCTGTAGGGCCTGGATCAGACCCTTCCCCACCACCACTAGGCTGTGGTGCCCCAGACACCAACCTGCTGCCTTGCAGAGCTCCACCCAACTTCATCAACAGCCACTTACAACAGCAGAACTCGTTAGAGATGTTCTTGCACCCTCCTGCACTGCTCAGTGTAACACTGTCTCTCTAGATTCAGATGGGTGACAGATGCTTTATTTTCTCCCACCCCACTTTGTCAGCAGGGTAAAAATAAGTTCTTTAAACAAGTCTCTGTTTAGTACCCAAGCAGCTAGCCCTGCCTAATATTTGTAGTCTAAATATTTGCCATATGTGGCAGTGGAATAGAAGGTTGCGGCCTTTTCTTATTTGAAAAAAAAAAATAGAAGTTAATCCCATTTTGAGCTGAATTAATTCCCAATGAGGCTCAGAGACAGACAGCTGTTTCTCTTCTTTCACAATATTGCTCTCAAAAATCCACATATACTGGTCAGCACCTCAATGTATACAAGTTGTGCTCATTTTTGAACCCTTGTTCAGACTCAGAGGCAGCATTGCACTAGTGGCTGCTCCTCCAAAAAGAACAAATTAAATAAATAAAAAGGTATGACATTTGGAAATGTTTTGTTGACTATTTTGCCATGGAATAAGAAAGACTTCAAAGCTCCCATCTTCATTTGGAGAGTTGGGAAGGAAGAATATTTGCAAAAGAGAATTTTGACAGGAAAATCAGTATTAGCCTGTAGGGCAGTAGTGAAGCCAGATAAATCCTGTGCTGGTTCTTAAGGCTGAAACCTCACAGAAATAGTTTTAAGGAAACAAGCCCTGAAGTGCTTATTTACCCTATCCCACATGACAAGCAGTAGGGAAAAAAAACCAGCAGGAAAGAAGAGGAGCAAAAAACTAAATAAAATAATTTCCTCTACAAATAACTTGCATTTTTCAACCTACTCATCCTAAAAGAATAAGATGACTGCTCCACCTAGGTTCCACATGCTTCCTTATTATTCCCTGGCCTAAGTACCCCAAAAACTATATCCATGGCCAGGAAAATTACATAGAGATCCAGTTTTGGCTGACAGACATAGGAGGTATATGATATCCAATAAGCACAGCTCAGTAGAGAAGTCAGGGAACACTATTTCTAAAAGTAAGGCTAAAAAATCATACTGAGGTTTGAAGGTAAAAGCAGTTGCTTGGCAAGATTTAAATCTCCGTCTCTGCTGGTTTTTTTCTCAGATTATGTAAGCAAGTCACCCCACATCTAAAATGTGTCTCAATTTGTGTTTGTTCTGCTTTTTTTTATTGCCACATTTGAAAATTAATAATTCAATGTTCTAATATTAGCTGTCATCTTAGCTGTGATAAAATTAATAATTCATCAAACTGATATCAAACAAATGGCACCTTTTTATGCCAGATGAGAAATATACTTTGCTATATTTGCAGAGCTAAATTTGGTGAGATTCTCCACTTTATTCCAAATGAAATCATATTTTACCAATTAGTCTATCATTTTATCACCTTCATTCACTTCAGAATTATCTGTAAGGAAGGCTTTTGCATAGCCACATAAGTTTTATTTTTACTTATGTGTTGTTGTTGTTTTTTTTTCCAGATGAGCCACAAGAACAACGTGGAGGTTTTTTTCTGCAAAGGCAAGAAACATTCAATCATTTTTATGCCCTTTCCTTCTGGTGATGTGCTCCCAGCTTTTCCAGGGAAAGTATCCACCATACCTGCAGTGCTCTGGCCAAAATCCAGTTCGGGTAATTACATTCAGGCTGCTTAAACTCTTCCTGGAGCTTCATTTGGAGGAGGAATTCTCTGCTGCCTGCCCTGATTTGCTGTTTTGGGTTGTGTGCGTTGTTAATCAGGTGCTGGGCTCCTCTCAGCAGGAGCTGGCTGGGCTCCAGCCGTAGGTGAAGGGATTTCTGAGCATGGAGAGCAGCTTGTGCTAAATTTGGGAAGTGTCTGGAGATCCTTTGGGGTGAGAGGTGCTATGTAAATGTAAGGTCACCGCCGGGATCTGGGGTGTGAATGCATCCAGCGCTGCGCTCAGAAGTTTGGGAGGGGGAGAAAAAAAGAAGGAAAAAAGAGAAGGAAAACAAATTTTAAAAGAGGGCAAAAGCAAGGATTAAATAAAGATTTAAAAAAAAAAAAAAAAAGAAAAATAAGAAAAAAAAAAGAAGGAAAAAAAAAGAGGAAAATTTATTTTCCTCTTATTTATTCCTCTTATTTATTTCCTCTTATTTATTTTAAAAAATATGAAAGAGGGAAAAAAATTAATATGGGGGAAAAAAATAAAGTCTCTTGAAACTGTTCCACATATATCCTGACACACGTTTGAGATTGGTCTCACTAGAGCATGTGTCTTCCCCAAAGGGTAGATTCAGAGCTTAGAAGATGTTCAGAAAAACATCCTCCAAAGAGGAAGCGCGTCAGAAGGCTGGAGCAGAGACAGATTGTGGCTGGCCCCGGGCAGGTGAGGAGATCAAGGAGTAAGGCAGAGCCCTCTCCTCTGCCTTGTGGCCTGCCCCAGCGTGGGGCAGCTGTGGCCCTGTGGGTACAGGGACAAGGGAGGAAGAAGTGCTCATACCACCACCCTGTACCAGGCAGCACTGGATTTGCCCAGTTTCCTAGGTCTCCTGCAGAGATGATCCTCCTCTCTGTCCTCACCTGTGCTCTGCCCTGGTATTGCACCTTCAAAACCAGCCTGAGCCCATCAAGCTGAGCTGCAAGGTCTCAACAGAGCCAGATGATACGCTCAGCACTGGCCAGCGCAGCCGTGGGGCCATCAAGCACCAGAAGACCATCCAACAGCTCTTGACAGCCCGGCCATGGGCAGAAGGGCAGTTCTGACCTACAGACATGCATCCAAACAAGTGATAAATGGCAAACAGTATTGTTCAGCTGCAGGAATGCCAATGCCACATGGTGCCAGGCTGCATCAGGCACAACTGCAAACCTGCTAGGCCATTTGAGACCTGAGGTGTCCTAACATACTCCACCACTGTATCCCACTTGCTGCCATTCAAAAGCTCCTGAGCCCTCTTTTACAAGCTGGCACCATATCTTCCTGCAAATCCATCTCCACATTCTTCCATCCTTTCTTCATATTTGCAGTACAATATTACATTACATATATCACATGACATATTTGCTTTAGTCCCACATCACCTCCTTAGCTCCTCTGTCTCCTCCCAATACCAAAACCAAACTCCCATGACCAACTTCTCACCTCATTTTTCCTTTCTCTGTTACTCAGCCATTGTATGAAAACCTGATTGGGTGATGGAGGATCGTAATCACTGTCACTTAAGCATCCTTAAAAGGACAGATTTCCTAATGGAAATCCAAAAGTTGGATTCCGTGGGGAAATTTCACATTGACAAATTTTCTGAATGGATCTCTCCTAACCTTGCTGAATATAATATATGCATTTATTGAGCTTAATTTTTGGTTAGTATCAAAATTTATTGATCTGCAAGATAAATATTGACTTGACCTCACTTTTTCTCAGTCTATATTTACTTCTTGAGTCAATAAGTCTAGAAACTGATCTGACAGGAGTCAATAATGGTTTAAACTCCTCAAAATAGCAGCTTTGCTCTAAGGTTGCAGTTCTTCCTTTTAAAGTTACTGCCTTCAATACATAAAATACTCAGGAGAACTTACCACTTTACTGCACAAGCCACTGGGGAAACACGCAAATGCCAGGAGACCTTGATGAGACTTCAGGCCAACTGTGCCATTTCAGCACTGGCCAAGCTCTGTTGTAGATATTTTAATAGTGACCTACTGCAGTCCATCTTTTGCCCTCTGTATCTTAAAAAATAACTGAGCTTATTTCCAGAGGTTATGCCTGTGTATCACTGATTGGATTTGTCAAGGCTAAATTGTCTTCAGCCTTGGGAAAATGCAAAGCTTGCTGCTGGGTAAGGGTTGTCACCATGAGAATGCCCTCCCTGCCTTAATTTCTGTGCTTAGTGAGGTGGTGATCAACCCGACAAGCTTTCTAGTGTCAAATGTGATCATGTTCTTTCCCTTTCCCCCTGTGTGGTGGACAAGTCTCCACTGGAGACTTCATCCCTATTTTTCTCCTGGTGGCCTTATAGCAAAGGTCTTCATGATTCAGAAGCTCAGTTTCCAATTCCTGGGGTTCCTTGTGGAGCACTTTCATCAGGAGGTAGTTTGAGAACTCCTGCTACTGAGCCCAGTGCTGCTCTAATACCTGAGCAAATGCTATAATGTGATGTGAGGAAAACACTGTTGCTGTCAAGTATTGCCCTGACCCTGGAGACTGACCACCCTTCCATGAAATACAGGCAAAACGATGAAAATTAAGAGAAAACTAGACAAGAAAAAGACATTAAAGATCACCCCAACATAGCTTTGTAAAATAAAACTGTCTAATACCCCTTTTCTCTTACTGCTTAAAGGAAACAAGGGGGGTGTCAGGTGATCTGCCTATATTTTTATCCCAGGAAAGAATAAAAAATTTGGTATCAGTTATTTTCTTTTAGGTATTTCTTGATTTTTTGCTTTTTTTTTTTTGCTTTGATTTGAGGTTGGGTTTTGGGGTTTTTTTACTTTTTAATATAGGTAGATTTTAGAAAAGACAGTTTACAAGACCATAGGTTTGTATTAAACTGGTCTTTTGCTGATACTCATTTATCTGCATATTGTAAAGGAGGGTGAAGCATGAAATGAAGCGTGTAATACACTTAAGAACACATAGGTACAACTAAATGGGAAGGAAAACAATTACTTTTCATTCTCTCTGTGTTAATATAACACAGCAAGGACTGCTGATGGTTGGCAAAGAGTTTTCCAAACCGAAAGGGGAAAAAGGAAGATGAAAAACTCCCACATTCCCATTTCCACGGGGGCAAAAACCCATGTGAAAGTGGGCAAAGTAAAATTCCTAAAGCCAGAGGAAAACAGCCACTCCAGAATACTTAACAAGCCAGGAATCATTACACAAATAGTGTGAGATACCATTTCCAGTCCCTGGCTACAGGGAACTCCAACGACAGTTCCTCTCAATCATCCATGCCAAAGCCATTCCATCCTGCTATCCCCTTTAATTAAACGCAGAGGTTCACGGCTCTGGTGAGTTCCCTCATCCTTGGGAAAAATCTTCAGTCTTGGGCTGTGCAAATAGTTAAATGACTCAGCCAGGGAGGGAGTCCATCTGGAAACATGGAGAGGGAAAAGAAAGAGGTAGGGTGAGGCAAAGCCAACACCAAGGAGGTTGAGCTGGGTCTCCCCCTTCCCACGAGTCGGCCCTCGTTGCTGCTGGGGTTGGGCAATCCTCTTGCAAAAGAGGGATGATCTTTTGCAGTTCCTAACTGAGATGAGGAATCCTTCCCTAGAACTGAAAAATAAATAAATAAATAAATAAATAACCATTCTTGCTCAGAACGGGTGAATTTCTATGACAAGAACTCCTGATTTCAGGAATCTGTAACCTCCCGATGCAAAAAAAAAAAAAAAATTGCTTTCCTGAAAACTTTCCAGGCAGCCTCTGTGATTTTAATTAAATAGCAAAGCCCGTGTGTCAAAATTCACAGTCTCCGTCCCTGTTTACTTGTGGGTGTTGAAAAATAACCTAGAAAACAAACAAAAAAAAGAAAAAGTTTACTCTTCACTCAGCAACTTGAATAGATTTCAACTCATTTTGTAGCTGGGAGGAATACTCTCAGAGATTTTCTTGACTGAGATCATCAGAGCCCAGAGCTGAAGCAATTGTGCAACTGAGACGTGTATTCAGGCTTCTTTCACAAGCATTATTCACTCTTTAAACTATTAATTCACACCTACAAGGAAAAAAAAAAAAAAGATTCAGAGAAATTTTCTATCTCCCCTGATATCTCAAAGGTGATTATCTGAACAGAGGCCTGATTGTCTTCAGCAGCCAAAGGCAGGAGAGTGCTCGTCTGAGGTCCTTTAATTCAACAGGCCCTCAAATAGTGCCTTTGCATCCTCATAGCCTGATACTTGCAGAGGGGAGAGGCTGATTTTCATTTTCTGTGCTCCAACTTTCTAATAAACAATAAGCAGATCGCAGCCTCCCTCTTTTGTGTGAGTGAAAATAACCAGTTTTTTATGATTTTTTTTTTTTTTAATATTACAAAAAGGGACAATATGCTAAAAATATGCAGCGAACAAATATCATCTGTACAGACTGGAAGAGAACCTTCATAAATTAACCTTATTAGTGCATTACTGTAAGCGAATGCCAAAAAAGCTCCTAATTTGCATTAAGATAGATTTTTCAGGTTGGCTGCATGATTTAATTAAAGAAAAGATTAAGAATCATTAAACAAGCTGCTCTACCTTGCAATAACAGAATTCATATCTGATTCAGGTTAACGAAAACACAGATGGTGATTCAGTAACTGTTGAGTTGCTGTAACAGAATGAAAATGATCCCATTAGTTCCCTGGAAATGTGAGGGAATTTGAAAATTAGCATGCAGATACATTGTATGGTGCTAGACAGCTTGGTCTGCTTGGATCATCACTGATTACTCTTTGTTTGGGTTGGCAACACTGAACTTAATAAATGAAAAAATGTTCCAGTATACCACAGTTGGAAACTGTTCAAGGTTGAAATAGGTGTGCAGACTTTCAAGAAGAGAGAGTTAAGTAAACAAATGTCAATCAATTTGGGGCTGGCAACGTTTTTTTCTTCCAGAATGTCTGTTCTTGAGAAGCAAGTGTCATCAAAATTGAAATCCTTTGCTTGATACATATGTTCATGTGGTATTTATTATTACAAAGGTATTTTAAATGCGTATCGTTCGTTTACAAAGGAACCTCTGCGGTGTCTTGACACTAAAAGTGGAGAAAAGCTCTGAGGGAAAATGGATCAGGTTATCCATCTTATTGACAAAGAAATCAAACTTGCTGGGGGAAAAAAAAAGGTTGTAACAGAAGGAGATGGAAAAAAATAGGTAAAAGCCCCTCTACATATTTCTGTGAATTCAATGAGGCACATCAATGATCGTTGTCACCCCATCTGGGCAAGAGAAGTAGTGATTTTGTTCAGGGTATGAAATTTTCAAGGCACCCTTGCAGAGATAACTGCATTATACAGTTTATAATACCTGAATCACAGCAACCTTACCACTCCAAGCAGGGGATTTTTATGATGGATCTTGCTGAGAACAGTGCACATGCTAAGATCAACACCAAATTTTCCAATGTATATAGGGACTCGTTTTGTTGCATGGGCAGTTAGACAGCAGAACAGGAGGGTGTCTACTCGTTCTAAGAGGTTATTTTCCCTTTTCTTTTTGACTTCTTAATTTTATTGCAAGTGACTTCAAGGCCAAAAGGTTGTGTATAGGGTGTTACAGCAAAAAGGAGGTTGTAACACTCAGACTTCTAGGTTAAAATGTTCTTTGCTTATCACGTGTTAAGATCTTTCAGAAATGATGCAATGCACCAGGGACTATGGTGCTACATTTGCAAACCACCTTTTTTTTAATCATTAATTGACATCATATAATAATGTCCAGCTCACTACTCCCAAAGTGATGGCAATTAATCTTGTAGGGAAAAAAATGACATTTTTAGCTTTTAGCATAGAAAGGTCATAAACAGGTTGTCTTTGGTTTGACTGGAATTTAACCATCTGATCAAACTTATTTTTAACGTTTCTTTAACCTTACCTTGTTTTTTTTAACACTTACATATTTAAAGATTGTATATAAGAGAGAAAGCCTCAGCAACTTGGCAACATTTAAAAGCACACACGTTATTACAAACAAGGGTGTCTTAGTTACAAACGAAACCTTTGCTGTTCCTCCATGACTAGCACTTTTTTTTTTATGGCTTCAGAAACTGTTTGGTACATGATGACTGATGGTACTGCAAAACATTGCTTTTCTTTTTCTAATTTAATTTTTTTTCTCTCATTTCTGTGCTGTGGTATGTTCTCAAACAAGGTAAACCACAGGGAAAAATATCATTAAATATTTTTTCAGTACTCCAGCTGGTCATACGCTGGCTAAGCATCCTGTCTTTGTACTGATCACACTGCTCACAGTTTCCAGATAATTGCAACTCCATCTCCCTCCGTGGCTCTTCGAGCAAGAATGTAAAGGACTGTGAATAATTGTACACAGAGTCTTCCCTGTGAAACTGTACAACCGAGGAAGATGTTAAGGGGTTATGCTGTGCATGCCAACCTAGAGTGTTAGTTGGAAAGGATTGGATTACTCACTAAAGAGAATAAATCAGGATATTAACTGCCAGCTATCAAATGATCACAGGATATTTTGGTAGTTGCTGCTGCAAAACTGAGCAGATCTTTTTAATATTCTGCTTTGTTTCCATGAAAGCTACAAGGAGCAAAAGAGGATATTTGGTTCAGTATTTGATTTATATTTGTGCATTTTTGTTTGGATGAGAACTGTGAGAACCCAGAGGTTTTTGGTTCATGGGAGATCTGGCACATTGCTTTCTTGGTTTTGTTTCAGGCGGGTTCACATCCCCTGAGTTTCACTTTGACTTCTGAGTTTGAACAAGTCCAAAAAAGTCAAAACAAAACCCTGATGAACCCGCTAGCTTTCAAATGGTTTCCACCCAAAATTATAAACTTTGCCCCTTTCACAAGTGGAAGGCGGTATGCGAAGAGATGCGCTTTCCAACTGCCATTAACTGGAGCTATTTTTAAGTAAGGAGAGGAATATTACCCAAATTCTTCTGATTTCCCCAAGATGCAGGGCCCAAACATCCAACCGACCTTCTCAGAAATCTTATTTAGCAGAGAGGTAGTTCTGAGCATAGAAAAAAATCAGAGCAAGGGTTTGAGTCCTCTCCTGGCATCTTTCTTGAGAAAACACAAATACATCATTCCTACCTCCACCCTTGAAGTCATTTGCACTGGTCATTTCAGTGGTGGGTTAAGCACAGCAGACTTTCTGGACATAACCCTGTCCAGAAGATGCCATTACCCTAAAAGAAAGTTTTCTCACATTCAATGGGGTCATCTGAAATGGAAGCTTCAGCAAAGACATTTGGATGCTTGACAGGACCTTCTTGTAAATGATGTGTCCTTGGCCAGTTCAAGAATACCTCCCGTGTGAATATATCACAGAAAAATCATACATGCAGTTCTGGCCCTTGTTAAAAAATAAGAAAAAGAAAAAAAAGAAGATAATGAAAAGCAGAAAAACTTCTGAACATTCAGGAATGGCTTTCACAAATGTCCTCAAAGGAGAAGATTACATATTCCAAATCAAATACTTCTGAGATTTACTTATTCCCGTAGGCTCCTTTTAAAAATATTATTCGCCATTTTCAGTTTATAGTTCTACTAAATCTCATTCTATCATCATGGTTTTTTCAGCTTATTTGACTCAGGTAACAGTTACATTTGGGTGTTTTTGGTTTTTTTGTTTTGTTGTGGTTTTTTTGTGGTGTTGTTGTTGTTGTGTTTTGTTTGTTGGGGTTTTTTTGAGTTCTTTTTTTTGGTGGGTTTTTTTTTGTGTGTGTGTGTTTTTTTTTAATACTGGATTTATATATTTCCCCCCCAAAATTATGTAGTCCTTTTTACAATGAAAGTTTGTTTCTGACATGAACTGACTTGCCATTCTTTGGCATAAATTAGCAGTGTTGCATTCATTTTTCTTATTAGGATGTAGAGGTAAAGATGGAATTGTAAGCAGCAGGGTCAGGAGCAGCAAGCTGGAGTGCCTGGACACTTGCTCTCTCTCGTTCACTCTCCTCTTTTTTTCTTTCCCTCTTTTGGCAGAACTGCCTTGGTATCTTCAGGGTGATTGGTACTCCCGAGCAAGAAATTATGGCATCTGGCACCTCTGTCCAGGTTACCACTACACATCTCTCACTAGATATATAGCTGACCTTTCACAGGATGCTAGAATGGAGCTCCATTATCTCTGGAGAAGCACTTCATGAACTTGGATGGGATCCAGTTAAGAAGCCAAAAAGGATACCGTGGAAATTACCTGACCAGTCAAGTCTACAAAAAGTGAGTTACAAACAGCATAAGCTAAAGCCAGTAATTCTCACAAATATTCCTTGAGCATCCCATAAGTTAAGAACTATGCAATTTAGAGTAATGAGGACATTTTAATGTTTCAATGTGAATAAATAACAAAAATATTAGTTACGTTTGTCTGAAAAATTGTCAGCTTTTAATACTCGAGCCAGCCTGATTGTCCACGTGTTTGGGATCTTGGATGCTGGCAAACAGCATCTAACTTTACACTCTGCACTGAAAAAACCTCGTGGGTGGATTATGAGACCCCCGAGAAGCACCAGGCAGCACTGAGCAGAGCTACTTGATGAGACCTCGGATTGTGTTCCCATGACACTCAAATAAGGGAAAAAAATCGGGGCTCATTTTCCACAAGTTTGTAAACATAAAGCAGCTTCAAGAAAAAGTGGTGAGAAAATTTTGGAGATTCTTTTTTTTTTTTTTTTTTTCTAGGCTTCTCCTGGTGGGAGCTGGGAAAGTAACAATATTGCAATAAAAGGAACCATAGACTTTTTACGAAACAGGATGAAATGTTTATATTTGTCTATTATGGTAATGGCTGTTAAACAAACAAAAAAAAGGCAAGCTAAGATAAATAAACATATTAATTATGTGTCAAACCACAGGACATCTCTTAGGACGTTGTGATGGGAAGACTCAAGTACTAGAGTTAACTTTGCTTCATTTCACTGAATTTCTTAATGAGCTTTATTAACCTTTAGGGACAAATGAACTTCAGAAATAGTATTTGGCATCCTGAGCTTCTGTATTTCCTCATCTTGCTTAAAGAGAGGATGAGGTTCATCCAGCAAAAAATGTAGTGGGGGCAATACGTGTGATCCTTGTGACTTAAATCACCCCTGTGCTCAGGTGGGTACCAGAAGTTAGTGTCTCAACTGTACTGGAAGACACTTAGTTATGGAAGGACAAGCATTTCCCCTGTTTCCTGCTCCTACTGAGAGAATTTTAAATTCACTCAGCTCATTCCCCATAATTTCTCTCAGTAGCCCAATAAAAAGGATCATTTTCTGTTTTTTGAAATCAAAATTCAGAGGGAAAATGCAGCCACATGAGAAGAGCAGAAATAACTTTCAGATTCTTTGCTTCAGTGTATAGAATAAGTCCTTTAATTAAAGCAACTCTCTGGTCAAGCTGACACTTCTTTTTTTAATTGCAGCCTCCCATCACCCTGTAATTTATTTTATTTGAATTCGTCAGGGTGTGTGAATGTTTCAGAGTGCCCCAAATGAAATTGGGGCTGTCAAAAGATGTGATGCTGCGTCATCACGTAGCTGATGGCCAGGAGCCAGCTCTGTTAACACTTGGCTTTGTACTGTCCGGGGGAGAGAAGCTGATTCTTCAGCAGTGTCTAATCAGTTTAAAACAAATCTGGAAGATGTTACTAGAAGACAAGATGAGATCCAGGCCACAGCAGCCTGTGCATACAAAGAAGTGAAGGGTTTCGTTCGAGAAGAAAATTAAAGAGGTGGAAACAACACTTGACAGTTTCAACACAATTATAACTGTGAATGAGAAGGAGTGCACTACTGGTTTAGGAAATGGGAGTACTGGTGTCTAGAGAAAGTACCTTGCTATGTCCCCTCTGGTCTAGTGATGGAATTAGATCTTCCAGTCAGCAATGGAAAATTTCCCGTAAGCTCAGCAGATCCTGGTTAAATCTTGAAAGGAAATCAAAGACAAATAAGTTGGAGGGTAGAGATGAGAGGGAACAGTTATCTAATAAATTACAGGAGGCATATCTAAAAAAAAAAGGTTAAAACATCCTTTCAGTTTATGGAACAACTTCTCCTTGAGTCCCTCAAAAGCTCTCAGAAACTAAATATTTTCATACCCAACACAGATATCAGAGAACTCCACATTCATCTTTCCAGCACCTCATCTGGAAACCTCCCAAAAGTCCTGGATCACACAGGTACGCTTTCAAATCAGAATCACAGAATCACACAGAATCACCAGGGCTGAGTTTTCTGGAAAAACAGCCCAAAGAAAATCTTCAGAGTTTCTCATTTTGTCCCTGCTCTTTGTCTTCCCTCAGAGATCCCTTCCCTTTGATTACTGCCCATGTTGTTGATGGCATCAGCATTGTCTCCAATGCATGAAAGGCAGCAGAGATTATCCCTTGGCCTGTAGAATTGCATCTATTAAACCTCCCCAACTTTACTTGAGTAAAGTCTGGTGAAACATTCTTTCACCTGTCATGGGAATTAACCCAAGATCTGAGTTGAGACAAATTCCCCTACCTCTCTGTAAAATGCTGTAATTCATCTTTTTCACTTTACATGAGGATTTTTCTCATGGTCTGTGAAGCAGGTCAGATTACCTTAGATACTTTGTCAGTAGCTGAATGGATAGGATATTATAAACTCTAATTTACAGTCTCCAGTAAAATACTGTATATAAAATACTGCAAGAATACAGACCCACTTCAGCTAAAGCCCTAAACTCTGTCTACTTAGCCAGGTTTGGTCACAGATTCATTGCTTTAAGTCCTGCAGAAACCTGATGTCTCCTGAGCAGTGTGGGCCAAAGAGCTTGAGCTACCCTCATTTACCCAGGGAGGTCCTGGGTCTCATCTGGCTATTTGGAATTCTTGAATGTTCCTCCTTGTATTGCCTGACCCCACATAACATGCTGAAGTCCACTCCACCAACCTCCACTGCCACTGGTTCAGATTATATACCAGCAGCTCTAAATATTGGTGTCCTAGCACCATGTTGTAGTTTTTAATTAGCACACAGAACTGCAGCATGCTTTAATAATTGCTTTCAGCCTCTTCTCTTTCTTCATTCCTCCTTTCAAATCAGTAATAGCATTCCCTCTCATTAACTCTTTTCTCACTTTGTCATCTCATCAACAGCAATGCACAGGACATGACCATTTGGAAGACCTGAAAGCTTCTGTTCACTCTCACTTTCTTCACTCTCTTCACCCTCACCAAGATTTTACTTTGTCCTCCACGATGTCTTGTCAGGGCTGGCATCTTCTTTGTCTGCGTTTGAACCTGCTTGTCCTGGGAGGTGCAGGACATCAGGTGTGAAATACCCTCTGGCAGTGCTCTGAGCACTTTGTTCCAAGCCAGGCATCAAATCAGGGGTGGATCCGTGAAGATGCAGAGGCTGCAATGCAAGTGGGGTAACTGGCAAACATGGCAGAGCTTCACTGGGAAGTGCACGGGAGATCTCAGTGCTGCTCCCAGTGGAAGGTTCCCATAATAAAACCTCACATCACAACTGACACTAATTACAAACCTTGTTACTAAACTAAATTACAGCCCTAGCTGAGGAAGCAAGGAGGGATAAGTCATATCCTGTGGCAGGGAATCCTTTGTCTAATTCTTCTCATCCCACCTCAAGACTCTCCTGCTTGAAGCCATGAAGCCATGTCAGCTCTGGTTTTTACCTTGGCAAGAAGCAGAGGGAATGCTACAAGCTTAGCTGCATCTTTTAGCTTGGACTACCACATCTTCCTCATCTTTGGGAGATAGTCCCAAAGAGCAACTGAAATCTTCGTGGTGAGGAGCATGGATTGATTTATGCTGCAGTTCCCAACATGGAAACGGGTCTGCAGATAAACACCTGAGTCTGCAGCATCTTCCACCAGCACAAAGCATATAACTGTGCAATTATGATTTTCTAATGATGAGGAAAGAAAGAGAGAGAAAAAAAACAACCCAAATCCTTAAACATATTCAGACTCAGCTGGAATTCGGACCAAGAGATGGACTGGCTCTTACTTATCCCTCAGGCACATTCACCCCTCTATATAATTAAGCTCTCGGGCTGTTTTGTTAGTGTTGAGAAGCAGACTTTGCCAAAAGTCATCTGGCTTTCTCCCTTCAAACACTGACATTTTTCCCCCCCTCCTTGCTAAAGAAACCTTTCCGTTTCATTGCTTCTGTACTTTACGTATAATTTTTTTTTTTTTTTTACCTTTCACAGTGTTATTTCCTACCCATAAAATTATATAAAAAATGGTCATCAGTGAGCCTGCTGAAAGGACCAGCCACCATACATTGCAGAGAATAACCTTAATATTTATAAAAAAAATAAAGACCATACTTCTTTTAAAGATCTTGCACTAAACAAACTGAATTATTCATGCATAGAATTGTACAGCATTAGAACACCTGTTTTCAATCATGCATAATGTAAAATTACTCATTACCTCACAAGAGCCTCTACATCTCCAGCAATCAAATGGCATTGAAACAGCAGAACAGGTGCTTGGCAGGTGGATCCAAACAGATGTTTGGGGCTTGCTTGTCTTTTCTTGTACAGGTGTGGCCATCTTGTTCTCAACGGCATAATTGCGATTTGAATAGGTGATATTTAATTCTCACGTGCTTTAATATTTATTTTCGCTTCTTCAGTTCCTTTTCCCACTTTGCAAACTGCAGGGGCTGGAAGCAGCCTCTGAGATGTGCGACAGCTCCTGGCTCAACTGCGAGGCAACGTGGTGGCTCCTCTTCCTCAGACAAATTGCTCGCCCGTGGAACTGTCTCTCTTTTCCAGATGTCTTGTACAGAACTACTGCAGAGACCGCCACGCTCTCAGCCAGGGACTGGGGTGCCTTTCCTGAAAGGTATTTGATTGTTGGGCTTATGGAGATAAGATAAACCTTCATGGAAATAATTCAGACCTGGGAATGGAGAAGATCTCTGGGTATTTTGCCAGGATTCAACAATTTCAAGGTGTCTGAAACCACCAGCAGCCCTAGTACCCCGGTGTTGTAAAGGAGTGATAAATTACAAACCTTGGCTCTGCTTCTGCCTGGACTCCTGTCTTTCACGTGGGCTCCATGGGAGCAGGACACAGAGGAGTGGCCTTTGCTAAACCAGCCCATGGACGTGGCACTCTGCAAAAGCTGCAGAAAGCACTGAATCTGCAAGGGAATAAAAAAAAAAAGTAAGAAAAAACCCCCAAACTCATCGGAATTTACAGAAAATGAATCAACAGTGGCCAAAAAGTACTTTGGTGCTTACAGCCTTCAAGCACCTATGACTGGTTGGCCAAAGCAGACATCTTCCCACCCTTACTTCAGCTCTCAGCAGCAAAGTGGCAAATCAGTAGAAGCAGCTTTAAAATTGGCACCCTGTCTAGCATCCCCACAGACCAGCCAAGGACTGACAAACCATGGAGGCAGTTTATTGCTCTGGCAAGTCACTTGTCCCCAGGCTGTGTTTGCTCCTGGTGGTCTGACACCTTGGGGACACAGAGATAAACACGGGACACAGTGACTTGCATCAGTGCTTCTTGCAGGTGGGTTAAGAGCAAAACAGTTTTTCGTGGTTAGCACATAGTACTTGTAGGGTGTAAACAACCACCTTGTTTCATGCCAAGATGTTGTGTGACCAGAGCAGTGATGTTTTTGGGCCCAAACGTGCCACCATGGGACTTGCTTTGATGGCACAGACATGGGGTTCACTCAGCACTGATGTGCCCTAGAAGATGTGCTCCAGCTCCATGTGGAGGGAAATTAGTACCTGGATTGAATCTGGTGTGTGATCAGAGGGAAAGTGCTCTCCCCGAGTAGGTGAAGACTACTCAGTAATACTGGGGAATCATTGATTCAGGATGGCAGGGGTGGACTTCTCTCTTGAGACAAGGAGATTTAAAACCATTTTTGGCCTTGTTTTTGTGGATCATAGTCCACTATTTAAAAACAGCCACATGGAAGGCTAAGAAAAACTAGGTTGTATAAATATTAGCTATTAGGAAGAAATTCTTCACTGTGAGGGTGGTGAGACACTGGCCCAGGTTGCCCAGAGAAGCTGTGGCTGCTCCATCCCTGGAAGTGTTCAAGACCAGGTTGGATGGGGCTTGGAGCAACCTGGTCTAGTTGGAGGTGTCCCTGCCCATGCAGGGGGGTTGGAACCTAATGATCTTTAAGGTCCCTTCCATCCCAAACCATTCAATGATTCTATTAAATTACAGTACCCAAACATCACAAAGATAAGAGTGATATTAAGAAGCAGACAAAATATATACAACATAGTCTGCTTGCCCAGGTAACAAAATGACATCTCCCTTACATCTATCATGAACGTTGTCAAACATCTCATGAATTTCAGCTACTTAGTAATGTATAGGGGAACATTATTACAAAGGGTTTTTTTTTCTTTTGTTAATTTCTAAGCATTAAATAAACAGATTGAGAGATTGTTAGTTGGAGCATCCATAGTTCCTTCCTCTCCTCCCACTCTACCTGCCTGTGGAGGAGAGCAACACGCAGCCTGATACTGCTACTGGAGAGGTCCTCCCTGAGCCAGATTGATAAGCTGGAAACATTTATACATATAAAATATGTATATATATATAAAATACTAAAGATGATAGTAACAGTATTCATGGAATATGGTCAGCATCAGTTCTTATGCCAAGATATAGAAAATAATTTGCACAAGCTTCTTAATTCAATTATTCTGCCTCAGTATACCATAATAATCAACTGTATTTTTCAGTGGCAGATATCTCATTTTTCTTTGAGTGTAAGCATCTCTCGTTATTTCCAAGCAAAAATGGTGAAAAAACCTGGGAAATCAAAGGATTTAGTCTGGATTTACCTCAAAGAAATAGGTGCTCTGATGCCAGGGTAATAGGAAGAGTTAATGAATCTCTCCTGAACCAAGTATGACAGAATCTAGATGATACAATTAGCTTAACAAGTAGGATACCAAGACTGATAACTGCAGATAAATTTGTACATGTATATATCTACATAGCTTACAGACAAGAAGTTCATCTAGGATTAATTGATGTGTTTCTTCACGTGTAGCAATTAAAATATGTGGAGATCTGGGGAAAAAATTCTGCCGGTCCATGATGGCTCACCAATCCTTCCTGAGCACAAGGTGCAAAGCAGAAAGTCCTCCAGAAATGGCAGGTGCCTGCAGTGGCCCCTGCTTGCTCCCACTGCTCCCTCAACCCTCTCCTGGGCTCCTGCTGTGGTGAGCACATGGACAGGAGGCCCCGTTCCTGGCTGAAAGGCTGAGTGAAGGCTTAGGCTCCAGAAGACGTTCCTTCAGCACGTTTCCCTGGAGAAATTCTTGCCTTTCTCGGTCAGATATGGGTGATTTCTAATGTAACAGAATTTACTCCAAATGGAAGAAAAGCATAGATGAAAAAACAATGAACCAATGGATTGAGGATGAAATTAAAGCTCAGTAAACTCTTCCCAAGTTCCATTTGGGAATAATATCTGAACTTTTTAAACTTTTTTTTAAATTTTTTTAGCAGGAAATATAAACTCTTACATTTGACAGAACAGGTCCATTTTGTCAGCCCCAGCACAGTCTCAGCATTGACAAGACATCACCCACTGCTCCTCCTTTGACCTCCCATCCAGCCCCAGGTGCTGGAGCTCAATCTCATCCCAGGATGAGGTGGTGCTTTTTTTTTTTTTTTTTTTTTTTTTTTTAACATTTCCACAAAGGACTGTTTGATGTGAAGTGCTGCCTTCAGGAAATGGAGCTGCTCTCGTCCTCCTCCTAAGAACTTTTGACCACTTTTTGCCGCAGGATCTATTTCCACATCCTTGTCCCCTCCTTCAAAGGACATGGTGTTGCTTGACACCCCTCACCAGCCACACTGCTTGGTTTGTCATAGATCTGTGCAATTTTTCTCAGCAAAATCTTGCATACCTCATGTTTGGTTTGTCTCTCAGCTGATCGCAGAGGCAGAGTGGATTGGTCTCTCCAGGAAGCCTCTGATCAATTTTCTTTTCACATGAAGCATGAATTATTAACAACCACCAGGCACTCAAAACCAATGCACTCCCCAAGTTTCCCACAGTTCACAAAAAATCTGAATATATTAGTAACTCCAACATTTCTCCTCAAAAGATGGGTAGGTGAGGGCTGTGTAAAATCAAGGTGGAAAGGGAACTCCTGAGATAAAGAACTTCTAATGAAAAACATCTTTTTCACTTACGGGCCAGTGACACCTGTTTTGTGCCTAAGGCCAAAGAAGTCATTTAATATCCCCGTGACTTTGTTTATTCACCAATGAAATGGTCATCCTGCTCTTCCCAGCGAGATGCTAAAAGGGGTGTGTGAAGTATGCAGAGAAATTAAAAGGTTTTTGCCCAGATGAAGAGAGCTGTTCATGTCCCACTTAGCTGAAATGTGCATCCAGCAGTCCTGTCTCTCAGCTGTGCCTCGGGAGCAGGGTGGGCAGCACACTCCTCTCATGCTGTAAGCAAAAAATGCCTACAAGTCATTTTGGGGTTTTCTTTTGATGATAGTAGATGGTCTTCAAACATAAGGAATCTGTTTGGGTTGGCAAGAAACGATGGAGTCACTGTTAGTAAATCCTCAGGCTGGAGTTCTATGGGATATTTGTTCTCCTTGTAATTTTAGGTATTGAGTGCTGTGGGAAATTCAGATGGCAACTGAGAGAGGCTTAACACCCTCTGTGCATGTGCCATTTGAGCTCTGGGAAACAGGGACAGAAGGGACTCATGCTCCAAAATCCCCACTGCATGAGGGGACAAACAGTTGGCAACTTGGCTGCTCTCCTGCCCCATGCTCCCAGACTCCTCCCCAGCTTTGGGGTGGGATCAATGGGACCCTGTGGCTGGGTTCACATGTTGTGACACGATCGCTATCAACCAAACCTTGCTTACAACCCATGAAATGAAGTCTTTTAATCAGAGTAAACATGCTTTGGTACTACACATATAGCTGAAACAGAGTTTACTGCTTCCAGAGAGCAAAACTGCAAATCGTTCAGAGGAAACAAACAGTATGGCAAAATACAGGCAAGCTTGTAACATCCCAGGATTGATTCTCCCTACTTGCCTCGATTTTCCACCCTCTAAGTTTTGTGAGGTGACTCCCTGCATCAATGTGGGGAGATCCAAGTCCCCCCATGGGGACCAAAACCAGAGTGGAAATGGATATTCTGACTTTTTAGGTGTGCATAGGTATGTTTGCAAGCACATATGCATGCATATATGAATATATATATTTTAAATATATATATTTTTTATACATATACTCTCTCTATATATATATAAAAAATAGATATTTACATACAAGGGAATGAAGGATTAAACACCACAGCCAGTGCCAGCCCTGCAGCCCAAACTCTGGTGGTTCTGACCATGGGGCAGGGGCTGCTGGGGGCTGAGGGCGCAGGGCCAGCCCTGCAGCTCCACTTTCAGCCCGACAGCTGCTGATCCCAGGTGGTCTGACATTTGAGATAGGGACTGGGGGTAAGATTGAAGGTGTTTTAGGGGAGAAGGAGGCTGCGGATAACACCGAGCCCTCATCCAGATGGAATCGTTCACAAAACAACCTGAGATACTCTATTACTGCCCATATGTCTCCCAGGTCTCCAAAGGCCATACTCCATTGATTTATTAGAAATCTGCTTTTTTTCAGCATTGGTTCTTTCCAAAACAGAGTATAATGTGGGATTTACTATCATCTGAAATGCTCCTTTCTAAAAATCAGTTCTTCTCATAAGCTAGTCCTCAGAAATGCTTCAATAAACACCAGATTCCAAAGTAAATATTTCTGGGTTGGGAACCCTCTATTCATGTACCCTTTTAACAAGTTTCTTCCTGCCACAATGAATGACAAAACATTTTATAGGGCATTTCTATGATAAATAAATGGCTGAAGGCATGGCACCCACAGAATAAAAGCCACCAGACATAACTATGCTAACAGTCTGCCTCACACTTATTTCTTCCTTTGCATATAAGCCTGGAAGAATTATTTTATTGTTTTAGCACAGCAAACAGTTGTTATTAGTGTATCTTATTTATAGTCAGTTCTTTGAGGCACTATAGTAATATAGAAAAATATCAGTTATTTCATCACACTGGTGAATTTAATGAACCTGAAGGTGTGTGTTATTTTAGCACTTGCTGTAGCTCCTGTGAAAACCCAATGGTGCTAAAATCTGTAAACCTGTCACTGCTTAAGTAATAACCTTGTTAAAAGCATCTTCATTTAACTTATTTCAGCTTTTGCAGAATGCAGGTTTTATTTTATCAGTGTAGGGAATAGGTGTTTCCAACCAAACCACTTATTGTAAATATAGTTAATTGTAGTTCATTAATTTATTCTCAGTGTTATTGCTTTTATTTTAACACTTAGTTTAAATTAAGCATTGTCTAGAATTGAGTTCCCATTTTCGATTTTTTTAAACAAACTCTTAATTTATATAAAATATCTTTGGTTAGAACAGTAAATTTTTTTCTGCAATATGGAAAATGCTCTTTGCATTCATTAATATCCCTTTATGCAGCAAGAAATGAGCTTGCTTCCTCAACGGTAGGCAGGAAAACAAAATGAGATTTTTTTTTAATCTTAACACTGTGAAATTGGGCTTCTTTCTTTCATTTAAAAATATAGAGAAAATGAAATATTGATGGCATGTGTTCCAAATTATCAATTGATCCCTGCAAATGTATATCTCCAATTATTGAAATTCTGGCAGTAAAAAAAATGGGAACTCCCTGCTATTTAGGACCATTCAGCAAAAGAGAGGTGCAATTTGCACCATCCCTTTTTTTATAGCACCAATGATACTTCCTGTATTATTACACCGTGGAGTTGTTTGTGACAGATGATAAAAGTATCAGGTTCCTAGTAAATTTTTACAATGAGGGCAATTATCCATCCATTAATACTTCTTTTTCTTGGAGACCTGCTATGCCACCCCCTGCTGTATGGCAGACACAGTGGGTCTCAAGGATGAAGGCCTCAGAAACTGGTACTGATGCTGATACAGGCCCCTGCTCCTGAAGGCAGAGACCCTGCAGCAGAAACCCAAATATGTTGGCTGCTTCAAAATAATTATTGGAATTAGCTGTCCAGAATGCTTCCATTAGATAGCCATTTTATTGGGGGGGTATTTATCTGCCCCCCCAAAATTTAGCTCTCCTCCTCAATGTGTTTCTACTCCAGGGTCTATGGATCCATGCTCCAGTGTAAGGCTGCAACTAATATAAATCTGAGCACCATCATCCAAGGGAGCACGACATCCCCAGTTTGCACTGGGCACAAAGCTGACCTTGGCTATTTAATTGCTCCTATCATCAGAAGTTTCTGGCCTAATTAGTCCTGATTTTAGTTTGCAAACAAGTCGAAAATGTTATTAAACTTCATCCCTTCTCTCGGTTTTGGTGCCAAAAGCCCCAGGGGGATGGCAGTGCAGTGCTTCATGTATGGTGATAGTACATCTGGGTGGGTCCTACTCAGTAAGGAAGGAGGATGCTGTAGGTGTTACTCCTTACCTGGATTTTAGGGAGAAAGGATGGGTGAGGATGGTCAGTGGACAACTTCTAAGATGGGATCAAGACGTAGAAGTAGAATTATTACCAGGAACCAAACATCTTGATGAGCATTTCAAAGCCAAGATGGGAGCATCCAGTTGTGCTTTGGAGCTGAGGAGAAGCAGCAAAGCAGACAAAAGAGGTGAGGGGGAGAAGGAGGAAAGCCACACTACCTAAGTGCTTTATCTACAGCAGGGTCACTTCACAAATAGTAGATCTTGTCACACACCAAAAGAGTGTGAATGTGCCCCAGGAGCTGTGATGGTAGGAGGAGGAGGGAAGCCAAGCTGCCAGCTCTTGTGCCTGGCTGTAGGATCAGGATTTAGTGCAGAAGTTAGGATGCTTCAGATCCCAACAGCTGCAGTATATCTTCGGGATCTGAGAAACCGGACTAAGCAACTGAAAAGGAATCCAGTTGTTTAAGCTTAGGCTGGGATTGTGTTTATATTTGTTTTGTTTGTAACCTTTCATTTCCAGCCTTACAACTAAAAGCCTGACCTTATGTCTTGCTTAATAAACCTTTTGGAAAAGCTTTATTTTATCCTTCAGTCTGTCCCGTGCTGTAGGGAAGATGGATGGGAGGGAATGGGCAAAGCTGTGGGGCAGAGGAGCTCAGACATGTCCCAAGGGAGCAGGGTGGGGGGCTGGGGTGTGTCTCCTGCCCCACTGGCAGGGATATGCAGGGAAATGCTCTTCACCACAGCCATAAGCATTCTTGTTAAGTGTGAAACAGTTGAGAGAGATCCCGTGGCCTAAAGCATCTCACAGCTACCCCTTACAATGCCTTCAAGTGGAAAGAATACAGACACACATACATAAAAGTATATAGCTGATAAAGACCAGGTACAATTTAGATATAAAAGTAAATGCTCTGCAAATGTCCACATTGGCTTGGAGCAGCACACAAGCCTGGAGCCCTGGCAGCTTCACTGCTGGGGAGCTGTGGGTACCTGAGCCCAGTTTGGCAGGGCTGAGCATGGCCATGTCTTGGGAGGTGCTGCCCAGCTCTGTTTCATCCCTTCCTGTCCACTCCTGTGAAACCAAATTACCAGCTCCTGCCTCTCCTGGAATTAGTTGGACATGCTGTTAAAAGAAACCTTGAGCCTTTTCTTCCCCAACACCATAAAAACTCCCCGTATCAAACCTGTTTCCAGAAGCTCTACTATTTCTCCTGATGTTGCACTCTCCTGCAATCCACCTAGAAAATGGAAAAGCCAAACCCAACATAGACAACATATATCCAAGGTAGATGAGAGAGTTGAGTACAGCCACAGGAGGGAGGATGGAGAAAGGGATGGTCAAGCAGCAAGGCTGAGGAGAGGAATTTGCCTTTCTGAAACCCAGCCCAGCAACGAGTTTCATACACATTTATACCATATTGACTTTGGCTGGTTTATAGCTAAAACTACAGCTATTTATCCCCAGTATTGAGAGACAAAATAATTCCAGGTAGGGTTTCACATTAATGATCTTTTCTTTTTTTATAATATAATATAAAGCCAGCACAATGTAGTTCTGTATCTATTGTTAGAACCACACTGGAGTTAAGTCAATATTATGTTTATGGCTGTAGTTCTAAAAATGTAAGATTAAATTTAAAATTATTGAGCAGAAAGTTTGAATTTAATAAGATTTTTCGTTAAGCCAGCATACATTTATCCCTCACACTGACACAACAGTAATAGCAACTTGACCCACATAACTTTTTTGTTTCTTAAGTTATACTATTACAGACCAATTACACATTGTTTAAAGAAATGCTATTAATTATTGAAACATTAAAAAGCTGAAGTCATTGTTTTTAAGACAGATTATAGAGAGAGAATCTTTTGGTAGATAGTCTTAAAATATTCACCAGTGCTAGAACAATTTAATGAAATTCACATTTATTTCAAGGATTTTTTTAATTAAATCTATTGGTTGTTGGTATCCGTAAGCCCTTAAGAATAAGCACCTGCAGTGTTTTATTATGTAAAAAGGTAGTTTAATTGCATCATATTTATCACAGACAAATCAAGCCCTATTCAGAAGATAATAATGACACAGTAATTGGACCAGTAATTGGTTCAGGATGATTCAATATTGTACTAATAATCATAAATACTACTGTCTCCTGCTTTGGTACAAGGCTGACACTATATTATAGTTTGGATTTGGTGCAATAAATATTCGTGAACGGGGTCCAGTAGTGCCTAGTTCTTTAGTTCAGCTGCTTAAGTAAATAACAGGTATCAAATAAAGAGTCCTACAAGAGCAATCATTCCTAGTGGGTGATGCAGGGAATATTGTGCTTCTTTTTTTTCTTCTCCTAGAAAGGACTGTAAGAGGCATCCTTATGGCAACAATTCGTTGCATTAAGCATTGCCATTTGTATCTGAGATGTTTCCACTTCAAGTAAACCTGGTGACACTCAGAGCCAGTTGTAAAGTCACCCCATCTGGTTTATATTTTGCTTTCTTTGGCTTTTCACCTATTTGCTGCTACTTCGTTGTATTCCTGACAACAGGAGAAAAAAGGATACTTCAAAGCTGCCCGATTTGCAAAAAATGCTGAGCTTCTAGCCTCAAGGGAGAAAGAGGAGGATGGCTAAGGTAACCCAAAACTGGTTACTCCAAGCTCCACAGTAAGCCAGGGAATCCACATAGAGTGGTTTGTCTCTGGCAGGTTGTACCTCCTTGGGGTTGGCCACCAACAAACCCCTGGCATCTCCTGGGCTTAGGCTCCCTGCAGAAATTGGCATGGCTGTTGCTTTCTTTGACTGTACTTTTTCATGCATTCCAAATATTTCCTCTGTTTGACTGGTCCAGAGAACTACCATCTGAAGTGAGAAGTTCATCTTGCTCCTCACCTCCTGCCTAGCATCGTGGGGGTCTTACTGCAGCATTTCAGGTCACGCTTTCTATTTCAAATCAGAGTGCTTTACTTTCATAAAACCCATTATTTTTTTTGCTCGTGAAAATACCTCTTGCAAGTAATCATGATAAAAAGACCTTCGTTGCTTCCTTATTTTTCCTGAATGCAACACGTCAGCAATTAGGCCTGAACTTCCCAAGCACTGAATAAATATTTAGATTCACACTTAGGCAGGTATCAAGAGATGTAAAATTTTCAAAGACTTTACAACCTCCCTGGACTTCACCTGGAACTTTCACCAGAGTTTTCCAGACTGTCCTGATGCGATTTGCGTACCTGCTTAGTTTTGTACTATCATGACTATAGTGTTAATAAAAGCTTTAATTATCCCAATTATGCAAAATGAATTGGCATACTGGTACCCAACTACGATCTACTTTTAAAAAATCTATTTTAATTTGTATGTTTAACATACCGTTTGATTTTCTTTCTTTCCTTGACTTGTGCAGGGGGGAGGGGAGGGTGTGAAAAAATTCTAATCGAGCAAACACGGGAACATTATGGCAAAGGGTGGATGGTAGGAGGTTGCAATCCTGTAGCCAGTTGCTTGTTTATGGTGGGTTGATACAGTGGAACACGGTGCACAAAACCACTCACATGCCACTTAATGATAACTGTGGAAATGGCTCCTGTCACCACTGCATTCAGCAGGCACTTGGCGGACCCGCGGCACCGTCCCTTCGCCAGTGCTGTGGTCTTTCAGAGAGAGCCAAAAGGGAGTGCAGCCTCATTATCCCCCAAACAATGATCCTTATTCACCAGGCAGAGAAACTTGCTTTTCATCGGGGCATTATACAGCTCGGAGCTGGAATAGAGATAACGTATCCCCTTTATCACCAGAACAAAAGCTCAGGGTCTATGCTCCTGGCTTGGAATAATGCCCTCAGCAGCCTAAACTGATGTATTTGTTGGCTTTTACCTTTTTTTTCCTTTAATTGCTTTGCACTGGAGAGACGGTGCAGTGAGGCCCAGGTACCAACTGAAGATGGATAATGTGATGCTGAGCTGCTGTCGCTCCCGCAGGGATAGGGCAGCCCTGCCCTGCTCTGGGTCTTTTTCATGCACCATCCTACTTGCTGACACTTCCACTCCAACATGTGGCACCTGAAGGATGGAGGAAGGGGGGGAGATGAGGAACACAGACAGCCAAAGAGACAGCACATATTGCAGAAGGTACTTAGGGAAACCTTTTAAGACTACAGAGTGAAGCAGCCATGGCATAGGCACTACAGCTGAAAGCAATCTGTACAAATGAAATGCCCTGGCAGAAGGGCACCAGGGGACCAGTTCACTCATCATGGAGTCAAAATAACAGAGGCCAAACACACCAGTTACACACTTGTCCTGAGAAGGTGACAGCTTCAGGAAGGCATCAAATCATCCCTTTTTAAATTATTTTTTTTTTCCCCTTGGTGCTCCATCCCCAAGCCATTTATTTCACTTTGCCTGAGTCTCACTTACCTTAGCCTGAAATGGGGAGGAGGGAAAGGTGAGAAGACAGGAGAGCTATCACTGTGCACAGCCAGGCAGGCAGGCAGCAGAGGTAGATGAACAGAATGTGTTGAAAGCATCATGATCCAGCGCCAGGAAATAACAGTTAGCATATCCCTGAATGACATTTACAGGAAACCTATGTTTCCTTTTCAGGGCCATAAGCTTCAACAAACTGGTGTGTTCAGTCAGCCCTTCCCCATGTACAGTATGGATGCCACAATTTTCTCAGCATATGCTCAGCTGCGTCCTTCTGATGGCATCCATGTTGGCGCCTTTCCATCTATAGGCATGGAGGGATGTCTTCATCTTCTGCAGGAGTCTGGGGCTACTGCCAAAGGCAGGGATCCAAGCACCGCAGGCAAGGAAAGTGGATCGTTTTGGTTCCTGAATAAGGATTAGGCTTTGCAACACCTGAGCAGTGAAAATCCTGTGGAGCCTCGGTGGCCGGAGCCAGGAAACGCCGCGGTTCTGCTGGATATTGCTGAGCAGAGTCCTGTTTAGCCAAGGTGACTGTTTGCTGCAGAGCAAATTACAGAAAATGTAGGAAACAAATGGCAAATAGGCAGCCACATGTCATGTCCATGTAAAGGCTCCAATGGTTTTGGCTCTGACACTTCCATAACATGTAATAGATAACACTTTCATGATCTTAACTCACTCCCAGCTTCAACCTAACGAAAAACCATGCAGCCCCTGCCATTATTCCAAGAACTGGTTTGCTTATGAGAAGCAGAGATCCCTTTGATCTTTCGTTATATGCAGTTGAGGAGCCCAGTTATACACCACCCTAAGCAACAATGCCAGTCAAATCCCTTTATTATTTGCTTCTTTATTTTTAATCACAAACTGCAAAACCACCTTCTCCTTTCTCTTTTCTTCTGCACCTTATCTGTTTCTTGCCTTTTCACAGTGTGGGCCAAAATGTACTCTTTTTTGCTTGAGAAAGGAGGATTTCACTGAAGTAAACACGATGCCCAGAATTCAGGGCAGGATTTTGTCTACACACTGTTTTATCCAATGTACATTTATCGTCTCTAATACACTTAGGAGAGGAGAAAGGAATTTATTTAGATATTAAATGGCCTTGGAAATCATTCTCAACAAGCAATAAAACATTCCCTATACATAAAATCACATTATAGAATAAGTGTTTAAGTTAATTTAAGGAGAAAATTCAGAAAACAAAAGCCAAGTCACAGCCATACACAAACTCCCACCTCTCCTGCTTGAGGAAGAGAAGCTGAAATATTTCATCTCCTCCTTTCTGATCAGCTTGTTTTACTGAAGTGAGAAGGTAACCTCATCGATTAGCAGTGCATAAAAGCCAGGCATACACAAAGCAGCAGAGGTGACAGAGATGTGAATTAAAAGCAGTTTTATGGCTCTGTACCTGATCAGGAAAAAAAACCTTTCTAGCTCAGCCACACAGAAGAAGTTGTCTCCTACTTTTGAGCCCTTTTTCTTCTCCCTCTTCAAACACATGCCTTTTCCAAAGAAATGATGACAACGCAAGGCTAATTAACAACAAAGAATAATTGAACTATGGCTACAACTATCTACCTTTAAATCAAAGGAAGAAGGCAACCAATACTAAAATTTAATCTGTCCTCTGGGGCTGGAGACAGCTTACAGGTTCAAGTCAGATAGCAAATGTAGCTAAATGGCAGGCAGAAAAGATCATGTGACTGGGGGCTAAAAACTAATTAATCTCCATAAAGCTGTAAGTGAGGTAGGTAAGATGACTTGAAATCTGATTACATTATTGCATTTAAGGAGGGAAAATGCAGCATGTATTTTTCATGTTGATTTTAACCACCTGAGCCCTTAATGACATTTTGTACCTTGAAAGAAAACTCGTATTTCATCTATATTTTAAAAGATCTACAAAGATGCTATTGTCATCTGCACAGAATTTACAAAATTACTCTAGATAATGCTGCTATGAATCACAGAGAGGGCATTTCTAAACTTTTTTTTTTTCCCAGTGAAAGTCAGAAGAAGGTTCTGTATAACTATGGGAAGCTGTGAACCAAACATTTAACAAAGGCTGAAATACATCTTAGAGAAAGAAGAATTGTAATATTTACTCCAATCCAGGAGGAAAAAAAGACCTCACATTCTGACTGACTGCTGAAGGTGCATGTGTTTTGCTCTTCTGATTTGTAAACAACCTCCAATACTACATTTTGAATTAGTGGGGACGCAGCATTGCTTATTATTTGTGTTATTTATAAATGGCTACAAAGCAAAGAATAAACAAACAAACAAACACACACCACCTCCACGCAGACGGGAGACCTCAATGAAGCTAGTCAAAATATCCACAAAATAGACCCACTTAAAATTAGTGTTTTTTATTGTGGAGGACAGATGTTAGAACAGAAAGGGAGAGAGAGGGAACAGAAGACTGCAACCACATACCAAGCTGAAATGAACCCTCAAGTTAGTCAATTTTTTAGGCTGCAGACATGGCTATGGGCCACCATACGTAATCTCTGCTTCTTCTGTAGCAGCATCCATGTCAATATTAAAGAGCAGAAAACACCACAAGCACAAAGAAAACCCAACCAAAAAACCAGAGGCGTCATTGGAATCAATTAAGTGTTTCTGAGATTCGTTTTCAGCAGCACCTGCTCACCACCACTGCCCCACCACTGCCTGCGTGCGTGGGGGGACCGTGACAGGGACAGTTTTATGTGATGAAAAAGTGTGCTTTTAAAATGTTCCTAATATACTTCATATATGCTGCTATACAAGTATAGAGCAGCAATAAATAAACAGCATTTAAGTTAACAAGCACACGTTTATAGGTGTAACAATGGCATTTTGCACTTCTGCAACACCTTTGATCCCAGAATTTCCGAGTCCTTTGCAAGGGTTAATTAATTAGGCTTCAACATGCCCCTGCACCAGATATTATTAAAATACTTTTTTTATGGCTTACAAATTCTATGAAACACACGCTTGTATTTCATGTCTTATTGTGCCTTCTATCCAGAGCAATTACTTTTCTCCTCACTTGAGTGGTGGATGGGAAATGATGGTGAGGTCCTCTTGCACACACCTGGGAGATTCTCTTGTACTTTTTAGCCTCTTACTGCTGATCAGGAAATGTGGGGCTTCAGGCCTGCCTGAGCATCCCTCAGAAGCCTCAGAGTTTCTTTCCCCTCCTCCCGTGTTGTTTTTTGCTATGACTGATCTTCCTGACATGCTTGGGGATTTTGCAGTTTTGCTATTTAGAGTTAGGAAGACATTTTTTTCCCACATGGTGAAACTGCCATGTGGCTGTAAAGTGCACCCCCCATCCCTCCCCTTTCCCCGGCTTTTTCTCTCAGGAACCAAGTCATTACACTTCTTACATCTTTATTCCCGATTTTGCCAGAATCCAACATGAATTACAGTTCAAACTCTACTTGCAAGTGATTTAAGGTAGAGCAACTTGGCAGTAAAACTGGCAGGATGAGAGGGTGTGTTTGTAAAGTCTGGCGCAGTCAGAGTCCCTTTGCCTCTATGGGAAACGAGCACATTGGCATTAGCTCTCCAGACTAATCCTCTCCTTATCACTCTTATCTCAAGCAGGCTATGCATCCTTCCCTGGACTGTGATTAGCAGAAAACTCCCACATGGAGAAAAGTTTGGCCCTATAACTCCTTAAACTTAGGAGAAGCCACACAGACACTTGATCTAAGGATTTTATTACTCGTGGGCAATTTCTAACACCTCTTCTCTTTCCTTGTGCTTCCAGAAATGGACTCTAAGGTACCTACTAAGAAGCTGAAAATGCTGGTGTGTGGGGATGTGAATTCAAACCCCTCTTCTTTTCCTAATTTGTTCTTTACTAAAACTGGTTTTGTCTGCTGGCCATCAATCAAATTTGAGTAAAATTTGGCCAGTGAGTTCAATTAATGGATCATGTAACCTTAAATGCCCATAGACAACCTCCTTCATGCATGTCACCTTCTAGAAAACAGACCTGAAAATATTTCATTGTCACTAGTATATCCCAAAAACACATTAGGTTGATCTTCTCTTGGCCTATCGATGTCCTACCCTTTAAAATAAAATCCTTTCTCCAAAGCTGTCCACATCTCTATGTTGTCAGCAGTAACAGGGACTCTGAAAAGTAGCATGGGTGGCCTTGAAACTCTCCGTAAATTTACCCTTTAGCATTGGTGACAAGCCCTGTGCACCATAAATACCCAAATTCCGAGAAGCGCAAGAAGATGGAACTCCTTGGGACCCACCAGCCACAAAAGCTCTGGTGATAAAATAACCCTCCCCAGAGGGATCACGTCTTTGGGTTGTGACCAGTGGTGGTTTGGTGACACACGTACACAACCATCCAGGACATTTTTATCGTGCCACTGACAGAGTTGTGGGCTCTCACTGAGCAGGTACCTTATGACATTTCCATTTTTTCTCATTGTGGTCAGCTCACTCACAGAGATTACTTTATCTGAACTACATTCTTGCTGCCCTAAGAGTGACTCACCAAAAACCACTGTTTAGGTTTCCTGTGTTACCCTCCAGATGTTGAGTGGGCACCACATCACCTCTGGTATTTTTACCAGCTGTGCTGCTGCTCGGTGCCTGCAGCCCTCCTTTAGGCTCAGTATTTCCTCTGTCACTGCACTCACTTGTTGTAGCTATAAAGAGCAACTGTCTGACCAGCAGACGTGCATAACTCAGCTTCAAAGCCTGGTTTTGTTTTGCTTTTCTATAGCTCTGTGCCATAATGTTTTGTCACGCGAGGTCTCGTGCCAATGACTTTTGGGAAACGCCTTGCTGACCAGCATCCAGCTGAGCCTGTTCCTTGCAAAGGTACTTTGTGAACCCCTTTTTTGAGGAAATAAGTTTGTTCCTTTTACGGTGGAGAAAAAGGGAATCCCCAGGCCAAACTTCAGATTCCTGACATAATTCTCCACCTACTCAATGGCAGTTGAGTCCCGGCACAAGCACGTTCCCACACAGTTTGAGGACGTTGCAGCTTCCATGGGCCTACAGAGAGCTGCACCCCACAGAGAGCAGGAATGGCCAAACCTACCACAAAAGGGTATTTTCCTTAGATTAAGAGAATCATTTAAAAACAAAACATGATCTTACCTTTTTCAGGTCACTTAGATAACGTAGCCAAGTCCAGCTGGGCTGAAAAAGTATTTGTACCAGACGGATGTTGATACCACAGCTCAGAGTGCTTGAATATTTAATTACGCTAAGGTCCTGTACAACCAAAATACCTTGACTTAATTTGGGTTGCATCTGGAAAGATGTCATTTAAGATGCCAAGAAGTAGCTTTCTGGTTTTTTTTTCTTTCTCTCTCCTCATAAATCTACAATTTCTACTCCTAAGTTTTCAAGCAAATAGCAAATAAACCTTTTTTTTTTTTTTTTTTTTAAGATAGAAAGATAATATTGCAATCAGAGGATTAGCTTTTGGACTGTATAGTCCTTGGTTTTATATACTTGAGGCAAAACAGTAGACACAAATCTATCTGAAGGCTCTTTAATAAGAAAGATGGCAAGTAAATTCTGGTTTAATATAAAAGCCAATTCAACTATTAATCATGATTACAGAAAATTCCCAATGTGGCATGATATCATTTAATTTCCAAAAATACAGAGGAAGTGACAGCACACATTTTTTTGAAACCATGCCACGGAATAATCCCACGCCAAGAAACCCTTTATGACCTATTCTGTTCATAGGTCATAAATTACCAATCAGATCCCATTTAATATTTTAAAGTCTCGTTTTATATATTCCTTTCTCCTTGTTCGTGCTTTGTCTTAACAAATACACTTGGCCATAATGAAAATAAACCTGCTGAAGTCTCGGTGGCCCGAGACAAGCTATAACACATTTCTGCACCACGGGGTGGGCTCCTGGGATACCTACTGAGAAAATGCAGCCCCTCTGCGCATGCCCAGACTATTAAAATGAATTGACATGTTAATGCTGACAGGAAAAGAGCACAAGAGAGCTTGCTAAATTACTGCTCAGTCAGGCACTAGGAATTCCTGAGTGGCTAACTCCTGAGCAAAACCTGCAGCAAGGAGATGAAGGAGGGGAAAGAAGAGAAAAGAAAAAAAAAAAAGGAAGAAAAGAGAAGGAGTAGGAGGGGAAAAAAAGGCAAAAAAAAAAAAAGGAGAAGTGGGTGAAAAAAGAAACTTCATTGTCAAATGCAACAAAACAAACAAACATACGAAGGGGTTGTTACGTTAGTAATGCACCTACTCATAAATCATATGGATTTTAATCATACCTGCCACCTCAGCCTGCTTCTCCCCTGAGAAATTGTTTTCTTTTTGCTCCCTCCTTCACTCACTTTCAATTATCTGGAAGCTGTTTCTCGTGTTTATTTATTTATCTAAAGTTCACATACAGTATGCATGCACAAATTTCCTCTGGGGGACTGAGACTAGGCAGATCATACAAGGATGCAGTGGAGCGTGGCAGCTAACAGCTCAGATGAATGTACTCAGGCTCAGGAAACCTGCTTTGGACCACGGCGACAAGAGAAGGGGAGGACAGAAAGTAATTAGTGTGTGTACAATGATGGATTATGGCTTAATATTCAGGCATTTCACCTTTTGACTGGTATAGGTAGGCCCACAAGATGACAAACAAAGTCCACATTCTTGTCAATGAGGAAAAAAAAAAGGGGGGGGGGAACCCCAGGTTTTCACTCTTTTAGCCACGTCCTCTATTCAGTGAGTAAATTGGTATTCGTTTTTTTAGAATATTTCAGACTTTTTATGGTTTGGAAAATGCCAGATATATGCATCTACACATACATGAGAAACCTGAGGGACAGCTGCTTGGCAAATTTTTGACAAGCTGGCATAATATTGTTTTTATGTCTCACAGCTTCTATATGTAACTTTAGTACTAAAGAGCAACTCAGGCTCTCAAATTTTAAGGAGAGCGTGAACTGCCAGTGACCTTTTCTCAGCTCTGGGAGGTGAACGTGTAGCACAGATCCATCACGACATGAAGATCTTATAGACAACTTTAAAAAAAAAGAGGAAAAAGAAAGCCATCATTTTCATGAGCCAGACTGAAGGAAAAATAGACCAGGAGAGTTCAATAAGGAGTTATGACTACAGGTTAAACAGAATTTTAACTCCAAACATGAGTTTAGAGCAGGTTTTGAACTGAAACTCTGTGTGTGTGTTAGGTCTACGGCAGATTTTTTTAGGGACATTTGAATCTATATTTGCTATGCAGGGTATTACTCAATTAAAGGAACATCTAGACAGCTCTCCCATTTGGAACACTTGTAGAAATTAAATGGATCACATGCAGTTTGACATTTTGCAAAATAAAGGAATAATTGGGGCACCGTATTGGTTTTGCCTTTTAAAGAGAATATTCAAAGTCACCCTGTGAAGCTTAGCTGGAACCAGAATTTAGGATCTGGGTCCAGATTTCTTCCCCCCACTGCTTTCTCAGTAAAGTATTGATGCTACAGTTAACTCTTTCACCGCACACACTCTCACTGGACTTTTGATGCACCTCTAACTTGATATTTTGAAGTACTGAGAACTTATTTAGTCAAATTTATATGAGGGGAAATAGTTATCTGGTGTGGTAGACTCTTCAGTTCAAAATTTTCCTCTGAAGGCCGTGACCTAGGTATGAAACAGGTCCTGTGCTTCATGGCCTTTGAATAAAGACTTTCTAGAGGAGTTCAGCTGCTTGCCAGGGTGAGGCGGAGGGTGGGTTTCTCAGACCTCCTCAGCCTCCCCCCCAAAAGCCTAGGAGCCTACAGACTCTCTCACCTTCTCAATTCCTGTGCAAACTCTGCCAAAACCAAACAGACTGAAACCTTGAGATCAAGGGGTTTCTGGTGCCCTGCTAGACTCCAGTTTTTTCATGCAAAGCAAGTGCATGCTGTGGTTAGAGCAGATCATTCATCAGATGAGGAGTCACAAATCCTTATGCATGTGCCACATTTTAAACATTTTAACAGCCCCATTTAATGTTGTCACATAAGCTAAAAATTAACTGTGAAGCTATGCTTTTTCTCACATTCACTACAGATGAGCCTGAAACCAAATCCCAGATGTTCCCAATCTAAGTTCAAATGTCATCTTGAATCACTATTTTCCAGAAAAGCATTTCAAAAGAAATCTAAGATGTCCCTTGTCTTGATTTCAGGGACACTGCCAGCGAGTGCAGTGGCATTGAGGGACCTTTAGCCCAACCCACCATAGACCTTTAGTCCAACTCAAGACAGCCACTCTTGGATGCCTCTACACATGTGGAGGGTTCATATGCTCCACAGAGACCACTAAAGAATCCAAAAAACAAAACACATCCCAAAGCTCCATTTGTAGTAGTGCCATGGTAGCATTGTTGCCTGACCTGGATCGTACTCATGGCCCAGGAAGGAGACTATTTCCATCTCTCTCTCTCCCAGTTTCCTCCACGGATCACAAGTTGGTTTCAGAAAAACCACAAACACTTTCTGCCTGCAGCTTCTTCCACCTGAAGATCAAAGCCCTAAGTCGCATACAGTTCACTCCTCTGAAATGTTCCTTGGTGTAAATGACACGTTGCACATTTGTTAAAACATTCATTTCATTTTGTATTTTAATTCACTATCTCCAATATCAAAGAAAGTCAAGGTGACAAAGGCAGCTTGTAAACACATTCAAGAGGAGTTTTCAATGGATTACATAAAACAACCCATACCCTACTTCATTTAAATCTCAGTGTGTGTAAAAGGCTGCAGCTATTTAGAGTAAGATAAAAAGCAAATATTAATGAGAATATAGAAGAGTAACATGAAGCACAGTTGAACATTGAACAGTACACAGCAGTGGGACATAAACAGACCTGTGTCTCTGTTGCCATCAATCACAGTGAGCCCTCTTGGTCTAGTTGTCTGGTTGGTCTGAAGGGCTTATTTCAGCTTATTTGATCACTCAGAAACAAGCACCCAGAATTAATTGGGACTTACCTCCACAGGACAGGTGTCTCTCCAACCTGGTCATCATTTTTCTCTGTGCTCTTCTACCAGCTAGTGCTCCAAACTGGGAACATGGCAATTTTTTGAGTGCTTTATCCTCAGGGATCTGGAAGGGATTGAGAGTTATGAGTCACCAAAATCTTTGCAAAAGGAGCATCTTTGGCAAACAGTCCAGGTAAATGGCCTGGTATCACTAGCAGGAAAATCATTCTGTATGGGGCTTTTATGATTTACATGGATCTAGGTATAATAAAAATATCTTACCCTCAGTTTCATGTTGCTCAGACAGCAGAAATTAGTGCCAAAGTTTTGACAGACCTGAAATTAAAACAAACAAACCAACAAACCAAACAAAATCCCCAAGCTCTTTAGTTAGCTTTAGTTTCTCTCAACCTTGCAGTGAGGCGAGTTTTCTTTATGCAGTTGGGGGGGGAAATGAATAGTTACCATGGAAATTGCCACAGATCTTTTTATGTCAGCATCCTCCAAGCTGCAGAGCACTTTTATGAAGACACCCATAGAATCCACTCATCATTAAAGCTAGGGATGAGAACTTAGGCAGCAATAGAACTATGATGTTTTCCCAAGTTTTACAGAGTATTTCACAATCATTTGCTCTGCTCTCGTTCTCATTACAAAGGCAATATTAGAATGATAATGACTTGCATGCTCTGTCATACTATACTACTCTGACCTTTTCAGTATGCTGCCTTTTGCAAGCTTGGCAAGGCCACCTCTACTGCACAAGTTAACATGGCAGAAAACTGGGACCAGGAAGGGGAAGAAAGGAGAAGTGGATAACATCAATAGATACTCTCCCAAATTCTTTTAAGCTTTAAATAACCTTTCTCTAACCTCTTTTTTTTTTTTTTTTTTTTTTTTTTTAATTTAAACAGATTTCCTGTCTTTCCTCCAGCACTTGGTGTTCCTGGAATCACACCAACCATCCCGCACAGTGACTGATCCATAGTAGGTAAGTGTTGCAAAGCCAGAGGTCTACACACGTGCTCTGCTGCTTGGATATCATTTTGGCCCTCTGAATTATTCATCAGCTCAGGAAAAAAGTCAGAATTCAGTCCCAGATGGCCAGACATCTCTTTTCTCAACATGTTGTTTTTTTTTTCTTTAAATGTGTATTGTAGACACAAGGCCTGCCCCCTTAGACACAGCATTTACTTCTGTAGGACAGGAAGTTTTCTCTAGCTGTGGTCAAGTCCCTTGAAGGTGATCAGGAGAGCAAAGGAGGTTCCTCACTGGGGGGCTGGTGCACCACCTTGAAGTTATCCCTGGAAGTGTTTGAGGTCAGATTGGACAGGACCTTGAGCAACTTAGTGGGAGGTGTCTCTGCCCAGGCAAGGGGGTTAAACTAGGTGTTCTTTATGGTCCCTTCCAACCCAAACCATTCTACGATTCTATACGGAGTCACAGGGGGGACACACTGGCATAGAGTGTGCTCCTCCTATTCCTTCATTTGCTGGAGCATAAGGAGTCAGAGAAAAGTCCAAAAGGGAGCCATTGCCAAATCTCCTTCCTCTTGTGTACCTTTAAGTACACATGTTTAAGGCCATACCATTCCTTGAAATTAGTGCAGAAAAGGGCAGGAACTTCTTAAACCATTGGAAACCTGGTCATGGAGGGAAGGGTTGCAGAGACACTAAGATGTGCACAGTGGATGGGTCTTCTCAGCTCCTCAGCCAACCACTTCCCTCACAGCCCTTTGATGTGCAGCACTGGGAGCAACCCCAGGAGCAACCAGGCTGGCACTAATCTCTGGTTTTAGTGACTCAAAAGAAGCCCTCAGCCTCCTTCTGTTTATCAGCATCCAGGCTGACCTCCCTCAGACACTGCCCTGCCACTGCAGTGATCCCTACCTTCCTACAGCTGAGATGGGGACTGAGAGGCTTTCAGACTCTCACATCTCTGTCTCACATCTGTCTTCTCCAATACCACTGCAAGTGTGCTGAGAAGACCCATACACACTTAAGACCCTTCCATTTCTGTGAAATAGGCTGCCCTGTACATTAGATCTGCAGTTATCCTCCTCTGTTACATGGCTTCAATAAGAAACAGCTTCCACCTCTTCCCTGTGGGATTCTATCCCAAGACAGGGCCTCTGCTTTGCAAAATACTCTAATGTGGCACCTGAAGAGTTAATGATTTCCGAGCCTACTGCTTGAGGATTATTTAGCACACCAGGTGCCTGCTGCACTCTCACTGGCGAGGAGAGCATGAGAACAGAGATGAATCATGGCTGCAGCTGCACGAGAGAGGGGTCTGGAAGCTGGTGAAGGAGCTGGTGAGACAACAATGATCTCCCTGAGACCCTCTTCTACTGACACAAATACAGAGCATGTGCTCTGCATGGATCCCCAGCCATCCCAGTGTCCTCTGTCTGATTGCACAGGCTGATATTGCTCAGGACCTAGGGTCTCACCTTCCTGGGGAGCACCATGATCCTCGCAGTCTGGAAGTCCTCAGGTACCTGCAGATGCTTGTCACTGCCTTTTACATGTCCGTTGTGAAGCTGCTCTGCTCCAGCACAAAGACTTTCTGCAGCTGTAGGGAGGTTCAACATTTCTCTGCGTCTTTCAGTTCCTCTGATCTTCACAAGAGTCAATCCAGCCACCTAAAGGCTCCTATTTCCCATCTTCACATTCGTCTTCACCAAGTGCACCTTCCTGGTCTTTCAGAGAATGGCTTGATTTGGGGGTGGGAGGGGGGTGGGGGTGGTGCTTTTGTCTTTTTTTCTAAACAAATATAAGGACACAAAGAGATACCATAAATAACTCCTTTTTAGAATTTTCATTTTACAGGAGAGTGAGAAACCAGGGTGGCACCAGGGAGAGCAAGTAGAATAGCAAAAGGTATGGTGATGGCAAGGAGCCAACCTCAGGCACAAGTTGCTCAAGAGAGAAATGAGCCATCCCTGAAATGTCCAAGGGCAGTGAGACTTCATGTTATCATTTAACCAGGATACCCTGTATCAAAGTCAGCTAAAAGCTGTCCTCAGATCCCATCCAGTATGGTTTCATTTGGGTAGCTCATAATCTAACTGACAAATATATCTGCAAGGTTTTTGATCAACTTGTCCAAGAAAATAGATTTTAGTTAAAGAAAATATTAAAGGGAAACCGATATGGAGAACACATTGTACTGCTCTTAGAGAGGGAGGGTTTTGACCCATTTGAGCACTTGTCCTGTGCTTAAATGTACCAGAGAAATCCATAATGATAACTTCTCTCTCTATATAAAATTTTTGTTCTGAATGTGATCAATGATTTCTCCAGGACACCACCTCCCTTGCCCCTCAGGGGCTAAATGTGTTAAATAGAGTGAAGGCAACGCAACAAGTGGCCTTGTAAAAAACCATCTCTATCTACAGCTCTCTTACCCTGGAGGTAATAAAACTGATCTCACATCAGGTATGTGGGAGGGAAAACACACCACTTCACCTCCTCTCTTTTCTGTTCCTTCCCTGACTTATAAAAGAAACACAAAAGAATTACTAATAAAAAAAAAAAATAAAAAAATACTTACTCCAGTCCAGAGGCTGAAAGAGCAGAAAAAAAGATAGCAATATGATGGCACAAGTCTGGGACTACCTGTCCATGCAAAGGACCATTCCCAAATGCAGCTGAATACATTTGTAGACAACTTTCTTTTCCATATTTGATACCCCAGAAAAGTGTTCCTGTCTCCCCACAACCCCCTCAATGGTGTTGCTGTATCATCAGTAAGTTTCCCCATTCAGCAGAAATCAGGTCCACCCTACAGCACTCTGGTCCAGCTGTTGCTGGGAATGAGGTAAACATTCCTGGTACATCCTAAAATCATCCCTAAGTGACTCTCACTACCATGTAACCCATATCCAACTCTTTTCCTCTGCTGTTCTCTGCTTCATGAGTTTCTTTTCACTTTCCTCAGTGCTTACTGTACTTTGAACAGTTCTGTGGCTACCATCCATAGGAGAACCATGGGAACTGGCAGGCAATGAATGACTGGCATGCAAAAGGGCTTTTTTGGATTTTTTTTTCTCCTTCTTCTTCTACTTCTCCTTCTTGAAAACAACCTTGGCGAGCCATCAGATGAAAAAAAACATTTCTTCTGCCAGCTCCTGCCCAGTGCCAGTGTCAGGCTATTTAAAGCTCTCTGAGAAGTCGTTTGGGGGAAGGTAGAACCAAAACAGCAGGTTGAGCTGCATCTTTTCCCCCCATATAAAAAAAAACCCAGAAGATGCCGAGCTCTCTTCTACCCAGACTTGACTAAAGTTAAACATCCCAGCCCCTGACACAAATGTACACTGTAGGAATCTATAATAAGGAACTGCAGTTAAAACTAGCAACTGCATTTTTGATGTGAGAGCATAATCCTCATTGTTACTGGGGAGTCTGGATCTTGCCACAACAGAGGGTTTTTTGTTATATTACATGCCTACCAACCAAGTCCTTTTCTTTTATAGCTCCCTATGGTAGGGAAAGGAAAAAGAGTGGATTTAAGTTTCCAGGGAGCTGTCGGCCTTTGTAATAAGGTACATGGCTCACTGCTAGTTCACAAAGGGGGTTTAGCACTAGAACCGTGGTGAACTATTCATCCTGCCAGTGAGCTCAGGTGAACGCGGCACTCGGAGCCAACCGGGAACGCTCAGTCCCATTCACCCAGTAGCTGTATAATGTACCACAAGCTGAAAAACTGTTCATTGAGCCAGCAGGAAATTCAGACATTTAGCAAGGGCTGGAACCAGAGCTGCTGTGATAGATGGTAATATCTAGACCCCAGGAACTGTGCAGTGATGCCAGCGCTCTTCCGAGATCAGTGAGCAAGGCTGGGAGCCACGGGAGAACGGGCTGAGGTGTTCCTCTCCTCCTCTCTGGGAAACAGCAAGGAAGAAGAGATGAATGTGATTTATTTCCCATTGTCAGCTACAGGGAAAGGAGCAAAAACTAAGAGCAGAATACACAAACAAAAGACTTAACTCTAGGAGGAAAAATGCCTATTCCCAGGAGGGAAATTTAATACTCCCCAGTTCACCCACTATCAGTACTCTGAGACCCACTCCCAGCTGCTCCACATTCTTTGGTTTCATCACTCAAATCTGAGTTACAGGAGAGTGTTAAGGCTGGCCATGCTGCTCCTGCTGCTCTCCTGGTGCTGCCCATCAAATCAATGCTCAGCCATCACCAGAGAGATGCAACCTTCAGAGGTCAGTGCCTACCACAGCAGCAGCAGGCAGGGAGATGTGGACACCTGGCAGAGCCACCAACAGACTCATAGAATCATAGAATGGTTTGGGTTGGAAGGGATATTAGAGATCATCCAGTTCCAACCCCCTGTGCATAACCTCAGGGTCCCAGAGCACACAAACCATATTTTAATTCCTTGCAAACTGCAATTATGTCCAAAAGTGGCCAAATGGGAAGTTTTAGCATTTTTTCCCCCCCCTTGAGCCACTGGATGTGGGTGGCAAACAGGCCCATCAGCAGCCCTCTGATCCACCCCAGGAGCCCCAAACAGGGAGGAGAATTTCACTGGTCCACTGAAGCCCATCAAAACCTTTAATGTTGAGGTCCCCCAGTTATTCTTCACCCCTTTCCTTCATTTGCCAATTCTGAATGGATCATTAAAAACATAAAGGTTTATACATATTAGTAGCTTACAGGAAATAGAGCACACTGTCCTGTATCTCTACAACATTTGTCCTTTGATGAAATCAAATAACTTATTGGTTAGGGAAACTGAGGCACAGCTACATTCAGAGGCTTGCAAAAGAAAAAGGGCAAACCACTTGCTATTCCTAGAAGGAATCTGGCATGAACTGGTGATACTCCCAGTTTCCACTCAAACGCACTCTTCCCCAACTTTACACTTCCCCAAGCCACTGAGTTGCTCAGGATTATTAAAGCAGGCATGACCTCTAAGTGCAGGAGCAAGGACCGAAGCTGCCAAAGCTCCATCTGAACTTTCCCCCCCATCTGCTGATCTTAAGGCTTTCCCCCAGGACTGCAAAACCATCCCCGTCACTTCAGCATCACCTCCTCATGGCCACCTCTCCCTTCCCAGCCATTCCATGCCCTCTGAGAGGGGCTACTATCACCCCGGCTGCTGCTGCCTCTTGCTGCCTCTTGATCTTCCTGCTTCTTTGCTATTGTGGTTGTCTCCCCACTGCCAGCTCACAGGCAGCACCCCACAAAAAGGGCAGAGCAAGGAAACCAGACAGTGACCCAGAGCTGGCAGGGAGCAGAGGAGCCGCGGTTCCGATTCCAGCTCCGCGCCTGGCTGCAGCACGGGATTTACATAATAATTAACTCCCGTCTTCTTGGACAACTCACTTTCTGTGTAACAACTGCAGATGATTCCCCTGTACACCCTTAAAAATCTGCCTAGCTAACAGCTCCAAAAACCAAACACCTGTGTGTCAGCACGAACAGCTGCACACCCGCCACTGCTCCTCTCGCTGCAGAGGATGCCACATGCCAGTTGCTTCACTTAGAGAGTGTGGGGAGGCCAATCCATTAGAGAGAGAACACGGCATAATTAAGAAGCAACATGCTTTCTTGTTCCTGCTGCCCTCATTTTTTTAATGTTGTTTTATTTATTTTTTTTCCCCCCCTCCCTCTACTTTGTTTAAACAACTCCATCAACTTTACCATGCTGATCTTCAGGCTTGCAGGCTAGTGAACTTGGGAGGCAGGGTCTGTTTTCCCAAGTTCTCACAGCACTCATCAGCTGGCGGGTGAGGGGAGAGAAGCTTCCAGTTGAACTGCATTTTTCTTTCTTTCTTTTTTTTTTTTTTTTTCCCTTTCCCTGAGAAATATCCTCAATAAGAAAGAACTTTTTGGAATAAATAACTGGAGATGCAAACAGTGCAGAATCTAAACACACACATTCCCCACACTGTGCAACGGCAACAAATTATTACATCCACCCCAAAACATCCACAGACAGTCATGTTTGTTTTCATTGCATTCCAGATATCAGTTGCAATCAGTCTATATATATTTCTTTCTCTCTCTTGCCTGTGGTGTGTGTCTGTGTTCCCCTCATACACAAAACAAAAGAAACATTTAGCTAAACTGAGCTTCATCTTCCAAAGCTGCACGCTGTGCAATGCACACTGTGTATAAAAATGCAAGCTAAAAAAAAAGGGGATTTTAAAATCAAACATCTTGGGGTCCATTTGGAGGATCTATAATTTGAATTTATCTTCATATGAATAATTTGGACTAGTATTCCTAATTTGGCAAGCAAAGAGGGCAGCATAGCTTCACAAGCCATAGTACCTTTGTACTCTTAATCCTCCAGGGGCTACCTATACTTGTCTTTCTGTACATTGGATCACTGCTAGTGGAGGTCTGAAAAGCATCTCCAGCAATCTTTAATTCATGTGATTAAAAATTCAAAAGAAGCCCTTGTACCAGCTGTTAAACTATGTTAGTAAGCTGTAATTCAGAGTTCAAATCCCAGCAAATTGAAGGTTAGGTTAACAGGATCATTCAGTGGAACTGCATTATATCGTAGCAACTAGAACAGTAGGTGGACTGTTTTATACATGCTCATTTGCAGAAGATAAACTAAGGATGAGCAAACCCATAGCACTGCAAACCTTGCTTTGGATTTATTTCCCCCCTTCTCTTTCCCGTAGCATGACTTTTTTTTTCTAATTTTTTTTTTTTTAGAGCCTGGCAGATGAAACCAACTGTGGGTTTTGTTTAATCTTTGCACAGATAGAAGCAGAATAAAATCAGCATGAAGTGTTTTGTTTAAGATTATCTGGAATCTGAAAAATGTGTTTTTCATCTGTGAGACTAATTAGTTTAAATATAACAAAGGTGAAATGAGTTTGATGGTCTTAAGTCTACTGTTCATTCTCCCTTAGTAAATAGAGGGAAAATATATGAGAAAAGAAATCCACCTTATTTAGCACAGTTTGATATGATTATTCTTTACACAGGCTGGTCCCAAGATAAACTTCCAGGAAGTCTGGAAGAATTAACCTCAAGTGCAAGTAAGGCTAAAAATATTATGTACGATTACAGTTATTATTTATTATTAGCACTACAATAGTCATTAGTCTTCAGCTGAGAGGGAAAAAGCTATTGTGGAAAGAGCTGGATGTAAAAGTGACAGTATTTGCTCTACAGTGCTTGCAGCCTCTGCAGCTTTAGAGCTTTGCAGGGAGAAGGTGAGAAACAGGATGTAATATCATCTTTAGTTTGCAGATGGGGAATTATGGCACAAAGTGTCTTTCCCAAAACCACACAGGAAGCATGCAGAGCTAGAAGCTGAATCCTGATCTCCTGAAGGCTTTAACCAAAATACCATCCTTCCTGTCTATTGAGAGACTCCCACTTACTATATTATAGGCTGTAAAGCAGACCTTTAAGAAGCCCAGACTCGGAAACTAGATGCGGTCCTATTCCTAGAGTACCCACCAAAAAATTAAGCCATTTAAAATATACTGATAATGTCTTTAGACTTGTTTTCCTGGTGACTTTGATAAGGTAGGTTTTTGTGCAACAGAGAGAAACTCTGAAAAAGTAAAAGAAGCTGGTGGGAAAGGCTGGGAAGAACTGATATCTTGCTCAAGGTGGCAAGAGCGACAGGGCAAAATGACCTGTTGGGGTTGCTGGTAGGATAACATTGGGCAGTAATGCTTCCCAATAAAAGCAATTAGGAAAACTTTGTCTTTTAAATTCAGAAGAAAAGATGCCACATGAGAAAAAGGTGCTTAGGATCAGTGTGTCAGGGATGTTGGAAGAAGGGAACTTGAGCTGAAGAAACAGGTGAAGAAGAGCTTGGCAGAAGAAAGGAGAGGAGTTTTAGGGCTACAACCCTCCTGCCAAAGCACAGGAGTTTTTGCATAAGTAGCAAAGGAATGTAAATTAAAAGGGGACTTTGGAATTTTGCCTCCTTGCTGTTGGTAAGTTACCAACTAGTGGAAGTCCCAACATACTTTGCATGCTGTCCTTCCTGTGATGTATTTACAGGTTTGAAGGCAGAAGACATCTGTTTATGAATCTTTTGGCCATGATGCCTGAAAACTACTTTTATCGAGTAATTCCTTCTCGTTTCCCACCTGAGCTAGCACTTCTCCTGAAATAGCTAAAAGTCCTAGACACTCTTCCCAAAGAAAGGTTTTAAAATAAACTCAAATATATAGATATATTTTCTTTGTGACCAGTACGTTTGACGCGTATGTGACTGAAGTGTGGTTGGTTCCTTCCATTAAAACCCTCCATTGACAAATCACTCCCACTGTGGGTCAGATGTCATGTCTATACACATGGCACTCCCAAAACACTTTTAATCCTACATCAAATTCAGTGCTTAAAAATAGCTTTGTCTAACCAAAGGACTGAGTAAAACTTGTGAAGGACTTGGCCTCTTAATTTAGAGTCATCATCATCAACAGGCTTTCACTTGGATAGCACCTTTCATTCAAAGATCTCAGAACACTTAATTTAATTAAGCCTTTCAACAATGCCATAATGCAGCCAAATGTTATAATAACTGCTTGTAGAGGTTTGAATCTGAGACAAAGAGAGGTTAAATGAGTCTCCCAAGGTCCCAGAACGAATTAATAACATCGCCAAGAAGAGTCTGCAAAGCCAGACCCGGAGCCCTCTCCCTCACCGCAAGCCACGTTCTTTCCCTCCTCTCCCAACCCGACACATGAACACAGGTGGGTTTCCGTGCCCACTGGGCTGTGCTGGGGATGCTGCTGGACCTCCCTCAGCTTCCCACAGAGTCTGGGAGCAGTCTGTGTAAAAAAAAACAACAGGGATTTCTCAGCAGGGTTAGTCACACCCGTTAAAGAACGGTGGTGATGGGAACATCCTCCTCCCAAAACTAAGACAAGAAAAGGTCTCATGGTGCTGTCCTCCACATCACCACTTCCTCTGGATTACCTTGGGAAGCAGGATTATTTGCAGATTTCCCATGGCCAAGATCTGCAAGGTATTTTACGGTGCACTAGTGGTCTCTTTCATAATCCCTGTAATCCAAAAGGCTAATGCTGGGAGAGCACACCCTCACCTTGGCTCCACGTGGGGAACTGCCTCAGCCCGGGGGGGAGGAACATCTTGTCCCCGTACCAGCACAATATGCCGTACTCTGACTTTTTCTAGGAGGTCCCTCACATTCAAAAACTGACGTCCCGATTCCCTTCGCCTGGGAGATCTGAGGAGCATACAGGCTGCAGCGGGATGGCTCCAGGCCATACAGCACACACTAAGCATTACCATATGTCACAGAGGCAGCGAGACAAAATCTTCCCTGAAACCCAAAGAGGAGTGCTGGATACACGCAAAACTTCCTTACTTTAAGACCAAACAGCAAAGGTTTTGTAAAACAAAACCAGTTTACTGCTGAGCATCAGCAGCTGCTTTCAAATTTACAAATACTTTTAAGTTCTACACAACATAAATGAGAAGCAATTGATTTCCTGGCTGCCAGGACTTGAGATGAGGATTTATTTTTTCCCAGGCATTGTTGCTGCATTTCAAACTCCATGATCTGAAGATAGGGGCCACTGGAGCACCTGGATCTGCAGCTCTCAGTCTGCTGCCAGAGGAGAGCTGGATCTCATTGATGGGAATTGCCCCGGGCTCTGTGGGATGGGTTGGGTCATTATTCCACCCAGGATTTCCCTGGTGTGGAGGAGCTCTAAAATCAAATATTTGGCCTTTTTTTTTTCTGGGGACTGGCATAAGGGAGGATGCTCTGGGACTGATTGCAGAAGATGCATCATGCACAGGGCACGTGGGGTTTCGTCAGAAGACCACGTCATATAGTCTTCCAACTCTATAATCTCATAAACACAAATGTTTAACGTCCATCCCAGCCCCAGATTTAGAAAAGGCCATCTGTTAACTGCTTTCATTGGTTCCCAATTAAGCTATCCCCACGGCGGGATTGATGCCACTCATGACTGACATGATACCTTCAATTTGAGGATAAGATAGTTATTTGGACTAATTTCCTTGTGGGAAAGCCCTGTGTAATTGAACGGTGTTGAAAACAAGTGGGGTTGGGCAGAATGACAAACAGGGGCTGCGTTAATGACAGTACGTACCCATTTCACTAGTGCCATCTAACTAAAGCATGAGCTCTGGAAATCGTATGATGCTTAAAACATTGATTTTGGCTTTTAAAATCCAGCCCCTGGTCCTTATTGTTGAGAAGTTCGAAATGCGAGGATAAGGCTGAAGAGTAAAAAGGCAAAGAACAATTCCAATTGTATTTTTTAAATCTAATTATTTTAAGCTTGATTTTTGGAATATTGGGAGCAGAACGCAGCAGCGTAAATCACACACAAATTCCTATAAAAAGGAAATGATGTGTGTTGAAATGACATTATACTGGCTTAAGCTTAACTGTATTAATTAAGCACATGAAAATAATATGTGACTGTCAATACATAAAACAACTTTAAAAAATAACAGTGGTTTTCTCTTAAAGGTTAAATGGGCTCGATTCTTTGGAAGTGCAAACAAACGCCCTGAGTGGCATCAATTGCCACCATTGTGTTGCCCAAGCTTCTTGCAAATGCAAGTCTGGGAACTTTTAGCATATGAATTTAGCTTTAAACTCCTCGGCACGAAGCACCTCGGTCAAGCACGACCCGCTCAGGTAGAGCAGAGCCTGCAGGCAGACCCTCAGTACTACACACCCCCTGGCTCAGCTTCCAGGCTGGATGGAAGCCTCCAAGCTCTGCAGATATTTTCCTCCTCGTTCAAAGTCTTTGCAGCACATGAAGGAACTTGCATTTTAAATTTATTTTAATGAGCTGAAGCCCGTGGCCCTAAATGGTGCACATATAGCATGTTTTTAGTTACGAGATAAACAGTTTACTCCAGTATCAAGGAAACATGGGTTAAGATTTTACTAGACTCCCAAATATGTACGATAAACCCACCCCTCTGTTTGTTGCAATAACTGGGTAAAATAAACTCCCAGCTCATTCTGCGGTCACCAAGCTGAGCTCTTTGTCTCAGCACATGCAAACGTGTTCTGCTCCCACCCACTGGCCCCGCCAGAATTTCACACCCAGCCTCGAAATACTATCTGTGCTCCTACAGGTGTGACATTCCCCCCCACCCCCAATGGCCAGTAACAGTGCTTTTGGAGTAAAATATCTACAAACAATGTGCTGGCGTGGCTGAGAACATACACATAAGGCCACTGAGGTCCACACAGCAAGGATTGCACAATAACTCATTAAAATAAACATTTGCAACCACAGATAGCTGGACTGAAATCCCTGCTCTGATACAAATAACATCTGGACAACTTTTGTATGCATCTTCCAGCATAAAACACCCTTGAGAAAAAATAGAAGGCAAGCTAAAAGACAAAGGACCACTAAAGATTTTATTATGCTATGGGTGTGGTGCCATAAATTTGAGGGGATTCAGGCAAGAGTTGCCAAGCTTGAATTTAAACAGCATGTTGTTTTCAAAAGTTGTAACATTAGTGACGAACAAGTCAGTATTCTTACATAATTAATCCAGTGTGAAATAGAGTGACTGGAAGACATCCAGTGGTTTAAAAATAACTCAATCATTTATAAGATCTACAGTACTATAGGATTTAACAGTAAGGCACAGGAAGTGAAGGCATCTTGGTACGGAGCATGCTGTTTTAATTCCACAAAAGCTTTATGAATTCAGCTTAACCAAGCTCCCCATCCAACAGCCATGCAAAGCGAGGGAGGTTCCTCTCGAGTGGATCTCAGGTTTAATGACCAGGGCTTTGTGAGCATGATTTTGATTTAATTTTCTTTTTTTTTTTTTTTTTTTTTCCCCTCTCTCTCACCACATAGAGTGCTCTCTACATGGAGATGCCATTAAAGAGACAAAAACGAGAGTGCTTTTTTTTTCAAAATACTGAACTGGAAAGATTGGGAGAAAGACAATGATATGCAGGGAAGCTAATGGGAGTCTTCAGAAGGCAAATAATCATGGTAGGAATCTGAATGGACTTGAACACCCAGTGTTATTCTTTAGTGGTGTTTCCAGCTGGCAACAAGCATGAGTAAGTGCAAACTGGAGACGCAGCGTGAGCAGGGCTCAACGTAATGGTAAAGAAAAACAGCCAAACAAAACCCTTATTCACTGTGCTGACCTGAAGTCGCCACTTACATTTGTAAACCAAGGGCCCGATTCTGCGAGTTATTCCAACAGAAATCTCCAGCAAAGCTGCCTGGAAAAGTAAGACATGGTTATAGTCACTGTTCCTGCAAGCTGGAAGCAAGCAACAGGCGAAAATAGATTTGAGCCCTCCCCTTGTGTGTTCAAAATTAAGGGGGGGAGGTCCAGGCAAAGCTGTCTCTGGCTGTATTTATTTTCCAGCTCCCAAGTGAAATGGGTGCACCTCACAGCAGTTAATTTTGGTGCAAGCTCCTGGCCTGCATCCAGCTGTCCTGCCTGGGCTCAGCTCTCACCCAAGAGCGTGCCAGCGCTGCGGGATGAGCTGTTGCTGCAAGGTGGATATCTGGGGCAGGGTTTGGGGAATTGGAAAACTACAGATCTAATTGAGAAGGCAAACAGATGGGCAGAGTGTTACACCTGTGCCAAAGACAGGGGATGTCTCCCATGAGGCATGTATCGCCCTTTTGCCTGGCCCTGCTTGGAGAAGCTCTCAACACCATGTACTCACTGTGAAATCACAGAAGCTACCAGAGACTTGTTAGGATCAGGTCCCAAGTGAATTCCCATGTTTGAAAGACCTGCCCAAACCCCTCAGTCTGCACAAGGTTATCACCTTACTTGCAGCACAGAAATTGGTGGGGGTCAAGAAGAAGCCAAACCCTTTATTTGAAACTAGCCTCCAAAAAGTTGCCTGTTTGGATGAAGTGAGATCCAAATTTGCACCACTTTTGAATAAGTAATGGTGTAGGGCCAGATTTCAGGCCAACTCTCCTATGTTTTTTGTCTAACTACAGAAGAGAGAACCTGTATTGTCTACGGCCAGCAGCATGGCACAACCACCACATTGTGCTTCCAGGTCTAGATGGACATCTTTATGTCATTTCACCACTCACTGCATCATCCCACTTCGTGAAAGCCCACCAGAACTAGGCGTGCCCCAAATAATATGTGAATTACTGATAAAGGGAGATAAATTGAAAAGACAGGGTGACTCTTCCTTAGTGGTGCATTTCCTCTTTGCCTGGCTTGACATACAGGATGAGAGCAAATACATCAAAATTCTAATCTTGAATGATCAAAATAAATCACATACAATTGATTTTGACTAATGTAAAACTAACCAAATACATTTCTGGAAACAGTACTTATGAATTAATAATAGTGATTAAGATGAATTAAACACACAGACTAAATTCTGCCCTACAACATGCTGACTTCCATGGAAACTGTGTGCGCATTTAGGGTCTGAGTATAGCAAGTTAATTCTGAATTATTTTTAGCTGTTGAATCAAAGTAGTATGTATGTTAAAAGGAATTCCACAACAGCTATACTTACCAATGTTAATCAAGCTTCGACACTGCATTTGCTTAACAAAGCAAAAAGGGGCTTTGTAAAACCCACTACTGCTGGACTGCAGCAAGTCTTAACTAAACAAAGGTGCAAGAAAACAGTATTCATTTCAGTGGATAAGGAAAAATTCCAAGAATCATTAGCCTTATCTCCTGTTTTGCACTTGTTCCCATTCACTAGTACTGAGAACTTCAATCCGTAGCTTCCCCCACCACTCCAATAGTATTATGTCTCAAGTTTGATTCAGTAACTTTATATTTTTTTTACCTTGAAACACCCACCTATATTTTAGCTCCGTATTTCTTATTCTATAAACCTATCATTTTCATAAATCTCTATATTTATATGTACACACATTTTTACATGTGTATATACGTAAGTGTTTTCAGATACGTAGTTGTCCCTCTAACAGATTAATTCTTTACGACAAAGTTGTTCTTGATCTAGAAGCTGCTTGAAATGTAGAAAAAGGCAAATGCATTAAATTGAAATGCACCGTGTGGCGTTTCCTATGAGGATTTACTGAGGTGCATTTAGGAAAATGAAAAGATTGATTCAGGCAAGTTCAAAGCCCTTAGGTGGATAAATGATGTTTAAGATTGGGCATGAGAACTGAAAGAAGGAACAACTATGGCTGCAGAATTACATACAAAATGAGCTGCTTTGCCATATGGGTTTCTTAAAGGTAGCGTGTGTCAGGTTAACCTTTCTTTGCCTGGTATCAGTGGGGATTAATTCAGATGAGGACATTTGGAATGAAGGACTTGAAGGTGAGCAGAGAAGAGGAGTGCCTCCATTATCGGGGGAGTTTAAATGAGCTAGCATGCTCAGCCCAATAAAACAAAGGCCAAGATGCAATTTTTGCCTATAAATAAGCCAATGGGGATAAAAGAATCTAGAAGAAGGCTTGCTACTAACACAAGTATGAATGGATATCATCTGGCAGTTAATGAGCTTCGGGAGAAGCTTGATGAAGGGACCTGACAGTGTGAGCTCCCCAGCAGCTGTCTCAAGAGCGTGTGGGGACAGGGGAAGGAAGAGAACAAGAGCCCCAAAGGCCCTTTGAGATGGAGCTTGATCAATTCACATATGGGATTATGAGATGTGAGTATGAAACCCAGGGCTCAGAGGGTCCCTCATTTTTATCAGTCAGTCCCATGTTGTTAAGATAAAAGAAAAGAATAATTTTTTTAAAGTATTAATCTGTAGATTTTTAACATAAAGGAAAAAAAAAACAAGCTTATTCAAAGTGATAAAATAAAAACTTTCCCATCAAAATGTTCCCCCCAAACATTTTGATGATCGTAAAATATTTTTTTTCAGAAAAAAACTCTCTCTCGCATTTGCTTCTAGCAGCTCAAGGCAGGAGCAGGCAGGACGTCTGGAAGGGACTTAGACATTCATGCCTCACTGCTACTGGTTGACCTCCTCCAGAGAACCCAGGGCATGCTTGGATTAGTCTTCATGTTTCTGGTGATTAAACAGCTCTTGGTCTCACCTCTTGCTAAATCCTAATGACATCCGAGACAGCGTCTCTCTGCTAGATGTTAGCAGCAAAACACAGTTTTCTCATCCATAGGCACCTGCCAAAAGAGAGGTCCCAGCCCTCCTTTTTGCCACAGACTGGAGAAGGACAGGGTCTGGCTCATGGCAAGGACATTCAGGGCAGGCACTGGAATAGCTTCTTGGAGACACTGATGGCTCTTCTACGTATGATCTGAAACAACGGGTCGGGCAAATATCTGCTGCTACATACTCATAGTTGATCTTACCTTAGGCCAGCTGGGTGCACCAGATGCTCTAATTAGTAGACCATATCAGGACTTTTCTGTTGAAATTGCTTTTCTAATAGAAAATATCCTTTCTAGGAAAAGGTTGTTGGGAAAACAGGAGCTGGTTTGAAGAGTTTTCTTTCTGTGTTGTAAAAACAGAGCTTTCTGGTTAATCGGTTAAAAAGTTTTAATCGATTACATTTTTATCAGCAACTTGAAAAATTGTCATGATTTTCTAAAAATATTGTATTTTTGGAAATCCTTTCATATGAAAAATGTTGTGGTTTTAAATTTCCATCCAAGAGTTGGATTAATTTCTTTTCTAAAAACAGAAAATATGTAATGGGAAGGGATTTCCACTTTCTAGCCAGCCATGGCATTTAGTGGTATTATTACAATTACTTATTTTCATTTCTTTTATGTAGAACCATTCATAAATATCCTGAGTTGTAGCAAAGACTACACACAAGTTAGTTTTTACAGAATAGGTCAATCAAAAGCAGAATCCTATTTTTTAAAACAAAAAAAAATAATAAAATGAGAACTTTGGGTAGGGATCAGAACTTGTATGCAAATACAATTACTGGGCAGGCCAGAACAGATTAAAATAAAGCTTTATAGTGAAATAACCAACTTGAAAATAATGTAATGAATTTAAATGGTCCTAACTTGGGGAATTTGCTACCAGGTAGCATAAAGCAAGTGATACACTGAAAACTTGGCCCTTGCTCTTCAAGATGCTGAGTGCTCTCCAGTAAAATCACTAGATGGATATAAGCTGTCTCTGACACAGGAGCTTGCTGCTATTTGGTAGAGGCCAATGACAAATCAGAGAGAAACATCCTGATAAAATAATCTTCAATTTTCAAGACTCTGATTTTGATGACTCCTTGGAAACATATCAGGAGAAAAGAATTTACAATAGCCATGACCTGGTCCTTGCAAATAAACAACACAAAGGAACTGCTTGGAAATTTAATTCTCGACTGGAATTTAGGTGCCATGGTTTGAAATTCCTATGTCCACAAGTAAAAGAAATCCAGGAGAAAGTTCCCAAATGCAAAAGGCACGACACATTCAGAATGGGAAGCATCCGAAGGAAGGTGCCAATGGCTGGAGTTCAACAATGCCACACGGCCTACTTGGATGTTGTGGGTCTCCCAGATTTTAATCCAAAGTACCTGCCATGGGAGTCCATGATAACCCAGGTGCTGATACTGCATCTGTGTTCCACTCAGCAGAACATCTGTCCTACAGGTGTTTAATATACAGTAGATGATGCTAAACATACCACCTATAGAATTGCATGGGCTGATAGTTGGCATGCATAAATACATATTTTATAATTTAGTTTTCCATTATGCTGTAAGTGCATAGGGTAAATGATCTTTGACAAAATGTGTGTTTAAAACCAAAAGGCCAGCATTAAAGGGTTTGCTTAGGCTTGTAAAGGCAGGCTTTCTTTCCCATTACCTGTGTTCTTATCAGAGAAAACTTCCCCTTCCCCTCCTGTGCCAAAATTTCTAGGTTCACAAACTTTATCTGCAGCATAATGGAGTCCATCTGCTCTCACCTGATGCATAGCAGCTCAGTTGGCAACCTATGTCTTGCATTAACATAAAGATGAAATATTGTTTTTCCTGATCAAGGCAGCATAAATCTACTGTATAGCTGAATTAATGTGGTTAATACAACTTAGAGGATGGAGACTTAGGTGTAGACACTGGCTTTGGTGTACAAATTATTCACTGCACCTAGTATATACTAGGAGTTGGTGTAAGAGGGTTAGCACTCAGCAAAGAGGAATTTGAGAAGCCTGTAGAAGACCAAACAGCTTTAGAGGACCAGTCACATTTCTGGAGTCACGGGTGAAAGGGAAAAGTAAAAATGATGATAGCCCCCAGGATACAGAGGAAAGATTTTTGTCAGATACTCTCTTGCCTCCAACATTTGCAGCAGGAAGACAGGCTGAGTGTTTCAAGTTGTAGCATCCTCCTACACATTTTAAATGTTCTGCTCCTAACCTTTGCTGAAACCTGAATGAAGGAAAAAGATTCAGTCCAATCATTTACAGATCATTAATGGGAAAAGTGATTATTTGCCTTTAGAGAAGATATCCACTGAAAAATGATGACATTATGCTCCCTTTAACAGGATGCTGCAGCTTTTATAGATGCTCTTGGTGCAATTCATTTCTGTGAACTGCATGTGAGAAGGTTTTACCACTGTCATTAGAGATAAGTGCTATGGCTGGGCTGGGAACCTGCCATGGTGCTGCAGCATCTTTTGGGTTGCAGCCCCAAAATGAAGCCAAAGAACAGCTGAAGTTAAGCTGAAAGTTTGGTGGGTAAGAAGGAATGATAGGATTGCTCCTGCCTGGCTGAAAGTGAAAATCTGAGAGCTCTGAGCACTGAAGGTACACAACGGGAAATGAACTTGGCCTGTGAATTGGGCCCTGGGGTTTGCAGCTCATTCCAGCCACTGCAACTGCATCAAAAACTTCAGCAATGTGGCAGACCTACTTCTTGTGCCTGTGCAATCCATTGCTCTGTTTCTCTGAAATAATGTAAACACCCTCTGCTTGTGCATTATCTAACTCCAAGCTATAAAATTACATATTTGGCTTGCAGTTAAAAATCGCCCAGGAGAGCCATGCTACCCTTTCTAGAAGTGATAACATTTTTAAAATGTAATTGCATTATTATCCTTTAACTTACTCATATTTAATAATCAGAATAGGTTTTTTTCCACCCCAAACACTGACATTTTTTAGACTCTCAGTTTTCTCTAATACTAAAGTCTAGACTAGCTCAACACAGCTGAGATGAAATATTTCATGTGATATCAGCTTTTTGGCAGCCAGTGGATTTGTGTACCCGTCAAGACTGCATCTTCTGAGAAGAGAAAGAATTAAGAAAAAGTCATTTACCCAGTTAATTCTGTAACTATCGATTTCAGTGTAAACCCCTTCCTCTTTATAAGATTAATTTTGTTCTTCCCATGCCCCACAGAAAGAGCTTGTGCCCAGAGAAAAGCTGCTATGAAAGGGATACAAATGAATCTACTTAGATAATTGTAATTCCAGTCAGACACTGGCACCACGTAGTTCATGTTTTATCATAAGGGACCAATTTCTAAGATTTAACCATCAGTCTAAAGAGTGCAACACAGAATTTCACCCCCAATACTGCAAAGAAGGCAGAGTTGGCTGTAGTCAAAGAGAGGGTACCTGGGACTTTACTCAAGACCTTTGAAAAAGTAAGAGTTTTTGCACTGTGACAATAGCAACATCTGCATCAGCCTCATGTCATGGTGCCAGTGACCAACATATATTTACCTATAAACCGTGGACTTCTCACCCTTTGGGGCCACCAGCAGTGGGTTTGGAGGGCTAACCAAGACAGAGGCCATGCAACCCTGAACACTGCATTACAAATGTCTGTCCTACATTTGAAAAGTAACATCAAACAAAAACCTCACCAGTTTCATGTGTTTTGTAGTGGAATCACAGCAGAAGGATTTCCCCCTCCTCTTTTTTCTAATCAAAGACTGATTAATTAATTCTCATTATCTCCATCTCTGTCACAAAGATAGCATGGTGACAGTGTCAGGAAGCTGTTGTAATTTGCCTCAGGCATGGCTGTAATTTGGTGGTGGTTGGAGTGATCACTTGCTATTTTAGTAGGTCTCATCACCCCCGTGCCCACAGAAAAACATTGACAGACAAGAGCTCTGTACAGCAGTAGCATGGAATTAGGTGGTAAAGCCAGTACAAGCCTCACTCTGTGCAACCTGCAAATGAACAGAGCTCAGGAGAATAAACCAAGGCCTCAAAGACCAAGTCAGGACAGAAACCAGCCTGAAAAACAAACAAGCAAAAAAAATTCCTTTTCCACAGCAAAATGTGTTCAGGGAAAACTTCTATGCAGCAGCTGTTATTGGGGCATAGGCAAGAGTGAATAAAACCCCCTCTCCAAGCAAACTCACAGAGCAGCAGCCCACTAAAAGTGACCACATCAGGAAACAGCCCTCACCACAGCTTTATTGGGGTGAGCTGAGACACCACCAAGAATGTGGGAGACCAGTAGGACCAATGGTTACTGGCAGTGTGCAGTACAAACTGAAAGCATCCATGGACAATTGAAACCACATTGCATGAATCCCCCTCAAATCACAAGGTTAACGCAGCTCCAGCTTTCAACCCAGTGAGCTACATAAACCAGACGAGGTACAGTGAACAATGGCTCATGAGGGTGCCCCAGTTTCCACCAACAATGTTAGCCACATTGATGGTGACTCAATTTGTTTCCATCATATGCTCTTTAGAATCGCCTCTGGCAGCTTTAATTTTCACGCTCCTGTTCCAAATGAACACGATCCAACTGCAGCGAGATGAGTTGGCACCCAGCAAAAAGAGCATACGAAGCTCCATTTTCAGATCATACCTAATGATTCCAGGTTTGAGGGTTGCTCCTCTTCCTCTGGACCCTCCTGGCTTAGTTTCAGAGGTCGGCTCATAGCGTGGTATCTTCCTGCACCACTGTTCAGTAAAGCAAAAGGAGTCAAGAAATAACGGATGTTTCTCCTACACATACATGTACCTGCCTCTTCTATAGAGCTGTTCTACATTGTCTGTACTGCAGAAGCAGCAAAGGCTCAGAAGAAATAACATAAATGTCCACCTGACCTCAGTGAAAAGATCTTCTTTCTCAGTGTAACATAAAACGACTTGAAGTTTGCTCTCCCAGCATTATTTGTTTAATAGAAATATTTTCCGTACCACCTGGTTCTGGCAGAAAGTCAGAATTTGCATTTATATGAGGTAGTTTATCAAATATAACATACAGAAGTCTGTTAAGTACACATTGCATTTTGTTTGTGAGAAAATCTGTTTGTATTTAATGTAGTTTTTAAATTAACCTTAATGAAAGCTTCTGAAAATTGTTGTTCTAAGCATTTGAAATATGCAACAAGAACTAGTGGAAGACATAAACATGTTTTCCATTATATGTTATCAGATAGCCCAAAATTACTTCAAAAAAATGTGGGACTATGTTAAATTAGAAAGATAAGCAAGCATTTAGTTAAAAGGCAAAGGTCTTTAGAAGAGCAAAGCATCTGACAGTTAACCCAAACATCTTATGATCTCCTACCAAGAGTAGTATAGCACTCGCAGAATACAGTAGGGTGTTTTAACCACATCCATGGCTAAGATGAAAAACAAGGCATGTTTCACAGAAATCCCGTGGTGGATGTTTGTTCAGTCCAATATTTAGAGAGCAGTTGTGTGCCCACGGCCAGTTTTGAAGATCTTACTAAACCACTATCAAATATGATTTGCCCACAGTTTCATCTTTTGAAAAAAACGACCTAAATACATAACCTTTACAAATGGCTTTGTAAGAGAAAATTTATACAAAATCCCTCCAATTATCAAAATAGTATTTTCTGTTGTCCTCTGCTGTTTGCTGATTTAATTTTGGCCTTTAGCACAAGACGGGCTGTTTGCTGTTGATAGTTATTCACTGGTGACTTCGTAAACAACATAACATAGGGAGCAAAAAAAAAAAACCAGCCATTGGCATTCTGGCTTTCTTTCCATCTTTCCCTCATATATCCAAATAAATTTGTTACAACGAATAAAAGGGTGATGTGGAAAAATTGCCAAACAAGGACAGGCATCAACAGGACATACATAGTGTGAGAAGTGAGACTAGAGGAAAGCGGTACCTAAGAAGCTCGCTGATGAGTTGTTGTAACAATAATCATTCAAATAACAGCAATAAAAGCATCACTGGTAATGATCAAGTAAGGGAAGGAAAATCTGACTAATGACTTTGTCTTACTATTCTGGTAACCCTTTGCATAAAGACAACTCAGTAAAATCAGGTTTTAATCAGGGGGATATTTTTCTGGAAACTCTTCCTTCCCAACACACCCTGGCACTTCACCAGTGCCTGAACAACATTCCCACAGCAAGTCTCTTCTTTCTCATAAGTGACTGCTCTGGAAAACAGGGAAATCGAAGAGCTTTTCTCAGAACACCAGTAGCTTTTCTAAGATATAAAAAGGGGCAATAAGCAAGCCAGTTGATTTCATAGTCACAGTTTTTAAGGTGAAAAATTGTAAGCTCTAGATGCTGGACTTAGGTAAGAATCTATCCAATGTAAGATCCTACCCATGAGTGCCAGGTCTTGCCGAGGTGCAGCTGTGAAGGTGACTGGGATGTGCAACCCTTACAGTCCCCTGCACAGACTGAATTTCAGACCAAGCTGAACAAGCCTATATCTATCTATGCAGACCACCTCCATGGAGCATCTGAAGCTTCTCTTTTACTCCATTCAACTTATATTCTCTCACTAACATTGGAAAATTGGATTATTTTCAGTTTTATTTTGGAGCACAGTATAGGCAGGTTAACTAGCAGTCATCTAGATCGTGGAATACTGGAAATCCTGTTTTGGATCACGTCCTCAGTATCTTGTTTAAAAGGAATTATTTCCTACAACTGGGTTACAGATTGCAGTGCTTATAGGGTGGTCACAGAACACAGAGTCTGCTTCACATTAAGAGTCGAATTTTTAACAGCTGAGGAGGCAAAAAGAGAAAGAATTGAGAAGCTGCAATATGAAAATTTTGCAGTAGAGTAGAGACCAATCCTAAATACCAAGTAGGCTCATTGCTGTGATGTCCAGATCTTCAGGAGTCCTTTTCAGCTTTATCAGACTAAGAGTATGTTGGAAACAGAAAGTTTGGGAGATCCAGCCTCCTAAAACCTCCACCTTTTGGTTTTCCTGAGATTGCTTGAAGATTGTTAACCAGACACCTACAACCAAGAGAACTTGTACGAGCTGTTTGATCCCCTCCTGTGACAGCTTGCAACTTTAATGTAAGGAGCACAGAAACCCTAAAAGCTTCTACATTTCATGCTTTTGGGTTCTTAGGGAACCTGGAAGGTGTAAGAGCTTGACTCAGTTTTCCCTGTTTCCAGGATCCAGACCTTAGATGGGACAGGGGATGCTGACTTCTCGGATGTGGAAAGGAGCAGTTGTAGGAATGCCGAGAAGCCAGCCTGGGCGAGGGAAAGACCTCAGAACAATAGCAAAGAGCTTGAGGACATCTTCCATGAATAAGAAAGTTCTTGGCATACGTAATAGCCACGCTTAGGAAAGTTTTCTGAGCCTTTCCTAAACAGCTAAAGGAGGCTCTTTTTAGGCTTTTTATTTTGAGAGCTATAATGAACAGAATTCGCTTATTCTTCAGACACTATAGGGAGAGAGATGGAACTACACTTTTGTGGGTAGGCCAAAAAATAATTAAGGTAATTTTATACTGTAAAGGAATATGTTATACTGTTCCTAAATGACAATTTTTGGCCAGACAGAACTGATGACAAATATTTATTTTTTCCTTTATGCATTCATATTCCTAGCAGCCAGTGTTAGAAGCACTTATCAGTACTTATAAATGGTATTTAGGGTGTCATTTTGATTATATTTAGTACAGAATTTATTCCCATGTTAAAATAATGCACATTTATTTTAAGGAGTTACTAAAGCCTGCCTAATGGCAGACTGGAAAATAGGACAAGCAGAGGTTTGGGGCAACTTTGGAAAGATCTGGGGTTGCATCCCTAAAGCGGAATGATGCAAGCTTAATATAAGGGGGAAAATATACCTGGGGAAAATTTTTCAGCCCATGGCACAGAAGGGATACAGAGATCTTGGAGCAGGCAACTATTTGGCAGCCTTTCTGTCTGCACTGGCTGAGAGCAGTGAGGAGCTAATTTAGTCAGTGGGTAGGAGAGTCAGTTCTCGGTGAAGAGTCGAGAAACCGAAGGCGGTCCCAGTGAGCTATCAAGAAATGTAGTTTCAAAGTTATTAGGTAACATGAGGGTCAAAACTGAAGATAAGAGGCTGATGCATCACAGCATTAGCAAAGAGTCAGTGTTAATATGTTTGCATAGATAAGGAAGATTTGGCGTAGTTCACGGGCATAAAAATGAGGAGCCAACATGAGCTGAAACGGAGCTCAGAGCACCAGTGCCAAGAGATGTAATTCTTGTCTTCATCTCCTTTGAATATCAAGGTTTATTTAGTTTGCAAACATATGGGTTTTCAAAGCCATTACAACTGTGACATCGATTTAGAAGCTACAGACATGCAAGAAGTTAAGATTAGAGCTGGCCAGAAATTTTCTTACCAAACAGAATTTTGCGTTTTAGCCAGGATTAGTTAAGGCAACTGAGTCTTACAACATCATTCTGCCAGGTGAAAAAATGACTCACTTGACAAGCACAGTACTGCTGGGATGAGTAGTTTGAGATTGTGTATTTACATAAACATTTATGGAGTGTTATTAAGGAAAAAAAAAAGTGATAGGGAGAATTCTGCCTTTCAATTGCTCGAGCAAGGGGAGGCCACTCTGGGAGCTGCTACCTTCCTTGGATTAGCAAAGTGGCAAGGAAGCTCTTGCTCCTCTGTACAACAGGGTAGTTTATGCCTTCATGTCATGCCCTACGTCCATGGTAAACTGCTTTTTCAAAAGGTCACAAAAACTGAAGAACAAATGTTTTATATCTGAACTTAATTAAAACTAACATCTAAAAAATAAAATCAAACAAAACCTTGTTTCATTAAAAAAATGCCCCATTGGCTTTGCAAGCAATTCACAAATAAAATAATCACAATAATAATCCCAATGATGATACTAATATGAACACTACAACTACTACTACTAATCACAGAATCACAGAATGTCAGGGGTTGGAAGGGACCTCTGAAGGTCATCGAGTCCAACCCCCCTACCAGAGCAGGACCAAAAACTAGGGCAGATCACTCAGAAAGGCATCCAGACAGCTCTTGAAAGTCTCCAGAGAAGGAAACTCCACAGACTCTCTGGGGAGCCTGTTCCAGTGCTCTGTAGCCCTCACAGTAAATAAGTTCTTCCTCATGTTGAGGTGGAACTTCCTGTGCTCCTTCTACACAATAAAAACCCTTCTACAAAAAGTCACATAGATAAGCACTGCAATCCTTTGCCTAGTCACTACCCCATGCTTTGAACTTCAGCTGAATTCACTTAGATGCTGGGGATTATATGGGCAGAAACCTAGATTACAAATCCAAGAGCACCAAATAGCACACGTATATGTTCCAGTTATGAAAGCTGCTTAATGATGGAAGTCATCCATGCTTTAGAAAAAACCCAAACAAAAGCAGTAAAACTGATGTTGAGATCTGAAAGTATGTCTCTGGATTGACAGGTTTTAGGTTAAATCCAGATGAGGGTCACTGCAGCCTGGTGTTAGTCTACCTGAGTACAGCATTACTGCTGAGAAATCCTCGCCATGAGCTCACCACCTGTCTGCTGCAGAAATCCTCCCTAGGATCACTTGAAACTTGATGTTTACTTGCATGTATAGTACTTACCTGCTGCTAACTAGGTAGAATAAAGCAGGTGATCTGGCTTTTGAGTTCAAGCACTATTACTGTCCTTAAATTACTATTTTTCATTGCGAGTGCCACAGGATCCTTGTACTTTGTGCACATGACAGAGAGCAGTTTCAACATAGCAGGACTTTAAGCAGTGAACCTTGTCAGGAAAACAGAGCACAAGCTTTCTTCTTTTTTTTTAAAAAAAAATACATTCTTTTCTTATTTACAAGATGTTCATATTGCATTTTTACAAGAGAGGTCTCAAAAAGATAAAGGAGACTATAAATTGGCAATCACAGCAGTGTTGACACCACTAACATTTAGGTCCTGGTCTCAAATGGAAAAATGTCTTATTCATTCAAAACTGAACTTTGTATAACATCAAAGAGTTAAAATAACCAACACTTAAAGGAAAGAGGAATAAGATCACTTACTACACATACTCTATTATTTGCTTAAAACTCATAGGGTTGATGTAAGCTTGTTATCATTCACTGAAAGATAAAATTTGCTGCAGAAGGTACACACTTTGCAAGTGTGTAGCAGCTAATCTCAGACCACTAATAGATTTAACCTTGTATATTCATAGATATTTAAAAGTGTTATGGTTTGAAGGTCAACTCCTCTGTCTTACAGTAAAAGCAAAGCAAAGAAAGGAATAAAAATTAGAAAGAATTAATTCTTCAAAAAGTTTTTACAAATCAAAACCCTGCAGTTTCACACTGAGAACAAAAGAAGCATATTAAACACCAAAGTTTATCAAGACAAATTAGGTCCCAGTTTCAAATTTTCTTTAATCTTTTGCATCTGAACGTTTTTTTGCCTCATGCTGTTTTCCCTAGTTAAATGTTAAAATGAATTCTAGCCAATACCATTGACTTCCTCCCTTAAAAATATTGAGACACATAATAAAAAATTAATTACTTCCCCTAATTTCCGTGTGATTCTTTAAAAAGATGTAAAATTCATTTAAAGTAAGTGGTGACTTTGTCTTTGAAGATCATGACAATTAACATGGATCAAAGCTTAGGTTCTGTAACGATGATAGCTTATTAGCATAATGAAATTAACTTAGAGACAAGAATCTTTAATAGGTACAACAAAAACGCTTTAATAATACTTGAAGAAAATTATGTATTTGCTAGAAGTACAACAGTTTCAGACTTTCTATCCAATTAATAAGTTGTTAATTAACTCCTTTTCCAAACAATGTGCACTTTAAGTTAACATCTGCCCATTGGATAACACTTTCCTATGGTATTTTTTTTTTTTTATTTAATATACTGTGGAACTGCAACACTGTTTCACTGGGAATTCCTTGTAGGACTATTCTTCCACTAGGGAAAGAGGATCCAAATATAGTAATATGCTTTCTATATCCAGCCAATTAAAAAAAAAAAAGAGAAGGCTTATTTCAAAGATGGGGAGGAGGAATGGCTAATTCCTTAATTATGGCTGCATTGTTTGTGGCAGGGTGTAGTTTCAGATTCCTTTGCCTTTTCAATAGGAATTATTTTCTGCAGCTCATGGGCCTCTGCAAAATGTCTCTGTGCTGACTAGCGCCGTATATGGACTTGACTGGGGAGCCATTTTCATATTTTTTTAAAAATCTCTATTTATAGTTTCATGTTACAAGATCTTACAGTCTTATTTACGAGATTGTAAATCAATAACTATTGTTTTTGAAGATATGGAGTGGGAAGGTTCTTCACAAAAAAATTAAAATAGAACCTTATGCATAAAAATAGTATTTTAATAGCCTTTGCTTTGTAGTGCAGAATAGTAAGGGCTTTCAGCACTTTAATTTTTGATGAAAGTGACACATTTTTGTTTTAGGGGCTTCTGCCTGCATAGTGGTTTGGGGATCAAAAATTTCACAGAGCATTTTGCAAGTGGATTTGGAGAATACACGTGACTGCACTGCCCTGATGGGCCTCCAAGCCTCAGCACGGCCTGCTTAGGCCAGTGAGGGAACAATTAAATAGGTCTTATTTGAAACAAATGAGTTATTATAATCTATTGGGTCAGGGATTCATGTTTTAATAAATTCCTAATTACGGTAACTTTTCATTTAATCTGGTGAATTCTAAGCAAGTTAAGAATTTATGAGAGTTGGAATCAGCAATAAAAAAATATGCCTGTCTGCCATTCTGCTCAAGGCCACACAGGTTGAACTCATTTTGAGTAGCATGGAAGCTGGGAATGTATCTCCTGAACAGGGCACTGCCACATGACTACACCTATGTAGGTATAAAATAATAACATATCTCTTTGTCTAAGCTATTATTATGTATTTAATTATGTAAAAATTGTGTATAATCATTACATTATTGCTATTAATAAAATAATCTGGAAAAATCCTATTTCCATTTTTTTTCAGAAATCACAAAGAAACAGTAACAACAAAAAAAAAACCCCAACCCAAAAATTCAGTGTAATCATGAGAGCATTTTTGAGGGGGGGGTGAGTGTTGTTTTGTTTTTTTTTTTTTTCTTGGCAAACTTTTCTACCACAAACCTGTAAGTACACAAACCTTTTTGATGCAACATCCAAGCCAAACTCTTCCAGTCAGTCCTGGCTAAGGTCAGGATTTCTATTTCTGATCATATATTCCTCTGGCCAGACTTCTCACAGCTGATGGTATGTGCCTGTCAGGAGTGGTGACACCTCTGAAAATAGATAAAAATAAGTCCTGGTGCACACATTCATATGACATTATTAGCATTAGAATTTGCTGGTTCAACATCACCTCGAGTACATCTCTGCCACCCACAGCCAAACCTTGTCTCCTCTGGAGCAACGTTCTCATGAGTAATAACTAATTAATGCTCCTCACACACACGTAGCACAGGCTTTACTGCCCACTTAAATGCCATTCCCTTTGGGTTGGAAACAAGGTGCAACTAAAAACTCACAGGGAAACTGCATGAGAGCAGAAGGAAACTGAGGAAACTGCTGTCTTCTGCACGCAGACAACACATCTACTCTGCCAAAGGTAGTTGTCTCTCCTCTGAGCATAAATATGTAAAGTACTGGGAATTACACCTGTAGGCAGTTGAAATCATCCCCCCTTTTTGTTTACTTTGTTAACTGGGTGTTGTTTGGGGTTTGGTTTTTGTTTTGTGTTTCGTTATTAGCTGTTGCAAATCAGAATTGATAATTTTCAAAATTTCTCCTAAAATATCCAAGGCTGAAAATCCTGATTTGAAAACAACAACGGGCATATATAATCTGCACACTGCAGGCAGCTCCCTGGGGACTGGCAGCAGCTGCCCACAAGCTCACCACAGCCCATGCACAAGCCATGACTAACAAGAGTGATGGGGACAGCACAAGAGGTGGTAGATGTGGTCCCAGCTTTGCTCAACAGTTTCCAGGTCTACCTTGATCCTCTGCTCTGAGGCAGTTCTGCCACTAAAATGCTTTTGGCATTAGTAATATTAGGAGCTAACCTACCCAGGAGGTCCTTCTCAGAAGAGGCAAACCCAGACACTGGCAGGATCTGGGGCCATGCCATGGGGAAGTCCCCATTAGCCACCAGCACGGGTGGCTGAACTCTACAGCAACTGAGTCCACCCACTTCCAGCAGAAACTTTCTAAAAACACAGACATTTCCTTTAAACTACTTGGTTTTGGCACGTCAAGATTTTTGAGGTAAAACATTTCCAAATTGCAAATCCATCAGATAATTCCTCAGTTCCAAGTTCCTCAGTATCCAAGAAACATGATACAAGCTTGGCTGGGAAGTGCAGTCAAAAGAACATCATCACCTATTGACTTTCCTGCATACTTCCATGGCATACCTATTTTTCCCTGGATAACTCCCAAGTTAAGAAGAGTCTCTCTCCTTGCTTAGTACAATCCAGTGTCTTAGCTGTACATGATACTGTGAGTGCAGGCCAGAAACATTACAGGTTCTTCTAAATAAGACTTTATTATCCTTTACAAAAGGAAAAAAGAAGATCAGGCTCATCTCTGAAACTAAGAAATGTGCTTATTGTTCCAAATTTTGAGGCAATCTTTAGCCTTAGGTTACGTACAAAGTACCTCTGGAGTTTTACTGGAGCTTGATACAATGCCAGAAGATACTAAATTCTCATTTTTAAGTAGATGACCACTGCACAGAGCTGCCAACTGAGACTTTCCTTTATGGTAATAAAGAGCTTGCCAGGATAACCTCAGTAAAAATGACACTGATAAATACATGGGTTTAAAGATAATCAATACAGCACTTCCAAGGTTCACACATGGTTTCATTTTTTCAGTCAGCAGAATATATTTTCCTTGCCCAACATCTCCCTTCCAAGAAGGTATCATAGAATCATAGGGGTTGGGAGGGACCTCTGAAGATCATTGAGTCCAACCCCCCTGCTGCAGCAGGAACACCTAAGGCAGATAAGATAAGATAAGGTAGTCCTGTCTTTTTTCCTGCTTTGGAAACAGAAAGCTCTATGACTACATCACGTGTACACATGCAATGCTGTTGGTCCAGTGGTACACAGGACACGCACGAGGGCAGGATTTGGCTGTTGAGAAATGGCAGCATGACACATTTTTCAAATTATATTGCAGCTTTGCTTCATCCATCCTATTCCAAATAATCTCTATAGAATAAAAATAATTGTGAAGGTCTGTTTTTCATTGATTATTCCTTTTGAAATAACACCCTTCCCCGTTAACGTGTTGTTAGTCTCAGCTTTGTGTGATTTCTCTCAGTTGGGCCTTGGATTTGGATTTCCCTTGATGACCCCATTCTTTCAATGACACTGTGTTCCTGCCTGTTTTCCCTCACTGCATGGGGGAAAAACAAGCACCAGCATCCTTGTGTCCAACTTCACAACAGAGCAAGAAACATTTCCCCTTTTCTTCCTGTTCCCCCCCTGCCCTACTGCAGAGCTGAAAACACTTCAGACACTTGTGTGCAGCACTGTGGAAAAGCATGAGCAGAATCCTCAGCTATGAAATGTGAAAGTATGAGGAGGCAAAACAACAAGAGGTGATTATTCCTGCAATATACCTGCTCTGGGAGTGCTCTTGGTCCTCTTTTTGTTCTTTTAGGGTAACACATGCCACTGAGGCAGGAGAAGACATAGCAGTTGAACTGCAATAGATGATGACTTGAGAGCCATGTATAGAATAATAGAATCATTAAGGTTGGAAAAGACCTCTAAGATCAAGTCCAACCATCAACTCAACACCACCATGCCCACTAAACCACTAAACGTACTGCTAGAAGGCCACAGGAGGCATAAGCTTGAGGCAAAGGCAGAATTTAATCTTTTTCAATTCATGGTTTTACAGTTTTACTTGTAGATTTGAGTAAGCAGCTCCTAAACACCACCTTTTAAAGCAGATAGTTTTCACCACTACTTTTTTTCTCCATTGACAATTCAAGAACTGCTTAAATTTAAAGTGCAGATACTACAGACAAACTGACCCAAACTATGAGCCTCATGGTGGAGTTGCCTCCACTTATATTGGTGTTAGTCACCACTCATCATTTCACACTCTCTCTCTCCAAACACTGCAGCACACACTGAAAACACCAAGTCAGATATCATATATAGCTTAAGAAAAATTAGATTAACATTTTAAAAACCCAAACAACCCAGAAATTAAGGGTTAAGCAAAGCCATGGCTTATCTCTGGAAACATTGCCTGATTTCTCTTCTCACTTACAAACCTCAAGAAGTCAGTCTGAGCAGAGAGTCATTTCATTAGTTGGGGTTTTAGGGTCTTACTCAGTGGTTATTATTTGTTACTTATGTATCATCAACAAAAGGCAGGCACCCCTCACTCCTGAATTACAACCCAGAAACCCAACCCACATCATTATACTACTCCTCTTAGCCCACATTACTGAGCACTTAGCATTCACACCCCAGTTGTCTGGTCTTTAATAAGGAATAAAGTTGTTTATTTACTTTATACCTATTTAACTTGTCATTTAAGATTTGCAGAAGCCCATCAATCTTCATCTCAGTACATTGACCTCACTCTTAATTGTTGGGGCTCTAAATTCTGCACAGATTTTATTACTAGGAATTCAACTTTATATAGCAAGAAATTCAGTGCTGCCATATGCCACCTTTTATGAGCTTGCAGTTTGTAATGAATATCCATGACTAACATTTTTGACCCAGGTAAGCTCATGATTATGGAAGGTAAAAAGTTTACTAAACTTTATTGCAGCACTTTTTTTAATTTTACCAACAACTCTTGCACACAACTGCCCTGCCTCTGTGTTGATACCAAAAATTGCTTAGCTCTTCTCAATATAACTATCCACATCCAGTGTCATTCAGGGACTCTGCAGAGTCAGGAAAAAAATGTCTAGATTCATAGATTGCATATCAGAGGGGATAAAATGATTTTCTCTGATATCCAGTTCAAGTTTGGAGGGTTTGTTTTTTTGTTACATAAATTGGGACAAAACTTTCTGAAGCTTAGTAGGAATTAGACAGGTGCTAGAATTCAAATACATCAATAAAGTCTGTGATTTCAAATATTTTAAACAATTGCTATGTAACAGTAGGGAATACCTATTTGTAAGTAACTCAATCTATACAAATCCTCAAGGATATGAACCAGTTATTAGTTAATCTCCAAATTAATTTTCAGAACTACAACCAGTCTTAGCGGATAGCAGATTTAAAACTGAAAAATGAACCTCCAAAAGAAGAGAAACGAATCAGTTGTGCAGACCAATTAGCCACTTGCCAAAATGGGGTGAGGACCTCTCCCTGTAGAGAGGCTCTGAGTTGTGGTCCCCATACTGACTGCGTGGTCTCACAGGCCTGGTGACAGTCACAGGGATTTGGGAGCCCAGGAAATGTAAGGTGGCAAAGGTTGCATGAGTTGTTGCAAGATCTTTTTAAGGCATATGAGAGGGTGATCTGGCTTCAGCAGTCTTCTGACATAGTGAAATCCAGAGCTGGATCCTCCTTTGGGGGGGGGATGAGATACCACTGTCCCCAAAATTAATTTACTTGATATTAAAAAATTCATCTTTCATAACTGTAGGTGCCTCTTATCTAGAGTATGGACTTGCATCTTGCTCTGTGTGGGGAAAGTCCACCCCCATGAGAGATAGGACTCAGGGTGACAGCAGGAGGTCTGCCCTTCTCCTACAATTATTTATTAGGCCAGTGGTGAGCAGCCAACTTTTTCCAAGGGTGTTTAAAGTAACTCAACAGGCAATGACCACTTTCCTGCAGATCTTTTTAGGAAGTAATTAGGAATGAAAGGCAAAACAGTAAATAGCAAATTACAAGGCCTGAAAGTCAGATTTAACCCACTTGGTCTTAAACTGTTGACATCTGAGCATGCTAGGGGTGACTTACCTGGGTAGCTGAAGGTCACATCCCACACTGTAAATATCTTGACTGCTGTAACAGCCACATGTAAAATCAACGATATATCCTGTTAGAAAACCACACTGACAACCAAAAGTATTAAAACTCTCTTACCATTAACCATTTTCCATCCAGCATCTGAGTATTAACTCAGATGGTAACAGACTGAAGGTGAGCTGAGAGTAGATGTTTGACAAGGATAATACACGAGTGCACTTATTCAGTGCTGAATAAGATTGTTCATCTCAAATATCAATTAAAAAGGACCTAAGCAATAGCAAAGGAGTACTGGTCCTGCATCATTAATTCGTTTGTCAGCATTGCAGGAGGTGTTTCAGGTGACCCTATTACTGGCATTTTCAAGTGTGCTGACTGTTAGGGGGGGATGCTCAGCTCACCAGACAGTTGACCCATCTCAATCCTAGCATGCTCAAAGAGGTAACATGAAATAAAATGAGTACAAGGTAAGAATGAAGGTTTAGAATCAAAGAAGCATAGAATCGTTCAGGTTGGAAAAGACCCTTAAGATCATAAAGTCCAACCTTATCCTAACCCTATTACCCTATTTCTGGGTATGAATCTTCCCTCTTCTTCCCACGTAGTCATGTTCACTCTGCAAGTGGAAGCAACAGTTGAGAAAATGATAACAGAGACTGGGTCTCTCATACACATCTAAGGAGCAGCCAAGCCCTCTCCAGTTCACCTGAATCCATGGAGGATTTTTAATTTACTTTTGGAATAAATTTGAACTTTGCTCCCCTGAGTAGGACAAACAGAGCTCAGATCCATACTGACCAGTGACAGAGTGCCCCCAGGACATCCTTAGCTGGAATTAATACCATAGTTTTGGAAAAACACTGTGCCAGGAAAGAGTCACCACTATAGCACCAGGGATGTGGCTCCCTTGGAAAGACTTCACTACAGCTATGAAAAGGCTATCCATGCTATATCCAGGAAATCTTCCACTGAATTATATCAACTAGCAGTTAGGTCTAGTCTTTTTAATTTTTTGTATGCCTCAGATACTCACTTACTGTAATTTTGAAGTCTTTTTTATTTCACTGTAATTTCAACTTTTTGTTTTATTGCTCCTTTATTTTCACTTGAAGTTATACATTTATTCTCAGTTAATTTATATTCAGAGTTAATGGTTCTAACTCTTGTGAAGTCAACAGACAAAAGCATCAGAATCAGTGTCTGAGATGAGGGATGCATGTGCTAACACTGCTTGCAGTTAGCACAAAAGGAATTTGTGCAGGACTCGAGCCCCATGACCATGGTTTAGAAGGTGTTTTCCGATTTTGGCTAAAGCAAATAGCAAAACAGGTTTTTATCCAAAGCTCTGGAATTTGGAAAGCATAGTAAAAAGAGAAAAGTCCCTTATTAAATTCAGTCTCCTCTTTTGGGTTTACTGGATTGGTCCTAAACCAAACTGTTCAGTCTCCCCTCAAGGCCCTATTATCCTCTTCCATGGCTTCTTCCACCTAAAGAACAAAAAATGCTTAAACTGTCTTTTACATTTTTACTGGTGGGGGATGAAAAGTGAGTTTGCTGTCCCTTTACAGCTCCCAGGGGTTTTGGCTTCTGAAACAGAGAATCCCAAGTCACAACTTTGCTCTTACCTGTGACATTTTCCTTGGCCTCTGTTTCTAGAGATACACAGGGGAGATGCCATCACACCAACAGAGAACAATAGTGCATGGACCTCAGCTTAGGTAAAGGGATGGGATAAGTCCCACACTTGCAGAAGCAGAAGAAATGTCCCCTTCTATGGGAAAGAGCTTTATGTATTTCCCAGCTCCTGGTGGAAGACACAGACAGAAAAGAATAAAGCAATTCTCCCTCTTAGACATGATTTTACAATTGGCACATTTTCATCATTTTATGTATACAAACACAAATCAATAATGTTGAAACTTCTGCTTTACCCTGGCTCTTGGGATGAGGTGGGTGAAGATGCCATCGGTGTCACATGGACACAAATTCCAGACAATACCATAAAAGAAAAACTAACAGAAATCTCTGCTGACTGTCTCAATGTCAGGCCAAAGTCCCTTTGACCTGAGTGAACATTTCACCTCAATGAGGCACTCCAAGATTACACATAGGGGAAAGGATTTATTGCTCTTGAGTCCATCCAGAAGTAGAAAATCCAGAGATACATGAAAAATCAGGTAAGCTTTCATGAACTGTGATCTATCACAAACTTGTTAAACTTCATTCTACCCAACACAAGCAGGAGGCAACAAGGAAAACATACATCTGAGTTAATTAGCAGATATTTTTAGCCATTAATATAACTTTGTACAAGAGACAGTGTGATCTAAGGGTGCATCAGGTGAATTATTTCCAGAATGAAGTGGAAATGTTATGGTAGAGAGAGGCTGGTAGCACTTGCTCTGAAATACAATGTATGGTGAAGTTTAGCTGAAGCTCCAAGAAAACAGGATCACTCTTACTGAACCTATCAGTCTGTAAATGCTAGGAAGGAGAAAACATTATTCCAGCTAAAGAGCAATCTGGAGAGGAGAGAGTAGGAAAAATAAAAGGTAAAGGGGTATAAATTAGTCATACGTGTATTGGCAATGCAAAGTAGGAGAAGGTTTCCAAACAACAGAGAACTGAGGCTGTGGTGTAACCTCACTGGAGGAATGGAGGAGTCAGGAAACCTAAAGTACCTCAAGTTGTAACTAGCTAAATTTTCAGAAGTGCTAAGTGAAGGGCAGCAGCAGGTTGGGGGACCTGAAGATCCAGAACTTCCCCTCCAGCCTTATTTCTATGTCCCTACCCAGCCAGTTTCCCTGCTATGTGCATTGCTCAGCCATTAGCAGTCAAACAATAACAAACTTGTGCTCATTGGCACAAGCCACATCACAGCCAGAAGCACAGGAAAAAAACCCAACAAAACAACAAAAAAACCCAAGGAGATATCAATAGATCTGAAGTACCAAAAAATTAAAGTTGCTAGTTAATAATAGTACTACGTTTGCAGCAGCTCCTATCTTCCCAGCAGCTCGGTGCACATTAACTGAGGCAGCTAATGAAACAGGAATTGAGGCATTGCTCCTATGAGTCACTCTGTTTGGAAGCCTTTACATCTTAAAAAAATAAAAATAAATAATTAAATATATTAAAAAGCCATGTGTTAAAAGCATCTTAGCCAAACATGTTATTTCTCTTAAACATACAACAAAAACACAACTGTCCTCAAGGTAAATATCCTCTGTTTTGTTACTTTAGATCATTTCTCAGTGCTGTAATAATGTCATCAGATTGCAATTCCTGGGTCCAAAAGAAACAATCATCTAACTAGATGGTTCTGGTTTCCCAGTCTATTTTTTCTGTGTCACTTTGAGGGGGACAACCACTGTTCAGTGGGTCTGAAACTGATGGCAGTAGCCTAAAGTCTCCTTGTCCATGGTATGTTCTAAGGAGACTAATTTTCTTCTCAGCACTGCAGTTTCTAACAGATATTCAGGCAGCTCAGATCTTTCTTCTCAACTGACTTGGAGAGTTGTGTCAGGAAAAAAAGTGTGGACAGTCTGTGCTGACCACTAATGTACCAGCAGCATTTCAAGCTGGTACCACCAGGGCCTTCTTTTCTATTTTTTTGTATCCTATATTTCTATTTCTAGTATTTCTATTTCTTTTGTATCCTAAAAAAAAGGGGGGGGAAGGGGGTCAAGTTTCTTCCTTTGGCCTAAAGGCAGAACGCAATTTGAATAATAAATCACTGAAATAATTATTCTACAGGTTTTTATAAGGCCTGTTTCAGCCTATTAGGCTAGAACAGGGTTATGGTATGGGAATTCCAGTTGTTTTGTTTTCATAACTTTTTGCAATACGTTATGTTTTATTTTCACTACCTCTGGAGCCAGGGAAGTTGCATCTGTCATGAGCAAAAAATATGATATTGGAGACCAAAGAATAACAAAAATGCTTTCACAGTGAGAGACCTCTCCTTATAACAACAGCATTCATCAATAACTGTAACAGCAAGTGACAGCAAGACTTAAGTGTCCTTAAACTACCTTTATGCCTCTCTATGCAGTTAGATTGTCCCATCCTGCAGAAAAAGTCTCCCTTAGGGTCTCCCTCGTGGTAAGGCAGGTCTGGCCCAGCTCTGTGTGAGCACTAGGAGGTAGCCTCCCAGGTGGACTAGCTGCGTGCAAAAGCTACATCAACAAGTGATAACATGTCCATAGACCCAATCAATGTGGCATGGTCCCAAAAGATGCTCAAAGCTACTTTTAAACAGGGGCACCACAGGTCACACTGGGCTCTCTAGCCCTCACCCATCATGGATGTGCAGACTAGAACTCCCGTGGCCCCTAAATACTAATTATTTTATTTATTCTTGTTTAGGAAAAAAAGATTACAGATATAAGATCATACTTCAAAACCCTTTCTAGGTTATTTTTTAGCTCTCCATTGAATCTCTGTATTTGCCATGCTTCCTGAGGTCAACTCAGTGGCAGCTTTAATTGCACTTACAAGGAATGTTGCTAAAATGGGCACAAAGTCCTAAACTCAATGTTTTCTTCATTATTTTGCAACTTTGGGAGCCTGCCAACATCGTTGTGAGATTTGGCATGCATTTACCTGGAAAGAATGAGAGACTTAATATTTCATTTCAGCTTTGCAAGGTTTTGTCCTCCTTACGTCCCCCCTAGAAAGAGCAAGCAGAGGAATTAAAAACATAGTCAAAGAGCAAGGCTGGTCTCTCTGACATTGGCACAGATCTACAGAGCTCAACATGCTTCTTGGGAGCTCTCCTGGAAAGCAAGAGCAGCTTCACCACCAGTGACTTCACCTTTAAGAGCAGCTGGTTCTCCACACTCTGTTCTTTGCCTGGGGCATATTTTAACCTGCGTCTCCACCTAAGGCCAGTTTGCTACAGCAGAGGGTTCATTGTGCTTGGAAGTGTGAACTGTAAAGGCCACACTGATCACCTTACCTGCAGCCTCGTGCCTTAAAGCCACATCTAATGAAGGTCTGTGTTTAACTCCTGGTTTAGACCTTTAATACAGAAAATAATCCTCATACAGCTGCTACTTAGCACTTGGGAGTCCATAGATGACTTTGTTTTGACACAATAAGCTTGTCAGGCAACTAACAGAATGTTGTTGGATATATAAATTAACTGTTTTAATGTAAAATATTTTAACAGCTTTCAAAAGGGATGGACGTGGAAGTCACCACCACCCACATCCTGCCCCACTGACACCATGGCAAGTCATGCTTCTCTTGGAGCTGCTTTTGCTCTGTGCCTGGGGCAGCTTCAATAATGACTTTACTACACCCACATAAAGTGAAAGCTTCCCTTTCAGTGGGTCAAAACAAGGGCTCTGTAGAGTTGGGTTCTGGAAAGTATGATATTGAAGCTAGGGTTAGAACTTACACAGTGAAGATGCTGCATGGAAGGAGGACAGCTCCTGCCTGTCCTAAGGTCAGAGAACAGAGCATTGTGCCTGGGGGAGAACCACGAGCGAAGGGGTATCCACCACAATGCCAAGGAGCAGATGCCTTCTCCATCAGGATGCTTTAGCTGTTGAGTAAAAGCATAGTCCTGGTTAGAGAATCCCAGACATGTGCTTCCCAACTCCATGATATCAAACTTTCTCCATGCACCCTGCAAAGAATCTCCAACTCCTATCTCCAGCTACAGTAATCTACCAAGCCTACAATTTCAGCCTAGCTATGTCAAAGCCCTTTTGTGGATCTAGCCTTCCCTCTGCAGCCATCTCACTGAAAGGATTAAGCTATTTGGGCAATGAAGAACTGTTCCCTGTGAATAAGGATGTCAGATACAGGTCCCAAAGAAGCCGTGTCTCAGTCTAGTTCGGTTTAATATTATTATGTCAACAACACTGGTAGGAAATGGAAAAAAAAGGTAAGAACTCTGTGAAGCATGTAAAACAAGCATGGACAAGGCAATAGGAGTGTGACAGTAGGATCTGGCTGTGTATCAGCACAGGGGCCTGCATGGCTGTCACTGGGGCTGGCAGAAAACATTCTCTACGGACCCGAAGCGCTTCCAGCTCTCCCCTCCCGAAGAGTTAAATTTTGTTCTTCGCCTCAGCGGTATAAATCCGTAGCATTTTGACTGAATCCCATAAAAGTAAATCAGTGTAAAGTGAGGCCAGACTGTGGCCTAGCAATCCTGCAGACCAACGCTGAGAAAAAGAGCCAACGATACCGGTTAGCAGCAGCTCCTGCCACGTTGGTAGCAGAATAGCCCAGAGTCAGCCAGGGAGCAGCTGGGAGGGAGCCAGATGGGCAATGGAAGGGGCACAGCAAGCTCCTCAAAAAATAGTTTTTTAATTGTAGGAAATTTTGCAAGACAACCCTGACATAAAGTTGAATTATTTTCCTTTTTTTTTTTTTTTTTCTTTTTCCTCGAACAGCAAAAATGTAAATGCTGCCATTTGCACAGTGAAGGGTGGGTTTTTTTTTTAAGTTGTTGTTGCAAGGTTGCACTTAAAAGGGGGCTGGTATCAATCATCTCTGTGTAAGAGGAGTTTAAAGGGACATATCAACCAATTATTTGGAGGAGCTGATGGGCAGGGGTCTATTTTCCTGGCTGGTGTTTTTTTCAGGAGCGGGTATCAAACGGGTCCACGTGGCATGAACAGAACATAGCTCCAGATGGGAGAGCAGTTCCCATCTTTTGCAGAGTAAATCTGCTGTTTGAGACTATATTATATGACTGAAATTTTATACATATGACTTTGTTGGAGCTGGGATCTCTTCCTTTGAAAATGTGCTACAATAATAATTGCATTTACCAGTTGCCAGTCCTTCTCGCACAACATTTTTTTGTTCGGATTGTGAAATTAATTGTCTCTAGCTAATATAATTAAAAACAAACACTTCTGATTTCAGTAGAAGGAAAGGGGAAGGGAGAAAAAAAAAATACTAAAAGCAAACTGCAGCCCTGGTTTTCTATTGACAACAAGAAAGCTCTGCCATCCCTGAACTGTTTAATTATTGAAATGAACTGTAACAGTACACTGGATTGTTGCCGAGGTCACCGAGTAGCACTGGATGTCAAGAGGAAAGCAGCAGCTCTCAGAGCCCTCCAACGCCCCAGGCTCTGACTACAAACCCACACACTTTTTCTCAGGCATTCAGCCCCTGATAGGTAGCCTGATAGCACGGCTGATTTGCTAGTATTACAGAGGTCCAACGGTGCTTGCTTGTTTTAAGACGAGCCAAACTAGGCTCTGGTGACCACCGTGACGCTGTGATTCCCATGCCCTATCGCATTCCTCTTTCTCAGATCCCAGGCATTTTTTTTTTCCCCTACGTGCAGTCCAGGATGTAGACAAATGAATTCCAAGTGACCTATGTGGGGGTGGACTCTTTGGAAACAAACAACAAAAATAAGATATCTCCTGTCCTCACTTTTTCATTTGCTTGTTCCCTGGATACAGTTTATTCGTGGCAATGAAATACACATTGTGTCTCTGGAGCTCGATCCAGCAGCAACATCTTTACCACCCCCTAACCTTGGCTAGTTGTTTTTTTTCTCTCTTTCCTTTTCTCTTCCTGATTTCCTATTTCAGCCTTTAACAAAAACGATATTGTTTAAATGTTATCTGCTCCTTTGGAAGTCAGTCTGCCCTTTAAAGCCTATCATATCAAGGCTTGCTATTGATTTAAATGATGGGTTTTTTCCTAGAAAAAGTTAAGGAAACTTGAAGTTTTGAAAAAAATGGTTGTACATATCTGCACTGGCAGGAGGATCTGCTGTGCAAATAATCACTGTGTTTGCAGGGAAAGGGAAAAACTTCTTTTGAAACTTTCAATGTGAAGAAAATCCTGTAAACACAAAAACTGTTAAAAAGAAATAAAACTGCAGTTGGGGACCAGACAATAAACATTTCAGATTACTTTATGGCACACTATTACAGGCAACTATCTTGCTTAAGTAGGCATAACATTTTTCACAGTATATATTTAAGGTTTTATTATGGCTTGGATTAACAGCAGGAAACCATTGCTCTTGAAGGGAAGGAAGAAATAATTTCTGCCAGTCCAGTGGCCTGATAGGTAGCAAAAAATAAATTTAAAATGGCCTTGGAAATGCACTGCCTGGTCAGGCACAAGCAGCCTCCAGCCTCCCCTGATGCTCCTGCTGTGGACTGCATGCCCAGCCTATGGAAGAGAGCAGCAAGAAGTGACCCTTGGGGCCAGCTCTGGCCATGCAGGCAGTGGGGTAGCACTGGTTCCCAAGACTATTTCTGGAGCACCTATGGAAGAGGCAGCCCCTAGGATCTGGAGTGAGCAGGGCCTCCTGCAGAGGCGCTGGGAAGTTGTTTCTGCTGTCTGACATCTGCGTGCTTGAAGAGTCAGTGAGCCAACTGGCAGCAGCCCCTTGTTCTTGCTATCAGTCTGAGCCTGCCTTCCTCACCCAAGTCGCTGCCTGATTTTAGGGCCAGACGTCAGAGCGTTTGGGGCCACCACAGCCTCTCCACAGAGCTCAGCCATGCTCTGGAGCAGCTCTCGAGGACAGCAAGCTATGCGGTGACATCTCCTCCCAGGCTGCCAACTCCTGGGAGCTTGAAACAATGGAACAAAGAATAACGGGAAAAGAACAGTCCACAATAATGCATTCAGCATTGTTCCAGACTCCCTTTGGCTTTGTTAAAATTAGTGACGTCTCTCAGTCCTGGGTGCATCAAACTTCTCCTGCTTCTGCACCAAGCAGAGCCAAGCCCGGCAAAAAGCTCTTGGCTTTTCTCCTCTGCCCCTCACTGACACCATCAACTCTGCAGCTCTAGGGCCCTGCAGCCAACCCTGTCCCTTGTCCTCTTCCCAAGCCTTTTGTCCTAGGGGCTTTGGTTGGGAACTGGGACCCACGCCTGTAAGCTTGCTGCTCACAGGACATAACGAACTATAGATCTTTAGCTGTCTGAAGGAAATTAGAACAGAATCACAGAATAATTCTGGTTGGAAAAGACCTTTAAGATCATCGAGTCCAACCATAGCCTAACTCTACCAACCACTAACCTGACTCTACCAAGTCCAGTACTTAAACCATGTCACTCAGCACCTCATCTACACAGCTTTTAAACGCTTCCAGGGATGGTGATTCAACCACCACCCTGGGCAGGCTGTGCCAGTGTTTGATTACCCTTTCAGTGAAAAAGTTTCTCCTAATATCCAATCTAAATCTCCCCTGGCACAACCTGAGCCCATTTCCTCTTGTCCTATTGCTTGTTACTAAGGAGAAGAGACCGACCCCCCCTTGCTCCAACCTCCTTTCAGGTGTTTGTATAGAGCAAGAAGGTCTCCTCTCAGCCTCCTTTTCTCCAGGCTTAACACCCCAATTGCCTCAGATGTTCCTCATGAGGCTTGTTCTCTGGTTTTTATTATTCCCCATATAGTGACAACTTGCCCTGTTCCCCAGATAACTTTTACCTCTTTGGAGATATGCACCATGTACCCCGGATGATCCCACCAGTGGCTGGGACCTTGTGGGCAGGGTGGGGGGAGACAAAACTTTCCCTGGAATATGCAAAGTTTCTGCAGAGACACAAGGAACTAATCTCTTTGTAAATTATGTGAATTAAGTAATTTAACAGCTAATTCCCCCAGGTAGCCAGTGACCACTGTATGTCCCTGTTATTTGACAGTTAACCTTCTGAAGGCTGGTAGTAATTTTAGATTAACTTTTGTATCTTAAAAATTAGGAAGCAATTTCCTTCTAGTTCAGTTTTGTTAATTGTTAGTTTCTACATGTATTTCCAGGGGTCATCTCTCCTGCTAAATTTGTTCATCCTTTTCCATGCATCACTTTGTGAGTCAGAGTTTGGGGGGGGGAAGGAGGAGGAAGGTTGTTAAGAAATGGGAAAGCATTATTTAAGTAGGTAAGATTAAGTATTCGTGCCATAGTTTACAATTATAATAAAATAAATCTAGAAACTATTTCATGTATGAGAGCATATACATTAGAAAAAAAAATTTCTGTAAGAGATAACCATCTTCTGAACACTAGAATGCTGGTAATTTGTCAGTTTTTCTTTTAATTAAAACTGTGAATATAGTTCATGCTCTGTTTGATTCAGTGTCAACATTGTGGATGGGGGCTAAAACTGATTTCCTCCGAAATCTGTTGCATTTCTCAGGACAACTGATGAAGTGTGCCTTAACATTAAGCTCTTGCACCCATGAGGTTCGCTTGTTTCAAGATCAGTAAATCAACAGATATTAGAGTAATAGCCCTGATAAGGCTCAAGACTTCTAACATTCTATAAATGCTCTCTTTACCAAAACTGCATCCATTTTTCCTCTCAGACAACCCGTTTTAATTCATTACATCATTACCAAGTCGGTCCACTGTAAAATGAATTTAAATTATGCTAGTTAGAAGTTTCACTCTAAATATTTTTCTCAGCGCAACTCATGAAACATTTGAAGTGTTTAAAATTAAAAAAAAAACAAACAAAAAACAAACAAAAATCTGTTTATCTTTCTCGATATATATATTTTTTTTTAAATCATTGTTCTTTTCAGTTTTCCTCTGGGAGGATACATAAACTTGCATGAGTTACGGGTATGGCTCTGGAAATAATAATGGGAGAAGGGCTCCAGCAACACCTTTGCCAGGGCAAATGCAACTGGTTTTGACCCTCCCTCAGTTATGTTAATCCCTCAAAAATATAACCACTGTAAGAAAAGTGCTAATTCAAAGAACTGATATACAACTTAAAGTCAGCATCCACCAAAAAACATCAGCTGCGTTCTGGGTCAAGCAGCACTGGTCGCTCAGGCTGCCTGTTCTCCCCCCTTCCCACCAGTCCCCTCTGCAATGGGCAGAATCACAATGTCCCTGCACGTTGCAGAGCTGGCCTCAAAATCTATCTCACCCACATAAATACAAGTGGATTTACACAGGGGTGGGGGGAAAAGTTTAGATAGAAGATAATTCTTAGGCGAGTGATTGTAGTTGATTTTTAAGAGTCTTTCCCACGCTGCTTGTTTGCTGGATAATGTTACAGAACCACAGAATCACAGACTGGTTTGGGTTGGAAGGGACCTTAGAGATCATCTAGTTCCAACCCTCTGCCATGGGCAGGGACACCTGCCACTAGACCAGGATTCTCCAAGCCCCATCCAAATTCAGCAGAAACCACTGTGGAAGTTTGTTAAGGAAGATCTGAGTGAGTTAGGAGCCTAAGTGCATAATTCAAGAAGCTCATTCCACCCCAACAACATATAAAAAAAGTGCTTGAATGGGGTTCTAGTCCAGGGAGGACTGGGAAAAAAACTTGTTTCAGCAGTCAGCAGTGCTGAGTGCACTTGCTGCAATGGCTGAGGAGGAGGATGCACCATGCAAGCAGCTGCAGTGGAGGTCCAGCTTGGGTGTACTCAGTGTTGAAGCAAAGACTGATGTCTTCTTTGTGCATAAATGTGAATGCATGAATAAATGTGTTGCTATAAAGAGGATGACCACAGAAGGGGATATGCATTGGATATGACTGCTTGCATCCCCGTGCTTTTGTGCCAGGCTCATCTTTCTCTTCCTTGCCACTCTGAAGCTGTGTTAAGCCACGCAGAGAGTGGAAATAACCATTACCCTTCCTCAAAACACTCATAACTTACCATATTTAGCTCCAAGCTTTAGTTTCTTCTACCTTGCTTATTTTAATAAGTACTCATGGCACATAATAAAATTAAAACATCAATGAACAAAACAGATCCATATGAAATTTCCCCCAGGGATCACAACAGAGAGGAAGCACATCTGGTACAGGAGAGTAATGTTGCTAAGTATGCTCAACTTCTCCACTGATAGGTGAGTACAGTGATAATCTAATTTACCTGTAATGTACATGAATGCTTCCTGGATCAAAGCCTGGGGGATGCAAAGGAAAAGACTGAAAAGTGAGAAAGTCTGGTCAAAAAAGATGGTAACTTTCAGCTGTATATTTTAATCACTGTGGCAGTGAGAAAGAACTCTTACTCGATTCCCTGGGAATTACCTCAAGACAAACATGGTGAGAATTACTTTGGAGAGTATGTGAAGGAAAGCACACCATGAGAAAGGGGAGCAGATGCATCTTCATATTTCAGTATTCCTCATGCCTCTAACTTCATATGCCCTTTACACAGTCTTCTACTAATTTTTCTCCACTGATAATCTATAGACCCTAATTACACAAAGTTTTTAAAAAAATCCTTCTATAAAATGCATAATGCCTGATATCTGAGTCACAAGCACAGTTAATGTAATCTAACACATATTGCGGGAACCTACTGCACACAGATATTACCAATTAGCACATGATTTTAACAATCAACATTCATGCAATTAATAGAACACTTCATATTCCTTCTAATTTTGAGCTCTGCATGAGCATATGTTATCATGACGGAATGTGGGATCATTTATTTATACTGGAAGCAAGGCTCCACATAGAAAGCTGAGATGCTGAAAGTTAGCCTGAAAGGGAAAAAGCCTCAGTTTTGCATTGAGGAAAGAATACTTTCAGTCTGATTTCTAAAAGTTAAGCTGCACCCTTACCTTCTTGTTGATCCTTGCTGTTAGTGAACTTCTGGAGAAGAAACTGTGGCCTTATTCCAACCACCAATTAATCAACAAGTGTGTAAACACTTCTCTCTAGAACTGAAAACCCATACATAATCAAAACTGATTAAAGAAAAATAGTCATAGTGTCTTGCTTAGATTTTTTTTACACTCAGATGTATTGGGAGTAGGTATGTGCTTTGGTTTGAGCAAGCCAACTTGGTGCCAAACCAACACAGTATGAATTATTATACTTGTGGGACAGGTGAAGAGCAAAGGTACAGAGAGATTACATGCCCAGATACCCCTAGTATTTAGCCACCCTTTAAATTGAATCCCAGAGGATTCAGGCATTTAATACCTTTAGGATCCAGTCCTGTCTATCTTCCTTGCAGCACAGGAAGCAGGGACTTGGATGCCTCTTTCCCAGGGTCCCAGTAGTTGTCAGCCTACCTTACTTTTCTCTCTTCTTGCTCTTCAGTGCTAACAGAAGTAAAATGCAATAAAAACTTTTTTTAATTACTGAAGTCATAAATGTGTTACTATCTCATTAAGGAGACAAGATGCTTACTAAGAAGGTGTTTTTTACACGTAGACTGTAAGGAATCACACTGCACTGCTGCAGTAGCTGGAGCTGCTATATTCCCCGTCTATCTCCAAGAGGAATAACGTCAAAACACAGGGGTTGTGTAAGCTTTTACTCCAGAACATCCTCACATCTTCAGCTGCCTTGTTACAAAGATGTCCCAACACATGTCTGCTATGACTGAAGACACTCCATCAGGTCTTCACAGAAAAGCACATCCTCCTGCCAGCTTGTACAAAGGTGTGCTGGGCCAGTGTCCTACCACCCTGAACTTCTCTTTGGTTTAGGAAGCTACCTAGTCTACTCTTGCTCTCAATAGGTTTTGGAGAACGCACCAAGAGTTGCAGTCACCAGGGAGACCTCTTTCCCTGGCAAAGTGGCAGCAAAGGTGATGCAAGATGGGGCATCTGGCAGCAGAAGCAACCACTTTACTTTGAGCTATGTGGTGGCTGCTCCCTTCTCCCCTTTCCAGTGGGTTAGTGGCAGTGCTGGGTTCTCTCAGGCTTCTGCTTCGGGAACTGCTCTAAGCCCCTGCGTCAAGAGGCTGTTGATGGAGGGAATTCTCCTCCAGCGTCAGGGACCGAAGCAGCTGCAAGAGCTGCAGATGTAGACTCTAAATCATTTTGTCTTTTCATTTTTTTCAGGACAAGCTCCTGAGAGAATTTGGTTTACCACACATCTGACGTGTATTTATGTGTTGCAGAACAGGAGTGAAGTAGCGATTCTCTGGGTATAACTGTTCCTCTAAAAAATGTCTGTGGAGTATTTATGTTCCCTGTCACTGCCTCCCCCCCCTCGAGGGAGCCTTTGCTGAAGCATCACCTTTTGGGCTGGTGCTGTTTCTAACAAAAATAGATAGTTGTCATCTATAGGTGGCTAAAGAAAAGAGACATTTCACCTGTGGCTGCACCCCTCATACCCATCCCCGGGTCTCTTCAAACCCTGGTAAACAGGGAGGCAAAGGAAAAAGAAAGTCAGTGTCTGACTGTGTAATTTGTACACTTTGGAATGAGTCTGCACTTAAGTCAGACCAGTTTTCCACTAGGACCAGGGGAAATGCACCACTATACACAAATAAGAGGGAAAAAGAAAGGTCTCAAATTCAGTTTGCCTGAGGTGACTTCCACCAAGGTAACAGAGTTAGTGAGTAGTGTCACTAACAGGGAGGTAATCTAGGTGCAATATTTTTTTACACTGACTAAATACATTATGGCCTTTCTGCCATTAAAAAAAAATTAAAAAGATCAAGAGATACTTTCTTCTGTCGATATCAATAGGAAATATTTATTTTTGTTGACCATTATTTTTACTGAAGGCTTTACTGCACAAAGAATCCAGAGGGAACAGAAAATCATATAATTGTGCAGGTTGGGGAATTCTCTAAAAATACGTAACCATGGCACCCTTGTCATTACCAATCAAGTAATCTTGATAAGAAGTAAAGTAATTAGCCTTTGAGAAGAGCATAAAGCTAATTAAAAATGACAACCTAGTCATCTCAACAAACAACAGCACAGAGCCAGTCAGTAGTTCTAACTGTAGCACAACGTGATAACCCGACCTGCCAAACTGGCTTGCCTTCCATCCCATTAAAAGAAACCAAAAGTAAAACTTTTATAACCTTTTCCTGTGTTTTAAAATTTAGATTTGCTTCATCTACCATCCAATGTTTCTGTTTGCTCTCTCTGTTCATCAGCTTTTACTGAGACTTTGCCCACCTATCAGTAATTTTTTTATAAATTGTATGATGGAAACTCCTATAGTGTCCTAAAAGGAGACTATAAAATGCAAAGTACGAACATATGCGTTGTCAAAAAGATTTACAAGATGCAAAATAATAAGTTTAGTCGCATAGCAAAGTTGCTTGTTCAGAAGTTATAAATAATAACCAGAAACAAAAGAAACCACCGGTCTCGCATTTATATAGCTATTTGGGTCTCTGTCCTCCCATAGATGATAATGGCAAGGTTTTAATTAATTTCATTGGGAACAGGAATGAATATTTCTCCTTTTCTTGACATTACAAATTCTTGAAGAGAATTTTAGAAAATCAATAGAATTACCAACAGCAGATATGTTTACTCATGTTGTAGGTACCGAAGAAAACAAATTACTATCTTTTCAAATCACAAGAATCTACTGAATATTTCCTGGCATAAACATGCATATGTATTATGTATATAATTACATATAGTAATTACAGCCAGTAGTTCATGCTACTATATTCCTTAAAGCTGAGAGCTCATTTGCTTTCAGAATTAAAGCGTGCTCATCTAAGTCCTGTGCACACAAGTTAGTCTCTGTAAGCGTTGATGCAACTCCTGAACTCATGCTCACAGACTGAGATTTTAAAAGGATGAATCAGCTCTGTCATGGGCCAAGCCCAAACATCAACATCTTCAACAGATCCAGCTGAGTGATGCTGACACTTAATCCCACTAATGCACCTTCTGCCAGCAAGCAGAGAAAATACAGGTTTGATCCTCAGAATAGGGGTTGGCTGGAATAAGAGAAGAGGTAGAAGAGATTGTGATTAGGTTTTGCCTAGCCCACGCTCAACTTTGACTATAGTTTTGGTTCCTTCTTGTTAAGGAAGAGGAAAATAATGATTTAGAGAAGCCCTCAGGCTGCTGAAACATAATGCATAGGATCAACCTGCAAAACGTAATGATTGCAACTCAATGCAAGAAGGGAAAACTTAAGCTCCTTTGACTTACAGTATATATGAATACATGAGCTGGTAAAATAGTTACAGATGTGTATCTAGACCAAATGAAAAGACCTTGTACCAGGCAGAAAATATGTATCTGCCTGTGCCGTGCTACTTCCACTCTTAGGAAAGCTTAAAGCAGAAATAAACTGTTTGCTTACATTTTTGAACGAATGTTGGATGAAACAAAATTCTGAGCAACCGTGAAGTAGATAAAGACCTTGATCCTGCTCTGTAATGCATGGTAAGACACGGTTCACAAAGGCCAGCTCTGGCTTAGGAAAGCCAGCCTCCATAAGCTTTCCCAGCAGTCAGTGGAGAGAGGGATCATCCATCTCTAGCTATTGTAAACAGGCCGTGCTCCATTCAAATCCATGGAAGCAGACCAACGTACACAGGCTGAATATCTTAGGCTGTGATCCCAAATCTACAGATCTGCATCTCTTAATAATTCTTTATACACCAAATGTGATGACATTGGACAACCTTTCTGAGCTTTGATTTGCAAGGTTTTCATTCAAAATGTTTTCAGTGTCAAATAGTCCTGCAGCTGAATTCCGTATCACGTGTTTGGTGCAAATTTGGGTGACTCCAGGATGTTATTTCAATTCTTTGAAGTGTTTGTTCAAAAGTATTTGTAAAGTTTTGTGTCTGTTTTAAAAGAAGCTTCCTCTGAAAAAGTTTTTAAAGGTCTTCAAGGAAATACAGTCTCTTTTCATAAGCCTGCTAGACAAGCAGGTGTTTGGTCTCAGACTCCTATTTTGGTGTCATAGGACATCAGGGAAGATAAAAGAAGTGTTGCTTTTCTCTTCCTTTCTTGCTTTCCCCAAGCAAAAATTAAATTTTTACTGGTATGAGATAGTAATCTATAACACCTGCAAAGCAAAAGTATCTACTTGATCTTTTGACATGCCATTTCCTTACATTGGGAAGGTGGAGATTAAAATGAGACCTTTGTCTAGTAAGGAAAGAAGAAAACAGTAAAATCTCCACTTGGTCTTGTACCTCTCATCAGACCTACAGGCTCTTAAACTTAATTCCAAGTTTAACCTGGACAAAGAAGCGGAAAAAATCCACTGTGGGGAACAAGACTGCATTGGCAGTGGAGTGGATTCAATGACCTAATAATTCTTTTTCCACCTCTGATTTCTTTGGTACTATTTATTAAAAGGAAACAAAAATGATGGGCCACTCCACACAAATTGTTACCATAAACCAACAGAAAACACCAAAATTGGAGAATGTTCCTTTAAGCCTTGCATAGCTCATGGGGGCAGGGAGAAGAGTAATACTGTACCTCTCTGAAGGTCCTGGGCTATGTTTATTTCCCGTATTTATTTAAAAGAAAATCAAAATAATTTTAACCAAGTTGGCTGGTTCCAAATTTAGGAACAATTGAACAAAGAGGAATCTGCTAATTCCAGATGGAGTGCATATAGTCCCTTGGCACTTATTACTTACCAAATGTTTCGGAAAGCAAACACATGACCTAAAAGATTTTGTGAGTGTGGGGTCCTCAAAAAGCTCTTAACAAGTCATGTATTCCTAACCATATTTACTTTACCCACACACAAAAAACCCGCTTCATTTTCCCTTTTTTTTTTTTTTAAAGCAGACAATGCTCCCTTTAAAGACTATTTATGTACCATTCAGTTATCCCATAAGGCCTGAGGCTCTAAAGGTGTCTCTTTTGAAAGGCTTCAGCTGTGGAGCATCTGTTCCCTGTGCAAGGGCCACCTCCCCTAGCACCATGGTGGGTGCAGGTGTTTTGCTACCGTGGGATCCTCCTTGTCCAGTGGTGGAGGAAACAGGCATCTACAGATGGTTTCACATCTCAAAGATTTCATAGTTAATTTCATAGAAAGGTTTGAGTTAAAAGGGAACCTTAAAGATCATGTCCATCAGCAATTCTAAAAGCTCTAATGAAATAGATGCTATTTGCTATAATGAAACTAAAAGATGATATAATGGTAGATACCTAGTCTGGGCACAGATAGATACCTGCTCCAAATATCAATGCTAGATCATAGAATGGTTTGGGTTGGAAGGGACATTAAAGACCATCTTGTTCCAACCCACCTGTCATGGGCAGGGACACCTCCCACTTGACCAGGTTGCTCCAAGCCCCATCTAACCTAGCCTTGAACACCTCCAGGGATAGGGCTTCCACAGCTTCCCTGGGCAACCTGTTCCTTTGTCTTACCACTCTCATGCTAAAGAATTTATTTTTTTGTTGTGGGTTGTTGGTTCTTTTTTTAATCTGGTCCTTTGCATGTACCCAAGTTGTCCATCAGTGTCCTACACAAGGGTGCCAAGCCACCCTCAAAACACACCTCTAGGCAAATTAATATAGCATTGCTTGCACTCATTTCACATTCATCACTGAGATGTTTTATATTAATTTCATAGGAATATTAGTCTGATGAACACAACTTGGAATTTTTTAGTGAGTGTTATATTTCATTGTTACAATTTTTTCCTCCCCAAATCAAATACTTGTGGCGAAGAATAAAGTAAAAAATCTCAATTTCGAGGCAGTTTGATCAAAGCAATTTTTTCAGTAGCTCTCCAAGCACAGCACCTTACAGAAGTGACAGACAGGTTAGTTCCAGCATCTTCCCCAAGCCACTGTTGTCCACATAAGCAACAAGCCTGACCTACATCAGAGTGAGCACTGTTTTGGGAGATCTTCACTAAACCTCTTCAGTCTCAGAAGGTGGAAAGGTTTCACTTCTATTCCCCTACACAAACAGAAATATCCCAGTGACAATTTTCCTGACACAGACTACAAAAACTTCAACGTTCCTGCTATTGGTTTTCTCCTGCTGGTGGGAAAAGCCCAGTCCTGCCAAAGGGGCAGAATTAAAGAGATTAAGCTGTGGATAAATGTTTAATAATCGGGCTTAATCATGAGTTAGGATTTTTTTTTTAAATATTATTATTACATTCAACATCCTAATAATGTGTATTTTCTTAAAAAATCCATTCCACCATTCTCAAAGGAAAGAAAAAATTCTAAAGTTGTGACTTACTGAGATCTAGAAGAGAAAGAACACATGATAGTATAAAATAAGGAAGTATAATTACTTTTAAGTTTACTTGAGTAATATCTCTTCCCTTTAAGCTTTTAAAACTTTTTTTTTCTCCTTCCTCTGTCCCTTATATTACAAACCTTACCTTCAGTTAAGCTGCAGTCCTTTCCTATAGACTCATATGGATTTCCTTGTTTCCTAGCCACAGACTCAGAGCAGACAGAAACTGAGGACAAATGTTATTATTTCAACTCAAGTAACTACAAAGTGAAATTTATCTGCTGACAAAGACAAACACCCACTCTCCTTGTTCAGTAACTCTTCTCTAACTGCGTGCAGTGTGATAGTCCCTGAAGTTTTAGTACTGCTGGCATTTCCCTGCAAATCAGCTGCAGCAGCTAACTCATCTGAACACGTTATTTTACATTTTTAACTGAAATGCTTCTTGTTTTTATTTTAATGAATCCCCTAATCCAAGTTTAATTAAAACTCATGTTTCTTAATTAATTATCAACAAATGCAAATAAGGCAAACTACACAAATGTATATTCACTGTTCACTGATAGATACTTGTGGGTTTTTTTTTAATCCTGAAGTGTCAGGATTAGAAAATCTTAAAGTCTTGAGGGTTACAACCCAGAAACTGCTTTCCATTGGGGCTTTATGAGAATATCTTACTAGTGCATGAGAGGGAGCTTAATTGCTTAAAGGAACAGAGAGTGAACTGCAGGATTTTTAGGTTTACTCAAGTTATTCTAGCTAAACAACAGTAAAAGTCAGCAGAATTAGGCCTCTGCATACATTATTGTAAGAGAAAAGCAGAATACAAGAATTTCTCCATCATAGTTATGCTTAACTGCCCTAAATGATGATGAATACAGATGTGGGCTCTTTAAGTGCTCTCTCTGGTTATTTAAGTTCAGCTACAATAAGAATTCTGAGAGGAAGACATAAGAGTTCAAAGCTCTGAAACCCAGGAAACAAAAATTTAAGACATGCAATTTTCTGAAGCTTAACACTTAGGAACTATCTCCTGGTACCTGCAAGTAGTGACCAGCGCCAGAGCCCGAGGACAGCACACAGTTGAATCACATTCTTTACTACATAAGTATTGCTATTTTGGGGAGAAAATATTTCAAAATCTCATGAAATGTTACTCTGAAGAGTTACTCAGAATTGTCTTAGCTTCTCTGATGACTTTTTCAACTTACAAACCTGCAAAAGCAGCCTGCCCTTTTTCCAGAGCTAATACATGGGATTATTTAAATCGTTAATGCAAGGAGCCAGGAATATTTGTTTCTACTCTCTTCCTAGAGCTGACATGGATGAATTTGGCTACATCCACACGTCTAGTTCAGCTCACTCTCAAAGTCTCAGAATGACTTGAATAGACACAGAGAGGTCTCAGAGCTTGCTTAAAGCCTAAACCCAGTGCTTGAGCTCTGGCCCTCCTGGATCTCAGCCCGGCATCCTGGCCCTCTGCACTGTGGACATGAAGTAAAGCCAGCCCTGGACTGCTCAGCAAGAGAGTCCTTTGGACGCTGTATTTCCCCTCAAAGTCAGCAGTCAAGAGATATTTTTCCTACATGGCAAAAGAATTTCTTATCTACAGCTGAACCACACACCTATGGAAAACATATTCCAGAAGTGTTGCAAGTCTTCACGGTTCCATTTCTTTTTATAGTTATTTTTAAATTATGTTTGATGCTATATATACACCTCTACGTACATCTGTATATCACCTCTTCTATTTCTCTCTCACCCCATGTATCAGGCAGATTTCCACCACCACCTACCATGGCTGGATTTCTTCCATTATCTACTATGGGTGGAGGGAGCAGGTCAAAGGGCTGACACTACAGTATCTTTTCCTCCATAAAAAGGTTTAATGCCTGTAAGATGCAAATGCACAAGTTCTTGGTGCTTCTTTCCCCTGAAGGGAAATAAATAACTTAGAGGACAAATTAACAGCTTAGAGACCTGCTTATGTAGATGCAGCTTTTGGTCTAGTGAGAATTTTTCCAGCTCTCCATCCCCTCCATTTCCTCAGATGAAAAATGGGAACAAGTCACCCTTAACGATCCTATGCAAAAATTTAATTACGTTTAGCTTATCTAATTGATGTATTTTGAGGAGGTTGGCTGACAGATGTCATATGTGTAAAGTTATTTGTTTTGTTTAAAGATATTTCTGCTCCCATCCTTGGGAAAATTCTTCACGTTCCCTGTCCTGCTGTACTTAGAAATGATCCTATCTTGATTGCGTTCCAGCTACCCAGTGTCAAAAATAATCAGGAATAGGAAAGATAAAGTCCAAGAGTGTTCTGTGGAAGGCTGCAATTCCAGCGACTCCTCCTTCCCCTACTTGTCCAGTCTAAACCTGTGCAATCCTTTGGAAAAAAAAACAAAAAACAAAAAAACCAGAGCAACATTCACCCGTCTCCTGAGCAGTTCCTGCAGTACGATAGTCTGTAGGCAGCCACCTAAGATTTATACTCAGAATTTCATGGCTTGAGAAAGTCCTTAAAATATCCTACATCTTCCAGCCAATGCTTTAAAAAATGAGGAAACAAAGCTCTTCTTCCCTCCTTTGCTTTATTCCATGTTTCCTTTCAGCCTGCTCATGGGTGAGAGGCACGGAGGACACCAGCACATCGTGGTGGTGACTTCCATGCAGCACCCAGAGGTGTGCAGGAACCCAGGCTCCCACCCAGACGGTCCCCATCAAAACCAGCTTTGGCTAAAAGGGGTTTTCCTTCCTTAAGAAATATTGCAAACAGAAGATTCCCATGTTTGAAAGGTCAGAGGAAAAAAATATAATGCACTCATGAAGAGACAACCTCATTAATCCTGTTGTTCTTGGCCCAGTCAATAGAAGAAATATAAATGCTGTCAACACTGCGCTGCTAGATAAAGGATAAAAAGTGGGAATGAAATGTTTTACTGCAAGGACTGTTCTTATGGTTTGAGAACATTTCTGGAAATAACCTGAGCTGAGAAAATGTTCCCTAGGAGGAATACATGCTGTGGGAAACTGTGTGGAAGATAAAGTTTGGTCAGTGACCTCCTCACTATCCTCTAATCAAGCAGCACACACTGCTCTAAAGAGAAAAAGAAAAAGGGGTATTGTGCAGCCAGAGACACTTTACCTTCCCTACATTACATGAACTGAAGTGGAAAACACAAGAGTATCATAAACCTCTATTTCATGCTTTTGGATACTGTAGTGAAAGAATAATCTACTGTAACTCACAGGGAAAAGAATGTGACTTTTGGTTTAGGGCACTTTCATAGTACAAAACGCAACACACCTTCAGTGAGCATAAAAACAAATGACTGGAAGTTGCTGAAAGGGGAACATGCCTTTTCATCTGTGCAACATCAGAAATGGAGAAAGAGCATCACATTTCTCATCCAAACCTGGGAATCACAGCGAGGAGGAAGACGCGAGGCTACCTTGCCAGTGCAGGCATTTCTCAGGGATGATATATCACAGAAAGCTCTGTTTAAATACCTGCCCGTGAGTGTATCAGCAGCATTCAGGTACTCCATCTGTACAGAGAGGGAGAGTCAGCATTGCCATATGTGGTTACTCCCAGGAAGATTAGGGAGTCAAATATGTCCCCATCCATATTTGGATCCACAGCGAGAATTCTGAAAAACTCCCGCCTTTAGATATTTGTGGGCAATATAACTTTTTCCCTTCTTTTTCTATTTTATTTTTCCTTTAAAACCAGAATTGCTGTAATTACTGCCTCTAAAAGGTAGATATTTGAGGACTGGTGTTACACGCACGGAAATGCCAGAGCTTTTTTAGCTTTCTGCAGCACAAATCTCAGAGATACAATGTGATCTCCCTGCCATGGTATTACTGGGGTAATGCCACAGGATAGAAGTTGGGTAAATATTTTCCTTGCACACATCAGTTACTGGCTGTTGACAAATACAGTACCTAGAGTGGTAATGCAGGGTAATGGTGCCATTACTGGGGGATAAACGATGCAGCTGCAGTGCACGTCTACAGTTCTGGCAAAATAGAGGGCTGGGGGTGAACTAATTTGTGTACCCCAGATCTTTCAAATATTTCACCAGTCATCACAGAAAGAATTGCAAAAGTGACTGGTGAGCTAATTCAAACAAAATACAGGCTAACCTGAAACTCTCAAATTAGAAATAAACTTTTTCTAAAAAAGAGATAAACTTTTTAATAAAAGTCTTCAGAAATAAAGTGAATGGACTGCACAGAAGAAGATTTCTTGCTGTCTTCTTCACGTGCTGGTTTCAAATTGGACATGAAACAGAAAGGCTGTAATAAGCTATCCTCTTATTTTTCTTCCATCCATCTGGAAATGAGAACAACCAGAAGTCTGACAAGAAAGCCTAATCTCCAGCCAGATTTCTAGAAATGTTAATAAGAGTTCCTTATTGAAGAAGCACCTTCAGAACTTCTTAACTATCAGGGAGAGAACCTCAAATGTCTCGTCAGCTGCCACACTTATTCCTGGAAAAAGACCAAGAAGTGTCCTACAGAATTCTCCTGATACCGTATGCAATGAAACCTGCATACAGAAAAATAGATAGGTGTATCATTATTAGATTTGTGATAATGCTAGTGACTATTGATGAGATTAGGAATAAAACCTTTTGAAAAAACTTTCAGCAGATGGGCAGTGGGCAACAGCAACATAAGATATTTCCTCCCATGGGCTTTGCTCAAAATATATTTATGGGGGGAGAGTATTCCCTTTGCTTAGGTGTGAGCTCAGAGCTTTCCAGGTGCAAACCAGAAATGTCTCAATGGTTCCCTGACGATGGGGGAACATCTCTGGCACTTCAGCCAGGTACCCTTCGGCTGAAAAATGAGCTCAGGACCACACTCAGAACCTGCAGAGGCTTTGAGGGGTGGCACATTGCAATAGCTGAGAGTCACCAGCAGAATTTCCCTGCTCCCTTTTGTGCCCTACAACTTAATGGCGCTATCGACATCTTCTGTGATCAGTGCAATTACTGCATGTCATCACCACTGTAAATTTACCCAGCCTGAAACCATTTTAAACTTAAACTGCATACTTAAGAACTACTATCCACCTCCTCTTTGTAAATTAGCTATATGATTTATCTGTGGGAACCATTTCAAAAAGTATACATTCAGAAATACATATACCACATGATGTCTTTTCCATATGGCATCTCATAATTATTTTGCTGTGTGTGAACATGATGAAAACAGTTTCATAATTCTCTAAGGGTTAGGGTAAATTATTTCAATTAGACATATTTCAGAGCAAACATTACCTTAGGGTTTATTAATAATAGTACCTGAGAAGGAACAGCTGCCTTTTAAGCAGTGAGAGCTGTCAGCTTCTCACTGCCCCCCCTGTAGCACCCCTTTTGTGACTCTAAAAAAATGGCAGATTTTCTCATGCTTTACCTAAACAGAGAACTTGGCAGCAGGGACCTGGTTGTAATCCTCAGCAAGGGAGCTGGTGGGTGGATTTTTTTTCTCTATAAACTCTTGTATAAACCACACCAGTCTCCTGGTATTTATTTTGTGTAATGCTGGAAATCATACACAGATCCAACAGGCCATGTAAAGGAGTTTTGTAACTTCCTGAAACCCTTTCAGGCAAAATCTTTTCTCCAACAGCCGTCCCAGGTCGTCAGGATATTATCACCATTTTTTAAGGGCAAAGTTCCTGGAGTATTTGTAATAGTAGAGGTTTGAACAGATGAAATGAAAATTTAACTCAGATCAGCTAATTGTTTGGAACTGCTATCAGAATTCTTAAAAAGAAAATTAGCTCCACTGTTGAAGTGTATGGACTGTTTTTGTACGCACAGGACTTTCAAACAGCTTGCCTTGCAGTTTTATGTGCTGCATTCCTCATCTAGCTGTTTTTACATATTAATATTGTCACATGACACGCAGTGACTTTGAATTCCCAACTCTGTGGTGATACCCCTCTGCACAACGCAGCCCATCCGACCCGATGCACCACATCGCTCTACAAGTACATCTGCACCTCTGCAAGGAAGACTTACATTTCACAGAATCACCAAGGCTGGAAAAGACCTTTAAGATCATCAAGTCCAGCCTATGACCAACACCACCACACCATCTAGACCATGGCACTAAGTGCCACATCCAGCCTTGCCTTGAACACATCCAGGGACGGTGCCTCCACCACCTCCCTGGGAAGTCCATTCCAATGTCTAATCACCCTCTCCGTGAGGAAGTGCTTCCTAATATCCAACCTAAACCTCCCTTGGAGCAGCTTCAGGCTGTGCCCTCTTGTCCTGTCACTAGTTGCCTGGAAAAAGAGCCCAGCCCCCACACACATATGCCTGAGAGTCACCTAGGTTCCATGCAAGCCCCTGAAATCCTGACGTGGAAGTGTATCATAGAATCACAGAATCCTAGGGGTTGGAAGGGACCTCAAAAGATCATCTAGTCCAACCCCCCTGCCAGAGCAGGATCACCTAGAGCACATCACACAGGAACTTGTCCAGGCGGGTTTGGAATGTCTCCAGTGAAGGAGACTCCATAATCTCTCTGGGCAGCCTGTTCCAGTGCTCTGTCACTCTCACAGTAAAAAAGTTTATTTAAATAATGCAGGTACAATTGCAGAGAGGGCTGGTGTGACTGACTGCTTGTTTCAACCTGTGGGCTGGAAGAAAATTGTTGTGGAGCCGTAGCTCAGTTGGAGAGTGGGAGGTGGGGGCACCAGCCCCCCCATCAGTCCTGCTCAAGCATGGAGGAGAGCTGAAGGCACCCAACGTGGGGAAAAATAAAAATTTAAACTGAGATTCATATAATTGTATCTATTAGCTAGTTTTAAAATCAGTATGCTGAGAAATCAGCTCTCATCTCCACTGTCAGTCTGTGGGTCCAGCAATCCCTGCGTGCCTGTGAAGAATGGACTTCTAATTCATTTACATACCACTGTCATCAGGAATATATGTATATAGATATAAACACACAAACAGCACAAAGAAAAAGCCAAAGAGGATGTACTTACATGCGTAGCTGCAGGTATAACACACCTGTACAAAGCTCTGCTCACTTGAAATACCAGGATATCTAAACCACTTAGTTATCACCTGGCCAAACTCGATTGTTCCACTACATCATTAGCATACTTTAATCTTTTTATCTAAGCTACAAGAGGAAAAAAAAAAAAACATTGCCAAAGAGAAAAATGGATTGGAAAAAGGCATTTAAGCTAGAAAACATTTCCTTTTTGTTCAGGTCCTAGTATTTTTGCCTGGCTGAAGTTCAGGAAGCACTATAACTTTGCTGAATGATTTCCAAAGGCCTCTTGCCTGTATCTTTGTGCAAGAACAGTCACATTTAGCCTTGAAATTGCCACTTAAAAGACAAGAGAAACCATTTGCTTCTCTGTGTGATGAGGAGCATGGATTTCTACAGAGCTTTTTGCCTGTGACTTCTCCAGGAGATACCTAGCTTGGTTCCAGCCCCACAAAGACCTTCAGCACTAGGTGCTGCAGACCCAGAGGTCCTGGGACGGACTTTCTCTCCTGCTTGCGTGTCCTGATCCAGTGTGAAAAACTCATAGGAAGTGAACAAATGAGAACCCTAAGCCTCAGATCTCTTTAATAAGTTGAATAAACAAGCTTTTTTCTAATGTTTGGGCTTTGAAACTACTATTTGATTTTGGGAAGGCTATATTCTCAATCATGGAAACTTCTAATCTCTCTCCATGTCATCTAAGGAGAGGACTGACCTCTGACCTTTGCTTTCCTCTCTACTTAATCCTGTTATTTATTCTTTCTCTCCATAACCAGACAATCTTTGTTACAGTTTATATGCTTTCATACTTTTTGAAGTCTCACACTTTTCTGAATTTGAGTTTTTGGACAACTCTCCCAAAGAACTGAAGCTTACATATTGGCTCTGTCTGCCAGCTTTTTTCTTCCTTAACCCTTTGCAAATTCTTTGGCTTATTTCAATCCAATTCAATAGAGAGGTAGAGGCCCTGGAGATAATTAGATTCCTGCAATTTCTGCAAACGCTAGCAGCTGAAGACAGGTAAGAGGTTGAAGGGAGTGCCTCTGCTGCAGGAAGAGCTGCAATGTGAGGCTCTGTGATACCATTGCTGCTGGCTTGGCCTTGGCCAAGGGGTACATGTATGGGGCTGTAGAATTCCCAATCGCTTCTGCCAGCAGCAGCTCAGGGGAAACTGAGGCACGGTCTTGTAGGTTGTATGGAGGGTGATTGGAGGTCCTGCAAGAAGGGGAAGACTGGAAGGGAGAGTCACTAAAAAAAGGACCCAAATCTGTAGAAAATGAAGATCCAATAATTCTGCATCTCATGGTACAATGTTTATATATAACTGCATTTCTACGAGTGCTGATTCTCAAATCCTCGTTTCACTCAATTTCTACAAAGAAATACAAAAACAAGCAAACTGACAGAGCTGCCTGGTACCTAGAGAGGAGAATTTTGCACCAAATTCTACACCCGTGCATAAAATCTTGTGATCCACCTGTAGCTTTTGAATCTGAAAGCTAATAACAACAAAGCAGCAAATGTTTATATCAGTATTTGTCTTTACAGCAATTTCTGACATAAGGCAGGGCCCACGCTGCTCTTGTACCCGTTCAAAATAACGTTGCATGAGTGACTTGGGTGTATAATTGTGTTCAACAATTACTCAATATCCTATGTTGGCAATGGGACTAGGCTGGGAGTCAGGAGACAGACTTCCATCTGTTAGTAAAAGGTTGCTGGACTGCAGAAATTTTTCTCTTTAATTTTTTTTCCCCCCTCTGTCCTTCTTTTGTCCTCTCCCACACTTTGCCTTTTTTATTAGTTGGAGCTAAAAGTCCTTGGGCGGAAAGGCCTTTTTTTTTTTTTTCACCAGATGTTTGCATGAGCCTAACACATTGGGAGCCCTTCTTTAGTTGAAATCCAGATGGCCTATTGCAAAGGAGATAATAACAAGACTCAAGCAAAGACTGACGTCCTTATATCTATATGACAACATCACCTTTGAAATGGGAATACTTGTCTGTATATGTTATAAGAATACATTTTCACTTGTGTATTTAGCTGTAACAGCCCCACTAAAATACAAACATAAGATCTTAAAAGTATCTCCATCAAAAGTAATGGACAGTCTGACAGAGATCAAATTTGTTGCCTGCAAAGAGATTAATAATCTTAAGGCATCTGAGATTTTGCCATGCCTGTCTTGTTTCTGTTCCACAGTGTTCTGCTGCACTGCACCCAGCCTGGTAAAGCCCTGTCTCTTCCCTTGCTCAAAGAGAAAGCCTGGACCTCTCGTGAATGTTGTCTACCTCCCACAAGTCTGGCTCAAGACTCATCTATAAATTTCACTTCTCCCTTGAAGAGAAGAAATTTTCCTTGACGAAGGTGATTATCAGGTATTAAAGGCTAATCTTATAATAAATTTGTGAATTAGTAAGCTTATTTCTTAACTAGTCAAAAGCAAATCCCTCTTGCTCATACCTTGTTATGCTAGCGTTGCATCACTGGTATTTAATCGTTTGTCAGGTTCAAAAACCTCTCAGACAGAGCTGTTCACTCACTGAAATGAGCTGGGGTGGCTTGGTTACTCAGTATAATGTGTTTTTCAGATTTTTTTTTTAATTTAATCCCAAAGGGCTTTTATTTTGTGTCGATTTGTACAATGAAGTTCTCTTTTACGAGTCTGACTTTGCTCATATGTTGTTAGTGCACTTAATTAAACCCAGAAATGCTTAATGCTTTCTCGGGCCCTAATTCTGCTCTGAAATACAAACAGTGTTAGTGTGTCCTCAACGAGAGAAAGTCAGTGTAATTGGACACAAATTTCAAAGACCTCCCTGAAGTGTTATTTTCTGCTTCGTGTAAAGGAGGGAGAAAGGAAATGTGGAATATTTGCTTTAGAAATGTCCCCATTTTGAAGGTGAGGACAATCTGAAATGCTTGGAACCACTTCTAATACCCCTGTAGTCTGGATGCATGGCTTGATTCAGGTCCATCTGTACCCAAAAGCAGGAATAAATTATGCATGTGCAGGGCTGCAGCAGCCTTCACATTAAATATTGATCTGCTGGTCTTCTGCCACTCCACAAGACCGTTCATCTCCAGATCCACCTGTCTGCACCACAGTGATGGCAGCTCCCCGAGGAGGGGCTCCAATGTTGCACACAAAGCCTACAATCTAAAATAGGTGGATCTAGAGCAAATTTCTTGAGCATAATTTATTCCACACCCTTGCTAGCATAACAAGTGTTCCTGAGCCTCTGTGGATATGTATTCAAGAGGGAGCTGTCTGTCTACATTTGATTTTACATTTCCTTCAGCTAGTTCAGAGATCCATAAGCAAAATCAGGCACCTGGGGACAACCAAGAGGACTCTGAATTCATGAACAATAAGTGGTTTACAATCAGGTTTACAATCATACTTTAACATTTTGATCTCTGGCAGACAGGGTTTGACTAACTGCTTTTGGGTAGCATGCAGACTCCATGTAACACAGGTTTAGTCACCTGTACTGCTTATTTTACTTGACCATTTCTGAGGTGAAGTAAGACATGAGGGTGAGGAAACAAAACACCTCCCCAAAGGGTGTCCATGGGCTGAATGATGGGAGACAACTCCACCTAGGCTCTCCCATCACTGGTCTAGCAGGCTGAGCCATCTCTCAGTGAGATGGAGCACATGCAGCACCTTTTTCAAAGGAGCCACTTGGGCCTGTGACCCAACCAGACTAATGAAAATCTCTTTCTAATCCTACCACAGCACTTCTTGACCTCAGCCTCCAGCATTGGGGGCCTCACATTGCAAACAAGTTGCAGCTTAAGAGACAGACCACATCAAAGAAACCCTCCTTCCCACCCCTTCTCCCCCCCAACCCTAACAATGTAAAATGGCTGTTTTTTGATCCAGAGGAAATTCTGGTGCCACTCAACACTTCCAACATCTACTGGATTGTACCTCTATTGCAAAGACAGAACTGCTGCCTCAGGAGATGTGCAAAACCCCACAAGTTCAAAGCTTGACTGTCCTGTTTGCCCCCCAGTACAACCCCAGTTAGGGGCACCAAGGAAATATCCTTTTTGAGATCCTCTTCCCATTCTGCAGCAGTCCTACCTCCAGACACAAGTCCTCCAGGTACATCAGAAGACTGGAAGCAGATGCCTTCTCCAGCCCACTTGCTCATCTAAGCCAGTTGTCAGTGCATTTGTTGGTCAAGGTGCTGAACATTGTTTGAGGCATCAAAACCGTAAGACTGAATCAGACCTGTGAAGTATATAAATAACCCTGAGTGTTAAGTAATTGCTGTCACAAGAAGTAACTGTAAGCAATTTTCCCAGTATTCCTTCCTTATGTCCAGACTTCTAAGTTGAAGGGAGTCATTAAAACATTTCCAATTATTTTTTTATTAGAAACTCCAGACATTTGAACCAAGTATCTGAGTAGCCTGGCCATGTTAAAAAAAGGCTGGGAGGCTGGTATGGTCAGGATGGAGATCTAATAGGCCACTTTAGCTACACATTTCCAGGCTAAGTCACATATTGAAGTTTTTCCACACCTGAAAACAGAACTTCACTGGAAATTACTTAGCAAGGCTTTAGTGTGGTGTGCTCGTTGACTTGATATTTCAATCAGATTGAAAATTCTGACAAGCTCAGCCTTTACTATTGTATTTCCATTTATTTCTAATTGCAAGGAAGCCAAGAAAGCACAAAGTTGGGGAAGACAAAGCAATACAAATCTATCACCCCCTTTTCTTAATTTCACAAAGAAAGATTTGGTTTTGGGAGGAGATTCATCTCAGCTGACATTTCAGCATAACCAGTACATCCTTTCTTATCTGCTGCACTGAGCCAAGTTCAAAATAGCTGAATAGAAATAACTAGCAGGCCAGTTGTGGATCTGACATTCAGAATTAAGCAGATGGTAAGCACAAAAATACAGTCTGGGTTAAATACTGACCACATTTGCCAGAAGCACAGACACAGAAACCCCAGCCACGTCCAGATCATCGGCAGAGCACATACAGATCTATCAAAACAGTAAGAGCAGAATCCAGTAGAAATTATTCTGTGTTAATAGCACATGGACATCTGACAGTGTTTTTCTTTTATGCTCCCCCCTTTTTTTTTTTTTTTCCTTCAAAAGGATGGAGTTTCACTCTGTACTGGACACTTTGGCCAAGAGCTTTTTCCCAAATGGATGCAATCCCCTTTCTGATGTGAGTGCCGAACACCAGTCTCCAACCATGTCATCCAGCCCCACTGCCCCAGTGGGTGGGATGTGATATTTCAAGCAATGCCAGTGGAAGACAAGGGGGGATAGGAAGAGCAGAGGCAACAGAAGGAGGATTTTGCAGGAGCTCACTAGGTCACATTAAACTACTCCTCTGGCCACATCGAGCGTCCAGCCCGTATGTCTGAAAATCTTGCTGCAAGCCTTTGTTATTTAGTTGGAAATTTACTGTGGCTGTGGTTTAACTCTATATCTTGGAGCTAATTTTTTAATTGATATCACACACTTCATCCTTCATAAACAATAATCAAAGGTGCAGCTGCCTCACAGGACACGAAGGCAGATGGATCAATACTAGTGGATGGCCTGGTCTCCATAGGAATGTTAATTACACATCAAAATTCCTACTGGAAAAGAGAAAGTGAGTTGAAGCTGTATTTATTAGGTTAAGAGACTCACACCTTTGGCTAAGCATATGTAAAAGCCTCATAGACAGCTTTGTTTCTGGCAGAAATAAATATTTATTATTGCACTGGGAAAAAATTACTCTCACAAAGCCTAACTATTTTAACAAAAATTCTAATATGTTTATTTCTTCCAGACAGGAGATAAAAAGCTGTCAGAAAAATAATGGTTTAAATTACAGTGAGATGTTTTCTTTACCTTATCTTTCTTTTTCTTCTTTCCCAAAAATCTATGTGACATGCTCAGAATTTTTATTTTTAGTAAGAAACGTCAAGGAAACACTTTATGGTAAATGGCTGCTCACTATTAATTCTTTTGTTATTAAACGTGGGAACATTAATTACCATTAATCATTTTGGCTCTGGTATATATTTCCCACAGTAAAATCTTTACATATGCAGACCCTATAATCTCATCAAGCAATTTTCTCCTACCTACTTGGAAGGGAGAGAAAGAGCAAGACTGTTATTGTTATTTCTAGGGTTTGTTTTTTTTTCAGTTCTGAGGAGGAGGTACAGGAGCAACTGGGAATGGAACCTATATAAGAGCAGAGAAAAACAATAACTATTCCCACAGCCACTGTATGTGCTACTCAATCAGTAACCCTACTTAATAAAAGGTAAAGTACCTTAATAAAAAGTAAAGAAATTCAGTAAGAAAGACAGATGTACGTAGCTTTAAGTCATAAAAGAAAAGTATTGCTCTGCAAAAGCAGTGATAATAATAAAACTTTGCTTTCCCTCAAGAAAAAAAGGTAGCACCTAAAATAATTTAGCAGCAGTCAGGCAAAGTGCTTCCTAGTGTGGCTCTGATACAGCCCCAACATCCAGTGCAATCAAGGAAATTCACATTTAGCAACATAAACATTAGTTTATTGAGATAAAGAAGAAATGCAAAGTTAGAAATGCTGGTTTTTTGGTGGACGAGGCAGTCATGGGAGCCTGTGCTGCAAACTCAGATGTTTTACACAGGCTAAAACCAGGCTGCTGAACTCTCTAAACACACTGCCAGCAGGTGTACTGATTTTCCTATTGGCAGGTACATTCTTTAAACCACTGCAGATAATTTTGCAGAGTAAGGTTGTCATTACTCCTCAGATGCCCTAGTTTGAATCAGCACGATGAATGAATATACTGTATTTCTCAGAACAAACAATCTGCAAGCTCCATCTTAAGCACGGAAGCTACAGGAAGACTGATTATATATGTACACTGCTTGCCAAATCTCTGCAGATCAACACAGGACTTAAATCTCACTTTCACTTTTAGACTTATAATTATTCCCAGAATGAACTTTCCATAATGAACAGTTAAAACCATTTATTTCAAATATTGATTTACAACTGGAGGCCTTACATTAATGTGTGTCTTAGTCAATTTGGGCCTTTACCACTAATCAAGGTCCATGCAGGCAGAGGAGCCTGTGTGATGATACCTCTTGCTGGTGCATGCTTCACAGACTGCACTTTGAAGTCCAAAGTCATTCATCCAAAATCCAGCAGCAAAACAATGCAGCCAACTTCCAGCAGCTCCTTAAAGTCCCTTCCTCTCACTTCATGTTAGATTTAAGTTCTTCACTCCACCCTCGCAAAACTTAAACAAATGAGGTTTTCATCTCTCCACTCATGCCTTTTCCCATGCCTTCACACTCCAGATAGCTCCCACCATTCCTGCCTCTGAGCTCCAGCTCCTCTGCAGCCTCTGAGCTCCTCCACAAATTTTATTTTCATCCCTAGGACTCTAGTGTCTTTTCACTGTTCAAGTCATTCCAGAAATATAAAACATTTAATACAAAATTCAGTCTCCTAATACCAGACAGGCAAATATTACTTTATTTTCTTTTTTTTTTCCCTCCAGAAAATGACTGAACTGACAGAACATTTCACAGTTTGGTTAACTCCTATATTATATCCTATTTCCCTTCCTAAATCTAACTGTTGTCTTTACAGATTGCAAACCGCTTCTTTCAGCAGGCAGCTTGAAAGTATTTTTAAGTAACATGCAGCACATGCAGCTGCTGAGATGCAGGAGGGGTTCTAGACCATCTGTGTGCAATGGTGCATGGATGGACTCCATTCACACACTTTTATTAATTAAATCCTTTTAAGGGGCAGAAATAACAAGACAGGAGGTCATGGCAGGTCATATCAGTTCCTTGCTGATGGAAATATTTCAAGAAGAAACGTTATTCCAGTATTTTAGTAGTTCCCATACATGCACAGGAACTCTACAGAGAACATCAGCTTAGGTGCAGCATGCAATCATTTTGATCTGCCAAAAGTACTGTTGGAAGAACCTGACTTCCCATCTACTCAGTAGATAAACCACACCAAGGTCTCTCCAGCATGGATCTAAAAAGGCAGCAGTATGAAAACATCCCTTTTCATCCTTCTCCATCCACCAGCAGACCTGAGGGTAACCTACTTCCTCTCCAAGGAGTCCTTGTGGTTCAGATGAGCACCACCATACCAGCAGCTCTCCAACACAGTCATACAGAATCCACAGCACTAAATCACATGCATTATTTGAGAACATTTTAGCACCAAACTGCTTTTTCTACCCATCAGCCCGTGGGTTTTCCTTCTCCCAGGATGTCACCAAGTTATTGACATTGATAGAACCAGGTTACCGGAGGCTACAGGAACACAACAAATCCCTGCCTCTAGCACAAGTGATTGAATAATTTGCTTTGTCCCTTTCTTTTTTTCTTTTTATTTAAGTTTTTTTTTTCTTTTTTTTTTTTTTTTTTTTATTTCCTTCTGATGGAAACGTTTGCAAGCTCTGGACAACAGTGGGTTTCAATACAGGTTAATGCAAATCACGCTGCAAATGGGCAGAGTTTTGCGCCTTGACCAGGTCCAGTCTGGATCCCTCTCAAAATTAGTTAGTGAAGAGATGATTTCTGGCAAGTAATTTTCTCCAGCTGCACAAAACCCAGTGCTGTTAGAAAACGTAGCCTGAGATTACACAGCATAACCATGTGATAAGAAAGGAAATGCTGAATTTTGAAAAAAAATGCCGAGTTTTCTCAATGTTTTCTCAATTTATTCCAGAACTAGTGAGAGTGACCCTTATCCCAATATCAGTCAAACACATCCTGACAAATCCAAACGACTGTCATCATTTCTAGTACTGCATTTCAGGATTTCTGAGCTATTTAGATGTGATTCAATAGCTTATGGTTACCTTCTGGCAAAAAAAAATAAATATCCAAACATTTTCAGCTTCTACTACAGAAGAGACAAAATGTCTATACTTAGAGAACCTGTCACAAGTTATAAGCATAAATACCACAGTTTTATATCTTCAGGAATAACTTCAAATATGCAGAACAGCCCCTGGTTTTAATCTTATTTTTTCCCTTAATAATTGACCTACATAAGCAACCAAATCTTTGGTACATTTTAGTGGCATAATTTAAATTTCTGTGTGTCTTGTAGAGTTGTCACTGAAGTCCCTAACCAGTCATTATAGATGACTGAGGACTGGAGTGATGCTTTAGTTGCCTCAGTATTTAGGGGGAGAAGAGAAAAAAAAAAAAAATCAAGAAATGAACAACCTGGTGGAGATTTCAATCCATTAGCAGCATTGAGCTTGCCAGTTCTTTACTGCAGCATTTGACAAGGCTCTGAGCCAGAGATTAAGGCACGTCTCCTGAGGAAGGAAAAGAACAGGAGCTTCCACACTTCATTAAGGATATGTTTTATTTGCAAACTGCCAACCCACAGAGTGGCACTGACTTTTGGGTCATGGAAAAGGTTGCAGTTGTGCACTTGAGCCGTGCCAAGCCGAGTTGGATAATACCCTTGAAAAAGCAAATCAAAGAAAAATGATAAGAAAAATAGGGAAATCCATGATTGCAAATCACCTAAAATAGGACTTGAAATGTAGCCTGTGCTCCAGTCAGGTTTTTCCTCCTCAAAGATTGTACTAAACTAGGACATGTGCCCAAAACAACAGGGAGCACTTAACTACAAAATGCATATTCATGCTGTATTTTTTCATAATTTAAACATACATTCTCAGATTTATTTCACATTGATTGCTTTAAAAATGTTAATATCCCTATAGAGTCAGGCCTTATCATTACTTGATCCTTTGCCAAAGGCTGTACTAGCATTCCATGACTGTATACATTTTTTCCTAAGCTATTGTTGCTCTTTCCTGGCTTGTTTCTCAAAATCCAAATAGAAACACATAGCTTATATAGTTTAAAATATAAATCATAAATCACTCATCATAAAGGGCTGATTCTTGGAGCCTTTATTTGGAATTTGCACTGGCAATTTCCCAGTCTTTTTCAACTAGAGTTGTATTTGAGTAAAGACATGGATGCCAGGTAAGGTAAATTTTCTGCATTCCAGGAAAAGGAGCTTTAAGAACAATGTTCTGTGTTAGGTCCCAGATCCTCTTTACACTAACATCCACAGGATAGTTTGCAACAAAGGGTGTTCAATGGGTAAAGGTAAGGAAAAACAGTGCCCATGGGACCATTACTGAGAAACTTGCCTAAGAATAGGTAAATTCTACTGTTGCAATATGCAGGACCTACTTTCTTGGTTTTGAATACACATTTATGCACTAATAGTGGTCATCAACAGAGCCTTGAGTTGCTCAGCCTGTGCACCCACTTGGTACGTTTGCAAGCACCACTACACCTCTTGCCCTCCCCGTGTCATCTCTTGCAAGACTTTACCACATGCTCAGAAGTTATGGGAAGAAAGAATAAATAAATTACCATGTCTTTTTATTGCTCTGGTGTATCCTCTCTTTTTGTAAGGATACAGATAGCGGCAGGAGTTAGATCCTGAAGAATCTGGATTTGGCCAGCTCACACACAAAAAGGAATCTAATACCCAGTTCCTGGATATTGTCCCCTGCCCCGGTGGCTTTGATGGCAGAGCTGAAAGCTTACAGCAGACACTGGTGCTCACCTACATCTCTCCCAGCACCTTACACCTCCCCTGGAAGCCCCTCTGTGCTCCCCAGTTCAGGGATAGTGGGTCTGGGCATGGTCTTTCCCTCCAGCAGAGTCTGAGGCCCCTTTGTGTGGGCTGAGCACAACAAACAATGCTGGCTGAGGTGAGGGTGCAGCTTGGCCGAGACTTAAGCTTATGGCTATATATCATCTTCAATACTTAAAGAACAGCAAAGCACTTACAATTCTTTTTTTTGAATCTGTAGCTGAACTAAAACTGTTTGCGGGCAGAGAGACTCCTGCTGCATCCTCTATTTTTCTCCATTACCTATGAAAACATGAACTTGATAAACAATTGATACACAGAAGCAAGAATTTTTAAAGTACCACAAGCCCAATCACCTCAGTAGAATGCATCTATCTTTCTTGTTTGGTTTTGTTTTTTCTTTAAATGCATGTAGATCTCATAATACTCAGTTTTATCTCACATCCCCATGCAAGGGTTTATCAACCATGGCTGAGTGGTTGTTCTTCTCCTGATGAACTTCTTGATCTTCCCCATTTTACAACCCCTAATGAGAATTTCAAATAGGACTGGTACTTCCAGTACACCCCAAAACAGCAAGATGTCATGACAAGCACAACTGACAGCAAAAGTGCCACCCCAGTTCTGACAGCAGCTTTGCTAAGCATCTTTAATGACATCAATAGATTTGCTTTTCTCCATTCCCAGAAACACTTCTCCTCTTCTCCCTCTTGCAGTCATGCAGATAAGGGAGTCAACAGCTGTAAAGAATTTGATCTTTTTTGTTTTCTCCATTCAGGTTAACCAAATTTCTGACCTTTGAAAGAACAGTTGAACTAATTGTAAAGCTGAGATGAGGGCCTGGTTATGATTCAAGCTTCATGAGTAAAAGAATCAGCCAAAACAGAGCACTCAACCAGAGGAGAAGTATGGCATGTCTTAATCTTATGAGTTGAGAGAGAATCAGTGATTGGGAAAAACACCAAAACTTGCAAGAGAGAACTTTTGAACTGTTGGCCAACTTTGCTTCACTCCTATAAATTTTCTTCACTTGCCATGTTCCTTTTGCAAGGAAAAAGAAAAACTAACAACAAAAAGCCCAAACCTATAAACATTAGTTAGCTTTGTGGTGAGGTGTTTGTCTGCCAACCTGAGGTCAGAAGCAGAGCTGGGATCCCAAGAGCGGGGCTTTGTATTATAGTATTGTATTTTTGATGCGGTAGTTAAGAGTCAATTACTGTTTCCATTATAAACCCTGTTTTCCAAGGGTTTATACCTCAACCATTTTCATTTCCATCATGCTGAGCTTGGCATACAAGCTGTATGAATACACAATTTTTAAATAGACTAAATGAGGTTGGCCCATTTTTAGATACAGAGTAGTCAGAAGCTGTTTGTCTGTTGGTATTGGTTTTTACTCTTTGAATTTCACAAACTATAGTTTCACTTTTAAAACTAGGTTACTTCAGAGAATTAGTCTCTGTGGTTGGGTCTGATACCTCTTATCACTTCTAAGAAAAACTTAATTACATTTTTTTAAAAAATACAAAGCCTGTTGACAAAATTTTTAAGACCTCTATGCAATTTCAGATGCTAAGGTTCCCAAGGCCATGTGCCCCAACAGAGACTGGTGCATATCAAGCAACATGGCTCAAAAGTGGATTTTATCTGAGTAACTTACCTCATTTTGGAAAACTGGGGGCAATGCATCAATTGAGAGGTCAAGGTCTTCAACAAGAATCTTTCCGGTGACTTCAGAAAAGCTTTGGACTTGACAGACTATGAGGAATTACCTCACTGTTTTCCCCACCAATGACTCAAGGTTGCCTGCACAATGTGGGGCAGAGGGAGAGCTGTCTCACAGACCAGGTGAAACCCAGAACAGAGTGTACTCTCGGTAAAGACCAAACTCCAGATGGCCCCTAGCTGTTGGAGCCCTCCATCTGGGGCTGCGTGTCACTCAGTAATTGCACACAGCAGATGCTAATTGCCTAAAAGCTACTTCAGCTTAGAAATCTCACTTAGCCAAGGCCACAAAGAATATTTTTCTTTGACTTCAATTTCCACACATTCCTTCCACCTGAATTTCCTGCATTTTTTGGTATTAATTGAAGATAGCTGGAATCACAGAGCAATGACACAAAAGTTTCACAATTTGGCTGTACCACCATTAGACTGACTCACATTCAGTCCATCCCTGTGGACGTCTGTTTCTAGTGAAAAGGTTTGTTTCCTCTGAAGTACAAAGAACTCGAAGTTATTTTTTACTGGAGAAATTTCCAATATTTTTCACCAACAAAACTCCTCTACGGTCCAAAAGCAAAGCAGAACCAGCTCCCTGCTTTGTAAGATGACCAATAACACCCTGAACTTCTAAACCACCATCCCACTGGACATCTCAAACCTTTTTTACAAATCATTCTTAGAATACCCCAGCAAGACATGCAAGTTTGATTGTACTAATTTTACTCTTTGGAAAAATGACTCACAGCAAAGCTGTGACTCACCCAAAATTGCATGGAGGATCAAGGTCAGAGATAGGAGGAGAACAAACATCCCAGTTCCCACTGCCATGGTTCAGGCTTTCAGCCGGTTGCTTGCCCAGCTTCTGAGCAGAAAGCTATTAGGTTCAAATCCAAAATTTGCTGACAGTGATAGATTTCAACAAGCTTTAGGTCAAAACCTTATTTCTCCTTTTCTTTTCTTTTTTTTTTCTGGAGTGAGAGATGCACGAATCTAGTCTAACACATATAACATTACCCAGCATTGCCACCTCTCCTCACATCCCACATGGCAGCAAGGTGAGACACCAAGCTGGTAGGTGTAGCACCAAGCTTCACTGCCACCATGTTTGTGTCGTATTGTTCAGTTGGTACAATTTTTCTCATACATAATAGACAGGGCATATTACAGGGGTGAAATGCACCATATTGAGTTACCATCTTCCCTTTCACTGCCTACGTACCCTCACCATAGGCCACATGTTCTGAGATTGCACACTCAGCTCATGTTTTTGTGAACACTGACAAGAACAACTGTCTTGAAAGCTATCAAAGCCATCCTCATTATCCTTTATGGGCTGTGTAGAAAATGTCTCCACCATTAGACATTTAAGTGGAGTGCAGCAGAATGGTTTTGCTGGCCCCCTCCAGTTCTTCGGGTAAACGCTCTGTTCATAATCAGTTTCTGCTTCTTTTTTAATGACCCTCAAGAGGTCCCTTCTGGTACAGTTCAGTTCCCTTTCTAGTGTCCCATTGATTTTACAGACTTTAGAAACTTGCTCTTAACCTTCTGCTTTTTTTCCTGGATCACTACTGAATGATCAGGCACTACACAGCCTTTTGTTCCCCAGTACACTGAGAGTGATATCTGGAGAATTAAAACACCAGTTACAATAACATTTGCTAGAGAAAGAGACTGCTCTTCTCTCAGGCCTATTCACCCTATTTATGTGCATGATTTTCTCAGAGAACAAGAATGACTTCAGACTCATAGGAAAAAAAAATACAGGACTATCTGCTCAAGTAGGAGATTGAAATTCACTCAAAAGCCTACATTTGTACCATGAACTTTAGCAGCAGAAGTGGAAGCATTTAGCATTGGGAAGGGTGGGCCAGAGCCTGGAAGATGGTGGGCAGCATTTAAGGATAAAAAAATGGAGATTAAAAAAAAAGGATTTAAAAGGATTTTCCTACTAAAGTGCTTCCAGTTATCTGATTTGATTCACATGGAGCCACATCAGTGCCAAAAATGCTTGCTTGTTGGGGGTTTTTTTGAAGTTAAAGAAATACCTCTTAAGACATGCCAGGTAAATTCAATCAGAAGGATGCCTGGTGCAAGGACATCCCCCTAACCACAGCACAGCAGTGGTACAGCCTGTGATTAAATGTGCTCCTGCTCCCAGGGACTCTGATCTTTCTCAGATGCTCTGGTTTTGCCAGGATCCTGCTGCATGAAGGACTGATCTTCCCCATGCAATTTTAAGGCTGTTTCCTTCATTACATCCTCCCCAAGTCACATATCAAACTTTTTAAAGGTAGTTTAGTTCCTCGAAAAAGATAAAGGACAGGTATTATCCTGCAAAACCCTCCCCAGATTGTCCCAGGAGGGAGAAATTCAGGCAACTTCATTTACATCAACAGGTTCGAACTAGCATGTGGAGATGCAGCCCAATTACTGCCTGCTCTACTCCTGCTGCCTAGCTGAAAGATGCTGGGGGGGTAAAAAAAAAAAAAAACACAAACCAACAACCAAACCCTTAAAACCAGAAAAAGAAATTGCATCGTTGTTATTGTTGAGATGCCAGCTGAAAAGGAATCATTATAAAGAGGTTGATACTTTCGGGGGTAAGGCAGAGGACTCACCCGAATGATCCTAGTTAAGGGCCTTAACAGAGAGAGGGCTTAATGTCTCTTTGCAAGTGGTGAGTCTCCCTGCTTGGCTGAGTTTGATTTGTGTTACTGCAGTAACATTTCACAAATAGGGATACCCCTCCTTTTAAAAACTGCTTGCTGCCCAAAATAGCAACACAATGTAGCAATATTTTGTATCAAGACAATTACATTGTAGTATTATTGTAGTCTTAGTACCTCATTAAAACAAAAAAATGTTAAATCCTTGTTTTGTTGAACACAAGAGATGAATAGTAAATATTGATTTAGAATGAATGCAAACATTTCCCTAGGAGTGGATAATTACAGCCTTTCTATGCAAAACACTTATATTTGAAGAAGCACTTCACTTACTTTGCCATGTGGTATACATTCTTTAGTACATTTTAAATTATACGTTGTCCTGGACAGTGTCTGCTCTATAATTTCTTGTGTCTCTACACCAGAGTCAGTATGTAATTTTAAACTGCAAACTTTCTGCCAACTAGAAGGGGAGAACAGGCTTAACTCTTTCCCTCAGCTGGGCTCAGAAATCAATTCAGAGTGCACACACAGTCATAAGACCGGTGAGCTCAGTGCTCGAGCAGCGAGGAATGAGTTTGGTCTAGCTGGAATTTAACAAAGATGCTGCTCCCAGCAGTCCTCGTTTTCACACGGCATTTTCTGGTTACATACGAGCCTTGATGTGCTCTCATTTCTGGCCAGATCACACGGAGTCCAAAAGTTTGAACAGAAAACTTGACTTCCAGAGAACTCTCAAATGAACCGAACATTTGAAAAAGAGCCTCTAGGTTGAGAGCAGTCGAATGCATATTTGAAGCAAATAATTTATTCTACTTGTTTTGGCATTGAGATGTGGAGTTTGTTCACAGACTGACATGGGACGTGCTCAGCTCTTTCCAAGGAGGGTCAGATGAGAGTGGTGCTTCAAGAAAGGAGGGGACAGAATTTATGCTCCAAACACTAAAGCCCTTGTCAGGCATTTGAAACTGTGTCGGTTTATTAGGTTGCAAGACTGGGACATAAATTCATACACAGTTTAATCAAGCTACATGAATGTGAAGACAATATGCCCCCACAGTGACTTGGGAGTTTAATCCAAGTGACTTGTGAATTTTGTTATCTTATACGGCCACAAGCACCCTTACTGCATGAATTTCATGGGCCAAGTTCTCCAAACCTGGGACCTTGCACCTAAATTACTTTATTTTCATAAATATTCACATCCTCATCTCTCCAACCCCAAAACAGAGGAAAGCCTAAATGGATATTTAAAATCATCCCCGTTTAAGCAGCATTTAAAGACGTGCTTACAGCCCCTTGACACATCATACAAGGAAAGGCTTATGTGTTTCACTGGATACAGAAACTTTAGGCCCCACAGAAGATTCCTGACTGGTTAATTCGTTGCAGTAATGAGCATGGCAATGGTACTCAAAGGAAGAGCAAACAGGAATGTGATTCCAGATATTGACCACAAATTGCATTGACTAACTCAGCACCAGCATGCTGAATAAAAGCCCAGAGCTGGTGGGAAGCTGTTCCATGTGCCATTTACTCTGATTATCTTCATTATTTTTTAATAAAACATACAAAGCCATCTGTAGCTACAGGTCTTAGACCTGCCCACGTGCACTGGCACAGTCGTGTTTGCTCACAAAGCAGATCCCAGCATTATTCCCACTGGATTTTTAGCTTGGGAATACGTTGAGTATCTACCACTGTACACTAGAGTTAAGCATAGGTTTAAGGAAAAGTTGTATTAGGGGAGAGGTTGTGGGGAGGAAAGAAATCAGATAAATTTGAAAAGAAAATAGAATTTGCAGTTTCAAAATAATTTCCCAGCCAGGAAAAAGGGAGAGAAAAAAAAAAAGTGTAACAAATTATAGCAAGTGCTAACAAAACAAGGAAAAGATTGCTGGGAGAACCAATGAAGTGCTGATGCCCCATATTTTCTCCAAGATATCTCTGGTGAGCCTCACCCTTTGCCCACTGCCAAACCCTTTCCACCCAGGGGTTTTATTCTGCAGCTGATTGTATGGAGATACGTTTCACTAATGTGTGTTTCCCAAGACACAGCCTTGAACTTCCAGAAAAGCTTAGCAGAGCGTTAAGGCAAGAGACTTCAATCCTGTGGGCAAAGTTATGTGTCTACAAGGAAAATATTCAACCTCCCCACTTGGCACCTAACCCCTGTGCTATTTGGAGGTAGCCACATCTCTACAGCAGCACCCAGGATAGTCCCTGCTCAGAGCAACTGAAGAAACCTTCCACTGGAATTTACTGGTTTTAAAATTAGCTCTTCCCCTTGCCCCCTATTCCAAGGATTTGCATAACCACCGATAAAAATAAATTTGGCTGCTGGAGATCCAAAATCAAGGGGAAAGTGTCAGGGCAGTGCTTTGCTTCAGGTTTTAGTGGAGGCAAAATAACTGAAACTACTGGGAAAGATAACGTATGACTAAGAAAACTCCCTGAGCAATCAGAGGATGTGTTCTCAGCTTTTTTACATTTTAGTACTATTTTCTCACAGCAATGAACTAGGTTGAGATTGGGGTCCCACGACCAAGCTGGCACAATCTGCGCACCCTACCTGGATAATCAAGGATTGTAAATCACTATTTTATAAGAATTTAACTTTTCCTCTTCCAACATAATCAAACGTAGGGGTGAGGGGGCCACTAATCATGACAAAAAATATACTTCAGATTCTTTCTTGAAGTGCCAACTCCAATAAGTTCTCCGAGTGAAATTAAATGCGTGCTCTTATTCCAAACCACAGCTTCCCCCTGGGATGGACGAATCTCAAGTGGGGGCTGAAAGCTGTACCACAGCCCAGGGTTACACCCTTTTTTGCAGTTTGGTTGTTTTTTTTGCTGGTGTTTTTTTTTTTTTTTTTTTTTTTTTTTTTTTTTTTTTTGTAACTACTGCATGTAGCATAAATTGTATTCCAGCCCACTCAGTGACTGTGCTTTCCAGCATTGGTAATAAAAAAAGATGTCTTCATAGTTTCCACATTCCAGCACTAACGAGTGGGCCAGTCCATATCTTCCTTGGGTTTCTCACAGTTTTGTGTTTGTTTGCTTTAAAGGCTTCTCTGCAAAGCTAAGGGCAGAAAAGAAAGAAAGATCTGGTGTGTGGCTTAAGTGATGACTGGCGCAGAGTCTGAGAACAGCAACAAAGAGTAATTTTTGGGTAGAAATTAAAGTGGAAAAGACCTATTAGCCAGTATACTCCATCTCCTGCCAACGTGAGGTTGCTCCACAGAGGGATGCTTTTCCACAGGCTCAGCGCTGAGCTCTCTCAGCCCCTGCTGCCAGCATGCTCCCGCCCCAAAATCGCACCATTCCAGTGCAAAACGCAGCCCTCAACATGGCAAATCCTCCAGAAGGGATCTTCACCTCCTGAAGCCAGCTGGGGACCAGGGATGGAGCATCCCCAGTCTGAGTGCTGCTGGGAGGACCCTGCCTCAAGACACCCTCCAGCAAAGGAGCCGACCGCGGTGCCAGCCACTGCCCGGCCACCACACTGGCCAAAGCAAACATCACACCATGAAAATTTATAACAAAAAGCAGAGGCCAAACACAATGCCCTCCTGATGGGAGTGAAAGTGCAGACCTTTTTTTTTCTTCTTCTTTTTTTTTTTCTCTTCACTTCCTCCCCCTTCTTCTTGGAAGGGAGGAGAAAGGTTTCTTGGCTCCTCACCGTGAAATAAAGCACTGGCAAGGGACAGGGAGCAAATCCAAGCACTGGCTTCGGCAGATATCGATCTCTGTGCACACTGAAGTGGATAGTGACCTCTAGCAACCTTGCCCCCAGCCAGAGAGCAGGGTCAGAGAAGACTGTCAGAGACAGAAAGAGCCATTTTAGTCACTTTTTAGCCTTGCAGCCCCTTGTAGGGTATTAAATCCTGGAGAACATACACGCTCTGCCAACACAGCAGAGCAAAGGCGAGCTGCAGCAGGGTGGGTAAAATGGAAGGGAAGGGTCAGGTTTCCCCATCTCAGTTCCCAGATCATCTCCAGAAAGCTGGTGGTATGGAAGGGAGCTAGAAAGGATGAAGTCCTTTGCCTGTGGCATGAGTCAGATGTAGAGGCAGAAGAAAACAGTGGAAGCGCTAATGGGCTCACGCTATTTAAAAAAAAAAAGAAGAAAAAGAAGAAGAAGAGTAATTTCATGTTTCAGCATTACTGGCACTCAGTAAAGATGCCATTTTTGAAAGCTGTCGTGTGTTTAGGACTCCAGTGTTGCCCTCCAGACATATCCATCCTCCATTCATAGGACTGATGGCCAACACATTCACGGCTAACCCGGAGCATTCCTGATCCCAGGAACCTGCTCTGCATGTGCAGAATGGGCTTTTCACAATGCAGGCAGTTGATCTGCACACACTGCAGGCTTTGTTCAGGATTTCTCCATGTCAGGCATCCAAACTGGAGTTGCTGAAGACCGGAAACAGCCCAGACAAATAACCAAAACACTATTTCTCTGTATGCAGAACATTTTCAAGCAGAATAAGTGCACTCTGGTTATCCCGGCTGTGATGGGGAACAACCTTACAAGTCCAAAATGAGAGCGTAGGGACCCAGCAGACATGCCCAGCTAAGGATCAAGTCTCTGTATCAAACAATAATCATGGGTAGGAGAAACAAATCTGAATTTCCTAAGCACAGGGAATGCTTGCAGGGCTGGTGGGGACCCTACTTCCCTGACGAAAGTGTTAACAAGTAGTGAAAGAACTGAAGCGCATCTAATTAAAAATGCATACCAAGGCATAAAGACAGAGTATAAGAGTAAACAAATGGCAGAGACCAGATTTGTTTGCAATAAATGAAGAGGAAAACACCACACAATGCAAACTCATCCAGCATGGAGGATATGGAGGGAGGTGAGCAGGCAAAGATATCGCTCTTCAAAACCTCCCAAAACAAAACGCAAGGCAAGTGAAAAGCACGCAACACGCTCGAGCACAGAGGAGCAGGACAAAGCAGAGGAAGTGGTGCAGAGACACAGTCCTTGGTAGGAAATACTGGCCATTTCAAAACAGGTACCACATTGCAATATGGTTACACTGAAAGATGCTGCCAAACAGAGCTCCAGCTCAGCATATGAACAGGCCATCACGGGACACAAAACAAAGCAAAGCCTTCTGGAAAATAAGTACGTTTCAATATTTCAGCAGTAAAATATCTAGGGAGAGGCAGAAGGACACTCAGTTGGACCAGGAGGTTGGAGTTGTCCTATCCGGGCACCATAAACCTCAGTTTTACCAGCTGGATGTGTGGAGCTCATGGTTGTCACTGTGAGCAACACCAACTTATTTGCATTGGGTTTGGAGGAGAAAAAAAAGAAAATACTAAGATGTACCATTAGAAGAGCTCTCGCAGGCAGGAAACACTGACACCCACCACTGTTAGTGTGTTAATCATTCCTGGTTCTGAACAACATCAGAAAATACAGTCCGGCTGCTCTGCTAAGACTTGTGTCACACCTTTATTGCAAGAAAATCAGGGGCTCCCCAGAGCCAGTGGGAGCCCAGGGCCATTGCCAGCAACTTGTCCCATCTTCCCTTGCTCCAGTCACCAGGCCACCTTCCTTTCTTCAAAAATTATCTTTTTTTTTTTTGGTCCTACAGCACTGAACAATAGGGATCCCACTATTTCTCGGAAGCAGCGTTTGGTTGATTACTGTGAAGCACTGTCAACGGTTTGTTTTTCCATGATAGGCCACTGTGCTCACCCTCTTGGGATTCCCAGCCAAGCCCAGTTCCCATCCAAAAGGGGATAAAAGTTCAATTTTATTTCACGGTTTTTGTCTCTCTTACAACAAATCTTTCCTGACAGTGTTTGCTGACTGCTAAACTGATCCTTTTGGAGCGATTGATCTAAAACATCTGTCCGTGAGGTTGGAAGCAGCGTCGAAGGGATCCTGTGACTCTACTCCAAAGGTGTGGAAGATTTTCAATGCAAAACTAGTAAGCAACAGGAGGAAACTTTTAGGCAAATGCATGCATTGCACGGCTTTGGAGGTGTGCATCTCTTCCCCTGAAAGTTTTGCCAACTGCCACACAGTACAGGAAGTCATGCTTCAAAATATTTAAGGTTGCATTTCTCACCATTTCCTTCTTATCTTTCGTAAGGCTTACATTTTAAAATGTCAGCTTACATATGGGAATGTTTAATCTCAAGGATGCTAATCCACCAGGAAACTTTTAAAATCTTCTCCAGAAGTTGTTTGTCGTGGGTTTTTTTGGTCCCCTCCCTACCTCTCTTCTCTTAAGGGATTGCTTCAGTTTAACTTGTACCTGCTTTTTCAGCTGAGATCACCCCCAACCTCAAGCTGGTTTCCCCTTAAAGCAGAGGGAGTGGTGAAGGGACTTACGTTCACCTTTTGTAATGGGATTGGGGGGGGAGCATATCCTGACATCTTAGTTTTCCAAGAAATACAGTAAAATTATCAACCAGCAAATTTCATTCAGGATATACTTAAACCATGAAGGTTTTTGTGCAATGGATACCCCGAGTGTAAGTTCTGTAATAAGGCTGAATAATATTCCCAATTCCTGGCATTACATTTTTGTTTAAATTCCATTGCTTACATTTTTGCCATGTTACTATATTTATTTTTAGTATCTATGTGCCTCACTGCCAATGTAAATTCATTTAATGTTAGGCACACAGCAGTTTTTCAATACCTTTCTGTTATTTAGCTGTGTAATTAGCTTCCTAAAATATGATTTATTTTAGTTGAGCTTAGTTTTGGCAAGGAAGCCAGGGGCATGGGGGGTTCTCTTCAGTGCAAGCACAAATTTACTACTGGCAACACTGCTATGAATGGCATGGAGACCAGCATCAGAAATCCATCTTATTCACAGAAAGGCCAAATCTACTGGGGATTAAGTGTAACCCCTCCTCCATTCTCCCCTTCCCCATCTCCCTTGGCTCATGTACCAGCTCAGGGATAGGACTGGGACTTACTGCTTAGTTCAGAAAAAGAAGCTAATATGAACGCCAGTTCTGAGTGTGCTGGTTTGTATCCAGGCAAAAATCATTTGTTTCTTAATAATAATGTCACATATTTCTAAGTCATTAAAAAATAAAGGGTTTGGAGAGGGTTTTGATTTTTTCTTTGTTAAATAAAACTATTACTATAAAGGCTCTACATAATTTGCTGTAACCTGTGGTATTACCATAAACTATTTTTTGGCCCCAAACTCATATAGCGCTTAAGAATATGCTTAACTTTGAGAGTGAACGTGACTCTCATTTGGACTAAAAGAATGTTTCCCTGCCTTTCATGAGGAACATATGTGCCAATGTCCATGGATGTTTAGACACCCATGCACCTTGACTCCTGGAAATAACCACAGTTAAGTCATTGGCAACGAAACCCATCAGATTCTTCACATTGTAGAAGTTATTTTTTGCAGAGCTATTTTTCTTCTTCAGAAAACTACTAATCACATCAGGAATAGACTAGGTACATCTTCCCCCATAATGCCAGCAGAGCAAAAGCAGCAGACAGAGTAGCTATCTTTAAAAAGTCAAGTGTTTCAGATTCCCACCTTCAAGCTAAAGGACCTGTTTGTGTGGGTGTGAGCAGTTGTGGACGCCAAACAAAAAGCCAATCTCACAAAAAAAAAAATCCATCAGCAATTCTAAAAGCTATAATGAAACAGATGCTATTTGCTATAATGAAACTAAAAGATGATATAATGGTAAATACCTAGTCTGGGCACAGATAGATACCTGCTCCAAATATCAATGCTAGATCACAGAATGGTTTGGGTTGGAAGGGACATCAAGTCACCTGTCATGGGCAGGACACCTCCCACTAGACCAAGTTGCTCCAAACCCCATCTGACCTGGTCTTGAACACTTCCAGGGGTGGGGCAGTCACAGCTTCTCTGGGCAACCTGGGCCAATGTCTCACCATTCAGTGCTGAAACTGTGGTGCTTGGACAGTCTGAGGACCTGGTGGACATGATGTGTATCTTGGGGTGTGTGCTTTCTGTGTCCTCCTGTAATGAAGCACTAATGAATGTAAGCCCCTGTCTTTTTGGATTATTAATCTACATGCAAGGGCACAGTCCTGTGGTCCTGACACCCCAAAACAAGTCAGCATACTCAGTAATTTAAGATGCAATATGACCCTACTGAAGCTTTCCCTGCATTCAGCTCACCAGACGTGTCCAAAACCAGTGAGGTTACACAGTGCCAGGGCAGCCCAGGACTGGGGTCAGCTGCAGCCTGCCCCAGGCTCACCATCCCCAGGTGAGAAACGGGGTGCCATTGTTCAGCAGTGGCAGGGAAACACCCCCCCCCCCCCCCCCCCCATGCCTTTCCCCCAGCCAGGCTGAGAAACGGGGACACTGCACATCCTCTTACACCACTCAACTTTGAAACCAGCACGGGGCTTTGAATAATTAACAGGAACGACCAGCCTCGCCTGCTTACCGGAGTCATCAAAAGAGATTAGCTAGAAGCAAGTACTGATGCTCTTAAACTTCTTATGTCTACAGCTGGCCTTGTTTTTTTCCCCCCTTTTTCGTTTAGCACCAAATCCTCCAGGTGCTTAGGGGCTATAGCAGGGACTGGTTCCTGCTGCCACTGCAAAGCCAGGCTGGGCTCAGGTGCTGCTCTCCTCCAGAACCACTTCCCAGGCTGACAGTAACCCTCACTTCCGTGGGATCAAGCTCAAGTGCCCTCAGCTTCACTCATGGTGTCATGGAAAGGGCATGTGAGCTGCAGACCATCATTTTAGCACCTCTGTTACCCTACATGGACTCACAGTGTTGAGTGCACGTTTGTATTTTCCTCCTGCTACTTCGGGTTTATACAAAAAACGCCCCAATTTCCATTTATTTGTGACAGAATATTGCTTGTCTTCTTTTATCTTTTTAGCCTAAGAAAAATAACACAGCACATGATCGCCACTAACGAGATGGCACATTCTATATAACTTTTCTTGCTGTGTTGTTTTATTTACCAGCTTTCAAATCCCTAACCTTTGTCCCTCCAAGCTCCTTTTAAATGAAAGGATCCTCTTGTCTGTGTGAAGTTTCTGTCATCTACGCTGGTTTGCATGTTAAAGTTTCAGCATCCATTTAGTTAGTGACTGTTATTCTGCTTAATGACTCCTATACCCCCATTAATACTGTTTTATCTGGCTCTAATATTTTAAGATCTTGTCCAATATTAATGCTAAAAGCTAATATTAAAGATTTGCTACTAACATTTTAAGCTGTAGCTGCTAGTGTACTAATATTTGGGGAGGTGCTTGGGAGTTCATTGTATTGGAAGGACTGCTGGCTGAATTTTAACATCTTTTATGACTATTACATAGAAATCTAGGCAAAATAAATGGAATATGGGGACAGATTTGAGCAATTTATTTATGGAATATCCTGCCAGCAATGAGATTAGAATCAGGTTGAATACATGTATATGTGTGGGCACATGAGTGTGTGTGCCTACTTTTTTCCAATAAACCAGAGGGGAAAAAAGCTGCTGTGAGTGGCAGAGGTGGGGACACATGCAGTCTCTCCTCCATCAGGATACAGTGAGTGCTGCCACTCCAGGTGAAGCTACAGGGACAGGAAAAGGAGGGGGTTGCTGTGCCCCAGGAATCCCAGCCCTGAGTTACAATTCCTCCAGTTGGTATTTGACTATTTAGAGTATACACCTACAAACAGCCACGTTAGCTCATGGCAATACAACAGCCTAAAAATTTACAGGGAAGTAAAAAAGCACTGAACCAAACCACAAAAAAATGCCAAACCCCAAACCCCTATATTAATATCAGTTTATGGCCACAAATTTCTGCCACATGCAAAAGGAGAATAGAACCCGCTCCTTCTCTGAAGAACAATCCCTCCACTAAAAATAAAATACAGCCCAACGTTTATTTCACCACAGTTTAAGAGTTAATGAAAGATTTGCACCTGTACAGCTGTTGCAGACAGAAACTAACTTATGGAGTGAACGTGTTTTCTGGTTGAGACAGTTGTAAATGCCTTGAGTAAAAACACTGAGGACTGCTAATGGATAGGTTTATTTTAAAGCATGCCATCTGCTATCAATCATAGAGAAGTATAGGAAGCAAGTTTGGCTGTGCTCCCTCCTTGTGAGCCTGATAAAGATAGGGCTGTGGTACTCTGGAACATTTAGTACTCAAGAGAATAAAACATCAAACCTACTCAGCAGCTCCACTAACAATAATAAAAATGCCTCTGCCTAAAGGTGACATTCTGAATTTACGATTATTTGTGTCTATAAAGTGTATTCTTTGGCTCCTGACTCATTCTGACTGTCTCACTACAAGAACAATACATTAAAAGCCTGCCTGAAGTAAATGGAAATCCTATCCTTTTATTAAACCAGCAGCCAGTACCTGAGATGTTCTAAAGCCCTGTAGGACCCAAAGAAGGTTTTCTGCTCCAAGTGTTAATTCTTTTGGTAGGATTAGAGTCAACCGCAGAGAAAATGCTTATTTTGTGCACTCAGAACTAAGCCCTTCTTCAGGTAAATGTAGTTTTAAAAGAAGAAGAATAACAACATGAAAACCCAAGGCAGATTCTGAATATGCAAACGATCACAAAACGAAGGCTATAAAAATTGCCATTCACCCTGACAGCTCATATTTTATGCTACTTAGCATTTGATACAGGAAAACTTATGCTGTTAAGAACCTGCCTAGGAAAACCATGCACAAAATGTCCAAAAGGTGTGTGCCAACCTTCTTCCCTAGCAGCACACTTCACATGTGTTGAGGATTCTCCAGAAGTGAATCCAGGGATTAATTTTTTTTAATTTTTTTTTCTCCTTCTTTTTTTCCTACACTGCATTTTCCTCAGAAAAGGCATTTGGAAGATGCAGAGCAACTTCCCCGAGATACACAAGCATTTGGTTAACTTCAGGGGTACAAATCATTCCTCTGGCTAACACCACAGCCCTCTCCTCTCCTTTGCCCTCAGGTACCCCCCACCCATCAGGGGCTCTTGAGCCAGCCTGCTTAAAAATAATTAAATATATAATGCTTCCTGGCAAATTCACCAGATACAAGAAACACTTAGCAACAAAGCTCTCTGTATCCGATAACATTAGGCTCCTATCTCCTATCTGCTGCTTCACAAAACTCCCCTGCAAGCCTGCTGCAAATGGAAAGCATTGCTGTGGAAGCTTGGGGAAAATCCACCTGGTGATCAAGCTCATGAGCCTAATTAAAGTTAATAGAGAAATTAAAAGTGTGCAAAAAAATTGGAACAGCAGCATGGGAAAAAAAAAAATAAAAAATGTAAGCACCAGGAATAGAAGGAAGATAAAAAGCAACAGGAAAAGTGAGTTTTCCTTTGGAGTCTGCTCTGGAAAGTGATGGTGGTATCTTTTAATGTCCCCCACATCCTAAATGCTTTTCACAGTAGGCCATAGGTCCAAGCAAAAAAACAGAAAGTGGAGGAGTAGGTTTATTAAGTTCACAATATTAAACCAAGGCTGCTCCCATTCTGTGTTCACCATTTTGGTCCTCATGAGCATAACTGTCCTTAGAGTCCATGGTCAAATGACCACTGATTTCAAAGTAAAAGTTCAATCACCTTATGTAGGAATCAAAAGCACTGAGAAGTAAGTTCCTCAGTAAGGATAAAAAGTAGTGGATACTTGAAATCAGTAAGATGAAAGATTACAAAAAATGTTAGGAGTCTATAACAAGAAAGGTAGAGAATGTTTTTCCAAGGGGAGATGGAACAGCTCTCAGCAAGATGGGAGCAGACTGCATGGTCACTTCCAAAATACTGGATACAATGCAGGAAATATATGAAAACAAAGCTTAAGTAAGAATAAAACCTGAACAAAACCAGTTATCAAGACTCGCATGCTCAGAAACACCAGAGGAATATCACCCCAGAGGTTCTCCTCACCTCTAGGTGAGGATTTCCAACTGATGCCTCATCTCTTAAGGAAAGAAAGATCAAGGACCATCTCATTCTTGGGCTTTGTACAAAAACCACTCAGTTACACGCTTCAAATAAGTCACATAAAGGCAGATCATAATGTTGAGGTCTCAAACCAGTCACGACCATTGCGACCCCCAGCAAAAAGAAAAGTTCAGCAAAACTCCATTTATCAAAAAAAAAAATTACAATAGCATTGAACCTTTCCCAAAGAGGATCTGCTTCTCCAAAAGCGTCATTATCAGGATTTATTTTTTAAAGGCTTCTGGATATCAGGAGTGAAGAGAGAGGAAGCTGATCCAGACTCACCCATAGCTTGATAGTCACACACCTGGAACTGATGGGAGGTGCAGGTCCAAATCCCAGCTGTGAATTGCCCACACTGAAGACTGCATCCATCAGGGAAGATGCTCTCCACAGCCTCTCTCTGCAACATTTTGTATGCAAAATAAATAATTCCTGAGGTTTTATTTTCTCTCTCCTGAGAAACAGAAACAGATTAAAAGGCATAAACATTTTTCATGACACAGACTTCTCATTCGTGGCCAGCCCTAACTACCCCACTGCCCAGAGGTTCACAGGCATGCTGTTCCTACCAGAGTTGATCTTGTGAACTCTCCAACTTTTTGCATGAACGTATCATCTCCTTTTCAGAGCTCTTCTTTCATGCACACAGCACATTTTCCTATGACAACTTGCAAGCTTGGAGCAGCTTGCTCACCAGAGTTCAAGTCCCTGGCACACAGTTCATTGCAGCTCTAATGAAAAAGCACAATGATTGGGCCTGCATTGCTAAGATTAGACATTAGTGGCCATATCAAGAAGAGAAATACCTGCAGATTAGCACAGCAATTTGCTGCTCTAAATCTGAACCTTCTAATCTCTTTTTTTTTTTTTTAAAGTAAGCAACAGCCCATGAATATGGGAAAAGAATTAAAACTACATTTACTAAGTGATTTCTAAAATACTTCGGCATGTGTTTTAGAAAACTGACAAGTCATTAAAATATAGTTAATAAACATTATTCAGAACTCATTGCCTTAGATTAACTCTGCTTTAAAACCACAGACATTCATTGGTTTAGTCAATGCACTGCTGCGAGAGTAACTCTGACTGGTGCTCATGCCCTGTTTAATAAGGTATACGATGGGCAACTCAGGGTTTACCCTTGTCTTTGCATTTTTTAACTGCAAAACTATTTCAGCAAAATCTGCAAAAGGTTTTCAAACTTTGCAAGTGAGGGCATGCACAGAAATTGCCATGTGTGTGGGAGGAGGGAGAGTCATGCATCTCCTCCTCTACAGGGCAGCTTACTCAAACCAGACCCAGCACTGCCTATAAATGTGACACTCATGTTCAGATGTTTTTAACATTCATTGCTGTTTAGCTGGGCCTGAGTGTCCTCTCAGCACTGGATCCAGCTGAACAGCCAGTTTTTCCCAGCACTTATCCCCAATCTAACAGATGTGTATCCTATGCTGACTGATGCTACCTGCCAAGGGCATCCTCGACCTGAGTTAAAATAAGAGTTTGCAATGTCAACCTTCCTGGCAGAATGAACTGCATCTTTCAGCTGTGTTGGCATGTGCCAAGTGAAACTGATGGGCATGTTATGAAAGGCTGAAGATCAAAAATAGTGAGACTTAAATGCTGGGGACCACAGTCAGGGTGCTTGGCTTGGGGTGGTTATTGAGTATGCCAGAGTACCCAGGCTCCTGCCAAGCCAAACTTCCCCAGTGGGAGACTGGAAACAGAGGGACCAAACGTGGGAAGAGCCAAGTGAAAGCAAGGGCAGCAGCAGAGAAAAAGAAAAAAAAAGAAAAGGACAAAGGTAAAAGAAATTCTTCACTATAAGGGTGGTGAGGTACTGGAATGGGTTGCCCAGGGAGGTTGTTGATGCCCCATCCCTGGAGGTTTTTAAGGCCAGTTTGGACAAGGTTTTGTGCAACCTGGTCTAGTGGTAGGGGTCCCTGCTCATGGCAGAGGGGTTGGAACTTGATGATCTTTAAGGCCCCTTCCAACCTTAATGATTCTATGATTCTATTTAACAGCAACTTATCCCAAAGCACCTGAAATCATGAGCTATTTTAAATCAAACCAAGGGGACAACCATCAAGCACGACTTGCACTTTCAAAAAATATATTGTGTGTCTATCAAGAAATTTCCACTTTTAGAAGCTCTGCCCTAAGCCAACTGGAGCTGCTTTTCCTAAACTTAATTTATGCAGCCATGAGCAGCTCAGGTACCTCAGGTAACACAAACTCATGCAAAGCTCCAGGCTCTGAAGGGTTGCCACTGACCAGCAGCCATCAGGTGAGACTGTCTCTACTGCCGAGGGTGAAAAACTGGCTTTCCTGCTGGTTTTGATGTTGGGGAAGGATTTGGTGAGCATATTGCTGTCTTGAAAAGGGGCTTATCAGGCTTTCTTTGTCGTATATACCTTCCCTCTCCTGGTTTTTTCCTATCCTAGTACACACACTGCAGTTCAAAATATGACAGGAGAGGGCTGAAACTGAGAAGGGAGTCAACGTATTTTAAAAATGAAAACATTATTATTATTCATAGCTGGTTTAGTAATGTAATTAAAGGAAAAAAAAATAGGATGGCCTAATCAAAATTACGTCAATTTAAGTTAAACATTAGCAATTTTGCATTTTTGCAATGACCATTTTAAACAAATTGTAGGATTAAATGGACAGATTTATTTTGTTCTTTTTTTTTAATAAACTATTTGATATTCAGAGATGTGTGTAACCTGATGGATGGCTTTGATTTATGACATCTCTCAAACACTGGAATTCTGGATTTGAAAGTCAAACCACGAGGGAGGATCCAGATTCTCCAATTGGTTGTATTTTTCAGACTTTCAAAGTGATCTGGAGTTCTAAGATTTTTCTCCATTCTCCTTTTGTACTGCTACGTACACAGGAGGAAGAATAACACTTTGCATCATAGGAAGATCATTTGAATGATACCAAAATTAGGCTTGAAGGTTCTCATGAGCCAGGTATGATTAAACACATTTTACCTACTCTGATGCCATATTTTGGTGCTGCAGGTGTGTTAAGCTCCAAGAAACACTGTAAGCCTGCCCATCATCTCCTAGTGGGACAGCAGTCACCACCACAGTGGTTTGGGCATGTTTGCTCCAAGGGGCTGAGCAGAGCAGAGCAAAGCTAAGCCTGCTGCCTGCTCCTGGAAGATGTGCCCTACTAAAAGTAATAATTACCAATGCTGACATGAGATGAAGCTGTAGATGAGCATATGGAATGAGTAAGTGCAAAGAGCAGGTTCCTCACTCCTGGGGCAAGAGCTGCCCATGTCAGCAGAGCAGCCTCAGGAAGGGGAGCAGAGAGGAAAGGAGCTCGGAGTAAGGAGCAGCCTCCACACCTCTCTGATAGCTGCTCAGGTCAGAGATGCTTGAGCAAAAAGAGATTCTAAGATAGGTGATACACACATGGGGATATTGGGGTTGGTCAGGGGCTTCTTGGATTTGGCCTGGTGAGGGATGAGTCCGCCAGCAGCACATCCTGAAGCAGCAGAGATTTTTCAAGGCTGCGAGCAACTGTCCTGAAACTACAAGGCAAATAACTTGTTTAAAAAGAAAAAAAATCCTTAATAAACTTAGACATGCAGGAAAAGGTTTTGTTTTCCTTAGCCCAGTGGTGAAGGAAAATTTGTCAGGAATACAAGTATTTAAACAGCCTAAGACAGCAAGGAAGCAAATGACGACTACTGCCAGTGACCGAGGAGAGCTCAGCTGCTTGCTGCAAGCCAGAGGGGTTTTCATCCAGCCCAGAGATCTGGAAATACTCTCTGGAGCTGAAATCCTTCTCCTCAGCCTCCCCAGTGCCTGTTGCATCAGGCAGGGACCAAAGCTCAATGATCCCAATCACACGAGCCCCTTCCCGTCTGGATCTCTGCCATCTGGTCCCATGCAAGTGTCTGGAGAAGGACCCACTCGGCGTGGGGCTGAACCACTGTCCTCTGCCTTCTTCTGCACCACCACTTCCAGCAGATGAAAACAAGCCATCAGTGCACAAATATGTGAAAATATTTATCACCCACTCCTAGCCATGTTGAAAAGAAACCTGTTGTGGTTAAATGACTCGGTCAGTTCTTCAGGGATTTTCCGAAGTTTCCTATAAAAGAAATCTGTGGGAAATGAATGATTGCATAATCACTAACACATGCCAATTCATGTAAGCCTATTATCTTTTATGGCATTTTATACTCTATTGTCCTTACTCTGGTGAATTATCTTACAATTCTTTTCCCTATTAAATTATTTACACATTTTGCTCCCTCCGACCTTTTTGCATCACTAAGATACTTAGCATCCACTTTAGGAAAGAAGGTGAAGACAAAGGGTCCCTTTCTCCTTTTCCCAAGCCATGTTTTTCCCACCTCCACAGCAATATCCAAACAGTCTTCTTAAGAACAGGAAGGACTTTTTCAAGTGAGAAGAGGCAAATAATAATACATGTGTCTTGAAGCCACAAAGTATATCTCTGTTTTGTTTTGTTTTCCCTTAAGCAATATGCATTTTTACAGAGGTTTGTTAAGGTCCCTAATAGAAATGGCCAACATTCATAGTTATAAAATTAAATAGTCCCTTGAGAATCCTGAAAGTTTCCTACAGGTTATCTAAGTGATTCTTAGAAATAAACTCCAAGTGTCTTGGAATTCTTAATGACACTGTATTTCAACTGGATTTAGGTCACTAAAACACAGACTTTAATGGAAATCTCAGGCCTTTAACAACTTTTTGGTTTTGGCTTTTAGGAGCCTGACGTTGCCCAAAAGTCAACCAGGATTTCACCTTTAGAGTTAACAAATAAATGAATCATGGATAAGAAGTCACCTTTCTAAAAAGTGCGGCCTTCAGCGTGGCTGCATTTTTAAGCAGGTAAGTAGAGAAGTAAGAAGTAAGTAGGTAAGTAGAGAAGACTTGTATGACTGAGGAGCTACAACCCTTTTTTCTCTAAAATGACCTAGATACTGAGAGCAGTTATCATTGACTGCTCTGAACCACACAGCTTTAGGACCAGGGCAGAGCCCAAATTAGCAGCCAAAATCTTTACATTAAGAGGTAAACCCCTGTAATCTTAATAAGTGAGAGGGGGCATTGCACAGCAAAAATGGGTCCTATGGAAGTGCACACAAGGAACAAATGCACCATAGGTTCACTGAGCAAAGCTCCTAGTCCTAATTTCATGGTAAAATAGAGGTTTAGTTCTTCAGAGTAGACTTATGTGACTTTTCCCCAGAAATGCTGCAGGAAAGCAAGAGGATGTGGGAGAGACCTCGTGTCTCCCAGATATCACAGTTCTCCATCTCCCACATACTGCCCATGCGGAAGGATTCAGATGCTTCAGCAGTGCAGGGCAATTCCATCTTTGGAGGAGGAGCAGATTTGAAAGGGTAGCCTAGAGGGAAGTTTGGAGGTCAATGGAGATCAGGCCTGGTGATGCTGAAGATGAGGAAGCAGGCAAGCAATGATCAATTACCAACTGACACTGCAGACAGGAGAAATTGCTGTTCTTACACAACATCCTCCCAAACATGCAAACCCTGGGTATTCATGCAGCCATTCAAACAATTGCAACAACAATGGACTACAGCTTTGTCCTCTTCTGCCATTCTTGAGATGTGAATGTCTTGTATCCATTTCCCTCTGAACAGGGAAGCAATGGGCAGCAGCTCCCCATTTTATCCGACACGTTTTATAGGGCCTGCCCATCCCTAAAAAGTCAACATGAAATACTCTTCATTTACCTCTGACTCCCACCAAGCAAGAGCAAAAAAAACTCTATCAAGAGCAAAAAGATGCCAGGCCAACAAACAAGTCCCTGCAAACCATGTCATATTTTCCAGAAAATCCTTCTTTCTATTGCTACGTAAGCTGGCTTTAACAAAGATACCCACTTCAGTCCTCCTATCCCATTTATTTTAGGTGTTTTCTTTAATATACACATTTCTAAATGTAGATTGCATTTTCTTAGAAAGAATTTGCAAAAGTATTTGCCAACATTCACACACTTCAATTATTTGCTTGTTGTCAAGGGTTCCTGAGGACCTCCAGCATCTGTCATCCTCTGCCAACACCAACCTTTTCATTTGGGCAGGTCTCCAGAAAAGATTATGGACAATTGTAAAGCATCCATCTTACATCATTATTTCTCTGATATGCACCAAAGGTATAAGGAAGAGGGTCCATTCATTTTGGTTCCTCCTCTGGGGCCTGTATCTTCCTTTCCTGATTCTCTCTTCAAAAAGACTCATGTTTCTATAGGTCATGTAAGACCTACTTTGCTTCTATGCCTTCCCATTAGCTAGAAGACAAAACTATTCAGTCCATTGGTATCATTTTAAAGCATTTTATCAGCCTATATAATTTTATCATTGTTTTGTCATTTTCACTTAAAAAAATGTAACTAATCAGACACCTAATGCTACTTAAGTGCACATAGATTTTTTTGTGATTGAATAATAACATCTGTTTTGATTTTCCAGTCACAAAAGTGTTTAATCTGGCCTTCCTTTATTTGAACTTTTCACATCTGCTCAGGCCTGCTTCCCATAAACTAAATACCAGATCCTTTCACAATGTAGGAAATTTACCTGCACCAGTTGTTGTCCCAGCTCCAAAAGCTTCTTTACAGGAGCCAGATAAAAATGTCAAAAGACTAATAAATACAGCCTCAGTGCACTGTATTTTTATTAAATGTTACTCAATTTTCTCAGTCCCAAACGGTTGGTATTCACAGGCCTAATCCTGCAAAACTTATTTTCAATAATGAACTTATTTACTTTTATTGAATAAAGAGTAAGTTATAGGTTGGTGCCCCATATTCCACACAAAATTCAGAGTTAAACTTGTATGTGATACATCATAACATCAGCTACAAATTCAATCCAGCAGAAATTATAAGGATGATCAGGTTTGCTTGTTTTGCTTTCAGCAAAGCAAGTCATAAGGGGGACTTTGTATCCCATTTTAGGGCTATCTCTAGGGACTTGGTAGTGCATTATGAAGTTTGACTTGTTCAGCTCTCTTCAGAGCTGAGCAAATTCAGGAAGGAAAACAACTCTAATCAGAAACACTTTTTTCTTTTTTTTTTTTTTTTAATTCAGCATTTAGTTTCAACTGTAGCTCAGACCCCAGATCTTATATATCCCTAGTTTGGAAAAAAAAAAAAAAAAAAGAAGAAAATGAGAGGAAGGGGTATGAAATGTAAACTGAAGAAAAACGGACTGAGGGATTTTGCCACTGACATCACACCATTGTGGGAAATGCATCCTGGGTATCAGGCAAATGTTAAGGGTCATTCTTCAAACTCAGAGCTTAACTAGAGAAGAATTTTGCTCTGCTGATGTGACCAGGAAGATATGCAAAAATCAACCCTCTCATCAGCCTCTTCATAATATCTTCATCTATTGAGCATTTATTTCCACTGTTAGAAAGCTATATCTGGGGAACTCCTACGTCCCTGGGTCCCTTGCAGCTGAGGCTGTGTCTGCAGCAAAACTGCAATTTTAGGGCACTTTTCTCAGACAGATAACTCAGCAGACAGCTCTGCAAAGCAAAGGAGAGAACTGTTTGCAAAGCAGCTGAGAAACCAGGTTTTCCTTGTCTCAGGGTAGCAGGAGCAGTTCTTCTCTTCAAAGTCTCCTACCTCTGCTGTAGGGAGGTAACGAGGTTTTATTCTTTGATGTTATTTTGAATCTTTAACAAAACTCAGGCTCTATGGTTTGGCAATCTCATTAAATATAGCTTTATCAAGCCAAAACACCCACCAACACGTGTCTTAAATAGAAGTGAGATAGGAAAGTACAAGACCACAGTGGCTTTGGGAACAGTTGGAGAGGAAAGGCAATATATATGTGCTGCCCTTGATTTACACCTTGATTTTTCCCTTCTGCACAAAGGATTGAAACTGCGTCATGATGGAACAGTTGTGAGAATCACAAAGAACTTAACAAGTCAGAAATGGATTAAAAAGCACTTTATGGCTTGTTAAAGAAATCCCTCTGTTCCTCAGAAGCATTTTTAGCATCTTATTAGTGGTATTTGATCTGACTAACATATTGACTAGTCATTTGAATAGGAGATGAATCCTTTTTGATGGACCACAAAGGGAGTATAAATTCAAATGAGGCACTTCTCAAAATTTTTACTTTAGGATAACCCCAAAGAGCCAATAACATCTGTAAAGGTTTTTTCTGCCCCACAAAAAGACTATCCTAATGATCTTTTAAATTACGCATCTATTTCTTCCTTAAAAGTAATTATTACATTTGTACTTAACACAAATAATAGGGAATTGGAAGTTCTCTTTTACCTGCTTTCTGAAATGTCTGGTACATATTTGACCTTAGAAAATACTCTAAGCCAATAAATTCTTCAACCTCTTTTCTTTAAACCGTCTGTCATGGAACCAGTACTTGACCATCAGTTGAATTCACCATCAATGTGTTTCTGTTACAAAGTTGTTCACTATTTGACAAAAGAAAAACAAGAGAGACATATCAGAGAAACATGCAAAAAGCCTCAGTTCTTTCAAGTGATCTCTGTTCTCAAAAGTTTTTGTCTAGTCAATCTAGAGTGTTCAGTACCACTTGCAGTGTCACCAATATGGACGCTACTATGGAACTAGTGGGCAGACCCACAATTGTCTTCCATTTGGCAAAAGCCAGAAAACTTGTTTCTAGTCATTTTTTGAGCAGTTTTATGTTATCTAAGATTTAGCACTTCGGAATAAGTTGGAGACCTCCAGCTCATTTTGAAAACAGTAATTTATAGCTACACAGACATTATGATTTTAAAGTGTTTTGATAGTTACGCCCTCACTATCCACATGGAACATTTAAAAACGGAGTAGAAGCCATTAATCTCTGAAATATGAGGGATTCATAGCCCAAAGAGGAACTCACAGCACTTGCAGTCTAAGTTCCTTTCTGCATCTAGGTGTACAGTTTTATTAAGGTATTATATCCAATTCCAGGATCAGGTCTAGAGTTATACTTCAACAACCGTATTGTGGTAAAAGTACTGGATTATAAATCAGGGATCCAAATACTTTGTCATAGGTACTTTTATTGATCTTGGACAAGTATTTAGGTTGGAAACCATTTTAGGCATTTCCTGCCTTGTACTATAATTTCCAACAGCACTTTGTGCGTTGGATCCCCATACACAATTTCATCCTTCAGGCACAACAAATAATCATAACCTCCCACTTCATGAAAAGTCTTTCATTTTAAAATTTAAATACCTTAAAGTGATGAGATCAGGTGAAACCAAATCCATGTATTTTCCACACCTATGCCTTGAGATATGGGGGGGATTGACTCAATCCAGACCTTTGCTGTAGGCTGTTAATTCCACTAGAGTTTGACCTCAGATGCTTGGTTCCAATATGTTTACAAATATGAGTATCAGGGCCAAATCCAAATCTGGATCCCAAATTTGTGGTACGGGCCCATCTGCACTTGAAAGCAATGTTTTAAAGAAAGAGAAAAGCTAAGATCACTAAAATCTCTGTTTGAATACAGCATATAACAGATTTATGAACCTAAGCAGCTACTTTTTTTCCTGTGTAAAATCAAAACTACCACAGGATTTCCCGTCCATATATACCATATGCTTTTTCCAACTTTGTTTCAAATTCTTAGTGTCCCAATATTCGGAAACTTCTGAGCATCTGCTTGTTTTGAGCATGTTTTTCCTGCAAGCTTTTTCTGCTCTGAAAGCTAGGCTCCAGTCAAGAATTAATTTTTTGTATAGGAGAAGTGATTTTATCTACTCACTTTTGCAATATGGTTATGACCGGTGAAAGCATCGTACAAAATGAAACCCTGGGGTAACAGCCTGAGATATGGTTAATTCTCTGAAATGACAACCATGTTTATTTCTGTTTAACTGTCTGTATACGTTGGGTCAGGACACATGCAAAACCAAGTCCTGCAAACTGCCAGTGCCCTCCTTGCAGCATCTTCTGAGTACAATCTTCATTTAGGGAACGCTCAGAAGCGTGTCAGCTGAAACACCAACAACACTAAAGGAAACTTATAAATGTTCACAAATTTGTTTCATGGATTAATGATCCTGCATATAAGAACTGACATTTCCAGAACAAATCACTTCTTTATCCTACAAATATTTCAGCAGTTTTTGCTTACACCAAAGCAGAGGCAAACTTCTTCCTTCTTCAGATCAAACGAGATCTAAAATCTGGGAAGATTTAACAGTAAAATAAAAACAATGGGGAATGTAAATGTTAACCATCTGCAATTGTTGTTACTGCTATTTCTTATTATGTGATATCTCTATCAATGTCATTATATTTTTACTTTTGTTACCTCTCTCAACTTTTCAATCTATTATGGTTAATCATTGATAAACAAACACTTTGACTGACTTACAAAGTGGCAATCATCTCATCTAAATTTAACTGTGTAAAAGTCAAACACCTACTCTGAGCTACTCGTGAAAGCTCCTTCCATAGATACTGGTGACAGATTGGCATTTTCAGAGAGAGACTTATCCTACCTGTCTTACACACTTGTTTCAAGATGGGATTAATAACCCTCTGGAAGTACTTTCTTCTTGTTCTTTCCTTGGACCGACTTCAGTAAAAAGCAACACACCTGTTTTGTCAAAAACAAACACACAAACAAAAACCAGAACATAAACCAAGATATTATTTCAGGCCTTGATCTGGAATCCACAGAGGTTATTTACCATCAAAAGTAGAGTTAATCTAGGATGCAGAAAGTGTCATCCTAAAGGCAGATGTGAAGAAGGAAGATGAAGGGAGACAGGAGCACTGCCAGTCTTTAGAATCACACTTATCATCTGCCCCAATCCTCTGCCTTTAGGGCTGGTGAGAAGCAATGCTAAGGAGAATCAAGGCACGAGGGTTTATCAGACTTTTTTACCCAGTGTTGCTTTAACCACAGCCACCATGGGGAATGCCATAGTTTCACTCTCGGTGCAATTCCAGTAACAGAAACATTTCCCAGGCTTTGGCAGAAGAAGGGGACTGGCCAATAACTATTCTCTTTCAGCAGAAGCAAAGCAAAACCAGCATCTCGCTTTTTCACATGAGATCAGCTCCAGCTCAGCTCAGAGAAGGACCACACACCAACCATTGCTTCAGGACATGAGCCTTAGGAGGCAATTCAACGGAAACTTCTAATACCCTTAAAATCATTCAAATGAAAAGATGCTGATGCTGATGAGGGAAGAAACATTCTTCTTGGCATCTCTCCATTTTGAATTCTGTTATAGTGACAGTATCTGGATTAGACTCCAGGACAGTATTTCTGAAACAGCAGGAACCCTGCTTACTGCATCAGTTTTAAATTATAAGCCTTCCAAAGATGTCAACACCACTTTCCTGGAGACTTTCCTGAAATTAAAACACTGAGCTTTTCCCCTGAGCCTTCACAGAGTCATATGGATCCATCTCCCAGTGCCACCATTTGTATTATGATTTGCCTGTGTTGGGTCACTGCTACTTCTTCATTTCTGCTCTATAGTCAGTCTCGCTCTTTGATGTTACTCAGTCACTATTTCCTTTCCCTTTACTTTTATCTCTGTCCTGGCATTCTTCCTTTAAGCATCCTCTCTACCAGATGGTCTCCATCTCTCCTTCAGAAGTGCCCAAAATATTCCTACTGCCTCCTCTTGATCTTCCCCCAGCAGCAAACCTCTTCATCCTACAGAGCTCAAATACCAATGGATTTCTCCTCCTTGCTGCTCTGCGTCTTTCTTGCACTTTGAAAAGGAATTCACTGGAAGCAGCTAACCTCCAATCCTCATTATGCACGATGCACTCATTTATAAGAGTTTACCCAGGAGAAAAATTCAGATGGGATATGCGCCGGTACAATTGCGTTTTTTCAAGTGGAAGCACATCTGATGTCTGCATGCTGAACTGGAGCTCTAGTTTTGAACAGGAGCTCCAACTTTTTCATTCGGAAATCCATATGGATCCTTTAATCTGAAGGTCAAGACAGCTTTCATGAAAGATACTGAAAACAATGATACTTTATATTCACCACATAATTATATAAAGATGATTCAATATTGTAGTATCATCGGAGGATTCAACAAAGTCTCTGTATTATGTATTTTTTAAGATGGGATTTAGAGACTGGAAGATGAGGCTTCAGAAGTTTACAGAGAGAAGAAAAATCTTGTCACAATTTATATCTTCCTAATAAGTCACTGAAACTCTGAGGATAACAATTGCTTTTACTCACAGTTGGCAGTGCACTGTAATCAAGAATAAAGCTCTAGATATTCTTCTGGAAGTACAAGCACTTACTAAATGCAGCAGCATAATAATGTATTGTATATCATGCACATACAATGAGGTGGGGCTTGTGTTTGTCTCTTTGCAAGAGAAGAAAGAGCTCAGAAATGACCTCCTGTTCACAGGTTTCTTTGAAAAAAGGCTTGGCCTGAAACCACTTCACTACTATTGATAAAGTCTGGTTTTGTACATAAATCTTAAATGTAAGCATTGCTTCAAAAATAACTAAGCAATCACAAAGATTTACTTTTCAGATTCAATTGCCTTCAAATCCTTTACTGAAGTCCCCTTGGCACCGTCACTTCGAAATCAGGATAACGCTGTACAGTGTTTCTCAGGTTCAGTAAAACAAAAGCCTTATTGAATAAATATGTGTGAAAATGCTGCAAAAAAAGCCACCTTGGCAGTCACCACCTGACCAGCTCTTGGTGACCCTCTCTGGTGACCTGTGTGGGCTCGGCGCTCGACTTCTTGGCATATCACAGCACTGCTCAGTTCCACCCTCTTTGTCCCCTGAACTGTAGCAAAATACACGCTTTTCCTGGAAGAAACCTAATAGCTGCTGTTGGCCATCAAGGAACATCAAGGTGACCTCGGATTTCCATATGCAGGAAGCTGATCAAATAGTAGATCCTTCTTTTTAATCTGCCTCTTGTATCACGAATATACAGAAAACGTTATGGTTGTGATAAGCCCTTAACTCGGGGTTTTGCAAGAAGAGCTCACAATTCTGCCCCGTCAGGGCAACTTGAAGGCAGAATAAAAAAATCCAGTATTTACTATCTTGTGCCTCCTTCTGAAAAAGTGGGACTCGGGAATGTTTTTCTTTTTTCTGCACATCATCTTCCAGCGTGGTTTAACCACCTCCTTGTGGTTAAAATATCAGCTCAGCCCCACAGGTCCCATAACTGCAGTAAGACAGCAGCACGTGGCAACGTCCTGGTGGTCGGGCTTCCCTCTCCTCCCAGGGCCACGGTCTCAGGTGTCCAAGTCACAGAAACTAGAGTCACTCAGCAATTAGTTATTGACTTTCAGGCACTCACTATGGCAACAGGTTCACGGCTAGTGCTGACTCACAGCTGACTGCACCAAAGGGCTACCAACCAGGACAAGGTCCACAGAATTAGCTTTTATTTTGCTTTCAACAAGGCTGTTAATTTGCTGCAACCTTGCATTTCACTTTGCTACCAAAGAGCCTCAACAGTCTTCAGAAGCACCAAACATCTCATCAGAAAATGTATTTTTGTCAGCAGGTGAGATAACTAGGATTTTCAGCTGTGAAAGTTTCATTTCAATATGTTTGGACAGAAAGACAAGACTCATTGTCAGTTCTATTTCTGACTCATTAATTCCATTTTTAAAAATGTACAAAGTAATTATTGAAAAACAACTTTGCAAGCTACAGAATAAGAAATAGCAAATGGGCTGTTTATAGTCATAGACTACCAGGTTGGAAGAGACCTCGAGGACCATATGGTCCAACCTTTCTCATTAAAATCACAGTCTAGACAAGATGGCCCAATACCCTGCCCAGTAGAATCTTAAAATTATCCAATGCCGGAGACTCCACCACTTCCCTGGGGACATTATTCCAATGGCTAAATGTTCTCATTGTGAAAAATTTTCCTCTTGTTTCCAGTCAGAACATACAATGAACACGAAGAACTGTGAACCCGTAGTTCAAGTACCAAGAGTGAGAGGGACACGAAGAACTCAGAAAAGACACACTTTTCCACTGAACACTAGGAATCTCCAGAGAGATGATAGTACAAACTGACAGTGGGGCTGAGGTAATGCAATTTTATCTCACCTGAACACGAGGTGGTCACAGCTCTGCCCAACACCCTAGCATCCCTGCACCTATGAATCCAATGCTGTTTCTTTTCCTCTCAGTCGTGCATTTCTAAACCCAGCCAGTACTGGCTAGTGCCCAAATTGGCTGTGCTGAGCCCGGGGAGGTGGCTTTGACACTGGCAGGGTGAGGATGGCAGCCTTCATGTAGTGGTGGGACAGCTAGGAACTCCTGATGCTCCACACTTCACATCGTGATGTACAGCAGATGTCCAACTCCTCGCTGTTAGAAAGGGCAGATAAAAAAAAAAAAAAAGCAGTGAATAAAAACTACAAATTGAGGTAGGGTCAACTCTGCAATATAGATCAGACTAGACAGGGGCAGAAATAATTTTCTCGCAGATTAGAAGTAGATAAATAAGTGAGAGAAGGAAGGAAAACACGCAATACAGAAAGGAAGATAAGAAAGAAGCTGTTCATCTTATGTATGGGAACCAACTGCTGCATATCTATTTCCTACATAATTTTAGTAACTATCCCCAAGTTGTTAATCTGAAACACTTTGCAGGAAGCAGACCATCTATTTAATTTAAAATGTTGTTTGGCACACTACAGGATTTTCAGATAATTCAGTTAATGCACCGGACACTCGGTCTGTACAGCATAAGGGCTACCACCAGGATTTTCACACGCAGATGTCTCACTCAAAAAACACATCTAAGCATTCCAGTTCAGTCATTTGTATTTGCATACTTCCAGGTTCTTCTAAGGTAACTATTACTGGCTGCATCAAATATAAAATCTCATCCTGGTTACACGTGCCTTACTGTGGACATACAGTAGCCCACCACAGTCAGCCAGGGTGAGCACATAATAAGCCCAAATATAATTTCCAATGTAATTAATATGAAAACAAATAACCTGTAAAGAAGGTGACCTCTTGCTCATAAATTAACAAAAAATAGCCTGGTGAAAATGCAAAGTGTGCAGTTTTCACACATGGCAAAACTTGCCAGTGGTTGTGTCCATTCCAAGGTGAAGGCTGAGTAACCAACAGTTTCATCTGGCCTTAGACATAAAAATAACAGTAAAAATCAAATACAAACAGTTATTTTCTTTCTTTTGGGATTTGGCATATGTGCTATAACAGACCTAGACGGAAACTTCTAAAATAAATTAAGGAATGTACTTGTCAGTTTATTAATCAAAGTTTACCTGCTTCACATTACAGGGAGACAAATTAAACAAGCTACCACGGTATTCAGAAAACATCTGCTAACAAAGTCAGAAGTAATGATAAACAAACTTGAGTTCCCTTTGTGGTTGATTTCCATCCAGCTGCATTTAATTATAAAAGAGCTATCAAAGAAAGCTCCCCATTAGCAGCTAATTCAGAATGACTTCAGAAGAAAATCCCAGAGCCTCCAGTGATATTGCTCCAACAACTTTCTCATCTCTGCAAGTGATTGCGAAGAGCTGAATTAGACCAGGTTAGTGATCAGTCATCCTGCTAACTGCTAGAGTAAAATGAAGATGATATAACTTTTCAGTACCTGTGATGGCCTGTTTTCAAAGCACTCTTATTGGTGGGACCTATGAGATCCAGTGGACTCTGAAAATTGCTGTATGCCTTCTCTAGAGGAGAGCATCTGCTGATATTATCAAGAAAGTGTGAACATTTGTTGCTACAAGCTTTTTAATATTGTCTCTTTGACTTTGGCTTTTTTCACAGTGACACTGAAGATGTAGTAATTTATGAACATTTAATTCTGGTTTACATCAATCAGGAATTTTTCCATTGATGTAGATGGGGACAGGTATAGTCTCAGACTGATGCTCTGGACCAGCATGGCCACACCTGAATGTTATCAAAATATAGCAGCAACTCTTAATGAAAATAATGAAGGGAGGGGGAAGGCAAATACATCAGGTTTCCCCTGAAAATCCTTACATTTACAACATTAAGTAATTCTATAGATAGGATACCCATTCATTAAAACAAAAAAGTGAAAGTTTTTCAATACACCCAGAACTATGAGCAATTTGCATAAAATTCCCTAAAATCCAGTGATAACCATGAACCCCCCCCCCCAAAGGTCTCAGCTCAGTAATGCACAAGAAACTTGTATCATATTCCTATTGGAAGGTGTGAATAACAGCAAGTGGGCAAGTATGATAAAAAGTTGAATTATTTTTTTCTCTCACGCATTCTTTTTCTTTAAGACAGTGATGGGTGATTCTTCCCTGAAATCTAGCTGCTAGCAAGCCAAGATGAAATCAAAAAACCCAGCATGCCAGATATGCACAGCTGTATTTGTGCTTCTGCAGCTCCCAGAGGAAAGCACACCACATGTCGGTTACTTGACTTAGGGTGGGTTGGTGAGGTGTAAGTTAAAAGGGCAGCTGTACACTCTGGGAAATTTTCCAGATTCATTTTCTACCAATTGCTTTAACAATGCCACAAGCAGCGGTGAAGAGGTAGGGATGCTGGGTAGCACAGGTAGAATATAGGAATACTTTTCCACCAGCTTATTTCTTATTCAGTCCCCAGGCTCTCTTGAAAAATCTGTAGGCACTTTATAGAGGATTTTTTTCCCTGCAAGAATAAAGAGGTTGGCTCCGATTGCTGCTATTCTAAGAAGTTAAGGGAAGAAAAGACATTATTATACATCCACATGGTAATCAACCAAGGTCTCATGTAACTATGGCTGTTGATGTGGTTCTTCCTGGGTCTTCTAGAAAAGAGTTTATTGGTGTACCTGGCCTAGAAGTTTGAGAGCCGAAGGAAGAAAATGATAACATGATTTAACAGACCCTTTGTTTACGTAAACATCCATCCACAATCTGTGTCTGATGGGGTGAACATACGGCTTTAATTTTACCCTTGGCACATGGATCAAACAATGTTGCCAATATCTATTGTTCTCCTCATAACAATATGCCTGGTGGTTTCAACATATCCTCTCCATTAGCTGGCTTCAGATCAAGCATTTACTGTGTATGTGCTTGTGTCTTCATAAAACTGGATTATGGATTTTTTTAATTTCTTTTTTTTCCTCTTTGTACTGAATGTGTAAGAAGGAACACAGTTGAGAATGGTGGTCAGCCATCCCTGTGAGTCATGAGAACAGCTCGCCTCGGATCGCGTGGCAGAGCCGACACACGGATGGGAAGAAGGGGTTGGATGGGATTTGCAAAGCCCTGGCCATGTAGCTTAGGTTTTCCAAAAAACCCAGAGGAAGAGGTGAGTCAGATCCTTATCCCCTTTTATCTAGGCTTTAGCAAACTTTTCTGGATAGGGTCCATCTCTGATTTACACCAGCCCTGCTCTGGAGCACCGACATAGTAGGTAGCTGTGAGAGGGTGGTTTGGCTTACTTTTTGTTGGTGGTGGGTTTTTTTTTTTTTACTTCCCCTATTTTTCCAGTTTCACTTCTTTCTGTTTGCTGCAGAGACCACGGTAATGCTCTTTTTGCCTTATAAATATGCAGCTTCTGTAGAGGCAGCATAACAGAGGAGATTGGGATCTGGGGAACAGCATGAGAAGAAACCTCGGATGGGCTCTTTGAGCCAGAGTAGCTTGTCATCTCCATGCTAATCTTCTCAGCCCTGCCTTGGCCTCTGGATCGGCAGCACTGCTTTCTTACATTTCCAGCAGCAATCAGACTTGACATTTCTCCTCTACATTGTGCTGCATTTCAGCCTGTTCTTCCAAATATTTGATACCAAATTCACTGACAGAAAGAATCTCGTTGCCTTGACTGTACTCCAGATCTTGCACCTTCTTTCCACCTGATCACTAATACCTGATTTATATTTGCTAAATTAGTGAGAAGATAAAGCCTTGATTCCTCTGGTACCATTTTCACAGTAATAGAGGAACTCTCAAAAAAATAGTACTGGTAAAGCCAACAATTATATTTGGGCCATTTGGGCAATAAACTCTATATTTGGTGTTTTCTTTTATCCATGATGTTTTGCTTTTGAAGGCTGAAACATGTTCCAGAGGAACTGGCTGGAGAGGGTTGATTGTACCACAACCGTTTGTCCTGCCTGGAGCAGAAAGCTGCTGCTGTGGGAGGCAGTGGCCCAACACCTTTGGGTGCTCTGGGGTCCTCCATGGAGCACAGAAGCATGAGAGAAAGCTTGTGGGATCACTGGGGAAGGAGGCAGCTCTGGGAGGTAACAAAGTGGTGATTAGCATCACCAAAAATAGGTATCCACAGGCCTTTTTTTCCCATGCTCTCATGACACTCCTCCTCACTGGAAGTAGTAATCTTGAAAAGCTTCATTTCTTATTCAGTATTTCTGTTTTCTTCCTGCTGCACCATTTCTCACTTCTCTTTGCTTCTCTTCCATGTTTTACATTCAGAATGTGCTGAATCCAAGCCCAGTGCTTTGAATTATTTCACTGACCCCGAAATGCTCCATACCAGCACAGATGCATATCTTTTAGGTTTACTTTTATCTCTGCTAATTTTACTTCCCCCTCACATTTGCAAGTAGAGAGCAACTGCAAGGAGTTTAAGAAGAATTAGTCTAAATGCTGCTTGTGCACTCATATATATGCAGCACAGCTTTCTCATCACTACCCATGTGCTTCAGCCTGTTCCTGACTGAGAGAGAACAATTCTACAGAAACTGATTCATTAAAACTATCATAAAATCACAGACTGTTTTGTGTTGGAAGGGACCTTAAAGATCATCTAGTTCCAGCCCCCTGCCATGACCAGACCAGGTTGCTCCCAGCTCCATTTAACTTGCCTTTGAACACTTCCAGGGATGGGGCAGCCACAATTTCCCTAGGCAACCTGGGCCAGTGTCTCACAACCTTCATAGCGGAGAATCTCTTCCTAATATCTACATCTACCCACTTGCAATTTAAAACTGTTCCCTTTTGTCCAATCATTCCATGCCCTTATTAAAAGTCCCTTTCCACCTGTCTTGTAGGACCCCTGTCAGAACAGAATTACCTCTGCTGCTCAAGACAAATGGAGGTTTTCCACCAGTAATGGCATGGCAAGAGAAAGAGAAAAAGAGGTAGAAAATCCCTTCTTTTATTTTCAGAATTACTATTTTACTTAGAAAGCTAAAGGACTTCTAGCATTGCTCTAAGCACAATACAAAGCCAGACTGTAACAGCCCTAGTGAGCCCATCTAGAAGCAAAGTCCTTCAATGAATCCATCAGGCAGATTTTGGGTTTTTTTTAAGGTTTTTGGGTCCAACGGAAGTTAAGGAATTATTCCCTATGAAAACATCTGCAGGAGGTGGGGAGACAGTCAGCAGAATAGATGTGTCTGATCTAAGCCTTATGGGGAAAAAACAATGAATTAATTTTGAAATTGTCTAATACCACAGATCTGAATTTATTACAGAATTAATTACCTTACTTGAAGTGGCACTCATTGACACATGATATTTTTGTCTAATCCTCTATTGTGTATAAAAATACAATAGATTGCAACATAAATTGTAGCTGCTACTACTTTAAACAGCAATTTAATAAAAGTGTTTTGACAAGTATATGTGTAAACTGATAACTACTCTTTTTTTTTTTTTTTGCAAGTATTTTATGTTAGGAGGTTCTCAGTTTTACTATCAACTTGGTTCCATACTGAAATACCAAATTAACATCCTTTTTTGTCCCAAATCTGTGCAGTTAGTATCAAAAAAATGTTTTGCCCTTCCTGGTCATTGTCACATTAGGTGTAGAAGAGGATTTGAGATTAAATGCAGTGAAAATCAAGAGCACAGCTGTCTCTACAAACACATGGGTCAGGCAGTAGAGTTACTACAAGGTATCACTTCACTTGCCTCTTCTGTTTGTGTTCAACTTACCTTCAGCTGCTGCTGGAGCTCTGCTTGATGTGGATTTGAAAGTACCTGTGGAAAGAGGTTTCTAACTAACCATCCCTAGTAAAATCCAAAAAAGGCTTGCTCATGAGGAAAATAAAGCAATATTAAACCCAATCAAAGTGAATGCTGGCATGTAATTAACATAGCATTGTCAAAGATATCTCATAGTTTAATTTTAGTGGGGAAATATGGTATCTCAGATACCATGATATGGGTGTTTGTTCACAGCCACTGTACCTGTCAACTATTATTATACTGATGCTGCCGTGTTCCCTGAAGTGTTTTGATTTCTTAACAAGAAGAGAATTTTCTCTGATGTGCCATCTGTAAGGTACAGTTTACCAAAGGAAAACTTTATCTCAAATTTTTAATAATTTTCTGTCAATTCCAATAAAATCTGATATATTTTTATAATACTTACAAAATAATAGCAAATGTGACTCACCACACGTGCCACTATTTCATTTGATATTCCCCTTCTCCCACTGACTTTTCTTTCCAGCACAAAATGTAATTTAAATGTCAAGTTAAACTAAAAAAGTTACATTCCTGTGGAGATTGCTGGCATCTCATACAATCTCAAATAATTCAACTGCTTTCCACTCCTTTTCCTATTTTCTTCTATTTTAGTATCTCATTGTGCAGATTCTAAAAATAAAAACTAGTGGAAGGGATAAAGTAATGCACAGTTTGTTTATATACAAGTGACAGGGCAAAAAGCCCTTTCATGCCTAAAAAGGTATGGTCCCAATCCATCACAGGATCCAAAGTTCATTTATGGAATATACGAGTGCACACTGAAGGACTATCATGTCTTCAGCCACTGCTAGCTCCATAAAAGAAGGAATATACACCAAGGGGAAAAACGATGGGAAGAGAAAAAAAAGGAAAGATATTTATCTTCTATTTAGCACATGCTTGCCAAACAAGTGCATAGGCAGCACAGAGGTTGTCCACAGCACAGGAGATGCCAGTCTGCTCTGGTCTGTCAAGAGACCTTACGCTTGAGAAATTCATCAAAGATCACGAGAATATTGAGAGTCTCATATTTTGGATTTAGGCCTCACTGAGATTTTAAGGTTCCTCTAGCAAAGCTGCCATCCATATGCAGAGGTGCTTGCACTCTCCACAAACTGGTGTCGAAACCACTAGTGATGGGCATGAGCCCACCAGCACCACGGTGCTCAGCTTGGGACACAGCACAGGAGACTTTTTCCAACTGAAGCTCCCTATGACACAGTCAGTGATGGCAACCAACTGCCCTGCCTTAATGCTACAGTCCAAATCCCTCTTTTCACTCCTAAATTTGTGGATGCCTTTTTCGCTTCCATGAAAGTGCCTTATTCATAGGGGCAGAGTTTTCATGACCTTTCTTGCCTAAGGACCATTATTTCTCTTCATTTCCTAGGAAGATTGCTGAATGTCATTCTCCACTCCCTGCAACATTGCACAAGAGGCATGGGAAAACTGGGGAAAAAAGCTTTGTCTGCTGACATCAGTCTGACGTCAAAAATTTGGTATTGTGAAAATTAAACCCTGAGATTTACCCCTAATCTCCGTGTCTGAATTCCCTAAGTACAACACTGCCAGTGCTCACCAGTTTGTGAGGATGGACAACAAAGACTAAGACAAGTTCCTCCATTATTGGCATCATAGCCAACACTTTGGACTGCTCCACTTAGGGAGAAATAAGGCAAAAAGGACCATAGCATTTACAGTACACTGAGGATTCACTCCTGCCTGACTTAGAAAGGATTCAATTGTCTTAGACTAAATGCAAATTACAGGTCCAGTATGTCAAAGACACCAAAAGCACCACAAAATGTAGGAAGCAACCTAGGGTTCAAAAGGAACTCAAAATTCTGCTGGAATTGCCATGGGAAACAGCTGCAGAAAAATGCCTTCAACAGAAGGGTTTTCAGCCAACCTCCTTAGTTCCTTCATCCCTTCTGAATGGAGGCTTTTGTGATAGACACAAAAAAAATCCAGCTGTGCCCCAGAAGTTTTCCAGGGTACGTATGGTATCTGCAGGGATAGACAAGACCTGCCAGCAAAAGATGTTCCACAGATTTTTAGAATTATTTTCTAGGGAAACTACTAAAAATATGGGCTGGAGTCAAATTCTGTGTACTCACACTGACTTCAGGAGCCATTTGCACAAGTGAAAACTCTCTCTTCCTTTCTTTCTCTGGAAATCTCTGCATCATCCACTGTTGTCACGTAACTTTTGCAGGAAACGGACGAGTACCTTGTTAGCTTCCCAGCTTTGATACGTTCCTGGCAGCCAGACTCACCCTTGGCAGTGAATGGGGGATGATCCTGAAGGAAAAACAGTTTTTAGGCTACATTTTATGACTCAGTAGCTGACTCTAGATTTGATAAAGATAGATGTGTTTAAGGTGTCTTGGTTCTGTTTAGATCAAAGCCCTAAAATTTGCTTTGTCACTGTGTTAAGACTCTAGATCCTGATCAGACTTGCACAAGCATTTAAGTTAGTGCAGTTTGTTGAAACTTCAGGAAAAGAACTTCTTCACCACTGAGCAAAATGCATGCTGATAAAGCTCATCTTTCCTTTTCCAACACAGCCATGAAATGTCATGTTTTGCTTTACTACACTGATTTGTCCCAGGTCACTGCTACTGGAAGCAATACAAAGATGCACAGAGTTTCTGTGGTTTTGTTTGAAGGAGTAAAGCTGTAAAATGCAAAGGAAGAGATAATTTCCACAATTCCAGCTCCAGTAAGTGGATTTCATTCATCTGTTTAAAAAAACCCCAGCAAACAGACAGACCCCCACCATCAGCTACACAGTGTGCTCACGGGTCAGAGTAGGTCCAACTGACTGATGTACTGCTCTCAGGTTAGCATCTCTGCTGCCCCAGTGATCACATAAACAGCAAAATCAAATATCCAGCAATAAATCCAACCCAACTGGTTGATTTATTAGGCACAGATTCTATGTACTGCCACAGCCTGGTCAAGACTGGTGGAAGGGGGAAGTTCTCCTGCAGCACCTGCATCATCCAGGGAACCTCAGGTGAGGGGTTCACAGGGCTGCTCTGCCCCAAGGATAGATGAAGAGCACCTCATACTGCCTGCATTTACCTCACAGAGGTGTTGGAGGGAGTAATTAATTACTGTTTCTAGAACTCATTGAGATTGTTAGGGAAAGGCACTAGAGAGAGAGTGGTGTTATAAATTATTACACTTGAAAACGTTCAAACTCTTCAGCTTTCCACTGCTCGCCTTCACACAGGCTTGAAGCATTTCCTTTTCTCCTCCTGAAATAAAATTTGCCCTCTTGACACACACAAACCATTAGAGAGGCTGTATTTACAAGCACCTAACAGTATTTTCTCAAGTCTATTTTGACATTGACTTTTAATCAACGTGATGATGATTGAAAAAGCTAGTGCAATGTTTCACTCAGAAGGAATATTAAAAGTACATTGATTGTGTCTACAAAGATATGCAATTAAAAAAATATGAGTCAAGCACTGTTATTTAACACTTGACTTTACTTACTTTGAACTCTTATGGTCCTGTTGTGTACACAGTTAAACGTGCAATGCTGTGTGTTTCAAGTTAGTCGGCTGTAAGCAATTTTATATTTTAATGAAAATAATTACAGTTTGAGTAATATGAAGTGTATCTGAAGTGTAACCCCCGATGCTACTTCCCCAGAATTAGCTGGGATATAAATTATCATGATTTATTATGGTTACTCTGTGCTTTATGTGTTTGTAGGGGATCCTGGCTAGCAATGATGATTCTTAACTAAGAAAGTAGTGCATTTCAAAAGCAATTTTTTCTTGGATCTCATCTGTAATTCTTCCACAAAAGTGATGTGACTTAACTATGCTGCAGTATGTGATATTGCAAGGATGGCATTATTGTGCTGTCATTTTGACAGCTTACTTTAATTTACAGCATTTAATGGATGAATACATATTTTAAAAAAAAAAACTCTGGTGTTATTCTTCCTTAATATACCATATGCCATCGATCCCACATACACTTCTTTGCATAAGCACACCAAGTTACACAGTGGTTTAAAGCAACCTATGTGTCATATAGAACCTGTCTTTTGAGTGACACATCAGAAGGTGAGGTCCTGTCTGTTCTTCAAGGCTACCGTGGATCCCAAGGCATTTCTGAGCCCTGATTTAAAGTATGTTACACGATACATTATGTAGCAATTGGCATCTGTCCACCTCAGAGACGGGCACTTCCAGATAGGCTGTACAAAAAGAAATTTGTGAAAGTCATTTGCCTTGGTAGAAGCAGCACCATAGAAAGTGTAAGGATTATTATAATTACATTACTGCAAAAGCTAATATCTACAGCAGCTGGTTTGACTATTTTGTCAAACAAAATGTCTTCCAGTTCCTAACATGTTTTGCCAGCTAAGGGTAAGTGACTACTCATCAGTACATGCAAAGTTTGGACAATGACTCCCTTTGTCTTCTTTTGGGGTGGGCAGCCTGATCATTCCTCTGTTGGGGGAGTTATGGGGTCACCTCAAAAGAGAGCAGGGAATACAAGAGTCTGATCCAGACCTGTCCCCACCTCACTCATAAATGTACACTGCTGATCAGCAAACCTCAGCTCAACAGCTTCCACATCCAAACTCGTTTATTTAGGCAACCTTCCTAAAGTAGACAGAAGCTCAGGCTGCCCATGTTGCAAACTGTTCAGAAGTTGTGCAGCTGCTTAGGATGCCACTAAACTTAGGAGAACAAGCTCTCCTAATCAGGAGGACACATTAGCCTGGGTTCATGTACAGTGTGAAAACATCTACACAGCCTTCATGTCACACCTGGCTTTTATCTGCCTTGCTTGGGCCTGTCCACAAAACCCTCTGTTGACATGCTCAGCAGAGCCTGCAATCCTGGCACTGAAGTAAGCTCTGAAACCTGCTGCAAATCTGCTGTGGGATATTCTCTCAGTAGTGGAAAAGTCCATGGTGCCTTTGGAAAACAGTCCAATTTAAGAAAAAGTTAATAATTTTGTAACAGGGTGGAAAGCAAACTGATTATACCCCAGGAACTTAGCTTTTCTTGGTAGATTTCTTTCTTTTTCCAAGGACATCTAATAGTAAAATACTTTAAAATGATAACAACAACAACAAAAAGGTAGCCTAGTTTTCCTGTTACAAATACTGTTTTTGGACAGAAATGCTGCAAACAAAAGTGCAGAAGGAGCTGAAGATTTTAAGGGGGGAGGTATCCAAGGTTGAAAAGGATTTTGTTGAACTGAAGAAATACAACATACCTTTATACTGGCTTGGTTCTTTGATGTTCTACATAGTACCCGGCATGGCATTACAAGCAAATGTACATGTCATAAAGCACAAAGTGGAGTAAATGTACAGTGAATTAATACCTCTGTCAAGGTGTATCCTGTGATTTTTTTTAAGGCATCCTTGCTTCAAATTCCCATTCGCGCAATCTCTACAACTCCAGTGACTAAGAATGTGCAAGCATTTCAGCAAAAGCAGGAAAGAGTTTATTTTAAATTCCATCACGCTGACTGCAAATACCTTTGGAATAAGAAAACACATGAGATACTTAGAAAATTATTTACTTATTTGTAAATGTTATTTTTTTTGGTGGAAAAATAAATAGTTCACTTTTTTTTTTTTAATATTAATTTAAGTCAGTAGCTAGGATTTCATCTGTGACTCACCCAAAAAACTGTTAGTTTTGTATGACCAGAAATGAAGGATTTGCACATAACTTAGAAACAGATACTGACAACTGACACATACTTCCAGCATCTACTGAAAATTATCAAGAATTTAAATTGTCTTCAGATGCTTATTAAGAAAGCTGCAGACCACCAAACAGCAGATCAAAAAAACTGACACAAGCATGATTGGTGGCTTTTTGTTTTTACACATTATTTTGAGAGGTCACTTCAGGTAGAAAAATATCAGAGCTAAGCAACAGTAGATAAAATGCAGTAAATGCTTGTATGTTGGGAAAGGTATGTTTGTAATATATTTATTTAAATTTTTTGTTGCAGAAGACATCTTTGAGATGGGATTTAGTATTTGCATTAGGCTTTGCTGCAGGGGTAGAGAAGTTGAATCTTTTAAATCTTTGGTAGAAATCCTACAGTGTGGAAGAGGTGGTGAACACCAGCTCTCTCCCCCTACAGGGTGAAGGAACAGATGAAAAACTTTACAAGTTGGACTCATGGCCTCTTGATCCACATGATACTGGATAACCCTCTGCTGAGTCAAGCAATGGATCATCCTATCTGCTGCTTCCTTGAGCATGTAGAAAGGGCACTTGCCTACTAAGTCCAAGACAGACCTCCTTCCATCCTGCTTAACATACGGACCAAAACAAACAAACAAACAGAACAAAGAAAAAGTTTACAGAGAACTGAAGTCAAAACCTGAAGTATTTCCCAAACCAGCCTTGACAAGGTAAATCTCTAGGTACCTTTTCAGGTTGGGAATGGAGATCTGGAAAAATGCAGCAGGCTTACAGGCCTTGATGGAAAGGAGTGTGTTTCTGGACCCTGGGAAAAGCACTGAAGTAGACAAGTATCGTATCTTAGCATATTAATTTCTGATGGATTTAATTCATCAGCCCTCTTCCTCCTTCCATACACACACCCTGCTCTATAACAGACACATATGGACACCAGCATATAGGCAGCAAATGCCAGATCTGATGCAGTAAGAGTAAATTTAAGAGGATATAAATGTTTTTTCATAGTAGTATGTATTCAATATTGTTGCTAATGTAGGAGTCTACAGACATAATTTGAAAGCTTTTCTCCTCTCTAAGTGAACATAATATAATGAAAGAAAGTAATTTCAATTCAACTTAGCAATGGCTTTGCTGCATTGTCATTAGAAGGTGATTTAAAAAGGCAAAAGAGCTTTAATTTTTAATCGCTAAGGGGAACCACTGCCATAGGGAAAATTAGTCAACAAGGTTCACTCCTGCTATCAGGTCATAAAAACGTGAAACTTCTTCAGTGGGAAGGAGGAATTGGGAAGGAGGACCAGGAGGACCATGATGCTGTTGGTACAACACATACCACGTCACTGCAAGTGGCAGACTGAGGCCTGGTGACATCAGTACAGCAGCTGCATCCAACCTCATCTTCATGGTTTTAAACACAAGTCTAGCATTTTATTTAAACATTTATTCCCTTCTCGGGGCTGAGAGTGGTTTGGGTGTGCATCTCGGTTAAAAAACTGGCCACAAGATTTAGAATCAAAGGCACCGAGTTTGAAACCCTGTGGAAAATCTGGTGTTTGCTGAGAAGTCAGAGTACTTATGGTCAAAATATGGCTGTAATCACTAAAATGTACAGTTACCATTCATAATCAGCAGGACTGGCTCACATAAATAGTTTCACTGACTTCAGTCACAGGAAATACTAATTTTTTTCTGACACTGGAAAGGACTTATAAGACCTAGAAGACAACAATAGCATAAATATTATTAAGACAGAGATATCTTTGTCCAGTCATTAAGACTGTTTCACTACTTCAGTGGACACAAACCAGAATCAGTGTTAATTCTATAAATATTTCTCCATCACCTCACCAGCGTGTGGGAGCAAGAGGTGGGCTTTTATTCCTTAGAAAACATAAAGAAGCAGACATTTAAAAAGGGAAAGGTGGAGATAAGTGGAGATCTCAGAGTACAGTAACAGATTTGCAAAGCACAAGACTGCAGTACGGTGCCTGAGAATGTATAAACAAATCACTACGAGTTTTGGGTTTGTTCATTCTCAAAAAATAGCAGCACAGTTGAGATACTCAACATTTGAGCTTTAAAATTACTGCTCTGGGATGGTCCCTCATTAAGGGACCAGCTCTATAGCACACAAGCTAATGCACCAATGTGCATCCTCATCTGGATGATCGAAATACTTCAAGCCACACTATGTGCTCCAGCATTCGCTTATAAAGCTCTTTTGAACATAGGCTCAGGGTCCTGGGTTAGACCAGACATAGCAGTCTTACAATATTTTCTTAAAGTATTGCCCAGCCTTGGAAATACAGCTTAGTGTCTTGGATTCTTCTCATAAAGTGAAAAGGGCCATGTGTCTTGTAAAGACTAGCCCCAAGGGAACTGATGTAAAGTATTTTTGTAGCCTTAACACAAATTTTCCTTGTGTTTATGGCTTCATTATTTTAGTGGGTGTGTTATTTCAGTGTGTTTTTCTGCTACTTATTTTCTATCTTTTTTACTGACCTTTTTTTTTCCCCTGTCCTTTTTAAATAAGGAAAATGGACTCAACAGATGATGCAGAAGTCTTTATAGCAGAGCTACTGGTTTTCATTTCTGTTTCCTGAACCTCAAATAGTCACGCTCTTAGTATGCTAAAAGAATATTTCTGTAACAATAATAAAGTTAATGTCTGGTCAGTGGAAAAGCTCCCCAGATGAAGAGAGGTGAAAATTTATAGGCATCTATCTTCTATTAAATGTAGTTAGAGCTAAGACAAAATGAATTAAAGCAGTACAACCAACAAGAGAAAAAATTGCATCTCATTAGCAGGAAAACCCAGGATTAGGACATGGTTATGCTGTAACTGCAAAATCTGATCTTCAGGAATATCTGGCAGGATGGAAGGGAAAAAAGCAGTGGAACCACTGAAAACTAGCACTTAGCTCTTTAAGGTGAATTCATCTGAAGTACTGGTCTCCACAACCTATGAAGTTGGTTCCTACACTGGGAGAGACCTACCTATGTAGCAGCCTATAGAAATTGGTAGGACAGATATTTAGCATGTCAGTCTAGGCTGGGCAGGGTGATTTCCACCTAAGTGCCCTTTTTGCTTGGTGCCAAAGGTAGGTGGATTGGTTCAGTTCCAACTGAATTGCCCAGAGGGAGCAGCTATTGATCAAGAACAGCTAAACCGAGGCATTTTCTTCTGTCAACCCATCCAAATTATCACTTTATTATCTATCACATTTACTTTACCTAATGCCCACTCACTTGCCAGATCTGCTTTACTGGTTGCTTGTTTGCCTCATTAGCAGTAATTTCCATATTAACTGAGCCCATAATTTCCCCCTACACTCTGTGTTTAGAGACTTCACTGATCACCAAGTTGTTGGTCAAAATTTTGATAAGAAGTAATGCTTAAGTGAATTCTACAAACCACCACACTAAGGCAAAATAACTGCATGGTAGGGATGACTGGGTAAAATACGAGGAAGCCTGAAGCTTTTCTCAAACCTCAAGCAAAACCTTGAGCCAAATATTTTACAAGACATGAAGTTAAATTCCCTCTCTTATTTTTTATTTCTTTTTTTTTTCTTCAAATTTGTCATAGCCTTTTGTTCTGTGCCAGAAAAAAAGAAATACCAAAATATCAAGACAAAAGGCTATTCTTGGATATACGACTTGAGAAAATCCAGGAAGGAAAGGAGACCTCATGAGAAAGCCTGTTTTCACAGCATTTCGACATAGCTCTCAAGGCGTGTGTATGCAGGGGCAGAAAATGGTACATCAAGCTAAGAAAACAAAATGTACCATAACATGATGGGTTACTTTGCTTCCCAAGTCAAATAGCCAGTCCGATGCATTAAAACCTGGCAGAGCCCTCACGTTCCTGTCCCATGATGTGCAGACTACATCTTCAGGGAGAGCCTGTTGACATCGAGTCAGCCAGTGCTCAGCAGGAGCTCAGCAGAGCCAAACACCACAGAGCTCTCCTCTTTCAGCTGGATGTGTCTCAAATGCTCTCTTGGTTTCATTCAAATATTTTAAAAGTACAAGGGAGAGGTATATGTACAGGGTGTAAGCACAGGATCAACTCAAGGCAGAAGCATGCTCCAAGGAAAGCAGGTATGCTCGTTGCAGTAGTTAATGCCTCACTGTTTGAAACAAAATAATCAGTGCAACGACAACGGAACACATTTAACTCCCAGAACAGTTTGGTAGGGAACACAACACAGGATTGACTCACCTGGAAGCAGACTAGCACCAAGGAGCACTGCTTTACTGGTTTCTTTTAAGGGGCAACTGATGCCTCTTCTTCCCACACTCACAACTAGCACAACATGATTGAAACATGATTGGACTCCACATGCACATCATAGCAATTAATTAAGAATGTGAAGTCTTTTACTCATCATTCCTCTGCAGTTTAATTTCTCCTTTTGTTTCCTTCTGGTTTGGGAGTTTCAGAGAACAGTTGAGTTTACATTCAGGCCTATGCATTGCACTCAACCTATGTCATGTTATTTCTGCTGAAATACCTCAGCCTCATGAAATAATGATAGTAAGCTATAATAATTGTTTATATAAACACCAAAAGATAAATATATCTAAGACTGAAATTATATAAAAATTAATAATAACAACAAAAATTCTGCTTACAGGCCCTTTTGATTAGATAATGTTTGTTGAGCGAGATCCAATTTGTGGAGAACTAGAGAGGACACATAAGAAGACAGTGGTCATTGAAAAAAATTGAAATAGCAACCCAAAGTACTACCCTGTAAATGCTTTGTACTACAGTTGCAAGTCTTTCATCCTATAGAGACCAGCCCCATGAGTGAGCTCAAAGTTTGATCAGGAGAGCCCAGCACCAGCTATAGATGAGTTTGTACTGATGGTAAGGATCTGGCCATTGAGCTGGACACGCTATATAATCACAGAATGTTAGGGGTTGGAAGGGACCTCTGGAAATCATCGAGTCCAACCCCCCTGCCAGAGCAGGACCACCACCAAATCTAGGACAGGTCACACAGAAATGCATCCAGATGGGTCCTGGAAGTCTCCAGAGAAGGAGACTCCACAACCTCTCCGGGCAGCCTGTTCCAGGGCTCCATCACCCTTACAGTAGAGAAGTTTTTCCTCACGTTGAGGTTGAACTTACTGTGCTCTAGCTTGTATCCATTGCCCCTTGTCGTATCACAGGGCATGACTAAAAAGAGATTGGCCCACCCTTCAGATATTTATAGACATTAATAAGATCCCCCTTCAGTCTTCTCTAGACTAAACAGCCCCAGGTCTCTCAGCCTTTCCTCATCAGACAGGTGTTTCAGGCCCTTAATCATCCTCATAGCTTCCATTGGACTCTCTCAAGTAAGTCCCTGTCCCTCCTGAGCTAGGGAGCCCAGAATTGGACACAATACTCCAGGTGGGGTCTCACTAGGGCAGAGTAGAGGGGGAGAAGAACATCCCTCAGCCTGCTGGACATACTCTTCTTAATGTACCCCAGGATACCATTGGTCTTCTTGGCCACAAGGGCACATTGCTGTCCACTTGTTATCCACCAGGATTCCAAGGTCCTTCTCCATGGAGCTGCTTTCTAGCAGGTCAGCTCCTGACCTGTACTGGTGCATGTTGTTATTCCTCTCCAGGTGCAGGACTCTACACTTATTCTTGTTGAACCTCATTAGGTTCCTCTTTGCCCAGCTCTCCAGTCTGTCCAAACCCTGCTGAATGGCTGCACAGCCTTCTGGTGAATCAGCCAACCCTCCCAGTTTGGTATCCTCAGGGAACTTGCTGAGGACACACTCTGTCCCCTCATCCAGGTCGTTAATGATCATGTTGAACAGGACTGGACCCAGCACTGATCCCTGGGGAAGTCCACTAGTTGCAGGTCTCCAGTTGGACTCTGAACCATTGATCACCACCCTCTGGGCTCTACTGTTTACCCTGTTCCCAATCCATCTCACTGTCCATTCTTCTAATCCCTTCCCCTTACCTGGAGATCATCTGAGCTTGTTCTTCACGCTTGGTGTGGGGCTCAGTCAGCTGTTGCCAGCTGGCCATGTGGGACAGCAGCCTCATGGAAGTAGATATTGGTGTGCTTTCACACACTCATCTAATCATTTTCCCAGAAAAGCATCCATGTGAGAAGCTGCTCCTCTCCGTGGTCCATCTAGCCAAGGGTTAAAATATTGAGCTTCTCCTAGGTTATAACAGCTTGACATGTTTCATCAAGCATGTGGCTTCCACTTCAGTTCCAAAGCACTTCTCTGAAAAGTAAAAACGGAACAAAAAACATTAATATCTCTACTAACATGTAAACTCTATTTAGTGTAAAGTAAAATATCAGAGAAAAGAAAGTTTTACTGTTAGCAGAAGAGAAAATTAACCACCAAACTCTAAACAAATTGTGCCACTCACTTTTGCAGCAGCAAAAGAGTTTATTATTTCACGATGTCATCTCACCTTGTGTCATTAAAATATAGGACACAAGTAGTAAAACACAAAGTAAATATGCACATATCTTTACACCATGTAGTGTAGCTATAAATCTTACTCTTTGATAACAGCTGTACTTTAGCAATCATTTGAGCAGTGCAGCTGCCACAACAATATCAAATTTTATAGTTAAAAAGCAGTCAAAACTTTAATGGTACAGTGGAGGTAGATATATATTGTGCTATAAATAAACATCATCTAATGAAGAAATGAAACATGTTTATTTTTCCTCAACATATCATTCAATATCATATATCTTTGCTCCTGCAAGCTGCTATAATAGCAGCCATTATACTTCAGCACGCATAACAACAAAGTCTGTAGTTGTACCAATTATGTTGGATTTAAATGAGGGATGGGGGAACTTCAGACAATGTGGCCTTGCAAGCAAGGCTTTCATTTCATTACAGCAGTATCTTAAAATGTTATCGGAGTGAACATGTTCTGGCAGAGGTTCTGAAGTGGTTGGGAATGCAGTGAGAAACGAGTGGGTTTTCCCCTTAGACGATGACTTCTGCTGTGTTTGTTTGACCCAGCGTAATCGATCTGGTGAGCAGGAGACCATGAGAACTGATGCACTGGTTCAGACGAGCAATTGCTGCCACATTATTCAAAACCATAAAAAAAAAACCCCTCTGAAAGGACCCAAGAACACACAGGTCTAGCAGAGGCAGGCTCATATCTCTCCCAGGGCAATATGTGCCTCAAACACAGTCTCTGTGAATTAACTTTGGTTTCTGGGATTACTGCTGTGCTCATGTTGAGCCCAGGGACACAGTGACAGAGCATTGGTCACACTGCAGGAGATGTTCACCAGCCTCCTGCACAAAGAGTGAATGACAGCATGGAAGTGTGGAAGGGATCTTCAGCAAGCACCCTAGAAACATCTAATTTTGAAGAGTTCACAGAATACGACTCATCATGCTACATAAAGAAGGGCCACAAAGCAATGTCTAGCATTCAGTTGTGTGCTCCTGCAAGCGTTTTCAATTGAGCCCAGAGTCAACTTCTGAAACACACCTCTCAGTCACTTCTACCCACCACATCAGGAACCACTGCAAAATGCTATCTGGAAGCCATGCACCAGTGCCATTTGAATGGCATTGAAGTGCAAGTACACAGGAAGGGCAGGCCCAAAGCTGTCCCATCACTAACAGGAGTCAGTCCCTAGGATCATGCTAGTCACAGTCCAGGGCTAACCTTCATGCATACACTTGGTAGATTTGATGTCCTCAGTACCAGCTACTGTCCTCTTCAGATCCATCCCTATGCTTCACTGCTCCCTATCATAGCCTCAAACCACTAAATAAAAGACCAGTGTCACAAGATGAGAAACAGGTGGGAGAGAGAGGACAAATATCCTGGGTTACTGAAACACTAGGGAATTTGGCAAGTAAAATTCACAGACTCCATTATCTTAAAAATCCTCCTTGGGAAGCTGTGCTTCTCCCCTCTGCATATCAGAAAAATGATGCTAGAACCATCCTTGCCAAAAAGGAGATTACCATCTTGCCCAGTTTTCCTCCTGTTCAGTGTGGGTTTCTCTGAAGGTGACACATGGACACCCTGGTGGGAACTGCAGTGACCCAAGGCAGCTGATCCACTGGAGATCAAATCCATGACAAACAGCTTATCACAGTTAAACTTTGTGTGTGCCCACCATCAGAGATCCTCAGGGTGCTTTTGCTTGCCATCAACAGCGGGTTTATCTGAAAAACCCCATGAGATGCTATAAAATAAACCCAACAGCTGTTAGCAGAAGATGACAAATCCTAGATACCTTTTTGTCACATTGCAACCTATACAGTTTACCCCATGTTTACAAACAAATTGCTACAGAAAAATATTAAGTCCTGGCATTTAGAGAAGCTCTAGAAATTACTCACTCCCTTGGAATTCTGCATGACAAATTAAGACTATGGTTCGACTCCTAATAAATGTAGCTAGAGCAGAGTTTCATAAACATTCTTGAGATTTCTTCTGTTACAGCTTTATTTTGGCTCCCCACTTTTCCTGCTTAAACAAATGGAAAGGTTGGCTGATATTGTCAAAATACAGCACTTCTCATGAACCAGGAGTAATTTATTAATGTAATTTATTGAGCCTGCATTGTAAAACATAAAATCATATTTCTACAGGGAAAAAAAACAACCCACAAAACAAACCTCATTACCCTAAGCTAAGATTATTTTCTTTTAAAAGACAAATTATTGCAATTGTGGATTCTGTAAGTAAGATTATGTGTTTCCAGAACTGGCCTTTCAGAGGCCAACAGGGTAAGTTTTAATGACCCGTGCAATGTTGGGTAAGAACAGAACAGATGTTTGCACTGCCATCAGGTAGGCCTTTGTTTATATAAATACACCACAGCAGATAATATCTAGTACCTTTCTCCTGGCTTAAAATAACCTTCCCACTAAAAATATAAACAAGGCTTTTTCCCAGTTGTGAACATGCTTAAAATCTAATTAATACACAACCGATTGCAAACCCACCAAACAGCTCACGCAGGGTCGACCTGTCATCCAGCATCACCTCCTTCCTAACACAGTCTTAATCTCCTCCTTTGTCCTTATATTGCAGTTCTTTGCTCTAAAGGTTTCTGCACTAAAAAAAAAAGTGGGAAGGTGAAGCCATAGTTCAATTCAATTTATTTTTATATTGCCTCTCATACAAAGTCTTTCAAAAACGCTTTATGGCGAGAGATAAAATAATCATATAACACTTGCCAGAATACAGCACGGTGACTTTCATACATTGAGGGTAAAGCTATGTACCAAGGAAGTAAAATATAGAGAATTTAGCAACAGGGAAAGCATTAATAAATATGCATGGGTTCCACACTGTATAGTAATGAGAAGAAGGAAGCAGATCCCTGTTCTGGTGTGGTCACAGCCCTTGATTTAGGTAGGAGGGTCTCTCCCAGCTCTGTAGATGCGCACAGAGGAGGGTGAGGAAGGCACCACCCAAAGGAGCCCTCTGCAGCTACAGCAGGCACAGAAGCAGGACTCACTGGATTCCCCCTGTATGTAAAGCAAAATTACAGTTCAGAAAATGAAAACTTCAGCCCATCTTGCTAAAGGAATGTAGAAAAGGTTCATCATCTGACCAGCACAACGCAGCAGTAGCGTCTCAACCAGGGAAGGAAATGTTTCTGCAAAAGAAAAGCCTGCAGTGAAGCCACAAAGTAAAAAATGTTTATGGTAAGACCATTATTGTATTTAAGTTATTTATAAGCACTCAGTTTCCAAAACATCACCCGATATTAACTAATGCAATTCTTTATAGGGATAAACCTGGAACCAGGTGCAGCACAGGGCGGACACAGGAGTAGGCGCATGGCTTCAGTTACTCTGCTAAACCTGTTCTCATTAAGTCTAGAAAACAGGCAGAGAAAAACTGCCTCTCAGGCTCCTAAAGTAGCTCTACCCCTGTCCAAATAAAACCCGAATGTCAGAATGCTCATGCAGTTTATTCCAGCAAGACCTCAAGCAACACGGGAGAAAGACGCTCCCCAAAGTGCCCTGATCATTAAATAAAGGGTGTTATAAATTCTGTGATAGTCATAAATTGCCATTCTAAAAGTCTACTGCATCTCTGAAGCTCATCATTTCAGATGGCCACATATAAACCAGCCTGGTAAAAGAGCATTTAAGAAAATATTTCAGCAATAGGTAATATTTCTTCCTACCTATCTTCATGTCCATGCCGCTCAAGCCAAGTCACATCTTCATAACGCACAGTAAGAAAACACAATATATAGTAACTCATTTTCTGACCTTTTAATATTTCTGTCATTGATTGTAAGAAGTGAGGACTGCTCTCTATCCCAAGGTGATGGATTATTTAATTAACTATTGACCTTTTCAGTATCAGATGTTGACAATGAATGTGCTCCTATGTAAGCTGCCTCCTCTGGATGCTGTTCAGTTTTCCATTGCACAATTATTTGCCTCACATTTTGGTTTTAGGCCTAACATTTCTATTATGTTCATTTAAAACCATGTCAAAGTCTTGTATTGAGTGAGAAATACTTTTTTGATCTACTGCTTTGAGTTTTCTTTTGAACACTGGCTGTATTTATAGCAGAATTTAAATGAATATTAATAGAATTCAGTCTTTCATAGATAAATTAATTTCTACAGCTTACATATTACTTAGGTTTCTGGCTTCCTTTCAGGACAACTCCTTCTGCACCAGGAGGCAAAGAAGCCAACACAGAAAGGAAAATCTCATCATCTGTGCATACGGGTCAAGAGACGTTCCAGACTCAAAACTGCAGGAATCATTTGATATTACACTTTGCCTTTGGGCCCAGCAAAGACTTCAGCCAGGAACATGACATTTATACTGAACACCTTTAAAAAGCAAGCAGTTCACTACTTTCCCACACGACAGGCAACGTGAAGCCTTGTTTACAATCAAGCAAACTGACTTGGGGCTTTTTCTCCCCAAAAATAAAGAGAAAGGATCCAGATCTTCATCCTGGAGACCTGTGATCCCAGTGCTCTAGCCTCAGCAATTGTATATTCGAGCTACAGTCTTTTTATAAGTAAGCAAGGTATTTTCCTCCACGAGCACGTTGTTGGAACCAAACACCGAACAAATGATCCGTGCCTCCAGGTTGTCAGAGAGATTTACATGTGACTACACAGCAGTTTGGGTATTCCACTGTGATTCCTCGCCAGGGCCAAGTGAGCTGATTAATCTAACATATTCCTGGTAGAAGCCATCCAATACTTCTCCAGGAAAAAAAAAGTTTGTAGCCTGGCACACCTTTGCAAGAAATATCATCTGCTAATTTCATCCGTTCACTTAGAAAACACTTTTTAGCCAAACGCAGTACGAGAAGATTTGGGAGGGGTGTCAAATACAGTCATTTGTATTTTTTCAAAGTGGTCCTTAATTATTTTGGTAACTGTGTAACCATACAGTCGCTTCATAGGAATAAAGTTTCCCTGCACCACCAGAGAATAGCAATAAACAAATTATCACAAGGGTTGTTTACAACAAATCATCATGCTCCCCTCATTTTTTGTATTATTTCTTTTTGTCTGTGAAATCAGCCATGGCACACACAGCACTAAATATTCCTGTTGCTGACGGATTTGGTAAGTGGGTTTAATCAGGAGCTTTCCTTTTGCATCTATCAGCTTTGCCTGTGACCTAAGAGAGGCCCCAACACGTCATGGATAGACACAGATAGGCGAGTTAAAAGTCTGATTTTTTGTGAAGTTAATGCAATATTATGATAGATATCTATTAGTGAGGAGAGTGGAGGAGCAGACAGACTCCAGTGCCTCTGACAGTGGCTGCTCTTTCTTTGTCAGTGTCAATCCATGCTGGAATTGTGGGGAATGAGTGGATGTGACAGGAGAGGACCGCACCAATTATGGATGAAGGGATACTATCTACTCCCACTGGTTGATGTGATTTATTCAACGGTCCTTCTGCATTTGTAGAGTGGCAGATTGTAGCTGCTTATGAAGTGACAAATAGTGCTCAATGACATTGACTGACTTGTCTGATCAATTTAAGCTTCTCTGAAAAGTGGCCGGGAATTACCGGCCGTGTGGAATGACGGCATGAACAGTCCCGGTTCAACTTTCCCGATGTGAAACCTCAAATGCCATTGGAAAACTGATAAAGATGACTCCCTTTGGACAAATAACACTGCAGTCCTGTCCAAGGAATGAAAAATAGTAACCTTTCCCATAGCTTCGCTTTGAAACACATCTCACTGAAAGAATGTTTTGTCTTTGAGGCTGTGTCAGTGGAACATTTTTATTCTTTTGTAAGTTCTTGAATATTTGATATATTTTGGTGGAGAAGCAATGTATCTGACAGAGGGGAAACAAGTGGATTTTTCTTGCAAGAACCAACAAAGACATTTTTCATGTTTTCTCGTAAAGTTGCCAATTGCCCTGATTTTATTGAGCTGTGGGTCATTAGATTAATTTTTAATTTTCGAGCTCCTGGAATCTGATGATGATGTCATTCAGCTTTCATATTAAAATCAAGAAGTAAAAAGGAAATCCTTGGCCTTGTGGTCAGAGAGCGACTTGAATATGTGATTTTTGTGAACTCAGTAGGGTTAAAATTGAAATTGGAAGCAAACTTACAAATGCTGAGGGGTTTTGGTTTTTCTAGGGGGCTCAGAGAAGCAACCTTAGGACTACAGGAGTCTGATAGGACTTTTTAATGCTTGGCGTTAGAAGTCTGGCTCATTTTGATAGAGCTCTTGTGTTAACAACTTAATATTGAACACTGTCAAAATTTCAGTGGCTGGCAGAAGGGGTTGTTAAATGTGAAGAGGTGGCAGAGCCAGGCTACTGGGTGTCATATAATTCCTACTGCTTTTAGTCAGGGTCAGCACGGCCCTTCTAATAATTTTGGAATTACATGATAAGGTGTTACTCGGCACAAGTAAAGATTGCACAACGTGGTCTTTAAACAAACATTAAATGAAAAACTATTGAGAAACCGTTATCAAATTGTACTTTATCTAGCATTAGATTAGTATTTTTACAAAGTCATAACAGCACGCCACACCTTTTAAATAATACTCATGATATTTCTTAAATGAAGCAAGCACAGGAGTTGCCTGCAAATGGTAAATCCATGTATAAATATATACAAACTTGTTAGGGGGTCTACACGTGCATATCAATATATATATATGGTCATACACACCTATAAATCAATGTCTGCATGTGGGGGGTGCATGTGCACCGTTCATTATATATTACAATATTAAACTGTTATTCATGCACAAGTATATTTATGTATATATTTCAATTTATTAGAGCTAGGCAGTCCTTTACAGACTTAATAAAGAGCACCAGCATTATAAGCCAAGAACCATTTTTCCCTTTCCCTGTATTATTCAAATTTATTAAACAATATTTCACATTTGTTTGACACAATGTCAAACTCGGGACTCCTAAAGAACTGCTGCAGCTTTGGAACTGTTATGCTTTCTTGGACTTTAATCATTTTTGGCAAGACTCCATTTCCTGTCAGAAAGTGAAACAGCTTAGGAATGTCATTTTCACGAAAGAAAACAGAGAGAATCCGAGAGGAAGTTCTCCTCCACTCCAGAGCCCCTAAGATACTCAAACACACTCGCAGGAGGGCTGGAATACATCAAACATTAGCAGAGGGAAAAGGACACACTTTTCCCACATTAAAATACATGGATAAAGTTGAACTTTTGCTAAAAATAGTTCCCATGACTAATCCTATTAAGTTTTTAAAAAATTGGGCCGTATCTCCCTTGAAGTCAAATTGTTTTTTAACTTCAGAATGACATTAGAAAAAGACTCTAAAGTGCCTTTGCTTAAGTCAAAGTCCCTGGAAGATTATTTTTTCTTTTCTTTTCTTTTTTTTTTTTCCTTCTTCTTTTCTTTTTTTAAGTGAGATATGAAAAATGAGGACAGGAGCACATATTGCTGTTCTAAAAGGGTAACTTACCTATTGAAGAGGTGGGGAGTATCAGTCTCTCCCAGATCATCGCTTGTGATTTACTTTTGAAAAAGAGAGGCTTCCTGAGGAAGGAGGAGGTTAAAGGGAGCAGATTAAAACTAACCGTTAGCTCTGCCAGCTCAATGCTTACAGAAGCTGAGCACAGCCCTGGGGAGAGAGGTGTATAAATCCCTGCAATACTTTTAGGTAAGAATCACCTCTTTTCTTTGTTCAGAGGGCTACTTATGTAAAAAACACCTTGGCTACTTGTTGCGATGAGGAAACCAGCAATGACCAGATGGATATTGAGAACACAACCCACACCCCAGCAGGAAAAATCACTCCACTACAAAGTTAGCAGTTCCCACTGCATCTTGGCCATACTGGCAGTAAATATAACTGTGGAATTCTGACAACCACCAGATCCATGTACAATTTGCAATTCCTATTTGAGGCCATCTGGGTGGTTTTCCATCAGACCAAACACTCTGGGTTTATTCCGAGGTTTACACCATACTTGTTGGTGCTAACATACTAGACAGCAATCCCAAGTTATGGTAACACCATGGTTGTTTCAGAGGGAGAGAGGAAGGAAGCTGGCTGCAGGGGAGGGCCAAACTCTATTCCCAAAGCAAAAACCATTTGTGACAGGACACCAAGAGAAAAAGGATGTTTAGATCTTTCACTGAATTTGACCTAAATCCAAACAACATTCACACAAGACCAGGAAAGGTTTATCTGCTGCACTGCCCTAAAATTAGGATAAATACCCAATACTGGGATTTTAGAAGCCTGGTAAATGGCTTATCTCTTTGCTTTGGTTGCAACATGTGCTTAGATCTGTGTGTTACAAACCCCAGTGAAGCACACGCTGCCCCATGGGACTGGTTTGCAAGCTTGAGGGTTGATCAGCCCAAGCTGGGAGGACATCCCAGCACCATGATCCACAGGACCCAAACTCAAGAGCCCCAGAAGAAAGCATCCACCTGGCAAAAGCTGAGTGTAACACGGCTTCAAGGAAAAGACAAAATGCTAAAAAACATGACCCATACACATGCTATGAAAAACACATATGTATCTAGCTCAGGTATGAGAAATGACAGGATTCAGCATGAATGAAAACCTTCTCCAGCTGGAGCTTTGGAGGAGGAGGATAGAGAAGGGAAAGCACAATGAAGATAAATCAACGAACTCACCTAGCCATAAATCCACACTTTCTACAGTTTGCCCATGCATTTTCTGTGAATAGATAAGCTCGGAGCACAAGGGGATGAAGAATGGAAGGGTCACAGGAGTTGTCTGCTTCCATAAAACTTCACAGCTCCCAGTTTTAATGCATCCTCCATCTACCTTCTGGTCAGCACTGAACGGGGAGCAAATGCCAACAGCATCAGTGTGCACTCAGGTCTGTTCACGTAGTCAACGCACACACGTGCCCTGAGGGAAGGGAAGGAGCAGAGCACAGTATGGTAGGATAACAAACCCCGTCACACGCTGTTCCTCTCCCTCTCTTGGGTCAGGTATGATGGGACGGTCCCAGCACATTACACACCCACCAGAGGTCTGTAAAAACTCTCAGCATTGGCCTACATCTGCTTGTGTTGAAGTCATGTCCCCTTCTCCACACTTCAATGGCAGAGAAGTCAGGTCAAAACCAAAATGCTTGTGAGCACACGGCTCACTGCATTGCTCCTTCCCACTTCTGCCCCAACTCCTCCAATGACATTGTCTTCCCTCCTTCTCTCAGCTGAGCTTTCATGGTGCTCTCTGATGTCCCTGAGAGGAATAACTCCCTCCCCAAGCCCAAGCAATAGGTACCTGTGGTCTTCCCACCACACCACTGCCAGATATCCCAACAGCACCTTCTGCCTCAGAGCAGATTCGTTGCTGAATCTCTAATTCAAAACAAGGGCACGGCATTTGTTTGTTGCTAAAAGTATAGCTTTGTGTTTGCACTTATTATAATGTCTTGTAGTGAGTTAGTCACTGAGGAACATTTCCAGCCATTTATTTTTTTTTCCAGCACAGACTACAGGTTTCCATGGCTATATTCCACACGAAGAAAAAAAGAAAAAAAAAAAAAAATCCAATTTCATGTGTAGATGAAATACTTCAAGTCTCAAACACTCCAGCCATCACTAACACATGCAATAATATAAACTGGAATGAATTTTCAGGATGTAGTAGGCTAAACCTCAGCTTTCAGAACAGCAGGGTTGAAGTGCACTTTGACACCAGCCCTCCCTGTCCCCCCTCTCCCCACACCCACTAACTCTTCCTTACCTCATCTTCTTCTGCTTGGCCACGTCTGACAGCAGCTGGCAGTCACCGATTGACACCAGAGCCCACAAAGTCATCCAAGCTACAGCTCAGTCTGCACTCCTGACCCATGTGCTCCAAGCACCAGTGACAGTTCATATTGTAAACCCATGAAGTCAACTCATTAAAAGTCCCTCCAAAACTCTCTCCATTCCTCAGCACCCAGGGTTCCTTCCAACCCATCTTTAACTTCACGGTGCCATGTACACTTCCCTGCCCATTAAGACAAAGGCTGGCACTCAGTTTATCCCAGTGCCATCCAACTCCCTCACCTTCAAGAACTACTCTGCAAAGCTGCTGCTCACACACCGTATACTGAGCATCCGTTCCTTCAACAAAGTCAGTGAAATGCTGTTTGATAAATCATTGTTAAAAATTATGTTCGTATTATGGAAGGGATCTTCTTTTGCACCTAGGGAAAGGAATTTGAAGAGTGAAATCTGAATTTGAAGCTAGACTCCTATATTTCTGCACAGTTAAATGCAAGTAAGGAACCTGACTAACCTAGAAAATTTAACAAACCAAACATAAAACAAAAACAAAACAAAAAAAATAATAAAAAAATAAAAACTCCTCAAGGAACCACACCATTAATAAGATGTTAAGGGACAATCACCATGACTCTTCTCCACATGCTGTCACTTAACTCTCAGCCTTTTTTGCATTCCTGTTGCTGTAAGTGCCTCTGAAACTGTAGCTCTCACATTACCCTTCACTCTCCTCCCTTCTGCCCCAGCCTCCTACCTCCTCGAGGGTGTTGCACGCAGCCATCCATTTATCTCCCCTTTTTATCAGCTCACTGAGCCCCTCAGAGATGGTCAGAACTTCTTGTGTCCTCCCCCCTTTCTCTCTCCCCCTCCTGCATTTCCATTTTTATCTAGATCTTTGCAAGCCCAACACAACCTAATGGCCAGGAGAAGGCCTGAGCCCAGATTGTTTAACAGTGCCTTGAGGGGCTTATTCACCAAAGTTCGATGCTCTGATGAACAGCTTGCTGCAGCTCTAATGGTAAGGCATATAAAATGCATCATACATTAAATTTAATGTTGCCTCATTAGTCTTAATTAGATTCCTACATTACACCAGGATTATAGTTTCTTCGTGTTTATGTTTGCTCCTAAAACAAAGTCTACACTAGACAACAGTTTGGTGCACTTTCTAACCTTTAAATAAGTACCGTTATTCTTAATCATGAAGAAACTGAATTCAGGTGATACTATAATTGCCTTTTGGACAGAGAGGGTATGTACAGTCAGTTACAAAGGAATAATTTAAAGAAAAAATATAGTATGCAAACGTTAGAAATTACTCATCTTGTGTTTTAAATAGGTGAGCAGTGAAGGGAAAGGAAAGGACTTTGAGAGAAGTGGACCAGTTTTCTATTTCTATGGACACTTTGAAGGCTTGCTCTCATATTAATTAATATTGCCTTCTGGACTAGGTTTTTCACAGTTTATTTACTTTCAACTGTAAAATCTGTTTCAAGATGATGTCACTAATTCAGCTTTGGAGCTTGATTAGAAGTTGATGTAAGAGTAGAACACCTCCCATGATTAGCCACAGTAACATACACTAGGACCATGGCATGTCAGAGACCAGCAGTGAACAGAGACAACGTTTCCAGTATTGGCAAAGATACTATTCTGGCAGCTCCAGGAGTGAAGCAAAAACCTCTCTTTCATCCAAGAAAAGAAAATACTTATTCTGGGATTTCCCTGTCACCCAAATGGTACCTGCTCAGTCTCCTCGTGGTGGTGAGTGGTCTACAATGCCAGGACTGTCTCCCCTTGCCTGCTCCAGCTCCCAGTGTTCAGCATCGCCTCAGGTACAGCTTTGCCTGCTGCATTTCAAACGACTGGTCTTGTATGACAGTCCTATCTGAAATGGCATTCATATTTAAAATATGTAAGTGTGAATATATTGTGCCTATTTTATGATGAAACAGGGTATTTTACAAGGTTTTAAGGACATGGTTTAACGGTGGACTTAGCAGCATTAACGGCTGGACTTGATGATCTTAAAGTTCTTTCCCAACCAAAATGATTCTGTGATTCTTAGATAAAACTAAACAGAATTTTTTCCCATTAATTTTAAGAAATAAAAATAGGGAAAAGTCTGTTTACACCACAATTGTTTGAGGAATCAGAGCGATTTTACTAAACATTTCTTTTCAAGCCTTTTTTCTCCAAGCTTTTAATAAATTGTTAGAAAAGCCCATCTTTCTTAGAATAATTTGTGTTCAAAGGGACCTTAAAGATCATCTAGTTCCAGTGTTCCTGCCATGGGTAGGGACACCTTCTTCTTACAGTTAATTTAAGCAATCTTAAAATTGCAAAAAGGCTGTATGGCCTGCCCTAGGTGATCCTGCTCTGGCAGGGGGGTTGGACTAGATGATCTCTAGAGGTGCCTTCCAACCCCTGAAATTCTGTGATTCTATGAAAAAAATGCAAAACTTTTTAATGTCAACTGGAAGCTTGATGGTTTTAAACATTGAAAGGGTGATAGCTGGTTTACAAATTGTTGTAATTCTTAATGCTTTGGCCCAGGTCTCACCATGAAATGGTTCATCTTCTTGAATGTATTTCTCATCCAGCCGAGTGCAATTCGTACATGTTTATCAATTCTTTCCAACTGAATTATCCAAGTATCCACAGTAGCATGGGAGAAAAAGGGAAGCCAATTAACATTACTACCAGTTAGTGTTCTGCTGATACTTTAAAGATCATTTCCTTTCATGTCCTGTACCATTAATTTGATAAAATTAAATAAAAATTCATTTTAATTTGCATTTGGCTAGTCTTAGTTGTTAATTGGAAATTGAGGAATATTATTTAAAAAAAAACACAACACAACGTGCAACTCCAAATATTTCATTTGCTTAAGGGTTAAACAGAAGTTCTTTTGTCCTGTTTGGATTTTCCCTTTTTCAGAAAGGTTCGCAAAAAAATGGAATGTTTGAGGTTTTCTCCCATTTAAATGCACATATTCTGCAGTCTCACCAGGTACACTAAAATAACATTATTTCCTCTGCGATAAAACAAGCTGACTTAGGCTTTGAAAAATCCTTTCTTTGGCTCAGGAAATGAGGAAATACTGAGGAAAATTTTCAAGAACTATCTGGCCTTATAAGTAGATCAAAGTCCAAATGTTTGTATCACAGACAATGCTGAAACAGTCATTTAAATGACTAAGACAGGGATTTGACAGCATCTATCCTTGAGCACATTAGAGCACACATGTACTGACTTTATACCAACTTGAATTTAAACTTTACATCCATCTGTGCTACAGTAGCATGTTTTCCTTAGGACTGACATCTTGGGAAAGGCCTACGCAACCCAGGAAGGAAAAAGGTTTACATTTTCTAAAATCCCCTAATCCTACCTTTTTGCCATCTCTCCATAAATTGCTACCTTTTCCTGAGGGGATAAAAAGCTCAGTGGTTTCTTCTGTTCTTGGAGGGCTTTGTCGTGTTATATTCACCAGTGAGGAAAGAAATAAAAAAGGACTCTGTGGCTCCTGTGGCAAACTGCAGCTATTGAACAGCTTAAGTCCCAAAGAAACAAACAAAAACCCCAGAAACACACAAAAATCCTACCATTCCTCATCATGAATTCAGACAAGACCAAAATCTTCCAGTAAATATGGATGAGGGACATATCACTGGACTACTGGTGGAGGCACAGGAGGAGGAAGGCCTAGGTTCACCAAGCAGAGATCTTCAGCAGATAATACAATGTATAATTACAATGCAGTGTGGAGTATCTGCAAGAAATTTGGGAGAGGAGGGGGAAAACTGATAACTGGATGATGAGCTGGCATTTATGAAAAATAAGATATGGATGTGCAAGAAAAAATCCTCCTTTTCTATCTTAAAACTGCACAAAGTATTTCAGAATCGGTAAAACTTCCCAGAATTGCTTCTTTTGCCAAAAGGCTCCAGAAAAGCCAAGTTTGCCTCTTGTGTGGATCTGCTGCAAGGCGGGATGCAGCCAGGCAGGGTGCAACCACCTCCCCTGACTGCGGCTAATGCAACCTCCAGCTAAAAAGAACAGACATCATAAGAAGGCTGGGACTTCTTGTTCTCTTTTTATTGTCTTGCAGTGAGGACAACCAGCCATGCTGGGCTTGAAGGGCAAAGGCTCCCAGCACTACTGGGGCTGGCTCCTTGGGAGAAGGGCACCCCATGCTGCAGAGCAGACCTCCAGATGTTGGAAGGAGAGAGGCTCTCACTCAGCCAGCGAGGGGGGAGGCGACGAGGGTGGTGATCCTGCCGTGAGGAACTGCTCTGTGGAGCTGGCAGGAGATGAGAGGTATGCTGTGCTCAGCAAAGAGCTGCAGCCACTTCCTCTAGAGCAACAGGGAACATAGCAAAGAATGACTGCACACTGAGTTGAAGCTTCCACGCTTGTGCAGGTGAGACACAGCTGAGCAGGGCTTGAACGCTGGGACAGAGCAAGCGAGAGTCATCTACCCAGTCACCATCACCCTGCACCTCTGGTTGGATCACAGCCCCTTTGTTTCACTGGCTGTGGGTGATCTACTGCCTTCCTGTTGGGTTTCATTTGAGACATAAGGAAAGCTCTGGGACATCACCCAGAAGAGGATGAATTAATTTATCCTGCTTTCCCAAAGAAGGTTTGTTTCCGGGATCAGCCATCCTCCTTGCACGCACACTAGCTCTTCTGGCAAGAGTGCCTCAGCCCAATTTGGTTTGAGTGACAAAAGTTAATTTTATTGATGTGCAGCCTTCTGTGATGCTAGGTAGGAGGTCCGATGATGCAAATCAAATGGCTTCTTCTCCAAAAATATCCCAGTGATTGATAATAAGGCAGCAATGTGGATTTTTGACACTTTTGATCCTGCCACAAAGCAAATGCTAAATTTAGAGATGAGACTTTAAAAACCTAAAGCCATGTTGCTTTAAAAGTGATTAGTGAGAGATAAACATAGTCTAACAAAGACTAATGTGATTCTATGAAGATTTTTTTTTTTAACCCCAAAACAAAGCTATAACAAGCAGGATTAAAACAAAAAAGAGGGATAACTAACTTGAAACAAATCTAAGTATAGAACCATGTCAAATATGCTATTGAGGTTTAATTTCACTTTAATGGAGAGGTCATACACTGCAATTTGATTTCAGTACTGTATATTACTATATACATATGGATATATATCAACTATTACTTTAGGTGTATAAAGGATGTAACTGGAAGCACTTGAACAAGGAAGATGACTGACACTTACATAAAAAACCTTTATTATATGTCTATATTTTGTTTCATTAATCATGTATGTTCATTAACCAATCATGGTAATTTATTATGCACTGTTTCAAGACATCTTGCTTTACAATGGTGTCATTTTCACTTTGATCATCTAAAGATCTCACAAGTTGACATTTGCAACCAAAGGACGTGGCTCCTCTGTACGTGCTGCATGAACATGTACCAGAAAGTCTGAAGTGTTAAAAAAAAAAATACAACCACCCTGCAGTGCAACATAGTTTGCAAGATACAAGAATTAATTATGTAGCTCAAAGATGACAACCCACAAATGAGGTAGAAATATTCAGGTGAAGTGATTTGCACATGATTTTAATAGTCAATAAGCACCAAAAGGAGATGCTATTCATTTTGTCATGTAATATTTGATCATTACGTGTTTTGCTAGGTTGGATCATACTCGATCTATACAACAGCCTGAAAAACATCCTCTTACAAAACAACCCAAAATGTTCTCAAAAGCCTTGGCTTTCATCAGTACGTGATGCTGCATTTATATAATAAGAAACTAAATAAATGTTTACCAACAGATAGTTGAGGGTACCATTACCATAAGGCAGTACTTCCTTTCTGCTTAATCTAATGGTCACTGCAAGAAATGTTGTGAACCTAAGTATTAGATAGAGCCTGGTTTTATGGAACCAAGGTTTACAACTTCTTCACCGTTCATTTCTGCCTTCTGTTCCACCTTTCATAAACCTACTGATTAATATCAAACAGTGAACGACTCTGACAAGCAGGATTACTAATCCAACATAACTGTTTACAGTGTGAATGAAAAAAGTGCTCCATTTCCAGCCACTGCACTTAATAATAAATTGCTGTTGTACTTAAATGTTGAAGGGATTACATAACTGTCAAAGTTCCTTTAAATGTTAAGGATAGTAATCATATTAAAGACATACTATACAGAAGCAAAAGCAAATGTCAGTTTGGTTATTATTACCGTATTTGCATGGAGTTTTAAAATATAAGGCCAGATTCCCAAACACGTCAAATTTGTGCTGGTTGCTGCTGAAGAGAGCAGTGAGGAAAAGGAGCTGCAAAAACCCCACCAGTCGCTCTGTGGCCCTGTTCCTTAAAAGGGGCAGAAAAAGGAGCTTCACGTGCTGTAGTGTAGCCACAGGGCTGGTCTTGCTTCCACCAGCTGAAACAGGACCACCAGGACAATTGTGCCAGACAGACAAAGGGGAATACCGCGCATTCCTCCTCCCTCACTCCCTCTTCCGCTGTGCATTCTTGGCACAAGGAAGCTGTTAGATGGGCTCAATACCATCCTAGGACAATTCTGAAGCACCCACTTAAGACATGCTTGTGACAACTGCAACCCTCTTAGGTATCCTAAGACAGCGATAGGCAGGAATCTGATGCAAACAAAAATCAAACATGCAGATGTTTGTCTCTTGATACTTTGCCTCTGACCTATGTTATTGGCTTTAACATTCCATATTAAACACCCTGAAGACAATTAACACCTTATTAAAAAGCAACACAAGGCATTGTCAAACATTTCCAGAGAAAATTCTGATAAAACCATAGAAAAAAATTTTAAAAGCCTCAAACAACACCCCCAAAACAACAAAGACCTCGATCTTGAGTTGCACTCTATATTTACCTCCTTCACTGCATCGAAGTCATTTGCAGGATTAAAACCTGAGCCTGGCGCCTCCCCACACTATGGTTATTGGCAAAGAAACAATTCTTTGACTCTCTTCCAGTGCTCTTTTTAAAGGACTGGGGTTATTCATGCTGAACCACACCCCACATCCAGCAAGACATGAGGAATGCTTACCCGTGGAAGTTATGTGCACGCAACGAAACTCTTGTTCCCAAGTTAGAAATGGGACCCCATTATTAGCATTCCTGATATTCATAGCACTGCTCACGTTTCACAGCACCCAGCAGCCTCAATTAAAAAGTATCTGTGACTTTTATATTATCATTAGATCAGGTTTTTTTTCAGAATTGCCCACCTGGAGAGCCCTGCTGAAGCACTTGCTTTGGAAGGTAGGGCTTCAGCTATACTCTCACCCCAAAACCAGATGCCAGCAGTGCCAGTTCATGCTAATGTCCTGGAGGAGCATCAACTCTACAGCTGTACCCAAGTCTCTTCCTCTAGCACTCACTGAATGGTGTTTCTTGGAAGTCACCCACTTACATACTGCCACAATTGCCAGCTTTGGATTATAATAAAAAGAATAATGAAAATGCAAAGAGGAACAAAGTTATTAGCTCAGTGCACGTTATGGTTACAACATATTTGACACGTAATAATTAAGTATTGTCTAGTAACCTACATAGTTCTGGTTGGAAAGCAGTCTCCCATGGCTCAAAAATCCCTGAGATGTTGAACATTTTCCCCTACAAACTCAAAAATTCCAAACATTTGCCAATAATATATGTGTAAGAATAGAGATGTCTCGAGATAGGGTCTAGAGAAGGTCAAATTGCTTTGAAAAGCCATCTCTTTTTTTAGGTTAGTTATCACTATGGCAGTGATAAATATTTTGTGAAAAGTATAAATAAAGTAGCCTGGATGTTACATACTCAGAACGGGTGTCACTAGAGAACTCTTTTTTCTTTTCCTTTTTTTTTTTTTCCTTTCTTTTTTTTCCTCTAAGCAAAATTTCTAGGAAGGATTTTGGCAGATACGTTAGTGTGGAAAGCACCATGGGAAGCTTATTGGCCCTAGTGCATTTGATGACCTATAATGGATTCCCTGTCACCACAGCTATCATGTCTGGACCCTCTTCATGTCAAGCTCTTCCTTTACAGGAATTTTAAGGAGGAAAGAAAATTAATCAAGTTTTTATTTCCCAACATTCTTTGACCAACTATCAAAACAAACTGCTTTTTTCAATTTAAGTTTTTAGTCAGTGACCCTTCTTTTAATCACAGGTTTGGTGTTTGTCCACAGAGAGAAGACCTTGTGGCTTGGCAGATGGTCACCTTAGATGGTTTCCTGGAGGTTGGGAAGGTTCGAAGAAGGAACCCCACACTCCCTCCCTGGATCCTAAGGTCTCTCCAGCTCATAGATGTCAACAGTCTAATGCCTGATGACAGGGCAATGGAGACTGCGTGTTTCAGCTGCATTTCTAACACTATCAAAGCCCCTTTCCCTTGTAACTGAGCTGTTCTAATTATGCACATTTCCCTTTGCTGTATTCCTCAAGGTCTTGTCTCACCAAATGATGTAACTCTTGATTACATCTCTTGTATTCAGCTTGTACAACGAGGCTGAAATACTCCTGAACACCTTGATGACAAGTACATGGATTTGCCTGGCAAAACAATAACCACGCTAAGCCTCTTTTAACATCCCAGTTTCTTTGCTGAAAGCATCTGCCTATACTGTCAATTCATCCTGTGCCTCTTGGGTGTCTGACTGAAGCATAAGTATGCAAGTCCTGTAAATGAATCCATGCTGCTGGGGGTAGCACTTACAGGAGAAGAGTAGCATCTCCTGAGTGATAAGGGTGACAGAAGTGCAAAGCAGAGCTGAGTGGATCTGGCACTTTCATTGTGAACAACACAGCATTCGTACGGGAAGATTTTTTCCCACAGAATGACATGCAATAATTTATTCTAAGCCCTTCCAACTTGTGTGTGGTTGGTTTTTTGGTTCAGGGTTTTTTGGTTTCTTTTTTTTTTTTTTTCCTCTCCTCTGCAAAGTTGCTATCTTCTGCAGCTTTTCTCTAAATAACTATTTAAGAGAAGATGCCACTGCTAAAATGAAGTAGCTCATTTGAAGGAAAACTAAACAGTCTGACCAAGTAAATAATTACTGGTTAGGAACTTTCCCACATGACTGCATTCTACAAAAGGGTATGGGTGGGGGTTTTTTCATACTAAAAGGTGGGGGTTTTCTTCATACTAAAATACTGATGGTTTAAGGTAAAAGTTTTTAAAAGGCACAATTTTAAATCACTAGTTATAAGTATACAAGCAGAATAAGAATATGCCTTTCAAAGTTTTAAGCAGGAAATGCTGTTTACTCAATGACAACTCTGCTCTGAGCATTTCAGTTTCCTAAAGGTCAGAGCATGAAAGACTTCCAGATCCCTCAATGCTATGCATCAGAGAAACATAAAAACTCTTATCCTGAGCCAGGCTGGTTCCCCAACATGTCTACTGTCGTGGCTCCAACACCAGCCACCACCAGATGTTTCAGCAGATGCAAGAGTGGGTGCAATAAAGGTGGCTGTGGGATACTCCTTGTCTTCTGAAGGAGATTAAACATTTTCCAACCACGTAAGACCTGAGACCAGATAGAGGTTGGTGCTATCCTGTCACCATTTAGAGCTATAAATTGCAAGTGGACATGCAGGACAGGAGTATCCTGTCCTGCCTGGCACTTCTGCTGAAAAGAGAAGCATTCAGTGATTCGGGGGTTTGAAGTCATAGTGGAAAGTCTACAACCATCCCTCCCCTCTTCCCCCCACTTTTCCTATCCCCCTATCAAAGTCATCTCCCTGTTGATGCTTAGCTGCACTGTTCAGTTCTTGGGTAAAAAAAAGCTATTAAAAAAACCCCACAAACCTACATTTATCCAATACATAAAATCAATAGACTAAACCCAATCTATTTTACAAAGGTTTGTGCCAGCATTAAAAGATTTCCATTCCATGTCATTATGAAAATTCAAGTAAAGGCAACAAAAAACTTGTACCTTTCCCCTGGAAACTGCTCAGCCTCAAGCTTGTGCACAGACATCCTTGAGATGTGATCCTCTTGCCTCTCTGCTGCTGTTCTCCAGCTGTTGGAGGTTGGTGCAAAAGAGACAGGGAGACCATTACTACTCTTCAAACAATTTCTGCTTCTCTGTCAGTGACTTTCTGCCTCCAGCAACCTGGTCAGAGAGTGACTCTTAAGCATGCACCTTTGGAGTAAAATTCTCAACAGCAAAACTAGCATTAAAATGAGGGAAACATCCTGATGGGTCCCTTCCAACTTGAGATCTTCTATGATTCAGAATTACAGTCAGTTCAGTTAGTCTTGATTTTCCTAGCCAGCAACCTCAAAATACAAGCACAGCCTTCAAACAGTGAGTGTACAATGTCAAATAAAGGTCACAATTTTATTATTTTTAAACTAGCTAAGAGTCTTAAAATGTCCAAATGTAAAAGGAAGAGTAATGATGTTCTAGTTTGAACTATCTAACAAGGCTGAAATGTGAAAATCCTTTAGAATTAGGAAATCCATGTAGTGAATGGCCAGGTCTCACCTTGCTGTATGGAGTAAAAAAGAGGGGAAGACCTACAGAACTTTAAAATATAAAGTACAATTTGGTCTACAGTAATAGATGTGTCTGAATTTGAAAGGTGAGATTATCAGGGAGATAAAATTCATCCATGGAGATCTGGTGTGAATTTAGCAGACAGCTTCTCCGGGTGATAATCCTCACAGCTCACAATTGCAGTGCCATAACAATCACACATAAACATGTAGAGAGGAAACAGATTAAAAGAAACAAACAACAATATAAACAAAAAAAAAATCATTTGAGAAACAACCTGTGAGATGCTGAACTGGTCTGTTCTATCAGATATCTACCACAGTCCCAGGGCAGCACTGCAGAAGCATGTGAGTCACTGCTCTAAGCATATGCAGGTCTTTATGAGACTAGTCTTCACAGATTTCTGTAATACATACATGATTTAAAAACACACTTTCATTTAAAAGTTCCATTTTGTAAGCACATCAAAGCTTTGAAAATGTAGATTTATGTCTTTTAATTGTGCATATTAATAATATTGATATAATTATCACTATTCATATTTTAAGACCCCTGAATACAAATTTTTCAAAGATTACTTGAAATTCAGAATGGGGAGTAAAGAGATCCATAATTTAGCGGGTAGAAGTGGGAGGCAAGTTTTCTGAAGCTTAATTTTCCCAGTGTTTAAATATTGCAGAGAATCAATGCAAAGCTCTGAAATGAACTTTGGAAAAACAGTTCATTCTCATTGCTACACTTACCCAATGCAGAAACTCAATGGGCTAAAATTCATACACTTTACAAAGATTTGGTGCCATTGAATGGGGTGCTTTGAGATCTTATGATGAAAGAGTGAACATAAGTACAAAGCAATATAATAAAGATAGCACCATTAATTGAAATTATTAAAATTCATACACTAAACCCTATAATCTAAGCAGTAGGGACGAAGTTATTAAGGGATGTTTAAAATAAGGATAAATATTAAGAATATTAATTTGGATAATTGAACCTGGCACACCAAAACTAGCCTTTTTGTCCTGTTCAGTCTTTGGAGAACAACAGAATTTCTCAGATAAAAAGAATAATAAGTTGCTGTGTCTACATGCTTTAATTGTTTTTTTAAGATGGTCAGTTAGTACTTAACATCAAGTGTTAGGTAAGACAGGCCATTCATGGAGCAATCAGTGATGTGATGGGGAGAAAGATTTTTTATTTTTTTTCTTTTCATGTAAAAGGTGGAGATCAACAATCCTGCTGCCACAGGAGGAGGGCTGGGGTATTGAGCAAGGAGATGGATGCCAGTGAGGGCCACAGTCCATGCACACACCAGCCCCTCATGGTTCATTCCTGACTTTTCAAACTTTAACCCTTCTTGCCAGTGCCCTCAAGAGAAAAAACACTAGAAGCCTCCACACACAACACGTCTAAGCCCTACCTTGGCAGTGGAGATTAACAACTTCCAGGACTGTGCTCCCTGTTCTCTCCCATCCTGCCGTTTCCCTCCAGCCAAGTCTTGCTCTAGTGGGCACAGAGCAAACATAGGTATGAAAAGCTCTGCTTAAAGGCAGCAGGATCATCCAGCCACACAAGTGTCCCAATGAAGAACAATGACCACATCAGCTATCTGCCACCAGCCCAGGGACTGTGACTAACTTGCGCATACATTTGCATAAGTTATATAAAAATGAATGTATAAAGCTATATTTATCTGTACTTGTATCTTCTTTGATATGAGTGGATGTTGCTTGTCCACCCACAGTAAAAAGTTACAATATTTTAGGCTTATAAATACAGCAAATTACAACAGATTTCTCCTAGGTTACACGTAAAATGTTGGTCAGAGGAATGGAGTTGTGGACAGCAGCTAAGGCTGATAGCACATCAATAAGTTGGCCATCAATATGGCACCAGGTTGTCCATTGCTGTTGGCTTCCCAGGAACAAGGACATTGGTCTGATGAGGTGTGATAAATAACTTCACTTGCTTACTTTCATTTCCCACTGCATCCAATGTCCTTGAACCAATCCCATTGGTTACAGCTCTCCCCACATCCCATCCCAAACTGGGCACAAATGGGAGCAATCAGGGCCTGTTGGTGGGAGTTTTCCCTTGACTTCAAAGAGAGCTGAAGCAGGTCCTCACTACAGGGCAAGGAAGATGTTTGTCGAGATTTATGAACATGATTTTCTGTTCATCTTTCTACTTCCTAACTTCATAATCTCCGTTTTCTGGACTAATGCCATGGGTTGCTGTTCTGTAGTTGATTTACAATAAACAGAAGAAAAACTCTGTAAACTTGTGATTTACTGCCAGCAACACACACTTCAAATTCCTCCTGTGTTCTCAATGACAAAAAAGAAAAAGTTACTACAAAGATCTGGAGGAAATACAGTATCTGGCTTAATCCCTAAATGAGGAAAAGTAGATTATTATGGAGACACAAATTATATTGTACATAATGAATTTCATCAGAATACAAATATAACAATATTGCCTTTTGCCTTTCAACTAGGGAACATCATATGTTAAACTTGGGAATCATTTAGCTTTCAGATTTCTCAAAGTAGTTGCAAGGAGACTCGGAATTTCAAAGTAATTGCAAGGGTATGTGAAGCTCAACTCCAGCTTAATGACAAAGAGGCAGAGAAACTAAAAAAATCTCAATTAGCGTTACCAGCAATAACTAGATAGCATTTCTGGGTGAAGAGTATCAGATTAGTACAAAGGAACAAAACACTCATTTAGGAAATATCAAGGTCTTGTGGAAAGAAAGAAAAAATAACCAGATCATCTCCAGTTCAAGTTGCCACAACTCCTGTGAAACATCACAGCTCAAAGAGGGCCAAATTGCCCGAGATAACAACATGACAGCCTGAACTGTCCTCACTGGGGCTAGTTTTATTTCTCACTACACTTTTAGATTTACATTAAAAGTTGTCCAGTGAACAAAGTTCCTATACCTGGTTCCAGGAAGACAAGTAAAAAGAGAACGTCCTACTAAAAGTACAATTCACCCCTACTTATATCGCCTATGTATAGAAAATAATATATATATTTAAGAACATAATCTAGTAAGTAATCTAGTAGGTAACTGTACCAGCATGTAGAGATGTGTCTGTAGTTGTTATTCTGTATCCATGCACTGATCTCTGTAAATACAGGATTAACAAGTTTTCTTGAAACTTTTATTGTGTATCCAATTGAACAAGAACATCTTCTTTGGATACCACAATATAAATTACCTAATTAAGACACATGATCTGTGTAATAAACCCGCATATATAAAACATGTGCAGCAAACAGTTTTTCAGCCCAAATGTGTCATTGGAATTTTTTTTTATTTTCAATTCAGGACAAAAAAGTATACCACATGTAGACTAATAGTCTCCCAAATTTCCTTTTTCTTTTTTCTTTCAATTACAAGGGCATTGTCATTACACAACCCTAAAACCAAGTTCCTCCTGCTGGGAGATTTGAGATTTGTTCTCAGATTTTAACCAAAAAAAGGATAATATGTTTATCTTTAAAAGTTGATATGAATCTATGATATCATAAACTTATGAATGGCAGCAACATAAATAATTCTGTATCCCCATTACAATTATTGCTGAATAAAAAAAAATACATGATATATTGCATGATACACAGTAAGCATAGAACATATAATTCCAACATTATTAAGTCCTAGAGGATGAATGTGATCCTTGAGTGTATAAAATGGAGGATAACACGTAGCAGCAGAAAGTTTCTGTCTCCTCTGTGTATGGTGCTGGGGAAGCGATTACAAAAAACCATTCATTTCTAGACTTCACACAATAAAAAGTATGGCAAAACCCCTGAAATTGACTTAGAAAAAACCACCACTAAAATTCTTAAGAACCCACCTTACAGATTTAAACTCCACCTGTTTCATTTATAAGAAAGAAGGGTTTTGATATGAGCTGAGTTTATTCAAGCGTAAAGGAGAATCAAAATCCAACGGCTGGACTCAAGGCTAAAGAAAGTTAAAACAGAAATATGTTAAATACTGAAAAAAAATTAACATCAGAACAACACACTAAAACTTACTGCTTCCTGACAAGGACTATTTCTTAAGCAGAGGCTTTAGGAACTTTCAAGCTGAAGCATAAATTAGAAATATCATGGTAGTATTACTGAACAGAGCCCTGTGGCCTAGAGATCAAGATGTCAGAGTAGCCCCTCCCGACATTTAATGTAAGAGCAACATTTGATTTAGGATTTCTATTATTTGTATTCCGTTAGTCCTGTATGTTCCCAGTCACAAATAAACTCTGCATCATGGAAGATCCTGAGCAAACAGAGATTTCACGGGCTGTCCCTAAAAGTTTACAGTCTTAAAGCTCAATTTTGCAGCTTGCAGTGAATGCAGTTCCACTTAAGTGGGATCGTTTTCCCAAATTCAACGATAACGCAATACTGACACTTATTACAATGGTATTTCTTTCATTTTGCCATCACAGCATTTGGGAGTTTGACTGCATTCCTTGCTAAGTAGCCCATTCTGTTATGCTCGTGTAAGACTCCAAATTGCCGTTTAAAATTCCCGAGTTTATTAACTTTAAACTCCTGGTGCCAGCTATTTTATATGGCAAGCCAGAAGGCAGGAAGGAGCCTGTGACTGTCGTGACATGTACGTGTTCCTGGAGAATACACTAGAGATTTCTCTCTTTGATCTGAACCTCGCTAATACATAAAAGCTCATCACATTGGCTAGACAGACTTTATTTTCACATTTTAAGGCCTTAAAGGTCCCTGAGTTACCCAGGAAAGGATTTATTAATCCTCATTTTGGCATAGCCGAGCTAATGGCCTGTCCCGATTTCAGAGTCATCTGTTGAAATAGCCACAGTTTCAAGGTCTGTCCCATTTGTTTGAGGTCTAGTGCTGATGTCCACGCCTCTGGCTACCAGTGCCAAGAAATTAAACGTACCGTGTTTAAGCAGTGCAGTTGAAGCAGTCCCCAAAATGGTTATATTTCTGATCACCACAATAGTTGCTAAAAGCTTGTGCTCCAGACTGGTGGGATTTGGTTTCAATTTTTAGCACACTATTTTCACTGCATCCTTCACCCAGCCACAGCTTATCTATCATTTGATTCCGACAGATACATATTTTATATTTTGACAAGCAACCCACTTGACTGCTTTTCTGTGACATCATCTTATCTCTGAATGTACCAACCTGTTAATAACTTCATTTTCTGGTTGAATTTTTCCAAATTAAATTAAGCAGGCGAAACATGTTAAGCTCACCAAGCCCTCTTAACACTTCTGCTGAAGGGCATCTTCTGATAGCCTGATTGTGAAAAGGGCAGCATACAACCTGTTCAGAGAGGGATTTGGTCCAAAATACCAGGTTTCTGGAAGGTGGAAGATTTCTTCCTGGGCTAAAAAATACTAAAAGGACAAAACACAAAACCAAACAACAAAATTTAAATATTTATAATCTGTTAACCAATATTCTAAAGATGATATCGTTATTTAATGGTACTTGAAGAAAACCCTTATGAGATAAAAAGGAGCAATACAATCTAACAAACTAATTTTCAATTTTTCTTCTGTAGATAGAGAGATGGAAGCTAAATATAGTCCACTGTTAGCATGAAATAATTTTCTCTGTATCTTGCGACAATAAGAAGTCAGCAAAAGCTTTTCCTTTCATGTTAATTAAAACAATTTTAGGAAAAAATCTTCTTCCTGGATATACTATATAATATTCTTAATTAAATATGAGCACTTTTGTACTTATCTCATTCCATAATTAGCTCTTCTGTGGAAGCAATACTGCACTGGACATGAAATCACAGGACAGTGACAAAATTTAATTGGATAACATGGACACAAAATCAGAAAATCAGGCTCTTTTCCCAGCCGTGTAGCTCAGAACATTTTTTTCCCATTCTGTGCCTCAGCCTGCTGCCATTTAAATTGAAAATGTTGCACCAAGGAGAAGGAAAATCAATATGAGAAACATAGCACAACTTATTTTTTCCAGTTGTGTTACAAGCTGAAACACAGCACTCGTAGTTCCTGGAGGTTTCTCATGCCACGAGCATCAATCCTGACCCACTCAGCAACCAGGGTCAAGAAGAAGCCCAAAGCAGCAGAGCCAACCCATGTCCAGAGGTGAACCAGCATCTCTGGCCATCACCCCATCCCAGGAACCTCCCCAGGGATGGACCTCTGTGCTCTAGATGCATCCTGCCTCGGAGAAAATGGTCTTGGCATCTGCCCACCCAAAGTGACCACGACTGTGAGGAGGAGGAAGCCCAAGAGCACTGTTTGGTGCCAGAAAGGAGCCAAAAGGTTTTGACCACTTGGTTTTTGCTTTCCATCCAAGATCTGCTCTGCACCGAGAGGGTGGGTGAGGAGCCAAAAGAAAGGTTGGTATTATTCCCCTGGAGTCACACCTTTGAAAACCCGTTCAGAGGCCTGAACTGCATAAAATGGTATTGCATAAATTACCACTATGGTGGGACTTCATTAGCACTTGGAGACTGCATTTCTTGATATACCTGAAAATATCCACAGAGGGCCAGAATCCCAATTCGATTAAATTCCAGGAAAGTATAACTTTCAGCTCTAACAGGATGTCAGACTCCAACAGGGAGTTTTGAACACACGGTGTATCTCATTGGGCTTTATATATCAACCATCTTCAAAGATGCCTGATGTGACAAATGCCACCCAGCACTGAGGAAAGATACAAGAACATGCTGGGGGCTGCCACAGCCTCCCATGCTCCTGCCTTTCCCTACTCCACTTCACCACAAGCTTCTGGGCCAACCTTATATTTATTGGAAAACACATTAACACCAGTAACTCAGGAACCTGATGATAAATGCTTTCATTTTCCTTACGAACACTAAAGTTTTCTGAAAATGCTAACAGTGGCCTGATCCCATCCATCGTGCTCCTGAAAAAAACCCATTCCAAAACATTGCAGGTTTGCCTAGGAAAGAAATCCAGAAGTAACCTGGGATCAGAGACCAGCTACAGCAAAGACTGGGCCTTTTAAACTGAGGTCTGTGCTACTCGGGAGCTATATGCAGCAGCTAAAATACATGTCACTGTATCAGGGAGGGGAAAAAAAACCCAATCTGTAACTTCAACTAGTTTAAAATAGACCTAATTAGAACTAATACAAATGCATCTTGCCTACATGGCTGATCTAGTCAACACTGGCAGTTTTAATTACAAGCTATTTAAGGTGAACATATTGCATTACTGTGAAAGAGAGGCATTATTTTGCATTGTAGGTGTACCTCCTACTTCTCTCTCTGTCACACAGGCAGTGTCTTTAATAGCTGTTATCTCTCATTTTCCAAGTTCAATTTTTGAAGTTTCTAAGCACAATCCGATGGAATCCAACCCAAATCTAATAATTGCAATCTTTTCTTTTTTTCCCCCTCGCTATTTAGTTTTCACCACAAAGAGAATGACAGGTCTAATATGAGGCTCCTGAAATGTAGTTACAGCTAAGCTTCAGCGCTCCAGAGCACATAAAATAAATATATGATCAATGAAATGAAACATGACAAAATGTTTCATATTGATGTTATTTTTCTTTTCAAAACGTCTTTTACGGTTAATGCCCTCAGTCACTTTTTCCATACATTTTCTTTTTTGTAATATATAGCTTTCCTAGTTCTGATTTCAAGTTCAGGGTGCCTGGGGAGAATTGGAAGATTTCTTCAAACCAAGCCTGTTCCTTCAGTCTTTCACATGAGAAAATTGTTAGGCGCATTAAAGTATTCCTGACTATGTTGCATTCCTTTGTTCAGAGTGAGTTTTGGGAACACATCCTTTTCTCATTATATTTCCATAAAATATATTTGATCTATTCTATTCTTAGAATACCTCTGATGTGGTCTGTGAATGGAGCACAGTATAAAAATATTTCTTTTTTTTCTTTTTTTTTTTTTTTTAATACGAGACAAAAAGTTTCCATTTCTTAGACACATAAAAAGTCACTATATAATACTCCACGAAGGTAAAACTTTACAGAAAGTTTTGGTATAACACAGATCACTAAAGGCATCCATCCTTGCAAAGTCCGGCTGTAACTCAGAGCCTCATCAAATACAGAGAGATAGTGACAAAAAGGAGAAAAGAGAAGTAGAAAAAAGGAAAGCAAAATAGAGAAGGAATGAGACTTGGCTAATAGTACTGGGAAGCAAGTTTATATTTAGAAGCACAGAAAGATGTTAACCATGTGCCTCCTAGAAAAAAAATAAATCTGCCGTAATAGTAGTTGACAATAAAATCACCTTTGGAAAAAGTCTTAATACTTTCAGAGCACAACCCAGGATATTCCCAAATGCAGACAGATGTTTGAAATGTTTACACAGACAGATCATTGCAGCAATTTAGGCTTTCCCCCCCCCCCCTTCACTTTCCTATCTTCTGATTGTTGTCTTCTTTAGGACCTTGAGAAACACCGAGCAGCAGCAGCTCTGAGCAGCTCTTTTTTGCAGCTAAGGCTTGGCTTGCCTCTTTATTGCTACACCCATAAAATTATGGTTTTGATCAATCTCTTCAGAACCCTTTTTCTCTGAAGTTTTCCCTTCTCCTGAGGAAGCCTGCTCCAACCTGACATGTTGGAAACACGAGAACAGAAAGTTGCCTCCGGTCTGGATTCACCCTGATCCGGCAGGGAGTGAAATGCCTCCCTGGCCAGGGTAGCAATGGCCGAGCATGCCCCTGATTTTCTCTCCAGTACTGTTATCTGATGTGAGTTGGGAGCCTGCACCAGCCCAGCTGCGTTGGTTACTGACCACAAATGACTTAATCCCCAGGATAAACAAGGCCTAACGTTCAAACTCATCTGCCGGTTCCCTCACAGCTTCCTACTCACAGTTCACAGAAGATGACTTCTCCTTGTTCCCACGACTGGAGAGTCGGGATCAAAGGCTTGCAGAGAAAGAGTATAAAGCTCTCCATTTTATTTATTTATTTTTAAGCTCAGGTTGCAAATATCTTCACTGGGCTGAGGTACTTTTGCTTTAGAAAAAACACACCAAACAACAAACTAAATCACCCATTGAAAATGTTTAAACCTTCAAGCAGTAACAGGCTTGTGTAGGTGCCGGCAGCAGCAGCTGCATGGGATGCAGTTTGTGCCTCTCTCTGTCCTCATAAATACATATCTTTATTGTAGATTGTTTAACAGACAAACTGGCATTCCCTCCAGATGCTATTTGAACAGCCGTCGGAAGGCTTCGATCAGCTGAGCCAGAAAGCAGGTGAAGTGAGAGGGGGGGGGCTTATTGTTCAGTTTTAGTTCTCATCAGAACTGAAAAATATTAGAGAAAAATCACATACACAAAAATTTAAAATCTGTGAGGTACGTCGTTTCTAGCTCGGTTTTTTGTGGGGTTTTGTTGGTTGGTTTGTTGGTTGGTTTTGGGGGGGGGGGGGGGTGTTGTTTGTTTTTAATCAGTATTTCACTTTAGAGGAGTGAAATAAAGCTTACAGTCTCAAAACCAGACCACTGGTGTCTGTCCAAGAGCCTTCGATGTATCGGCAGCACAAAGCAGCTGCCTGGATCCTGCACAAACTGCAGAGACTGGAAATGTGGGAATTATTCCTGTAGGTGTGCTGGCAGAGTTGTATCATCTACCCCACAATGCACCTGGTTGCTATCACTTTTACTTTAAAGAGCACTGAAATTCAGCTAATAAAATTTAAAAAGAAAATAATATAAAGTGACATTTAAGCAGGTTTCATGTAAGAGTAAAAAAGCTTTAGCATGTTTTTTAACACGTGAAGTGCACATTCTCTTTTATCAGGCTTCTCCTGATTTAAATAATGAAAAACATTCACTACCTAAAAGAAAAAAACTATAAAAAAATGCCAAACTCACATTAATAAGTACTGCATGTGTAACAGGATCATTCTGGCCAAGGGAATTTTTTCCCCCCTGTGAAATTTTCTTGGGTAACACACAACAATGCATTTTCATCACACTGTCCACAGATTTGCACACATAAAGGGACTTATATGAAGGCAAACTATTTCCCCCTAGGAACTCTCCATTTCCAGCAGTTACCCTAATTGCCATGTGTCACTCCACCCCCTTTGGTGTCCTTGGCTCTGCTACTGTCATCTGAAGAGTTCTTCAACCCACAGACCTCAGCTCTGCCCATCTCGGGAGGTCTCAGTCATGCAGGCAGATCCACATCCCAAACAGGTGGTCTGTAGCACACTTGTAGGGGACATTGTGTTTCTTATCATTGTCTTAGGGAGTGGCTTTGTGAGCACTGGGAGTCAAGACCAGCCCAGCACTTGGTTGAACCAGTCCAGGAAAGTGATATGGTGCGCCTTGGGTCATTTCAATAAATTAATTAAGCTCATCCTAAGTTTTCAGGGCAGATAAAGCCATTCATGTAAACACCCCTTGCCTCTGTGTGGCTGCATTACAGACACTTTTTGCCATTGAAGAGGCTCATGAGCTCCAGCTCTGACTACAAGGAGCTGAAGAGCCAGGGTCTGATAGATACCATCACCTTGCTGTAGCTTGGCTTTGTAGCTGTCCCCCCTCCCATCTTGGCCTACCCTGAGCCCTCCACAATACACACAGTTGCCTAGGTGCCCCTGTGCAATCCCACACACAGAGGAACAGCCCGGCTGTGCACACCAAGTACAACATGGTGCAAAACCAGTTCCTCATAGAAAATACATGGGAGAACATCCCAACGAACCCTTGAGCATGAGGTTTTCTTCACTTCACAGAAAAAAAGCTCAACCAGTTTGCCCATAATAAAAAAAAAAAAAAAGAGAGAAAGAATCCTATGCTTGGCTTCCCATCCAGAAATCTGGGATGGCTGGGATCAGGAAGCCTTTACCATCTCAGTTCCCCTAATCACATGCTGTACATCCCTTGAAGTACAAGGTAAAGGCCAGTGACAGTGAGCACTTTGTTTATCGACATTTGTTCCTATCAGCTCAGGATCTACAGGATCAATCCCTTAATTTACAGCATCTTTTAAGCATGTCAGAGATCAGAAATGAGCCATATCTTGCTTCTTAAGAAGTTTCTGTATAAATCACTGCCTTATTAAAAACAAAATGTAGTATCTTCCACTAATGATCAAATTCTACAGTTTAGCAATGTTAATGACCCTTTACTGTGACACACTGAAATATTTTTATAATACAGGTTATGACTTGCATTGTATTTATTGTAAGCAGGGGTTTTATATTTTTTAAAAAATCAATATTTTAATATGTCATACCTAAATATATTACCTTCCTATGGCTGCATTTCAAAAGCAATGTGTGTGTTCCATTTAACTTCTTTTAAAAAAAAAATCTCACTCTTCAGAAAGTTGTAAATATTCTAGAAAGCCTGTTAATCATGAAAAGTTGTAAACTGAAATTTGTTCAGGGCAAGGGGAATCTATGATTTTCAGTAAACTGCCTTTGTTTCAGATGCACTGGTTCACGTGTCAGCACGCTGATGTGTCATGCCTGGTTACATGTGTCTTGTTGTGTTAAAATTATGTGCCTGACATACCCAGGCTTGATGCCCCATCTCCATTGTGTGTCAGGATGCCCATTTTAAGCATGTTAGCTTTTAACTTCCTTAACTTTCTTTTGCATTACATGATTTTGCTAACTGGAGAAGAAGACTGATGCCCTCCCTTGTCACTGGTCCCAGTAGAGACCGCCCAGCAAGACTCTTGCCCCCACCAGGACTCCAAACACACTTAAATCATACGTGGCAATTGTCCAAGCACAAAGGAGAGGCTGTACAATAAACAGCTGTGTCAGCTGAATGTGACAGTGTGGTTCGACTCCTGTTGCTTTCCCAGAGCCCTCCCTGAAAGCCCTGCTCCTCACAGGAATAATAAAGAATGTTTACATTTGTCACCTGTGCAAAAAATGCTTTAATCTTAAATGTTCACAAGCAGCTTCCTGAGGAAAGGCAACATGGGTGTAGGAAGGTGGCTGGCTCTCTTTGAGGGGTACATTCAGGAGGCTCTTTGTGCCATGGATGGTTCAGCTCCAGGGCATCGTTTGCAGTGGGCATGGAGGAGGTTGGCAGGCAGACAGTGTGTAAAACTTCATGGTTAACTAGAAATCCTAGATAATCCACCAAATGTGGGCTTTGATCCCACTGAAAGCAATCAAGGTGGGATTTTTGTTCTACAACACTATGCTCATCCAGTTGTTGGAAACTCAGACTGCCAGTCTCCAGGATCAACAGTTGCTTCTGTCAAACTCAGTTAAAGCCATTGAAATATTTTATTTCTCTCTTCCTCTGAAATACTGCATTACAATCAGCCCAGGACACAGGGACTGAGTTTGAGATAGCTGGAAATCATCAGTAAATTGAAGTTTCCTTATGAGGACAATTTGAATTTCTTTTCCTTCTTTTGTACCGGTGTTGAAACATCAAAACTCTCATCACAGGGATTAAGATTTAAATCTGCTTTTTGTAAAATGCTAACTTTTTCCCTTTAAGTATGGATGTAAAATAGATTAAAACTGTAGTATAAAATCTTTATGGGGCTAAAATAAGTAACACAACAGGTGTCAAACATTTGGTGGGCCAGTTTTTATTAATTCCCTTTCAAACCAGGACACAAAAGAGAGGCCCATGGTGGCAATGGGAATAACTCCCATAAACACCAAACCTTTCCTTTGCCTCATGTGTTCTCTCCATGCACCTGACAGCCATAAGTTGGAAGTCTCCCTGAATAAGTCTAGAGAGCAGTCACCTGAAAAAGCCTACAATTTCTTTTTTTCTATGATATTCATTGACATTATTGATCTCTTCAATACTATCATTTAATATCATCTCATATAAAACTGCACAGCCTGAGCAGAAGCAGCAATGTGTTAACTTCTTTAATACCTGTACCAGGACTACCTCTCCTGTGGGAAAGAGACCCTGGACCTCAGAAATTTACATTATACATAATTTATACAAGCACAAAAGAAAAGTCAACATGTTGCTTAAGTGCAGACTTTCGTACAGTTGACTTTGCAAGTATCATCCATGTTTAGTTCTTGAGGTAACATACTTCAAAAACTGACAGAAAACAATTTTATAAAAGCTAGCAGCAATAATGTATAATGAATAATTGAGCTATCAAGCACGATTATGTTGCAAGTCAATGTTTCTCCAACAGAAGTTGCTGTACACTTCGTTATCTCACACACACACAAAAAGCAACAGATACTACCTGTTGGTCCAGAATTTTAACAGCAAGCCCTGACTTTGAAAGCTAGCATAAATACTGATGTGCATATAATAGGTGTGCTTAAAGGTACCTGAGCAGTTAAATACAAATAAGTCTGAAAATTTCACCCAGTGAAAAGAGTCAGACTGGGCTAAAACACACCTGAGATTTCATAATTCAAAAAATAACGGTTGCCTTCTACAAGGCTGCATATGTCTGCAAAGTAGCTCACTGTCCCCATTTTCTGCTGAGTTTCAACTAGCTGGGCAGTCTATGACCCAGACATGGTAAGACCCTGAGATAACAGGGGGTTCTAGTTTGGGAGTCTTTTTTAACTGCACTAGACGTTTTCTGAAGAAAATTTGAAAGGCAAATTTGTTAGTCTGAAGCGAAACATGTTTTTTTAATGACATTGACTGGCTTACATCTTGCAGCATTCAAAAAAGTTAAAATAATAAACATCTCAGACTTGCTGCCTCTTTAGCTAGACAGGTTTCCCACAGCTGAATCTTTTGATGATACTCTTTAGACTTTCTATTTTAAGAAGTCATCCCTCTTTGCTTCTCTCTGGAGGCAAACTCTTGCTCTCCTGCCAATCTTCTTCTTGACCTTTCTTGTCCTGTGTACTTGGCCCTTCCATCTCTTTTCCAAAGTCCTCTCTCCCTCTCCTTCCACACTGCTAGACCCTCTTCATTCCCAGTGCCAATAAGTCTCTCTCAGTTGCTTGCCAGCAGACCTCTTCTTCTGCCCTGGTTGCCAAACTATTTAATCTTCTAGCCCTTCTTCTTCACTACTGCCAGAAGATTTCTCCAGCTTCCAGAGAAAGTGTATTGCCAAGACCACCCCATGTATTTGCACCAGTATAACAGCCAGTATTGATACAACTGGATATATTAACTGCAGAAACCACATGTAGCAGTAAAAACCTGTGTTATTATGACATTGAAGTTATATGTAAACATTGACCTTAATTGCACATCAAGAGGAAATTACTTTTCAAATGCTTTGGGTAATAATTTTAACTCAATCTCTAATTTCCAGACCAAAATATTATGTTAAAGAACACAAAGATATACTGGAGACCACTTTTTTTTTGTGTGTGGAGAAGAGAAGTCTGCTTAGCAAACACCTCTTTACCAGGAACACCATAAAAATAGCAATATGGTTAGGTCAGTTGCTTTGTGTGAGCTTCAGATGAACTGCCCCAAAAAAACGTTTGTTGCAACAGCTGCAAGAATCCAACATATTCTCACTCTTCAACAAACTCATTGACATAGTTCTTAACAAAAACTAATGCTCACTGAAGATTATTTGTCAGATTGCCCCATGCCACCTGTCAAACCAAGAACTGTCCATGCCTAGGGACCATAGGAGGATGTTCTTTTTGGCCTTGGATGAAGACCTGATCTACATATGCATATTATTCTCTCCCAGCTACAGCAAGCTAGAGGCAGGGGTGGCCTCCAAGCCCACCAGCCCTCCTCCATTAACTATTGAGCTAGATACTTAATTTCATTTTAAGTTTTCAAAACCCTCCAAGGGACAGACCAGCTCTGTGGGTCCATCACCCAGCATGAACATGCTCACACTTAAGAATTGCCTTCAAATAGGAACATAACCAAAACTCAAACTCATGGAGATGGATTAAGTAGTTCAGGCAACAAAAAAAGGCTCACTCCTAGAAATATAACAACTATTAGAATACCAACATTTCTAGAAGCCACTAATAAATCTTGCTTTATTGACCTAAATCAGCCTCACAAAAATAACACCGTAAAATAGACAACTCCACTTCATAGATTGGGGGAAAAAGAATAAATGCCTCCTTTGCAAAATTTTGACACCAAAAAGTTAAACGCTACATAAATACCTATACTCATACACAAGTACATTGATAACAATAATTGATAAAAACAGTTGTGAAGTCAACCAAAACATCTTAAAGTACTCTGCTTGCCTGGTATAAACTCTCCTCAATGTAAGGACATAATTTACTCAGCTCAGATGTTTCAGCCTAAAAGCTGTTTGCAACTTCAGACCTGTAAAGTCTGAAAAGCTTATTAGTGTTTTGAGGGCCTTCGAGCTCTCCTCACACCAGTTTTTACCTGACAAAGGTATCCAACCTAATCTTCATGTCCTCATTTTATGCAGTAAAGTAGAACATCTTTCAATTTAGGAATAAAACACCCTCCAGCTGAAGAAAATTCTCACAGTATGTTAAGAAGAATCTACTTCAATTGTGGTCAGTTGTCATGGAGAAAGAAGGGGAGGGGGGGAGAAAAGTATATTCCCATGCGAAAACCTTTAAGAGAAAAGAAAAAGAAAAAACACAAACAAAACCCCAACTCCCCCCCTTTCTGTGCTTGACATTTTATGCAAACTAGGTGAATCTGGAATGAGAGATCATTTAAAAAATACTCATTATGCTATTTATGTACATAAATGTGGTTGTGTAAAAGTATAACAGGAATGCATTCACAATTGGTTTAAGTAATTTTCTCTTGGCAAACCACCATAAAAAACAGGGGCGTCATGGCGCCACCAGAATCCTAAATTGTGGTGGAGAATCATCAGTACACATGGCATTAATCTCTGTCTCCTTGCAGGAGACACCCTTGCCTGTGTTACTGCCCTGCCTCTTAAATCTAAGGCGTTGTAACTTGAGTTTAAAATGACACTATAAATAAGATATACTTCCCCCCCCAATAAAGAATTGCCCACTTTATTAAAAAGGCACATTTTTCAGCGAGTCTACTCCTGTTAGCTTTCTTCGTTGCCAAAGCACTCCAGAAGTGTCATACTAATGGGTTAATAATAGATCATGTAATCTTCAGTATTCATGTTGGACATGATTCAGACTACTGAGAGACTTTTTAAATATATACACATAATTAGTTAACCCGTTGGTTGAACATTCTTGTTACCTCAAATTGATCACAAGACTGTAGGGATCTCATTATACCATACCAGTTTATTCTCCCTAGTGACTGAGCACACTTAGCTGTCTTTTAATATCTTACTCTTCATCACTTACTAAGTTTTCAAATCTTTTTCCTTCTTCCAAACCCAGGCAGAGTTTTGCTAATACATCAATTTAAAATATCACCGTTGTCTTTGCAAATTCATCTGCGACTTGTAAACATTTTAAATATGTTCTACCAGATGAAATTCATGTCTTTTAAAGGAAACTGTGTCTCTATTTTGGTGGAAGGAAAAAAAAAATAAAAAGACTGCTAGTTTGGGAACACCCCCTCAAGATAAAATAAGGATCCTGGAAGATTTCCTGTGGGGGTTAATGGAGGCCAGGCCAATGGGGACTGACCTTGAAGTCCCCAAATGAAGCTTCATGTTTGTCCTCCTATTATTTATGTATTTTTTAAAAAGGATTCTTCAGTATGCAAAGGTAAGTTTGTCAATCCTGATATGGTGAGAGTCCAAAAAATGTCACTGGTAAGTGTCACCTTTATATGCACTTACAAAAAAAAAATAGGGAACTTAATATGGAAATAATTTTTAGTTGATTTTCTTATATTCTACATTGCCAAAAACATGCTAACATCATTCAGAGATAGTACAGCAGCATAACATTAGCATATTAAATAATTAGCAGATATAGGTATTTTAAATGAAACTTACCCACAATGACACATGTTTAATTCAGATTGTGAGCCACGGTGTGCTTTTCCCAACAAGTTATGTGACTGCAATACCATCTTAAAAAGCTGGGTTTTTTAGGTACCTCGGAAAAAAGAAGGGGGGGGGGGGGGGAAAGAAGTGTTAAAGATCCATACAACAGGGTTTCTGCAAATGAATATGATGTATTCCAGAAACAACATGCATTCACACAGACACTCAATAAGAAAGGGACTGTTTACTCAGTTTATAGCTTGAAAACCACTAGGGACTGTGTTCCAGTATGGGAAATTTTAGTACAGTGCATTGTTAATACAAAATAAAAAGCAAGCCTGGGAAGTTAGAATTATAATTTTATTTTTTTTTGTGAAAATGTTTCTTTGGAGCATTAAAAAAAATATTGCCTTCCAACGTCAAAGTACGAACAAATACTTCTTCAGATGAATAAAATCTGTAATCAGTTAGATAAGAGTAATATGCCCTTTTTTTGGCATTTAATCAAACAATGAAATCACATACACGTTTCCTGACACAAAAGACAAATGATGTAATAATCTGAAGGAGTTTCTCTATCTCCTTGGAACTTTGCATACTTGACTTGTTTTCCATATTGTGTGACTTTAAATGGTGGGAAAATTATATTAAAATGCTTGTAGCAGTTCCTCTAAACTAGCATCCTTTTTGTTTTATTGTATTTAATATAAAAGCAGCAATTATTTGATTTCAAAGTTATGAAAATATGTACCTTATGAGAAAACAAGCAATTTAAGCTTTAATTGGTGTCATTTTTCACAGAACTGGCAAGATTCTTGCATCCCTGGCATGTTGTTTTCTATAAAACTGCAGAGCTGCTCTCAATGAATGTTTTACGAATGTATAAGTTGTTACATGAAGGTATGTGAGTGGATGCCTGGAAATATAAGATTTCTGGGGGGATTTATCCACAAAAGATGCATTTCATTTCATAGTGTATATACTGTAATTTTTCCTTAATATTCCTAATGTGCTTTGCTTCCCATGACGCATTTCTTCCATTCTTGTATGGGAAGAAAGGGGAAATATGCAAGAGGAACATTTTGCACAGGAGTAACAAAAATAAAGATGGGGAAACAATGGGGGGAAAAAACAGTTTGAAAACATCCTTTAAGGTACATTTTTTTGTGTAGAATTAGACACTCAAACCAGTTGGCTTTATCTTTTTGGGTTTTTTCCCTTCTTACTGAAAGGCTCAATCCCTAAATTAACTTTCCTCCATGAAGCACATTCTACTCATACCCTTACCTGCTAGGGGCAGGATTATTTTTTCTTTAATTAATTCAAATGATACCCACAAGATGTGAACTACAGGCCTCCGGCACTAGTTCCTGGAAGGATGTACCACAAGAGACAATCCCAGTTAAAGGGCCTGGCTGCCCTTTAGTGCAGCTATCCAGTCATGGGAAGGAGTGCATGACTGCAAACATGGAGATACTCAAAGTGTTGCAATGGCCCAGCTTGTGCAGACTGATGTAAGACCACAAACCTAAGTCATGTCCATAACTTTTGTCTGTGTTGCGGCCTTAGGAAGGAGTGGGAGCCTCATGGATGTTGTATCCTGCTGTACAACTCTCCTCCAATGCCCTCTCAGAGGCTTGGAGGACCAAGCTGGGAAGGGGCCTTGCTTGTCCACAGGGTGGTAGGCACCTCCAGCAAGAGGCATTTCACTAGTGGGTTGGTCCAGGACTTTGGGCTGTCCTGGTGTATGAAGAGTGGGGTGCCATGTCAAGAAAGGTGTGGAGGAACAAGAGGGAGCAGCCCTTGCTCTCTATGGGACTGTCCTTCCCTTAGCACAGAGGCAGCAGCCACCACTCAACAACTACATGTAGCACAAGGACTTTGGTGCTTTGCTTCAGCCAGCAGATACTTAGACATGACATCATCCAAAAGGATTGCAATGAGCAAACATTTCACCCTGCATATGGGCCAAACTGTGAATTCATTCATTCATATACCCAGGAAATAATTTCTCCCAGAATAACTACGTTCCATTCAAAGCCCACCATTGCCACTGGGTTTGGACTCTGCCCTGTACCATCAGCCACACGTGAGGTGGTCAGTGTCTCAAAGAGTGAGAGCACAGAAGACCAGAGCATTTTTTTCCCCCTCTTAAAAATCAGGAACACCATGAGCTGAGGCATCACATGCTACCATGTGGGGAGCATCATCACGTCTCAGCCTCAACCAAGTGGGCACATGAATGCTGAGCACTTAATTAAGGGTTCACAGCCATTTAGTCTGCAATTTCTCTCCTCTAGATTTTTATGAGGTAGACACCAACACCTTTGGCTCACAAATGCTTCTGCTCAACCACGTGTTTACTGGAACCAGTAGTGGGGAACTGTGAAATACCCAGACACAGTGACAGGCCGTGCAACCTCCTCGTACATTCCCCTCTGACATCAAACACCTACTACCGTGGCTTTCTACCTGCCTGTGACCATTCCTTCTTTACACTTCAACATTTTAATTAAAAAGCAATAAAACACTTTAATTTGAGGTTTGTACATAAAAATACAAGTAAAAATGGCCTGAACACTGGGCAAATACTATTGAAATCTGAGCTGAAAGGCAGTTAGAGTAACTTTAACCACCTGAGAAATGCAATAATCACCCTGAAATGCACAGCCTGGAGTGTTTTATTGCCATTATAAACTGCAATTTATACTTTAAAATAAGGAAAACAGTCAGACCCATCCATTTATGAGCTATAATAAATATGGTTATGACATCACTGACAACCAGTCACAAACTTCCAAACACATCCAGGGCTCTAAAGCAATTTCACTATTACCTTTTAAGTCTGTTTTCTATCAGCATGTGTATTTCTGGGGAGTGCACACAGCCACAGGCCTGACTCAGCAGCCTTGTCTTCATGGGTGCTAAGGTCTCCTGCATTCTGCAAGCTCTTGGCCTAACTTTGTCTTTCATGCCTCTTGCACCCATCCAGCCTCTTGACTATACTTACCAACCTCTACCATCCCCATGACACTCATGGAGAAAAAGAAATAAATAAGTAAATCAGATCATTAGGGAATTGTTCCTAATTTTGGTTTGGTTTTTTTTTTTATAACTCTTGAAATATCACCCTACCAAAATCTGGGAGAAATGCTGCTACTGAATAAACCTCTAAAATGACCATCGTAGCTCCCATGAAGTCCCTCTGTTTGAGGGACAAATATTCCTCAAATATTTACACTAAGCAGTTACACTCCAGAAGAGTGAACCGTTGCATGCAGCCTTGACTACAACTGCTCGGTTGCCTTTGCTAGATTTCTCCTTCAAACATAGCCCCAACTTTTGTTCTTTACACTGTTGCATGTTTCTTAGGGGAGGAGACCTTCTAAAAGGAATAAGTTGTACCTCAGGGAAGCTCTTCTCTAAGAACAAGCTAACAGGATAAGCCTATAATAGGAATATAAATTTTTGAGACTTTTTTTCTCTCTGAACCAGCAGAGCAACAATTTCCTTCTCAACCCCTTCCCTGATGAAACCTGTCCTGGTCCCTCTGCCTTCCAGCTGCCAATGCATTTGTAACATGCACCGCAGCTTCAGCAGGATCAAAGATCTTTGACTTCATCCTCAGGCTCCAATAACCTGGAGCTAAGCTGGAGGAGATGAGCTCTGGTAGCAGTTGCATGGGCCTGATCCAGCAGTGGCTGCCAAGCACGAGGGCCCCCTGCAAGGAGGACAACAGCTGAAGATGTTCAGATCAGAGAGAACTCGCTGTGCTAAAGCTGAGAGGAGCTGGGAGTCACAGGGTGAGAAGCCACCATCAGTTTGGTGTCATGCTGTGTGCAAGACAGGCTGGAGCAAAGCACCAGGTGACCTGTCTGATTCACCATCACAAGTAAAGGCTAAATACCAAGTGAGGGAAGGAAGGAGCACACGTTGTGCTGGAGGAGACACAGCCTTTGATATTCCTACTTAAACACAAGGTCTTGTGAGATTTAATGGTACTGACCCTGTTATTTTACATTTTATCCCTCCCACTCAATGCATCTTATTCCACTTCTGTTCCTGTCTTCATAGCCCAGTGGTGATTCCTTTTAGTCTCCCTACATTTTCTTTTAAATCAGCCCAACTTTCCTGCAGAAAGCATTCCTGATTTGCACTCTTCTCAGAAGAACATCATCTCACCAGGGTCTGCTTGTCAAATCCTCCACCTTCCCTTACCAGGCATCAATCCTAGCCCTTGGTGGAAACTTCTGGCACAAAAATATCAGCAAATGGACACTGGTCAAGCAGACAAGTAGACTTAATAAGTACCTCGTGGCCACCAAAGGTAGGATAGCAAGGGTAATGTGGTAGGAGAACAATCAGGTAAGCCAAAACCCAGAAATTTCCTCAGAAGAGACTACGGTCCCTTGCACATAGAAGGATCCTAGCAGTTGCCAAGGCTCAAGATATTTGTCTTTACAACATCCCATTAAAATAGATTAAAAATGTACTATTCTTACCACTTTGAGGAAGTAAAAACTAAAAAACAAGTATATTGTGGGATTTTTTTCCATGGCAAACAATGACAACTATGGCAAACAATTTTCAGGTGACTTATCCTATTCTATACTGCCTATGTTTATACTTCAGAGTAGCCCACTAACAGCAAGAAGTATTTTTGATCTTCTTCCTCTGCTCTCACTTCCTTTTAAAGCAATATGGATGCTTTGTTGGTTCTTGAGCACAGAGTGCTTGTTAATTCCTGAAATGTGAGAACCAAGACTTTCACCTTGAATTCAAGGCTTAAAAGAAAAAAGCCCAGAGCTCTTAAACTTGACTCAGTATTACAAGGTAAGCCAGTAGAGAGTGAAGTCCATATCTAACGTGCTTCTAGCTTTCAATAGATAACATTATTCACATTGTAACAACTAGAAAGGAAATAAAACCAAGTATAAAAGATGAAGATGAAATCTGCTACCTGTGTAAGAAATCTCCAGGATCAACCACACAGATAGTTGGAAAAGTTTGTCTTCACCACGGAAGTATCACCTCTTCCATTCAGCCAAGTTCACCCAAGTATCTGAAAAACAGCACGAGAAGATAGGGATAAAATTGGTCCTTTCAGCTGCAGTTCTTGCTACAGCACAGAAATACACGTTTCTTCTCTTCATCCAACACTGCAGCAGGTCAGTAATATCCTGTGAAGGTCCAAGGAAGCCTTCACACTTTGACAGCAAGCACAGTGGCAGGCCTAAAATTTTGTAAGGAGAATTATTTACTTGCCCACAGAGGCATAAAGCATGTATACATGTACACACCCCCCAACCCTTCTCCACATTGCACTCATGATCCCCGTGCTCCTGCCTTCTTTTACTGAAAGAAGTCACTCTGATTGTCTGAATTTTAAGAAAATCTATGCTCCAAATTCAGAATTTCAAGATGGATTGTAAGCAAAGGTGTGTGCGTGTGTCTACCAAGTACACATATTCATCCAGAAAAATGAATCTTATATTATAAACCAGAAATTTATTTAGCTTTGTGGACTTCCTAGCATCAGTACATATGAATTTTTCACTGACATGAAACAATCTCTCTCACTTTCATCAGAAAATCATGTCTTAGTTGGAAAAAACCTCTTTAGTGCTCCTTATTCAAATTTTTAATAATTAAAAATGTTTATCAGTTTAATGCATCCTAGGATATCTAATTATTTGCAGACCTTCACTTACACATTGTTAATGGGACAAACATCTTCTTGCCTCATTTGTTTTTATTTGGGAACCGTATTAAGTTACGGCCAGAAGAGAGTGTGATCTAAAATTCAGAGTATTTGACCACATCATGATAGCCAACTGATAAGCAGGGATTACTGTCTCTCAACACACTGAGACACTGTTCCTTCTCAATATTTGGTATGTGTTATTTGCTATTTGAACTGAATGTTCCATCACTGTAGTGCTCTTGTTCTTTGATTAGATCATCTAAGCTATATAAGCAGGTGGCTACTCTGATTAATTTGCTTTGGCTTTGCTTTTCTCTGAGGGATAGTGGAAATACTTTTGTTGGCGTGAATGACAGGCTACAAGAGAGTGGAGATCAGGCCAGCAAGATGATAAGGAATTTAAACCTTCTCTTATGCACAGGAGCAACCACTATGTATGGCTTAATACATGGAGCAACAGGTTAATCCGTCTAGCCTTTTTCTTAATAACTGGGGCAATAAAACAGTGAAAGCAAAATGTATTTTTAACACTGAATTCAAGCTTCTCTCTCTTTGAGATCTCTAATTAAAATCAATCTGTACAATTGTAAACCTTAACCCTGGAAAGACATATTTCCATCCTTAGCTGTACCCTAGTTGAGCAGCACCATTTTCATCAATAGGATTCATCCTGGGACTACTTAGAGACATTAACACTAATTAAACACAAGCATAAAACTCTGTGCAGGATTGAGACCTAAATGACTTCAATTTCCACTAAAAATTATTTTCATTTCATAATTAAAGCAAATTTTTGCTACTGGCATGGTATCTGATCTCTACTTAAATGTATAGAGATAAAACCCTGTTGGTAAAAGTAACTTTCAGGAAGCCAGTAAGGACAGTGAAAATAACTGCATTTGAATTCCTACGTAAGATTTGGTTTCTGAGTTGTTCTCATTTTTATTTCATTTGTATTCTTCATTATCACCACAACTCCACTGCTAGCACTACATGTAGTCTGACTATCACTTGTATTGACTTTGTGTCTTATGATCTGCTAGCAACCTTTCCAAAAGTATACTATCCAATTAAACATTCCAGTCATTACAAATTCTCTCTTCCTAACCAAAAGTTACCTTGCATGCCCCCAGCTCCTCATAATCAACACCTCTAAAAAGTCAGACAATACTATTATTTACTGGAGCAAAGCTGGGGTCTGCTCTCCATCACATATATTACATTTTATCATGGGCAGCCCCAGAGCCTGTTCTGGAAGGCTACCCATTTTAGGCCATGACCTGCAACTGCTGAAAAGTCAAGAATAAAAAGATAAAAGGAGTCAATATTACAGGCACACCATGGTTTTCCTATGGAGCCTCCCTTAAAGACAAAAATATCTATGAGGATGTTAATGAGTACAGGCATCGTGCCTCTTCTGAGGTCAAAATCATATTCCTCCCAAGTCTGAAAAGTGAATATTGGACTCATGATCAGCCTTTTGTGGTTTAAAATCCAAGAATCACTTAGCTATTTCCCCAGCACTGTCAACCACAGCAGAGAAACACATCTTAGGACTGAGACAATTATTCTCCTAAGAATATTAATCTGGGTTTGTTTTTTTAAAATATTTTTGGAGAGGGGTGAGGGGAGAAGTAGTAATCTCCTTACTAAAAACATACTCCAGGTTTCAATAGAGAAAGCCCTCCTGAGATTATAACGTGGTTCAGATTATTAGTGTAAACAGCTATATTTTTAATCTTTTTTTTTCCCCTCAGAATACATGCACTTTCAACTTCTCATGGGGTTTTTCCAACTACTCTAAAATGACAACAGCAAGCCAAGACCAAAAATGTATTATGTCTGCTCAGACCCAACATAAACATATTAATATTTATATTGACAAAATGGCTAGGAAGTCTAACTGTAGCTGTGGCCACGGGTGCCATGGCAAGCTAGTGATGCAGAGGGAGACTGGAGAGCCCAAAGGAGCAGGATGGATCTAAGGGTGGACAATGTAGGCTTGAGCCTTGCTGCCATGGCAGCCCCACCACCACTGGGCTGGGCACGGGAACGACGAGGAGCTGAGCACGGGCTATTTCTGGTTTGCATGCTATTTGTACTACTGGAGGCCTATTTTGAGTATTTTGAGGTCTATTTTGAGATTTTTTTGGAATACTCTGTTGACTCTACTGTACTCGTTATCCGGGAATATCAGGAAATGTAACATTAACCAAAATATCCCTTCAAAGAGGGCTTTTTTAAGCTCCTTTCTGAAGCTGGATTGAGATGATTTCAGGACTCCCCCATCATACCCTTCTGCAGCACATCCCGTTACCACTGCAGCACTGCCAGCTCAGGGCTCTGAAGCCTTGAGGCAGCCCTAAAAAGATGAAATTTGCTCAAAAATACTTTTTAATCAGAAGTAATTGAGAAAGTGGGAATGTTTGCTTCTTCTTCATTATGACTGTGCTTCATATATTTCTTTAAATCTCTCCACATGGGGAATCCACCCAGAGAAATACATTTTTATATTTTAAAGATGAGGAGAGCTGAAAAACTCACCCTACTGAGGTTTGAAGGAAAAGAGCTTAGTGACAACAACTGACAAAAGAACTTACTGACAACAATTACATCTTCCTGGGAATGACTGAAAAGAAGGAAAGTTCAGCAGGAAAATTTTGACCTAGGAACAAAGAGAAGAGACATTGTGTCTGGATTTCACTTTCTAAAGCATGATCACAAATTAAATTTCTGCAGTAATAAATGGTGTAGCACAGCATCTATTTCCTTTCTCTGTCCTTAATGTTTCTGTATTATTGGAGGCCTATTTTTTGATTTTGCAGCCCCACTATGGCATCAAGCTATAACGCCTGATTTGCATTTCCAAGAAGGAAAATGTTTTCCAAAACAAACGTATGCGGCAGCGAGAGACTCCAAACAGCATTCTTATAGTAACACACAGTAGCACATTTCAAGCCAACTAAACTTACTGAGCCCTCCTCTGTGTTTACAGCATGCTTCAAATAGTTTTCTAAGAGGCCAGAAAGCGAGCAGCAGGCATGGTTGATTTATTGCAAATTTACCCTTTTAAATCTTAGGGTTAATGGCTGCATTTTGTGTCACTGATAGTCCATGTGTGATGCATATATTAATAGGCAAAATTACCAATATTTAGACACAAGAGATGTAAAAATAAAAGATACCAACAAAATAAAATCAAATATGGGAGTCTTTCTACTAATTCTAAGCTCTTCTTTTCTTAATAAAAAAAAAAAAAAAAAAAGAGAAGTGTCTGAAAACTTCTTAAAGGTGTAAAGAGAGTAGTTTTAAATTGTTCTTCTGCTGGCCAGAACAGCACATCTTTGACTTGGTATCTCAGAGCACCTTGCTAATGTTCTCCCTCTTGAGCTATTGGAAAGCCAGCAAACAAACCGAAATGCCAACCTGCATATCCCTCCAGGTGCCCACCCTCACCTTGGCCTGAGGGCACTGCAGGTCAACGCTGTCACACACAGCTCATTCCTGCATCCCCAGCTGCTCCTGTACCACAGTGCACGTGCTCTGGTGGCAGCACATTTGGTGGCAACATAAGCCACCATAAGGATGAGAGGAAATGGCCCCACGTTGCTCCAGGGGAGACTTATTTTGAATATTGGAAGAAACTTCTTCACTGACAGGGTTTTGCTGATGTGCCTGAGCCCAGCTCTTGGTCTGAGCATAGTGACCTAGATGCCTTCAACGCAATGAAGCCAAGCTTTTTCAAAATCTTTTTGCAGACTTACAAAATAAACAGCAACTTATTACAAGGCTGAGAAACAACATACTTTTACCAAGTAACAGCCAGGTTTTCACCCAGCACCCAGGTATTTGCTGTAGTACTTGGCAGCAAGGTAACACCTTAAGGAAGATGTACCTTCTCAATACGTGAAGGTCACCTTCAGTTGCTCAGGGTTGTTTTGGCAAACCAAGACTGAATGAGAAACAGAAGATATGTGTGTATTTACAATGCTAAAGTTTTCTAAAATCTTAGGGGAGTCTTCCCAGCTATGAGTCTCAACATATTTTCAGCAGATTAACACTCCATCCAGAGTCAGATAAAGTATTATATATAGCTACTCTAATTAGTGGGTTTGCAACACTTTATCATGTAATGGCTTTTAAAGAAAATATCCCTGTTAAACTAAACAAAACTATTTACCATTTTTTACATCAGGATAACAATCCCTTAGTGATGACATAAACACGATGACTGTCAAACAAAAAGATGAGGAGAGCAACAGTAACACGTTTGTAAAGGAAGTTATTTTTGGAAGATAATTTTTACTCAGGGAAGGAGAAAAAAGTCCAGCTGAAATAAACAATTTAGTTCATAATCAACAACACGGGGACACTTTGCATAGACATTTCCTTTCATAGGTCAGTGTATTCATTGGATTAGAATTGGTTAGAGAGTTTTGGATTGAAAATAGTAAATGCTAGGAACTACTGGGAGTAGTAGCCCATGAAGCAAAATGCAGCCAGCTGAGGCAAAAAATTAGACCACATTATGCTGAACCCAACCCTACCTGTCCTCTAATTCAATATCCAGTCAGCATATGTACAGCTAGCTATCATAAAGCATAAGGTTTATTAAAGATTTTAGCTGCTGGGAAACAACTTCGCTTGTGGAATTTCTACAAGAAAAAACAAACAAAATAGAGAACATTTGTTAGGTCAAAGTTGTGGGGTTTTTTTTAACTCATCCTCTACATAGCTTTGACACTAGATAACACAATGTAATGCATCAATACACTATAGCAAATTTTCTCTGCTTTAAATCTCACTCTCATTCATACTGTGATTCAATTTAAAGAACCATTCAAAGATAAATCTAAATAAATAACAAGCTAGCTTTCAGGCAAACAAATGAATTTGCATTGTTTTATATTCATCATAAATATTTCACTTAATTACTGAGGTACCATGTTCAGAAATACAAAACAACATTATAAATTTATTAGCACTGTCCCTGCTGATTTTACAGAAGTTCTGTGGAATGTAAAAGCCAAAAGTAGAAACAGGCTCAAGAGCATAACTGAAAGAGCAGAGGCTGCATTCAAATGCTAAACTGGATTGACACACTCTGCTTTGCTCTGTGTATTTACCCCAACTAAAGCTTCCTGTCTCCAATCAGGTGTTATCCTATTTATTCTCAAAACCCAAGGTCAACGCAACCCTTTTTCCTTCTGTTGACTTTCAAAACCTAAACATCTGAATCAGGCTAGTGCAAGTATTCTCTTGGAAACTATCACAGGAGTTTTTTTTTTCCCCTCCTTGTAAAATTGTGAAAATGTAAGAGGATGTAACAGCATTTTTTCAAAGGTTTAGCGAGGTCAGCTATGCAAAGAAAAAATAAAAAGTGCTACCAAAACATAAAAGCTACAGGACGTAGCATTTATCACCAAAATTATTTAAGTTCTTTTAATGGCTCTAAAGGCTATGAAAAATATTTTTAAAATGTAAATATGTGGCTCTTTCAGCAGAAGTTATCCTTTGTAAACCACAGTATCACTGGTGATTTATAATTTTCAGAAAAACTTAATCCCACAGGAAACATACAAGAGTTCCTCTTTATTTTTAACTAATGCTGGATCTAACATGGAATGCAATTTTTATTATTAGTGAGAAAACTATTATTTATATTTGCTTATAATAAATTAAGATAAACTCTGAAACAGTGCAAGCACAAAACCATTTTAAAAACATTTTTTTTCCTTTACCTTGGAAAAAACTTCAGATGTAAATAAAATTGTGGCTATCATATATCCATAGAGATTAGGTACTCTTACTGCTCAAATGTCATTAATTACCCTTAATGCCATTATGAACTATTTGGAGATTATCATTATTAAACTATTAGAGTATTTCTTAATTCCTCACCAGAAAGCCACAGAGTAACTGGCTGAGCCTATCCTCCCTCCCCCTCTTTTGTTGAAACAACAATAGCCTAGAGGAACTGTGTCTGAAAAGAAAAAGTCAAGAAACGACAATAAAAAATATTTTGTTTGACTAAATGAGCAGTAGAGAGAAGAGTTTGGGCTTAAACCATGTGCTATTTCATAAGCAGAGTAGCTGGGGCTGATGCAGCCCGATTCAAGTGGCTTTCTCCAGGTAACTGGAGAAGCAGCATAAATCCCTCTAATACCAGTATCTTACCTGCGACATGCCCAGTTTAGCAACACTGGAAAATGTCTAATAAACCCCCTTCCTATCTGAGAGCACCCCCTGTTCATAGCCACAAAGGACAGGAAGGCAGAGAGCCCCTGTGTGTGTGTGTTGTGCACGGGGGGCACAAACACACGGCTGATGGACGAGGCTCATTCCCCAGGTGCACACTGACGCCACAGGGCAAGGGTGAGAAGCAGCTGCTGGGAATAGGGACTGAATTTGAAAGCAGCTGATATAAACTCAAAAAACCCAAACCAAAAACACAAACATCCCCCCCACACCCCAAAAAAGTAAGATGCTTCCTGCCCCTCAAGAAAAAAATCCAAACCATTAAAAAAAAAAAAAAGCTGCATGGTCCAAGCCTGCAGCATGAATGAATGGTAAGGTCCTCACTGTGAAAAGGGTCCCAAGGATGTTTCACTGTTGTGAAAAACGTTCACTAGAGAAGAATATAGATACTGTATATTGAAAAATTGAAACTGAATGCGCTTTTGTCATATCCTCCTTTTGCAAAATACTAAAGCAATGAGAATTCCTGCCTAGTTGTTATTTAAATTGTGTCACTTGGCTCTTTCTCTGAATAACCGTTGGGCTGGAAGGATGAGTTTGCTCCACCACAGGGGCCACGTGTCTTTGCTGCAATTCAGATACTGATCTCCTCTTCCAAGATAAATCACAGTGCTTGGATTCTATGTTTTGAAGTCTGTGTTTTGCTTTGTTACTATTATTCTACTTGTATTTTTCATTCAAATACCCGCCAGCACTTTTACACTTGTATGTTTAAAAACTAACGTAATAAATTTGGCTACGGGTAAATTCAATCACTATTCTCAGAGAAAGGGCTGAACTGAAACTTTTTTATGACTACCTGGAAAGATAAGAGCAGACAAATCTTCAGTGTTTACTCACTTCTAGTACTGAAAAACAAGCTACTTGTCAGCTTGAAGGCACACATTAAAACACACACTCCCTTACCTTGTGTTTACACTTTAGATTAGCTGCTCTGGGGTTTCCCCAAGTAGTATTTCTTTTTTTAAGCACAGGAATAAGGGTCTTCTCCAAGGAGACGAGGACCTCAGGTGGTCCTGCTTTCTTGGTTTGCATTTCTAGCTCCCCTTACCTCTGCTGTGGAGAAGCTCCTGACCTGTGCCTGGAGCTCAATGGGTCAAATTTGGTATTTTAATAGGACAGAAGAGCTGGAAGGTGAAGCTGCCAGATGCCAGCTTTGCCAGGTACCCCCAAATCAGCCAGAAGGGTTACACTCTGGGAGCATCTCTGCTAGCAGAGGAGGGAGTGTACCAGAAAAGGGGTTGCTGAACAGTTGCCCAGGGTTTAGAGTAGGGAAAAGAGGCTCAGAAGGGCCTTCACAAGGAGTCACACTGATGAGATGGTGTGGTCTGGGAAGCAAAATGGAAACAAGGTTTTCTTGGTGCTTTTTGCAGATCAGATCTGCATGTCACAGAGGCCAGGGCTGCCTGGCAGAGCTCCACTGAAAGGTAAGGCAGTGCTTGGGATCTGGTACGAGTTATTCCAGCAAGGAATGTCTGGCTTTTTATGGTTATTTTAATTGGTGACAGTACTCACTGCATAACACACAATCTGGCACCGATGTTCTCCCATGTCCTGCTCCATCCTGATGGCTCATCCTGTCTCATGGCTGCTTTCTCACTCTCCTCAGAAGCTGCTGCCTGTTACTGTCCTTGCTTGGGCATTATCAGGTCTGGTCTGTGTAACACCAACCCGGAGCACTAACATACTTCATCAGAGATGAATAATTCCCCTGCCTGTTCAGAGAGCACAGAAAGTTGATAAGTGCAACAAGCTTTAAAGCAAAACCAAATTCAAACCCCTTATTATTTTGTTCAAACCAGTATCTAACAGCTCAGATTGTGCTTTCATGCATAAAACAGATTGAGCATCAGTGACAAAGCATGGGCACTAGACATCTAGGTCTGACAAGGAAGACTAACCCATACACCTTGGCATAATATTTATTCTAAGCATCTCAGAGATTTTTACTACCAATAGCAATCTTTGATTTGCAAAACTTCTAAGAGAAGGCAATTATCATTATGCTTTTACAAGGGAGACGAGGTGACTTAAGTGTCTTGCCAAAGGAGAAAGAGAGTAAGAGTGGCAATAAAGTCACTTGTCTCTTGCCCAATGACTGAAATACAGCTCTTCCAGTCTGCTGGGCAACAGAAGTCTCTCTAGGCTTCAGACCCATGGCTGGCACACTCCACTGTATATAGAGCATGTAGAACAGTGCCTACATGGTTCACCTTCCTCCCTCACTTTGCTAGAGTCAGGAGCCAAGACCACTGGTGCTCACCAGAGGACTTGACTTCACCCTATCTGTAAGGTGGATGGAAAAATAACTGTGGAGTAGTGAAAATGAGCAACATCTTTAATTTCAGATTCAAGAAGAGGAAAGTCAGCTCAACAGCTTCCTCTTTCCAGCCTCCTTTATCACTGGTCCCTCCCAGCAACCTCTTCTTCCTTGCATCGCTCCCACATCAGACGACCTCCTTGATCCACTCCCTATCCCTTTCCCACTAGCAGCAGTTATTTGGCCATCCTTCCATATGGCATGGAAAAATCCCTATTTTTTCTTTCCCAGTCTAAACATACAAAACACAATGAGACAATACCTAGGGGGGCGGAGATAACATGTTGCCAATCATCTGACTAGTGGTACAGTGGGACAGCAGCTGCTGGAAAAGTAGTGAGAGGCTGAAGCTGGGAGCCACCATCTCTCCCAGCTTGTATCCTTCAAGACACCATGGCTCACAGCCCTCATTCCTTGCTTTATGCTGCTCAAAGTCAGCCTATGTGGTAAGTTTTGCCAGGGCTTGGTAGGCTGCTAACCCTAGCACAGGTCACAGAGAAAGGACTTTGCTTTCATCCCTGCAGGCAGCCTTTTATAAAAAGGCCAGGGAATAATCACAGGACAGTAGTGACTCACTGTTTCTGTCAGTGGAAAGAATCTCCAATGCCCAGTTCTCCCCTTCTCCCACCTGGCATCACCACCAAAACCACCACACCGAAGAACGAGGAGGTTACGCAAGGCTAAGAAGTCAGAATATTGACTTACAAAAGTCAGAAACGGTGGGAAAGGGCTGCCAGATAGACTGCAATCAGCTTCCCTGGCCTGCTAGGAAAAATAGGTCAAGGTTTTCCAAGGTAACTGTCAATTTTGGATGTCCAGCTAGAAAAAAAAAGAGGAAAAAAATGTTTTGGAAAAATAAACTAAACGTCTATCATTGGGGAAAAAAAATAAAAGGCAGCCAGACAGCTGTATCTTTCAAGGTCCTTGCAGTTGAGCACCCCAGAAAAAACAAATTACCTTGAGCCCTAAGCCCCTGGAAAACAACAACAAAAAAATGAGCCACTCTGCAAAAAACAACGGAGGAAACCCCATGGGTAAATAACTAGTGGGAGCTCACAAGAGCACGGCTCTCAGGATGCATGTGTGTTTCTACTGTGGGAGAGAGAACAATTGAGTTACGAGGAGCTCTTAAGCAAGTAAAGTAAACATCTTTTGGCAATTTAGTGCTGCACTTTGAAGCCGGGCTATGTCACACAAATGGTGAAATAGCACGGACACTTCTGCTGGCCAGTTTGTTTAATACGGTGAGTCGTGAGTTTGCGGAGCGCAGCACTCCCATGAGCTCTCAAGCTGGAGGAGGGAAAGTGTGGAAGAAGCAGGAGAGGGATGTTTAAGCAAAGCTATAGATTCCTGGAGTCTATGGGAAAAAGCACAATCAGGAAGAGTCTGCAGCGGGAGCATCCGTGGGGCTGCCACCGCGGGAACCAGCCCCAAGCATCCCCCACCACAGGGAAAAGGGGGGGAAGAGAGTGAGAGAGAGAGAGAGAGAGAGGTATGGGACAAGGGGATGAGGATAATCACACGAGCAGGGTTAATTGCTATAAATATCAAGAATCAAATCAATATGTCAAGATGTGTGTTCCACTTTTCACATATATGCGGCGCGTAAATGAGAAACGGAGAGAGAGGGAGGAAGAGCTAGAGAGAAAAAGGAGAGACTACTAAAGAAATAAGCCCCCCTGTACAGACAGCCTGACGCCAGATGGCTTCTTCTAATAAATATTCAACCTTAACTCAGTTCCCATGTAACTTTGTTGTAAAGCTGCCAGCACACCCACACAGATCTGGGCCAGCAAAATGATTACAGTAGTACAAACAAAATAGTGCAATAGAGGAAACAGGCAGACAGGGTCCTGTATACAGAAAGACAGAGCTGTAAAGATGTGAGTTGATGAACCTTTAGTTTTAATACTGAGAAACTTAAAATAATGACTTGGGCAGAGGTGAGAAAAACCTGGGGGATGAGGGGGAGGAGGGTAGAAAAAAGGAAAAAAAAAAAGGATCTATTTTTTCCTTGCTGTTGCTTTTATTGTTGGGAATACAGAGAACATCATTCTCTTAAGATAGCAAATTAGGCACTGTAAATCAGTTGCTATTCTGCATATTTTCTGTATTCAGCTGGGATTCAGATACCTTACCTGAAACCATAGGCCAGCTTAAATCTCCACTGTCTGTTGTCCTCTTATGGGGCACAAGTTAAAAAGGAAGATTTTGTGCATGACATTTGTTTTGTTAATTGGGAAGAGAGAGGAGATTTGCTATATTTTTGTTAAGAAAACACTGGCTCGGTGCTCAAAACATGCATTTCAGTTGTGCGAGTGTTTTTGCCCCGAGCTCTTTAATTTCAAAATTGGATTATGAGATCTGAATATCAGAACACACCATGTTGGCAACCCCAAAAACTATTTAAATAGGACCCTGACCAAATCACGATCTAGTGCTGAGATTAGGAGGGGGGAAAAGGCAATGAAAAAAGGACATGCTCTGCAGACAGACATCTCTTGATATTGCGAAGCAAGCAAAAAACCCCAGATCATAACGTACATTTTAAAAATGCTAAGGACTTGTACTACTGATTTCTTGGAGCTGTTTCATGCAGAATATTTCCATTTTGGAGGCACGAAAAAGGCAGGTAGCCAACTCAAAACTTGTACCTGCTGTGAAGGTGATTATTTAACAATGATTTACAGACAGTAATGGGTCAGGTACCTAAAAATATGCGTTTACTTTGAGTGTCAGCATGAGGCAAAGGTCTTCCTTGAGAACACAATCTTTTGGTGTTATAAGCTAACTCATGGTAGTCCTGGAAGGACTTTATTTTGGATGATACAGAAGAGTATAAATAGAATTAATAAGACAGAATTAAAAAAAAAGAAAAACTAAAAAAGGAGGGGGAGGAAGGCTGAACGTCAGAAAATATTTCCTGGTTGTGAGAGTTTCCCTCTACAAAGCAGATCGACAAGGAGATGTAGCAGGCTGTAGAGTCAGGCTTTCACCACTTCCCTCGGGAGATTGTCACTGTGGAGGTTTTAAAAACAAAGCTGAACTCAGCACTAGTAAATATGCTGCAGGGAATAACCCTGTGTTGGGCAAGATATGGACAAGATCAATTAGCAGATCTCTTCTATGTCTACTTTCTATTATTTTTGACTGTTGGGAAGAAAACTTTGTTAGAGAAAAGCCTAAACCTCCCTCCACCCCCATGCCTTTTTCTTTTCAAAAGAGAACAGGCTATATCACACTGCAAGCTCATGTCTGAAGCTCTGTTCATTACAACCACTACATCTCTTCTACCAGATTTGCTGCTCTCACCCTCTATCCCCACTATTATTGAGAAGCACTGGAAAGAATTTCCTGGGGAGAAAAAAGAAAAATAGATTTGAATCTCTCTTATTTCTGATCTTTCCAGGCCACTTTATAATATTCATCTATTATGAGCAGGGTTTGATACTTCCTTCCCACCCACCCCCATTAGAAGTCAGCTGTGGATGGCCTCCTCATGCTCCTTCTCCTCCAGCCTGAAGGTACGCATTACGATTCCGTTCTTATCCAGAGCACAAGAGCATCAAACAAGGGAAGCAGCCAGCCGACAGCAGGCAGGCATCTTGGTAAGCTCCTGCCTGAAGAAATGCACACCTTTTGTTGATGGCTAAGCAGGATGAAAGCCAGGGGATGGAGCCGGACCCAAATCTGTCAGCCCTTGGGAAAACACCACCACTGAAGCCGCTAACGACGCGCCTCCTCGGTGCTGCCTACCCCAAGCACATCAAACAAGTCCTTCATTGACTATGCTGGCTTGAAGTTCAAGATGTCTGTCCTTACCTTAATAAACCAGGCCTACGATGCTGAAAAATCCCCGTATACAGCTCAGAGGTTCAGGGTCACCACTGGGCTCCTCCGGCACTAAGCTTCATTCTGCAGACAAAATTGGATCAAAATTAGGGCTAACTTCACAATCAGTTTAACTCCCCCCCCCCCCACGCTCTTTTTGCTAAAATATATACCATATATACAAGGGAACAAAGCCAAAACACATGGATTTCTTACTTGTGGAGAAGCAGAGAGATGAGCCCATGACTCAGAAGAGCATTTCCCTGTGGGCTTGGGTGCCACAGGGTGACCAAACAGTCATGCAGCACAGCCCTGCTGGATCAACACACAGGCTTTGATTTTCAGACCTGTTTGATTTAATCCACTGCCAAATTTCTGTTGGTATTGCTCAGTTCAGGAAAGGAAAGAGGCAAAGGGAAATCAGGAGAGGAAGAACATGGAGAACATTATATAGCAAAGAGACATTGGAAGAAAGAAAGGGGTGGATGCAAGAGGCTCTAACTGTCCTTTCCATGCCTGCTCCATCTCCACTCCCACCCCTGTCTCTCTGGAGGGAATGTGGGAGAGGTGCCTGGCCTCACTGGTAGGGAAGACTGGAGGCAAATCTCAGCCCTTCCTAACTTCTCAACTAAGCACCAGAATAAATGAAAGAAAGGAAAAAAACAAGGAAGGAGGTGAACTGTGGGCTCAGGCAGCAAAAGGGAATTAGGAGGGACCAAAGTCCTCCACAACTTCCAGTTCGAAAAGAACACAAAGCAGCAGCATCACTATCCCAGCAACCTGTTGGCTAGAGTCAGCTTCTCAGCTCGTGTGACCAATCTGGATGAACACTTTGCTATCCCGACAGCCTTGGCAGCTTCTGGGGTTGTCCACCTGAGCTGGAAACCAACAGGATTCACTAGGACAGCAGGGGCTGAGTCCTTCACATTTGGTTTCTTCAGAGCAGTGCATTCATCTGGCTGGAGCAGCAGCAGTCCTCTCCATTGCAACTAAAGGGAAAAAAAAGTCAGGGGCAACAAAACTGGTCAGGTTTAACACTTTTTTTTTTGGCAAAATTGTGCATTGTCTTCGAAATGCAAGCAGTGATTTTTGGACACGAGACCAAGCAGAACAATATTGATGCTCTCAGCCATGAGTTTATAAATTGAATAAGATAGATGTGTTCATTCATATGAACTAATGTAGTTTTTCTTATGAAGGTTTCATATTATACAAATCCATTAGCATATTTACAAATTAATCTTCCCTTAGGAAGAAAAAAGATCAAAGATTTACAGAAGGAAGTGCTTTATTACTTTTAAACTGCCTTTTTTTTTTTAAAGAAAGAGAAAAAGAAATGAAGGGAAATTATGTTGAACCATAAATGTTTCTTTATGACTACTGTACAGCAGCTTTGTGGGAGATTTAAATTTACTAAAGGGCAAGGGGGACTTTAAGCCATCTATATGAGTTCAGTATTAAAAATATATATACATGACAGGTGCCCATATAAGTTCACGCAGCACAAAATATTCCATAAAAGAGCTCATTTATCTGAGTAATTTAAAAAGAGCTCCTGCACAAGGGGAAATATTTAGTATGAATTATAGTCCGTTTACCTTTCATAAGTTTTTTCATCACTTCCCATACCTCCTTTGGTGCTACTGAAAATATCTGTAGTTATCCAGTGTTATATTCAACCTTCCTATTCCCAGGAAAACCCTGTTGGTGAAGCGACTCCGTGTTCTCTTCAAGACACACAGTTTGTAAAGCCCTGCATGCACCATTATTTCTTCTTCATAAATGTCAGATAAAACAAGATCACGCTAAGAAATCTTTTATCTAAGCAAATACCTTGAATAATAGAGTATTACAGGTAAAGGAAAAAAAAATCTGCAGGTTTGCCCCTGTCATTTAGATTCAGCTGTGCTGTAAAAAAATTCCTCTTTACATTTTCAGAACGGCTTTCTACTGTGGTTGGAAATACAGAGTAGTAGAGCAGCAAGGAAATGAAATGAGTTGCAAACCTTTAATGATTTATTAATAACCACTTTCTGAGACATTTCTAACTACTAAAGAGAAATCAGAACACTAAATACATTAAGATCTTTAGAGAGGGGGGAAAAAAAAAAGAGAATAAAAAAGAACTACTATTGGAAAATTGCAAAAACAACAGAAAATTTCCAAGGCAAAAAACCCCCCCATCTGACAGGTGAAGTGCATTTTAGGTAGAGCAGCTCCTACTTTGGGTCAGGAGTTGGCACTAGATGACCTCTGAAACCCCTCCCAGACATAAGTTTTGTGCTTCTATACAGAAACGTTTTAAGATCTTTTGCAATATGTACCCTTTGTTTTAGTTTTGTTTGGGTTTTTGTTTTTTTTTTTTTTTTTTTAATTCTTTGTTTTATTTAATACTTTAGGATATATTCCAAATGAAATCTTCAAGGATCTTCCAAAGACTAAGGTTAAATCACCGTTCATCAACAGACTAATATTAATTTTCTCATGATCATTGTGCTCACTCAACTATAAATTCTTTAACTTCTTGGAGCTCCCTGAAAAATTGATGTTACTTTGAAAAGGACCAGTACCTGGATAACCTCCACCTCTGCTCCTCCTCTTCACCACATCCCTGGCAATGAATAGAGCCTTTTCACAGCAGGATGGCTGCAGTTTGACAGGACATGCAGACACAAAGAAGCCATATATGGAGAGGTCACTGCCAGGCAGTAAATGGTTTCATGGAATCTCATACCAGGGGAGAAAGAGGACCCTGGTAAACACATTACTAAGATAGCAAAGATTGTAATACTGTTCAAAAAGCTGCACATTCACTCTACACAGCTTTCATCAGCTACTGCCTAGGATGAAGGTTGCACCAAAAAGCCACCCCAAACTGGACCTGTGCTCCTCCCTAGCCCTCCTCTTCTGAAAATTCTTTCCTCCTGCATCTGCACTCCATGTAACTCCATGATGGACAAACACCTTGAGTGGATTTTGAACGGAACACTATTCTTCTTCTACTCTGAAGTTGAGTATAATTGTAAAACACCCCCAATGTTCTGTTTTCATCCAGGCATCATCTCTGTGAACCACCAGGCAACTTCATCTCTGTGTGTTTTTTTCCTCTGCTTTCCTGAAAGCATCAGAGGAACACTCTCCAGAAGGTTTCATTGTAATAACTAGAGGGGCAATTCAGTGTCAATTTTTGTTTTCCTGCAGATGCTGCATTTGGCTATTAGTGTTCACAGTTAGCAAACCATAACTCTTCAACATCTCAGTCTACCCGTTTGGGAAATCAATAAAAGAGAAGACTACCCATGCTTCAGGGCTATGAGGGTCAGTATACATTTCTAAAGTGCTTTGAAAACCTGGAAAGGTGCAATGTTTTTATGATCGTCTTGATGCTTTGTAGTTCTACAGAGTAGTTTCTTCCAAACTCTTAAATTTTACAAATAACTAACCCTGACTGTGATATTCCTGTGAGATGTCTAAATAAACAATAACATTCAGGGTAATGCTTAGCCCATCATATCTTAGTTCAAAATACTGACATCAGATACTGTAATTTGCCATTCATCCAATACACTAGTCCTGCTGAAAGCTTTTGTAGAAAATTTTCTTCACAAACTTATTCAGTAGATTAATGTTAATAATCTTTGGGTGGGAGAGTTATGTATTACTTGAAATTCAGCTTAAAGGGGGCATGACAAAGAGGAGGCATGACCTAGAGTCAATAGGAGAGATGTCAACAACTGAGGTTCAACTACACTTAAAAAAGTACATATATATTAACAGAAAAACCCTTGGGCCAATATTCTCTCAAACCAAGAGGCATTTAAGGTTAGCACCTTACACTTTCCAGGCCTTCAGCTCTTCAGCCGTCACCACCTCGTTAAGGATACTGACTACATCATAGATGTGAGAGGAAGCTTTGCACCACAAGTTTTTCAGGTGAAAAAGTATGTCATCAATGAGGAAGAATTACAAGTCATTAAACTGGAGTGCATGCTGTGCGTGCCTCTTCAATTCAATATAGGGAATTAAGAAGTCAAATGCCTGTGGCATTAAATATGAATGATGAATGTGAAAAATAAAATAAGTAGAAGAGAAATCTATGTGTTTCATTACATGAGGTAGCTGTGCCACTGGCACCTTTTGCTTTTGTGTGAAAAAAATGGTCCCAGAATAAAAAGCAAAGAAAACGCAGCCTATTTTTAAGGACATTCATATCGAATCTTGGCGAGAGTAAGAAATAAAGTATTTTCCAATTTAGGTTCCAGTCTGATAATCTAAAAAGTTAACAGCGTATGATGTTTTCTGAACCAGGAATTGAGAAGTATAGTATGCACATCTTTCTTCATAACAGGCTCTAAGAGAACAGCCAGCATTTAAAAAGAAAGAACACAAATTACAGAGAAAAAGAAATGTCAGAAGTGACACATGAGCTCATTTTAAGGCATGCGTCTGACTCCTCCTTACAATATGAAGGGTAAACAACACGAGCCACAAAGGCTTCTGTGTATATCATAAAGCACACAGCATGGGAAACCACTTCTCTAGCTCTCTGTAGGAAATGGTTTCTTTCATCTCTGATCAAGTTTCAGAGGTATCATTATTATTTATTTACACGTGAAGGGCTGTGAACCAAATTCACCTCATCGTTTTGTACAATAAATTCAAGAATATTCCTCAGCAGCCTTCCTGATACATCTAACTTTTAGAGTTGGATCCTCCACGTAGTTAAATGCTGTCTGCATCTGGGACATCTCTCTTCTGGACCTATAATGTTCAGCAAAAGTCTATTCATTCTATAAATACGGTAGAACAAGTGACTTTGTCCAAGAAGAACGAGAATCGAGAACAGCCAGATGGTATCTACAGGCACCAAGAAATAAATATAAAAAAATGTTTGGATTTTTTTCATGACACTGAAGATGATGGAAGAAGAAAGTCTATGAACTGATCACCAATCCCACTGGAGAGATTGAGGTAGGAAGTGAAGAAGTGCTGCGGGCTATTGGAAAGAGAAGAAGAGATCAGTAAGGGGAAAATGTGTTCATTTGCCTGTTTGGAGACTATGAGGTTCCAAGACAACGTGGTACTCAGTTGAATATCAATAAATTCTAATGCATTTTATAGCAGTTATGAATAGTTTTGGACACATAATGGAAACAGTAACTGTTTAAAGACCTGTGAGATTGTCTGATCCAGCTGAGCCAATTTTGAAACTATTACTGAAGCATAAAAGTTGTTGAAAAAATTAAATTTTGCTGATTTTTCAGGATAAAAGCATAAATTACACACACATAGACACACACATGCACAGAGAAATCATGTGTATGGTGTATTTTGGCACACAGTATGTTTTCTGTCCCATATAATCTCTCCTAGATTGTTCTCAACTTATCTTCAGGCACATAACACGAGATGTTTGCATCATGCAATTTCTTTTTCACACCATTGTTGTGTGATAGATCACAACATGGATGGGATGGATCACATCCCAGTTAGCAGAACTGCTATGGAGGTGGAATCAACAATTTGAAGATGACACTCACCAGTCTCAGAGCCTCCAATAACGGCAATAAATGAGACAAGAGCTCCTTTACATCACTTGATACAGTCTAGCTTTGTGCAGGCACCTAGAAAGGGTAGAATATTACAATTAAACCCCAAACCTCAGCACAGGCATGGTGTGCTTTTATGAATTTGACAAGGTTTTTTTGACATTTTTCATGTGCTTTGTTATGGGGACTGGGTCACTGAAAGTTTTCACACGCTTCTTTCGCAAAACAGCCGTTGTGGGAAAATCACAACTGTCTCCCAGCACCATCCAGCACATACATAATGTGGTTGCTGGAATAATTCAGGTGGCACGGGGATCCTTGAGAATTTCTATCTGAATTGATCTTTTTGAAATAAGATTTCTTTCCCCCAGTGCCACAAACTAAAATGATGTAAGTGCAAAATCTCTGTAGTAAATTAGTGATAAAAGAATAAAACTGTTAACCGAATATATTTTTCATGCTCGAGGGCTGTGTGTTTAACAGTTTTCTAACTGTTCTTTCATTTATATAAAAATACTTTGGTTATTATCTACTTGAGTTGAAATTAGATATTTAATTGACTGGGGGGAATGAAATTCGCTCACTTTTAAATAAAGCAATGATTTAAAAATATTCCTGTAAAGTGATTTGTAAGACCACACCAGCACTAGTTCTTGGCACACGTCCTTGTCTGTGTATATATTTTAAAAGCATGGTTGTTTTTACAAACGTAGTACTGTGAGAGCTAACTTCTTCAGAAACATGTTTATCTTAATTAGGAAAGTCAACAGACTTCTAATGGGAAGAAACGCGTATTTTTCTCTGTGGTATCTAAAGCATCAAAGGCCTCGTTCTCATGCCAAACCAATCTTCCTTCCTGCCTGCCTTTCAAACCCAGGTGACTGCAGACAGCTGAGCAGACATTTTCCCAAAAGCTTCTATTGACCTGGCTCCAGTCCTTTCCCGTGCTCTGTCTCCTTTTCTATCCGCATGTCACTTCTCTTTCTCTTTCTGTGTATTTGTTGTATTTTTGCCTGAGGAAACCTAGGGATATTCATGGCACTGAGGCAAATAATGTGGAATTAAAAACTAAATTCTTCAGGCCTTATCCTAGCAACAGGACCATCACCATCTGTTCAGAGGACAGGACTGCCATTATCCACTGCATTCTTTGTACGTACTCCATCACCTGTGAGGGGAAAAACATTGCCCCTTATCCCTGGGTTCTTTGTTTAAAATCAAAGTCGTCTGCTTCTTTCTGGTACCAATACATTTCATAAATGTGATATACAGTACATTTAAAGGGATCAGGGGGCAATAAAAACCTTAAAAGCTTTTTAAAAAAAAAATATCTAAGGGAGTACATCTGCATGATAAACAACAAAAGCAAATATTGTTCCATTTAAATAAACAGTTGAGACTAATTGATAAAAGTTTGTACAAATTCCTCCATCTATTACCAGTGTCAGTAATGCAAGCACTACACCTTTGGCTTCGGGATAATTTTACAGCAATGGTAGAATTGTTATTCAGGGTTTTTTTTTAATTTAAACACCTATTTTAAAATCTCTGTTCCCCCATGTGCTGCAAAGGCCATTCTGGCTGCTCTCAAACACGTCTCTAGCTGAAGCCCCACAATGCAGAAACAGAAGCTAAAGGGTTGCAGACATTTTAGCTCAGGAAAAAGCAAAGTTGCTCAAAGAGCTGAAATATCACAAATTAATTTGAAATCATCTTCTACTCCTTAAGGGTCATACTCTTTATTCCTGTCTTTCTGCTTTGTACAATTTAACACAGGAAAAAGCAAATGAGGGAGAAAGAGGTAAAATCAGTGAATTAAAAAAAAATTCCTGGAAATCAGAGCAGCAGTCTTGACCTCATATTATGTTTTCAGTTAAAAATTATAATTTATAAAAGCTGGTTGACTGGCTGTCTCTGTTGTTTTTATGCCACTTATAAACAAAGCTGCACTCACATTTATTTCTCAGGGCTTACAGACACATTTGTGGTATGTAGCTTGGCAACATAAATCAGCAGAATTTGCCAGCTCCTACCAAATCTCCAAAGTGCTCATCCCACCCCGTGCAGCCACCAATCCAAAAGTCAAGGATGCTGCATCCCCTCCTCCCAGGGATGAGAGCAAGGCAGAGTAAATCCCACCTGCCCCCCTCCCTCCTGCCAGCCCCACCATCCTTCTCTTCCTCTCTCCATGACTTCAGTAGTAACTGCAAGCCCAGGAGGAGCAAACTCAGTGCAAACATGGCATCCTCATCCAAAGGGTGCAAGAAAAGATGGAAAGCCATATCCTTGAAATTGCAAATGAACTTCCTTTTCTCCTTCCCATACTTTCCCCTCCCTATTTTCCACAGTCTTTTTTCCCTATTTCCATTTCATGGATTATCTTAACTTGCTTGCTCCTGCTTTGTTGCAGAAGCTGTTGAAGCTACCACACTACTTGGTGGATCACCAGTCCAAGAGTTGTCCTAGGTGGTCATTCAACATCACCTGGACACAGAGGCTGAACCAAGTACATCCTCCTTTTCAAGTCAAAAGTCATGTCTGTTCAGTTTAGTTTTCTCAAATATTTACGAGGATTAAGAGCACAAAAAAATCCAAGGGAAATTAAGGAGAATTGACTCACCATTAAAAAAAAAAGCTAGAAGTCACTCAAGACTATTAATTTCTTGCATTACTGACTTTCACTCCTTGGTGAGGGTAACACTTCATCTTGGTCAACCAGGTACCCAAGTTTATGGGAGCAAAGTGGTCAAAAAGCAGAAGTGAAGAAATTCTTCTGCCTCAAAGGATTTGGGATGAGTTGTAGTATGGAATAAATAATAAAGTTCTAAGCTGCCATCAACTTCTCTGTAGGCTCATGTATGACTGGAAAGCTTCCTTGGAAGCCAGAGGGACCCCAGAGGTCCCTTGGCTCTGGGTAAAGGCTGGTGCTTTAATTTAGCCCAAGGATATCAGCTTGCTTTGCATCTAGGTGGCCTCAGATAGGACAACACTTGGCCAAATATGAATGTAATTATGTTTTTGAAATCCCCTCTCCATGGAAAATCCATCTCAAATGGTGCTACTTCAGTTGAATTATCCACAGTTTTGTCAACACTGACATAAAGATTTATTTTAAAAGCCTTTGAAGCATTGTTTGGATTTTGGCTTTCCTACCAAACTACTAAACTTCTCATCTTTTCATTCCTCCAATATTTCATAAAAGTAATAAACTGTTGTACATATTTACAAAACAAAAATGATATTGCCTTCACTGTAGAGAATACAAAATACATATTTTAGTATTCACAGTCTTATCATCATTATGGACCAGCTTTTAAAGAAAAAGGAAAGCTAGAAGCATTGTATTTCACATGGAAAATCAGGGGGCTTGCAGGGGGAGGAGGGAGGCTAGAATTTTAATGTACTGAAAGCAAACCTCATGTTTCAGTAACAGTCATTTTTCTGTAAGTGCTAAAGTGCAGTTTGGAGACAGAACTAATGAGGTCCTCCATACCTTTCTAGTTTCACAGAGGAAACTGTTACTAATTTAAGACAGATAAAGAAATCCACTAATTAAAATATTCTGAGATTAATGGTAGCTTCCAATTATTTTCCAGATATGACACAACCTAAAAACAGCATCATATAACAGTATTTTATACAATATCGAGGGATTTGGTAAAAAGAAAGTATAAACTGAATTGGAATGTTGTGGACAACAAGAGTAGAGTGCTCACAGACCAGCCCATTGCTAGATTTATCACCCTCAGTTTAAATGCATAAGCAGGGAAGCTTGATGTTCTGCAATAACCAACTTTGAATAAGAACGAAGGTTGCAAAGGAGAATGTAACAGGTAATAATGCTTTTGATGGATGTACCACATCAACTAGATAGTGCACACCATTTTTGCTGTAGTTTAAGCTCAGTGTTAGAGGTGCTACCCTTTTTATGCCATCTACGTGTGCCTCATTTCCTGTTCCCAAATATCTACAAACACAACAAAGCACAGAGCTCAAGTCTTCTCACCCCAAAAACCCATCGCAAGTCAGCAACAGCTTTGCCATCCAGCTTGATGTCTGAATACAAGTAGCTGTATAAACTTCCACTCATCTCAAGTGTAATTTAACATAGAACCACAAAATATGCTGAGAGCACATCCAAGGTCATTGATAAGTAACTGAAGTGTCTGCAGGGCTAAAAGTTTGGCCTCTCTGGTAGCGTGTCTGGTACAATAGGGACTGAGCTTTCTCACAGCATAATGCAATTGGGTTTAGCCACTTAAGGCTGTAGCTCAGTTTTTCCATTAGTAATATGGATATTAAACATTTGTCTCAATCCTGATGTATTGCCAAGCATTTGTATTTTAGAGGAATATTTTGAAAGCTATCAAGACATACAGATGATCGCAGTGACTATCAAACCAACGCTTAGCTGCTGTTGTACTGTGTGAGCATAATGATAATGGTGAACCTTAAAGACATTTTAAAAGCTACTCAGTACTTCAGTGAGCTGACAGCTGCAGGTCTTGGTTTAGGTCTCTGAGCTGCTCAGCCAATCACTAAGAGAGAAGGTGAGAAAAAGAAATAAAAAGCTATTTTCTTCACATCGCGTTTCTTCCGATGGACCTGATAGTCCTGTGGATTAACAGAGCTCATGAACAACCGTATAAGAAAGGAGCAAACAGAGGTAAAACTCTATTCATTAGGCACAATTGAGGAGACCACAAAGACCAAAGGGAAGAAGATACAAGAGCAGCAGATGAAGTAGGAAGCCCAGAGCCAGAGGCCAGGCACTCAGCGGAGCACCATGGTCCCTGGAAGTGGGGAGCCAGTGGGAGCAGCGTTATCCAGCCATGGCCCTGCACAAACTGCTCCTGTTGCTACTGCTAATGATGAATACCATATGCTTGGCTCTGGCTGTTATAAAATAAGTTACAACTGCCTATGAGTGAATCAATTCTTTTCTTTCATTAGACATCTATGCCCATGCGTATTTCCCTGGAGCTAGTACATGGGGAATAATGTTTTAGCATTGAAATATCCTCCAACTATGTCTTTTTTCACCTTTCATAATCTTATAATCTTGTTCCATCCTGAGCTTTCCTTCAGATACAGCATCTGCTCTTTCCCTTCTCCCAGACAATAATCATTAAACAGAGAAGTGAAAGAACCAATATGAACATTCAGGTATCACTGAATTTTTTCTTTTTGTTGTTTTGAACCAGTTCAATTTGCTGTAATTAAAAAACATGTGATTGGCCAGCTGGATTTGGGGAAACCTTTCTTTAGACATAGAGAAAAAAACATTTGCTTTAGAGATCTAATTCTATTCAACCTTTTATTAAAGTCATTTTGGTCACCACTTAATTTGTCAGTGGAAAGGAACCTAATGGATCCACTTATTTCCATTTATAACTTCACATCCAAGCAACTTATTTTGGAGTGCCACTAAAGGGGATCAAATCAATGGACATGCAATTAGTTTAATTAATATGCATCCTGCAGGCCTATCTGCTCCAGTAGTGTAGGAATGTTTTAAGGTGTCACTATTTAAAACCGTTGCCTTCACAACTGCATCATCTGTGCAGCTGTGAAGCAGAAAAAGACATTGGTTTTATTTTTATTTTTCAATCAACATCCCCCTCCAGTTTGTAAGTATATTAGCATATACGTAAATATTGCAACAGGCCCTAGCTGCTGTACAGATGCTCAACCACAAAAGCAGAGCTGATTAAAGATTTTGCCATGTCCTCTCCTGCTTCTGGGGTTTCCCTAAGATCAGTTTTACAGGGCTACTGTCAAGTGAAGCAAAGCTCTCAGGGAGCAGCACGGTGTCAGCGCAGGTGGAAGGAGAGTGACAGAACTGAATGCCACAAAAGACCCCTTCTTCATTCTCCTCCTGACAAAAGAAACCCACATATTGTTTCAAAGCCTACTATAAAAAGCAAACTGGGGAAAAAAAAAAAAAGACTGGCAGCCAGCCCTTAGCACAGAGACAACCCATTGCAGCACCTCTCCCTATTTATTTTATGCCAAAACCATTTCCTATCCACCTGTTCACGAAAAAAAAAAAAAAGAGAACTAAAAGTATTCAGTTATTGTGAATCAGAGTCACAGGGAAAACTAATACCTTGGCACGAAGCCTGTAGGGAAAAAGAACACAAAATATTACTTCCGTTATACATGTAAGAACTACAGGGGATCATTTTCATACACTTGAATAGGCCACTGTTAGTGATCAGCAGTTGTTTGGCCAAATCAACCCCAGGTCTACCCCACAATGATTATGACTGCATATTATAATTAAAGATGACACTAAGGATATTAGGCTCAGAAGGGGTTTTGTTTGGTTAAGATTCATTCCATTCAAGGGTAGGTGCTCATGGCACACTCTTGGCTTAAGCATCTACATGAAACCCTTAAGATAATCTCATGGCTGATGGTAATTCTGGAGAAATGAGAAAGGGAAGAGAGTCCCTTCTGGATTTTAATTGTTTCTTCCTCTATGTAAGGAAATTATCTCAGCACTTTTTGGTTCAACTCAAGTCTCTCATTTTAATTAAATATATCTGAGCAGTCATCATGAAGCCTAGATCAGAGTAATCGGCTGCCAAACTTAATATTGATGTCTATAGGCATCAGGGAATGTCTGCAGCAGGTATTCATGGCATGTGTATGTGCCTTAATAAAACATTTAGAAGTTTTATGCATTTACAACAAAAAGTAAGAGATATCTAAATTGCCAGACCAAATCCAAGCCCTGATTCCAAAGTTTAGGACTCAGAGTGGCTACAGATTTAAACCTCGCCTGTCACCAGCTACTATCTACAATAAACCAGCACCTGAAGTCACATCCCTTGAAGTTAAGGAGTTGGCTCCACTTTTAAATCTTTGCTACCATCACTTTCTTTTTGTCCTTCTGCTCCCCTCTCCCACCACTCCAAAAGAGCCTCAACTAAAAGCAGTTTGAAAATGTATTGGTTTAGAGCTCAATTAGTAAACAGGCTCCAATACTGCACTGGCTTCACATCTAAACCAACATTTCTGAGGCTGCTGTCAGGGGCTGCAGCTGCAAGCTCTAGAAACCTGAAATACAACAAGGTTTTACTTATATAAAATTGATATGTAAAAACTGATATGTTAAAGGTATTGTATTTACAGTCCTCCTATCTAGCCTAAAAATAAAGCCCATAATTAGTTTACTTAGCCATATTTTCCGCTGCTAAGATCTATCCACCTGTAGTTTCAAATATGGCAGCTACTTGACAGAATATATTGATGTGCTTTAATTACTGCTGAACATTTCCTGTCTATTTGTAGGCACTCAGAGAAACCCAAGGGGCATAATTTACAAGAGTCCAAACTGAAGTCATTTGACAGGATGTCACAAAGAATAATCCTAGAATTATGAGTGCAAAACCAGGATATTGAATAGCGCAAACCAGTAGAGTCCTGACAGCTTAATAGTGCCTGTATAACCAAGAGAATCATAATGGTAATCTCTTACCATCATGGCACAGTTAAAAATTATTTAGAAAACCTTGATGGAAAGCTCGAACATGAATGAACTCCAACCAAAGTGTGCAGATAAATTTGAGAGAAGGGAAGGGAAGAACTTCTCATGTCCCAGGGTTTCCCCATTGCTGAAAAGAAGCAGCAGTCAAACCCTGAGTTTTTAAAGCTAGCTAAAAATGTAGATGTCCATTTTAATTTCCTAGTTTGGAACTATTTAAAAAAAAAATTCCAACTTTCTTCAGTGCTTCTCTTGCACGTAAGTAGAAAGCAGGGTATGAGTTAGAAGAGATCATGTTTGCTACTCTGAGACTTGCAGATGAGCTGTCTGCATCAAGGCAATTCTGCTTTGTTTCACCTGGGCAACTTCTTCCCCAAGGACCAAGAAGCAAAGGGGGACCAGATGACACAGATGGGCTGGTTTTGTCCTGCCTGACCCTGGAGCACATTGCTACTCCACACGTGGCAGCAGCAGTGGTGGCAGTTTGGCAGAAGAGAACTCACAACAGGACCAAATATCTACAGGAAAGGAACCAAGTCAGGGAGGTCACAGGTGAGCTCAGGAGCTGGGGGGGATGGGGAGAAAGAAAACAGGAAATAAAAAGTGGTTGACAAGAGGAATGCTGACTCTGAAAAAGAGTTGGAGGGAGAAAAAGGGGGAAGGGAGAGAAAACCAAGCTGAATTATATTGATTAGGGAATGTGAACACCACTTGCTGGGGACATTTCACCTTGCAGGTGAAAGGGAGAAGGTGTTGAAGGACTGGGAGGAGGAAAAGTAGCTGCAGAGATGCATTAATGAAACTGGATTTTGACAGGACATGACGCTTAATTCAGCATGCAAATGCTCTTGACAACGTCTAGAGACAACACAAAAAAGTCCTCCTGTCTGCTTACAGCTAGACAGTTCAGCTAAGCAGCTAAGCCAGGGCCTTCGAGAGGGGAAGTAAAGTCATTTGGTAATGAAAAATGCCTGTGAGGAAGGAAAAGACACACATGCATTGTGAAGACAGACCACAGCCCCTGGATTTATTATATACATAATAATTAATAATGACCCATTTTTTCCTATTCCAGATTTCCAAATTCCTTACTCACTTTAATTAAGTTCACTCTAAAAATAGGATGCTGTAGAACAAAGAACTGTTTTACTACTTTAAAAATGCAAGCTTACTCACTAGCTAGGATTTTCCCAGCTCTCAATGCTTTGGTACAAAGAGTTATTATGACACGACATGAATGCGCTATCAATGGAAGTCATTTTTAGATAAAACTTGATAATGTAACATTTACTGATTCCATCTGTCAAGAGAGATAAAGAGAATGAGACTTCATAGGAAAACACACAGGAAACTTAACGGCAACAACAAAACCAAGTACAGGCAGTATAGACGCCACTTGTTGACCTACAATCTGCATTTGTTAAATTCTTTCCCATAGACACAGGACTTGCTTTCTTCACCAATATGGCTCCAGGATCTCCAGCTTCAGCAATACAATTACATTTACTCGACAGCATTCAGAAGTTATCTGCATTATGCATTTCTAAGCCTCCTAATTCTGTCTCCAGTACACAATTTTAATGATGAAGGGCAACATGGGGCTATATAGCTGCCTAAACACACAGCCAGTCCAACGAGATCTCCTTCTGCTGAGGCATGGTGAGCCCATCAAGAGTGCTCAGCTCACAAACACATCTCAGAAGCCTTAGGTTTCCCTTCTGTGCCACAAACCTGATTTAAATTCAGAGCAAAGACTAGCATCCCTGGTGAAGAAGAGCAATTGCTCTTTAAACAACTTTTGTAAATGCTTCCTGTGCTAACAAGGGAGTGTAGACTTTGCTTAGGTGAAATAAAGCAGACAGACATACCTCCCTGTATCCTGCTTTGGTTCCAAGATTCAATAATGAACAAGGGTGTGCAAAGAAATCAGAGCAGTGGAAGTGCCAAAGGTATCCCCTGGAGATGTGTCAATCCTGTTGTCATGCAAAAGAGCTCTTGAATGGTAAAGAAGCAGAACCCAATTACAACTGGTTTCATGCTAATCTGAACCGATGACTAACTATAGACTTTGGATGGTATCATGGTGCCCACAGTAATTAATTCACCTCTTCCTTTCCAAAACACACTAGGAAATTAATTTCCAGTTCTCAAATTAATTTGGCACTAGAAGATATGAAAGTGTTTGGAGTTACCGGGCAAACACTTGCAAGTCTTACCTTGGATGTAGCCCAGTAGTGTGTGCTACCTCAGAGACACAGGCATGGGCTCAGAAACACCATGACCATTAAAACCTATGCTGTCCCATGCCTGTCACTGGAGAACAGACTTTATCTCAACCCAACATCTTCCTTTGGGAATAGTGGAGACAACCAGGCAAGGAGAAGAGAGCAATGGGTAAACTGCCAATCTTGGTGTTCTAGGACACAAAAACAAAGAGCTAAGACCCAAATTTAAAGCAGATAAGCTCTTTTCAGTCCATCGTACCACTCACTGAACACGAACATCTCACTGGCTTTGTGAAGAGGTGGTGATAAGTATGAACTTAGAGGTGTCAAGTAATTATCTAGTCTGTGAGCTTAAAGTGAAGCCCACTCTGGAAAGCAAGTAAAAGTCAGATTTATAAATGATTTTGGATTAATTTTCACATGTTTAGGCACCGAAGTATTCCTAAAACCATTTCCACTGAAGCTTGAATTCTAGTTAATGAGAAGAATTTTACATGCAAACAACCTTAGACTGTTCAGAAATATTCTCACTAATTATCTTTTTTACTTATACAACCAACATTTGTAAAATTACGTACAGAAACACCGCCAAGATTTTAATACTGTCAGCCTCATGAATTTGTCCTGACAGATGATACCAGCAAACCAGTACATGGTGGAACTTAGCCTAGAATTTCAGCTATGTGGAGAGACTTGAAGTCATTTAGTAGAAGGCTTCCTTATTTTAAAATGTATCTGAGAATTAATAATCCTCCACAATTCTGTTGGAAATCAGACTTCTGAGGCTATGAAAAACATCATCGTGTGTGTGAGGATGCTGCTAAGTACCCCGTGTTAATTTACCAAATTTATCATGGATTAAAACAACAGAAAATAGTTTTCATCCCTCCAGATAGCTTTACTTTCAAGCAATCTTTCTGTCTTGTCTGAGCATCTGCAAGATGATTCTTACCTGTGAGCCTTTTAGAGACATTAAGAAGCAAGATATGGCATCATGTCTCTGGGGTACAAGGAAGCTTTGCCTCCCAAAAGCCACACCTGGTGCCACTGGACCACTGCAATGGGTCATGCTGCAAGATTTTGGATGTGGGTCAGCATTCAGAAAGCACTTGCTTCACCTCTTTACCATTTGTTTCTGAAATAAACCCTCTTTTCAAATAAAAAAGCTAGACCCTTCATGAAAGGTATAGAAGGGATAGAGATACAACCTCCTGCATCACACTACTTTTATTTTAATTTTAAAAAGTCTTATCCATGGCCTCAAGGAAAAAAAAAAATGTATGCATACATAGCCCTGCACTAACTAAACTTAATTTTCTGAATCACAGAGGTTTTTTTTCTCAGTAGAGGCAGGGGGGGGAAAAAAACAACAACCCTTGAGAAATGGAATTTTGCCCATAGACTGATGACTACAGATCACATTACTAGTGGGCTTATAACCTGCTCCAGTGAAAACATAATTTTTAATTTGCTTTTAGGGTTATTTATTTTTTTTATTATTAATATTATTATTACACTAAGGGTTTATAATTTAACGTCAAAGATAATTTTGCACGAATTATGAGACTGCACTATGATGTTGAAGATAAGATGTATGTGACTGGTTGGCACGGCCTCAGACTTGGTTTCTGAGAAAATGGATCACTAATTGGCCAGCTGCCATCCCATGGGCTGCTTAGTGCAACTTAAAAAAAGAAGCAAGCTATCTTTTTTGCAGAGTTACACAGAATGTCCTCTTCCCATAGTTAAAAAAAAAAAATTAGGCATCTTTGAACCATGTTATAGTCACACCATACAGTCTATACTTGGTGTTAGCAACGCATGGTAATATTATTTTTGAGCCTCTCTTTAAAAAAGAAAACAAAAACACAACCTATTTTTAAATGTGTTGTGTTTTTTTTAAAAAAGACATTTCAGGTACCAATTAAAACCCTAAATTATTGGTCATACCACTTCATAAAAATCACACCAATTTTGATTAATTGTAGTTCAGTCATTTAAGAGCTGAAAAAACATGACATTCTGCTATGATGTCATTTTCCCATTCATTCCAGTGGTAAAAGTCCACCACCACAGCTACAGAAAGAATAATATAAAATTAAAGCATGGAAATGATCAGAGGAAATAATTTTGACAATGAAGTAATTTCCTAGATTGGTTTTAAGTATGACTTCTGTCAGCTTGAAATAAAAAAATAAAAGATGCCATAATTTTATTGAACTTGCATGGTGAATGAGTAATGTGCACATGTAAGAAATGGTGTCAGTTAACTTAAAAATCCAACCATATGCCCGAGGTCCAACTAGAACTGAACACCCCAAGAGCAAACCCAAATCAACCATATACAGGGGAATCCCGAGCCAAAGTACAATGTCTTCAGAACCAAGTATTGCTGAATTTAAAACCCACAAAATGGGGGATGATGAGATCAAAGGCAATTCCTTTGACAAGCAGACAACATGGCCTTATTCAAATTTCCATCCAAAGCTGTTAAGAAATATTAGATTTCCTATCAGAAATATCTGTAAATTTGAAGATTTTTCTTATGAATAAGCAATTTCAAAACATTCCTGTTAGGTTTTTTTTATATATGTATTATTTTTGTGTGCAGTTGAAAGTGGAGCCCTTGCATATGTTTGTATTTTCATAAGTGCCAAACTGATGCTAGGATCCAATCCAACTTCTTTTGAAATCAATTGGAATTTTTCACTTGACTAGGATTCAAACATCTGTTATTAGCAATTTCAGAAAGAAAAAAGTAAAAAATCCAAAATGTGGAATCAGAACACCAACATTTTCTGTGTAGCCTTTGTTCCTTTACAAATTTAATTATTTGTAAACTGTGTCACTTCCCAAATGGATCCCAAAGCTGAGAAAAAGCAGCAGTGAAATTATCCCTCATGAAAAATTCCTGTCCAAAAATGACAGCCTTTCCTGTTAGTGCCTTGCTGGAACACCAATCCTTCTAGTTCAGAGACAGATGCAAAGTCCTCAACACAATCTTGAACTCACAAGTAGGATCCAAGAGCAAATCTGTGGAATGAATTTCCCTTTACAGCAATTTACGTCATCTCAAAATGCCTTTTCACTGGAAACAAAACTTCTAATCATTAAAAAAATAAGATGAGAAAGTTCTGAGGTGTTTTTTTTTTTTATTTTTCCAAGTTTCAAGATCTTCAGTACCTCCATGCAGATAGTCTAAAGGCCCTCAAATAACATACACCCAGATCAAGACCCATCCTTCTAGGTGAGTTTTTTATTAACAACCTTCAAGTTAAGGAAAACATAAATTTGAATCTACATCAACATATCAAGCTAGTAACCAAATATAAAATTTTAGCACCTTAGAAAAAAAGAGGGAGTCCCCACTGAAAACAATACAGAAATGTGTTAACTGTTAGGTAATGAAATTTCATGAGAAAAATACATAAATAAATCCAAAGAGATTCACTCTGCCTGGGCAGAGCTGCCTGCAGTGAATCATCAGCACCAAACTGCTCTTGCTTCAAAAGCACACAACAATTTTCATCTAGGACAGTGTTCGTTTGAGCAAACAGACATAAACAAAATTTGCTGGAGAAGAAGGTCCATATGTTTGGAGTGAGGAGGTGACCCCTGGAGCAGAGGAGAAGCCAGGCTGATGGCAGTGCTGCCAGCAGGGCTGCGCTCAGGTCCTGGCTGAGGGTCCAACTGTGGCTCCTCTTGAGGGGCTGACCTGATTTACAACCTCACACATCTCCTTCCTATTTACCAACTGGAAAAATGCAGTTGTAGCAGCAGCTGAACTTTCATTTAGTTAGCTTAAACTGTTATTATTTCCCACACAAAAGGATGATTTCTTACATATCAGGGATATGTTTGCAGCAGAAAGATGTATGAAGCGTTCACGCGTTTGTGGCATCTCCCTCGGCCAGTCTAAAAGCTGCACAATCCCCTACAACTCCCATTAAATAACAGGAGCAGCAGAATGTTTAAGACCTCAGGCATGTGCCTAAACACCAAAAAAGCTTAAAAACCTGTGAGGGTCACTCCTCCTGTGACCCCAGGGAGAAGCAACAGAAGGGCAACCAGTAGCACTTTTTGTGCATATCATCAAGTGATGTGTGTGATATTTTATTCTAATCACTGAGTCCTGATGATAAAAAAAATCACAGCCACCATAGGAGACAGAAGCCATTCTCACAGTGCAAACTGAGCACAAGAGGGGACAAAGTTGCTAACAGAGGACCTAGAAACACAGAACCAGAAACACAGGACCGTCTCTCACAAGTGGGTTCTCTAGCCCTCTAAAATTAATGGATGGTTTATTTGCCAAAAGCCTCATTTCACACCCCAGATTGTAAAAAGCAATCAGAACCTACCTGGGTTCTCATTTTTTCTGCATGTATGTGGGATATTTCATAAGATGATTTTCATGTCCAGTCTTGTAGTACTGGGAGTCACCTGGATAGAAAGTCTCCTTATCATCTATGAGCTGTGGAAATCCCTAGCAAGTGAACTTTAGCTAGCTCTCAAAATTAACTACAAATCAGGTCATCACATTTTCCAAGTTTCCTAATTTTCCTGGTAAACGTCTAGAAATTGAAAGTAATGTTTCCACAAAATGATTTCATGTAAACGTATTACAGACCAGTAACTTCTTATGCATGTTCAGAAGTTTCTCTTTTCATAATGACTGATTCATTTTTCATTGAAAAACTCTTTTTTTCTTCACTAAGTATGTGCATAACTATCTTTTCCTTTTACTAGTTTGTTCTAGTGAATATACAGGAAATTGTATTTAAAAAAATCCTACATACTAGTAAGAAATTATTCCCACTCTTGAATAATTTGATAAAAATATTTTTCGATTCTAGTTAAGAGATTCATGTTTTTATATAGTTTTATTTTGCCTCTTGTTCATGGCTTCACTCCACCATAGTGTGCTGTAAGAGCCTCTCTGGAACCCTCACTAAGCAGCCAGAAAGATTTGAACCTATCTCCTTTGCCAACAAATGGGCAAGCCACATCAACCAGTTTTGGTGTGGTGAGAAGGGGGCTCCTGTGTTACCTACAGCTTGCTGCTAATGCAGGAACGAAAAGCTGTTTCCTTATTCCTGGAAACTCTTCTAGTTGTCCTGCAGTTTGACTTCATGTCCCTCCCATCACAAAGTTGGGCTATAAAACTCTGTTTCTGCTCATTCTCAGGCACACAGAAGGAACATTTTTCTGTCGTGACTCATCTGATCAGCCTGTGACCCAGCTCGTTTTTAAGAAGTCTTTAAAAATGACAACAGAATTATTTTATAATCTGATATTTTGCCAATTTTTTGCATGAATGCAGCAACCCATAACAGCGGCCTGACACAACCACAAGTCCACAGACCAGTATCTTCCCACCACGGCCATGGGCTCAGGTACCAACGTGCCATTTCCCACTGAAACACATCTTTAGCATCTGAGTTCTGAGCCCAAGCACTGCACACTCTCTCACTGTCATTTCTCCCCTCCTTTTCCCCAAGATAAAAACCCCACACACCCCAATGCTGCCAGTGCAAGAACACGGATCTCCAAATTCTTGGCAGACATAAAAGCTCTACATAGAGCTGTTCATCACTACTATAATATTAAATAAAAAAGAAAAAGCTACAAACTGTGTCATCCTCTCCCACCTTTATACATGTCACAAATATTTTATTTCAAAAGCAGTTAATTAAAATAATTAGGATCTCTGCACAGTTTCTTAGACCTTTTTTTTCCTCCAAGCTGCTGCTTCTGAAACAGCAGGAATATGGGAGACAAATTTTTAAATTCAGTTCTTTCTTCCCCCCCCCCCCCCCTTATCTATCCCAGGAGTTTTAGGGCTTTTAGATAAGCACAGGTGGGCCTGGGCACCAGGATTGCACAGACACCATCCTGCTCCTGCTCCTGTCACTGCCCTGTCAGGGCAAACCTCTCTTCTTCCTTTCCCTCTAACTTTTTCAACTTTTTCCTCTTCCACATCTCTTTAGATTGCAATTCTTCAGGGCAGGACTGTCTCTGCAGCCCTGTGGTTACCCCGTGCACAGCACAACATGGACCTGATCTCACCAGGGCATCCAAGCATTATTTAATGTACATGCAGATAAAAGTCTGTCATCACAAGTCACACAAATATGTGTGCCACACACAGGTACAGGTTTCAAGTGTCTGCAAAAAATCACCAAAACTCAAGATTTTCACGTGTTACGATATGCTTTTCTCCCCCCCTCCAAATAAAACACATACCACAAAAAACTGAGGAGAAGCTGAGTCTGCCAACAAAATACAAACTATTTCAGCAACATACTTTTACTTTTCTGAAAAGGAAAAGAAAATACGAGCCTGTCTAGTCACAAACTCCATGTGAATCATTAGTGAATGAGATACTGTTACCCTGGGGCTGCTGTAACTTGCATACATGCCCTCCTTACTATTTCAAGACCTTTGAATCTATTTTTTTCAGACATGTTTAAAAGCACGTATGGTTGAAATAAAAAATAAAGCAGATACAGATGATACTTGAAAGTTCAGCAGACTCCAGTATGGCAGTGAGTGGAACCATTAAGTTAAAATACAGGTTTTCTATGGTCAGTATTTGCATAGGAAAAAACAACAGAGGTTTCAATATCTTGAAAGCAGAGAAAGTTTAGCGGTTCTTGGGTAAAGAATGATTTTTTTTTTTTTTTTAAGCTTTAAGTGCAGGGTCTTCATCCTACTCTCCCTGCCCAGCCAACTCACATTAGTTTTAATAGATGTTTCTCATGGCTAAGTGCAGGGAGAATAAGGCCTCATGTGCCTGTTTGGTTGTGTCCATTAATCACATTTTGAAGAGGAGCACAGTCCAGTCCGACAAGGATGTCTCTAAGAAAACATATCTCTGTGCTAACAAGAAATATCTTTCAAGGAGAAAAGAAAAAAAAAAAGCTTTCATCCACCTCTGCCCATTCTTGCTTCATTGTTTTGCATTATCCTAGATATAGTTTAACACCTTTTCCTGTAGATTGCTGTCTTTAAACAGCTCAATTGCCATTTGCCACGAGTAAAAGCAGTTTTACTCTTTGCACTACTAACTTAAATGAAAAACCCCACCTCTCGTGCTTTCAAAAAATGTTTCTAAACACAAGAACAATCAATTTAAGTGGAACCAACTTCAAAACAGAATGCACTTGCTACGACCAAAGCTGTGCAGTGTCGACTCAAGGAGAGGTGAACTTATTACTGGCTTAATCTGGTCGTATTTGAGATAAAGCAGTTCATATTTTCAGAACCGAAGAATCAAAATTATAATTGTTTTTGTCATTTGCACAGCAATTTTACTCCTGAATGCGTTGTTTTAGGCAGGAATTAATAAAAATTGCATGCGCTTCAGGTGCTGTGTAGCTCACCCTTTTCCACACAGCCCAGCCTGGAGCTGTGAATGCTCCTTTTCTTATTATCAGTTAATAATTCTCTCTCATTGAGGCAAATTAGGAACTTGACTGTGTTAGAGAGTCCAGAACGCTGCTAGAGGCAAAAAGGGGCTAAATGGCAGAAATTCCTCTCTGAGCAAGATGCATGAAGCACAACATTGTGTCCACCACAAAAGCTGCTCTGTATTTTTGATCCTTTCTAATTTAATTAGCCCAAGAGGTAGCGCATTAATTTGCCAAGAATTCTTCTGATGCGAAAGCTGCCCTCATTGCAGCGAAGGGAAAAAATAACCTGCCTGCTACAGTGGCATGCCAGTAATGAAAGGGGGTTATTTTTGTGTTACAAATGGCATTGCAGAGTTACAAGAGACCTTTAAACCTTTTTATCTCTGGTTGGGTCATATGTAACACAGTGTAACACAAAGCACTAATTAACCAATTCTGCTCCAGAAATCTTTTTAAACGCTTAGAGTAACACTGTTAGAACCCAGGTCACAGGCACAACTTCTTTATTATTAAGTTAAAAAAAAAAAAAGTCTTACATGCTATATTAAAAATAGCATCAAAAAAAGAGAATCAATCGGCAGCAGAAGTCCTGTCCTGCAGGACTCCACATCCCAGACATTTATCCTGGCTTTGTTTTCTTTATGTTTAACGATATTCTTTATGTGGGCAATCTGGAGCCTTCAATTCCCTTAGCCTGTCTCTTGGCTCTTAATGCTGTATTTGTTGGGTAAATTGTCTCCATGTTAATCTTCTTCATCAAATACTTGGGGTCAGATTTGAAAATCTTTGATCAAATCTGCTACCACCCAAGCTTCTTCAGCGCCATGTGCTTCTGATATGTTCTTATGCACATTAACAGGTCATTTACTCATTAAAGAACAATGGAAAACATGCAGAGTATGAGAAGTCCTGCAGGAGACTTTGAACTGTTTATTAAATCTATGAAATAATTTTTCTCACTTGCCTTTTTTTTTAAAAAAAAAAAAAGGAGATAAGAATGTTTTCAGGGGGATTCCTGTATCACAGAATCACAGAATTCACAGGGGGATTCCTGTATGCTGCACAATCTCCTTTCTGCTCCTTTGCTGCATCAAGACACTCAAAAATTACTCTGCAAAACAACAGCTCTAGCATATGCAGATTCATCCTGTAGTACCAAGAGTAAATTACAAATTAAAGAGACGTCCTGCTTTCCAACACAAAAAAAATCAAAGGGCACACCAGCCATCAAACATGCTGGTAAGTCCGTGCCACTACTCCTACATCTCTCAAAGCCCAGCAAACACCAAGGGGATTTGTACACCCTGGAGGAAGGCAGGATCTGGCTTTAGCTCCTGTGTGAACACGCAGCACCTGGCTTAGCACCCAACCACTCTCCTGATGTGAATCAAACCCTTCACATCAAATACCTCGTGCCCATCTGCACACTCTTAAACTTCTCTGCTAGAACAGTTGTAATAACAAACACTCAGCGCTTAAACTGAAAGTAAATATTTCCAAGATGGTTTAAAAAGTATTTTCCTGGACTGGTGGCAGTGCAGGAGGAAGGGAGCAGGGCAGCCAAACTGGGGGGATGTGCTGGGGAGACGACCTGGTGAGGGACCATAGAGGTCAGGGGAGATGCTCAGGGCACAGGCAGGATCGAGTCCCTCACCATCACTAGCCAAGAGTGCTATTTACTTTTTAGTGGTTTTCAATAATGTGTTTTTCTGTTGTGTTTGAGGTCAGAGGGACCATGGAGTGAGCCACTTGCAAATCAAGTTTGAATATTTTATTTTGGGATTCTTTTAGCTTGCATAATCATTTGGTTTATGTTTGTATTTGCCTTTGTTTTTATAGCACATGGCACCAAGCAAGTTCAAATAAATGCCTTAATCAAATGAAAGGCCCCCTGTTCCTTAAGAAAGCAAAACAAAAAACCTACACCCTTCATATACTACAAAATTCAGAGGAAATTAAAAAAGGAGATAACCCCAGATAAAGATTTTTCAGTTATTAATTATCCATTTCTAAAAGCAGCTTTTAAACTACTATTCACATCAACATCTCCCAAGTCTAAAAAAAAAATATTGCCCCTGTATAGTATCACTTGAGAACTGGGGTTTTTCTCACTCTATCAAAGTGGCATCTTGTAGTTTATGGACTACATCCTTTCCTTGTGTGTCCTCTTACCATTTCCACTGGCTTTCTAATGCATTCCCACTGCCAAATTTTGCATGTCTGTAACTATGCTCTGGGAGGCATTGCACAGGGGTCTCCCAGTCACCACGTACAGGCAAAATGAAACAGAAGCAGAAAAGTTCACACTTCAGGACTGCGACTATGAAGGGAACTGCTAAAACTGATAAAATGCTGCCTGATGATGGGCTCATTTTGGAGCTGGCTGCCTGTCTGCAGGGGAGGAGAGCAGCGAGCTGTTTGAGCATCGCCCCAGCAAACCCATCGGAACAATCCCATAAACAATGGAGTGAGGCGGCTGTCGGATGTGATGACGGGCTGGGCGAGAGCCTTGAAGTCAATGGGAGGTTTGGCATCGGTTTTAATTAGGCCAGGATTTCAGCCAGTGAGCTTTGGGCTTTTAGCAGCCCATTGGGAAAGAGGCCAGCCTTGGGAAGAAAGAGGCTGACCAGCAGGAAGAGGAAGCTCCCGGATTTCCCTGCCGCAGCAGCTTCCTTTCTCCCGGCACTCCAAAAGCGACAAACCTCACGCCTCGGCTCAGTGTGAGCAGCAACGGGACCTGAACCACAACAAACAAAACCAGACACCGATTTTTCCTCCTCTGCATGATGCCTGGAGTGAGATTTTCACAGAGGAGCCAGCGTCAGAGAGGGGATCCACCAAAATTGACTTCAAAGGCTCAAAAAACCAGAAAGCAGAGAAGCACAAAGTCAAGCGACTCACTTGAGTGATGGAACTCACTAAGGAAATGCTTAGAAGTTATTTATCTGCATTTAAAAACCACCTCACACAACCCCACCTGGAGAAGCAGCACATCAGGCAATGTAGGCTTAGTGGTTCTTCCCAGCTTTAACACTTTCCCATGTTTTTTTTCTCCTGGAGTTATTGCTGAGTGCTGGAGTTTGAATTTCAGAGGCACGGTAGGCTCCCGAGATAATGCTTAAGTGGTAAATGCACTTGCCTCCTTAACGTAGCTTCTGAACAAGGGGGAAGATTGCTAAATAGGGGAAGAGCAGAAACCTGGCTGAAAACACCCAGGATAAGAGTGCTGACTATATCACCAGATGTAAAAGGTAGAACCACCAAGTAGGTTTACAAGAAGAAATTAATCAAGAAGTTAAAAAGAAAAAGCAAACCAGAGAGGATCCTTTGGTGTTAGGATTAGTTCAGTGCCTCCTACAGTTAAAAAATTCTTCTGTTCTCTAATCCTGATGTTCACACTCGGTGTGCACAGAATCACACACAGAACTACCAAGGCTGGAAAAGACCTTTAAGATCATCAAGTCCAGCCTATGACCAACACCACCACACCATCTAGACCATGGCACTAAGTGCCACATCCAGCCTTGCCTTGAACACATCCAGGGATGGCACCTCCACCACTTCCCTGGGAAGTCCATTCCAATGTCTAACCACCCTCTCCGTGAGGAAGTGCTTCCTAATATCCAACCTAAACCTCCCTTGGAGCAACTTCAGGCTGTGCCCTCTTGTCCTGTCACTGGTTGCCTGGAAAAAGAGCCCAGCCCCCACCTGACTACAACCTCCCTTCAGGTAGTTGAAGAGAGTGATAAGGTCCCCCCTGAGTCTCCTCTTCTCCAGGCTAAACAACCCCAGCAACCTCAACCTCTCCCTATAAGACTTTCCCTCTAGTCCTTTCACCAGCCTTGTTGCTCTCCTCTGGACCCACTCCAGCACCTCAACGTCCTTCTTGAAGTGAGGGGCCCAGAACTGGACACAGTACTCGAGGTGAGGCCTCACCGGTGCTGAGTACAGGGGGAGAATCACATCCCTACTCCTGCTGGCCACACTATTCCTGATACAAGCCAGGATGCCATTGGCCTTCCAGGCCACCTGGGCACACTGCTGGCTCATGTTCAACCAGCTGTCCACCAGCACTCCCAGGTCCCTCTCTGCCAGGCTGCTCTCCAGCCACTCTTCCCCCAGCCTGTAGCTCTGCCTGGGGTTATTGTGGCCAAAGTGCAGGACCCTGCACTTGGTCTTGTTGAATTTCATGCCATTGGCCTCGGCCCATGGCATGAGGTGACTGCAGGTCACAGGGTGACTGCAGCCCTCGGAAAGAGATACTGCACTGAAGCATCACATGTATTTTGGCAAACACTTTTCCCCTCAAGATGATGACCTTTCCATTAATTAGGAAAATTTGGTCCTGGGGAATTTTCAGCTCATCTTTAAAGATTTTGGGGCACTCATCATCATCATTATAACAACCACCTAAGATTTTACAGGACTCAGAAAAAAAGCACTAACTTAAATTGTAGTAATCACTGAAAGCATACCATCAGATTACAGAAGTCTGAAGAGGCTAAAGTAGCAGACTGAAATAGTGTTTTATAAGCAAAGTAAAGTTCCATATAGATTCATAGGATCAAAGAATCATTAAGGCATCAAAATATCTCCAAGATCATCAAGTCCATGCAGCTAACTCTGCATATGAGACACGCAGTACTTCAATAAAGCAAGAAATTTTGGTAGTTGAAGCAGTAGTTTTGATACCTAAAGATGTCCAAAAACCCTGGGAACAACTCCCATAGAAGTTTTTCAGTGGAACTTCTTGTTGAATTCATGTCTAAAAATTAAACTTTTCATCTGTTTCACATGTTGAGAACAGTCGTGTCATGATTTATCTGAAGACCTCTGACAGCTTTGTAGGAATTCATCTTTAGGGACATTTGTTAAGGTAACACGACCACCTCAGCAGACAAACTAAAAGCAGATTTTACACATATAATTTTTTTTGTTAAACACATATCTATATCCATCTCTAGGTGCATATACACTTATATACATAAGCCCACCAAGTAGGTACCTGCTGCTACATTTCTTTTCAACTTGCCACTGACAATATTCAGCACCACTGAAACTGGAGGCCGAAACAACTCACAGGCAAAAGGCAAAACTCAAGTCTTCTGAGCTAATCACAAGACCTAAGTCCTTTCTTGGACATATGGGATAAAAACACATCAAAGAGCACATGTCAAAGGAGATGACGTAAGTCATCTCCATTATTGGCATTTTATGGAACAGTGAAAGCAGCCGTAAGTAAACAAGAGGCTGGCAGAAACAAGTTAATTTAATAGAGGTGTCATTTTTGAAGATGAGCACTTGTACTGTAGACAGACCTATTAAGGTATTTTTGCAAGCATGAGAGGTTCATCAGTAATTATGCAGTCTCCTCTGCAGATTTCACTGAATTTAAAAACTCTCAATTTTCTCAAAAGCCAGTTTCTTGCCAGCAGCTTTCATTTCTCTAGCTACACCAAATGCAGGGATGTGCAATCATTTTTGGGTGGGAAATTCGTAGTTTTCCAGTGCTCTAGTTCTAGTAAATAGGACAACACTGACCTTCACATCCGCAAAACACTGACACATCACCTGCAAGACCCACCTTCAGCTGCACCTCTTATTTGAGGTGGAGCATTTTTAATACTTCAAGCAAGACAGATTCTTACATAGAGTAAAACATCTAGAACAAACACACCAAACCATACTGTAAAATAACTCCACAGTACATTCACAAGGAAGGGGTCTCAGGTGTCACACCACTTAACTCAGGGTAGGATCCAAGTGCTGCTCTTCAGGGTTTGCAGGGACTTTCCTTAACTGCTTTCAACCTCACCTGCCCTGCCCCATTGCACCAAAAATAGTGATGCTGTAAAGAAGGTACAAATAATAGAGATGTTTCTTCTCTTCTCCTCACATTTTTTTTTTGTTTGAAAGACAATCTGAAGATCAGGCTTTTTTTTTTTAGCAAACAGAAGCAGATCAAGTATTTTAATTACTCCTATAATTTCATACCCACCTATCTTTAATATTTATAGCAAGACACTGAAAAGATTTAACATATGTAGGGATTTTCACCAAGTAACTCCACACTCTTCCTGAATAAAAAGATGTAATTTGTCATCGTTTACACAACCTGCTAAAATCCAGCTAGTAATTCACGTGAACAAGTTTCTTCTCTAAGATTTTAATTAAAACACAAATGCCTTGCACACTTCAAATTGTAATAGTCTGTACATGTATTTTAACTACTGCCTGATCAGAGGGGGGGGTTGTAAATAAGATGCATTCTCACATCTGAAGTTCTATGTAATTAGCTGAACGCAATAAAACATATATTTTAAGACGACCCTAAAATAGCAACCCAAATGAGAAGCATGTAGAACAGAAATAAAACATTTAAGAAGTAATAACAACAACGGGTGAGACCAAAAATACAGATGAAGCCAGGACTAAAGCAAAATACTATTAACAGGGCAGCAATTTCTTACGTTTTAGAGAAAAGTTCATATTCTTTGGAGAATACCACGAGGAGGTTTTCAGAAAGGAATCCATAAAACAGGAAATTTAGCGTAAAATTGAAACGGTACCTCACATGGGACAGAGTGGTTGTTTTAGAGAGACTGCATGTGCTTGCTGGTTCAATGAATAGAAAAAACTAAGTTATTATTATGATGCAGAGGGGATAAAAACAACCTCAAAATGTTTTTTTTCTTCTCGATACCTCCTAGCTAACGTGTCCCCGTTGCCTAAGGAGCCTTTCATGTTAATGAGAGGTTAAAGCAGTCACTTTGGGATACTTGCGTGTGTGTGTGTGTGTTGACACTTTGTGTGGGCTACAGAAAACCATCTGCCAAAGGCGACATTTTGCCCTCAGATGCCTACACAGAGCTCCAATTAAAGGCAAGGGGAGTTGTGTGCACATATCTGAGGGATAGCTGGCCCCAAAAATCTGTTTCTCAAGTTGCTGAAAATCTCCCTGGAACAAAATGAAAGTGATAATAGGAACAGAATATAATAAAATAACTGTGGTCTCTGGAGACCCTAAGACCACATCCTTTGTTTCTCCGAAACATTCCTTGGTAACTTTTCAGCTCTGTCACTTTTTACTGCCCAAGCTCTATAGTATTCCTGTCCTCATTGTTGCCTCTTTCTTATCACCAGGCTGTAATTTGTCAGTAATTTCTGGATTTTAAAAAGCAGACCCAAAGCTTTCTCCGGAGCCTGTTTCAGAAAGTGAAGATATATGTGAAGAGACACGTTTGACAAACTGATGCTCAGCGACAACTCTCAGAACAGATGACTTTTTTCCCCCGTTTGTCTTATCAAAAACTATGATTCATAATTTCTGGAAATTGGGGCCAAGTGAGGTGAAAGGAACTATTATTATCCTAAAAACATACATGCCTTAGTCCTCTCACCGACGTATGTCATGCCTTGCTCATACTACAGAACTTCTCAGAGATGCTTCACATTTTCCCTGGCCAGCCAGGAGGATATTAGCTAAGACCTGACAAGAATATTTGCTCATTTCAAGTTAGATTAACAGTGCAATTTCGTGCACAAACAAGTACTGCTACTCTGCCTTACCCAAGTTATCTGCTGAGCTCCTGTTTTTACAAAGGCTCCATCATACTCAGAAATAAACAGTGTGTATTAACATTCCTACGTATTAAAGTGAGACAGTCTATGAACAAATCTTTTCTAGAAATCATTTTTACTTTGGTTTTAAACACAGGTTAGATTAAATTAATCTAGGGGGGGGAAAAAAGGAATGGTAAGAAATGGTTACATTCTTGAATCAGTTTGTGTAATCTGGCTGTATTTGTGGCTTGTATTTTTCTGGGAAGGAGGCCTCAAACGGTGTCAGTGTATTTCTTGTATTCTCTAGTCCTGAGGGAAAGTTGACTTTATTTTCATTTTCCCACTGGCTGATACTTTGGTTTGCTACAGAATTCCAGGAAGAACTTCCTGCAGGAGAACAATATCTGGCACCCATCGAGCTGACTAAGTGAAGGAGCAGTATAACTAAAGGGTAGGTCAGCTTCGAGTAAATAAGGTAAATCATTGTTCTTCTGAATATGAGACCTCTGAGGCAAAGCTGCAACACCTTTCAGGAAGCTACAGACAGTGAGCTGAAGGCTGCTGCTCTCTTAGCAACAGTAAATGGACAGAGGGTCATTCTGTTACAATGCCTTTTGGTGCACACCTTTATTCTATTAAAAAGAAGGCATCAAAAGCATTTCCACTCAACTCCAGGCTTGGGAGATGGTTTGCTTAGTTTAATGTGTTGTTTGTTGTTGGGTTTTTTTAGAGGAGGAGTTTTCATTAATGTTTTTAGTAAACATAGTTATTAGGGCATGTAGCGAGAGGACAAAAGATAATGGATTAACACTGGAAGAGGGGAAATTTAAATTTGACACTAAGACAAAATTCTTCACTATGAGAGTGGCGAGAGAGTGGAACAGGTTGCTCAAGGAAGCTGTGGATGCCCCATCCCTAGAAGTGTCCAAGGGCAAGTTGCTAGGGCTCTGAGAAGCCTGGTCTAGTGGGAGATGTCCCTACCAATGCAGGGAGGGTTGATTAGACATTGGAATAGACTTCCCAGGGAAGTGGTGGAGGCACCGTCCCTGGATGTGTTCAAGGAAAGGCTGGATGTGGCACTTAGTGCCATGGTCTAGATGGTGTGGTGGTGTTGGTCATAGGCTGGACTTGGTGATCTTAAAGGTCTTTTCCAGCCTTGGTGATTCTGTGATCTTTAAGGTCCCCCCCCTTCCATCCCTAGCCATTCTATGGTTTTAGCATTTTTCAGTACTATATGGGGTCAATAAAAATACTGCAAGCAACAAATTGCAAAGAGCTGTTGGCAGGTCCCCTCATAGTTTAAGTATTAATATAAATGCACCTTGTCAGCCATGCAACTTTGGGTCGAGGCAGCGAGAAGTAGTCTATATAATTCAACACCATGCAGTGCATTCAGACTCAAAGGGTGGTTTTGCCTTGGTTTCTCACAACAAGCACTAATTTGGACTGCAAAAGCATGATGGAGGTCAATCTAGGTGAAGGTGCATTTGTCCTGTCTGGAGGTCATATTAAAGATAGAGTTGATTCCCTACAGACACCAGCATGGATGAAATGTGTCTCTCATTTACCTGCCCAGGTCCAGCCATGAGAAAAGTAAAGAACAGAACAAGAAACATAGGAGACAGTCTAACAGGAGACCAATAGCCTTCTGTAAGTCCTACCACAGCAATTTTCCTAATCCATGGGAGCATGGTGGCAGGCTCTGCTTCCACTCTACTGGGTCAGGACAGCAAACCCATCCTGATCAAAGCAGAGCCCTGTAGAGGCAAGAGGCCTAGGCTGGTCTTCACCAACTTTCTCCCTTAATCTCCTCTTTCCCAGCTTTAACCTAAATTGCTAACCTAGGTCTAAGAAACATTTCCGGATAAAAGACCTGTGCTGGTTCCTTTTTATCAAACTCTTGTACCAGGAGCAGCTCAATATATTCCTTCAAGATGTAGCTTTAGTTCCATGAGCTCTGATCCCAGGAAAGGTGAGGAAGCACATCTGAAAGGTGTCCCTCTGCCCACTAGCCACGCTCACATAACCCCTCCAGGTAACTCCATTGGCTCCATAGCAGAATATGGACAACACCAACATCTTGTCCATCCAGAGTGGCCTGTTCTTCATGTTTCTGTTCCAGCATCTAAACTGTGAGCACAGGCACTTGATGCACATAAGCCTCCAGTATTCCCTGATCCTTTTGGCTTACTCTTTCATTAACCCAGTCTCTCCTGACTCAGGAGCAAGTTTTGTGTAGCAGAGCATTCCTAATAAACACTCACATCTCATTCAAAACCACTTTCAATGCTGATGCTATCCTTAAATTCTGTGGTTAATCTGGCCTCTAATTTCAGTGCTTTTACAGCAGCTGAGAATCCATTGCCTTAAGGTGTAAATCCAGAAAGGATTAAATCAAATTTAAAAAACAGGGCCTCTTCTTCAAGGCGAAAAGGCACATGGTTTTAAATATTTCAGACTTCTAGCTGTACCTATGAAACATAAGATTAAGCAGATCTCAAGTCTGGGTGCTGCTTAACCAGACTAGTGGAAAGGCTTAGGTACACTTAAATTAGAAGACTTTTAGTAAAACACATTCCTTTGAGCTGACATTGGCAAGCAGATGAAGACACATCACACCAGTGGGACGATTATCCCAAACTCGGTTTGGGATGGTACAAGTGATCTGCAGAGAGCAGTTGCCCTTGAGATGAAGGGAGCAATGAGGCAAAATAGAGGGATACATAACAGCCACATGTTTCTTGAGGGGAAAAAGTAGGCTCTGGCAGAGCTCCAGCAAGGGTAGAGCAGGCAGCTGTATCTTGCTCTGAAAATGCAGCAACCACCTTCTACGAGAGGAGGAAAAGAGGCTGCTTCTCTGTGCACAACTTCTTGCAATCCACAGTCATGTCTCCAGTGCAACTTCACACCAATATTTTATTATTCTCACTAGGGAGGAGCACGTTTCTGTAAATGCATTGGAAGTGTAAATATATTAATGCAATACTTTCTCCCAATTAAATAATTTATATACTCCCTTTATAAGTGAAGCATGAAAGAATATGTGGCTTTCTACTAATATTTGACATGGCAGTGGTTCAAGTATTGCCACTTTAGAGTCACCAAGTTGTAGGCAAAACAGGAGAGTGTGTTCAGCAAGAGTCCTGTCATCCAGCATCCCTGTATTTTGTTGTACTACGTACCTGTGACCTTTGCTATATCACACCAGTGGAAAGTAACATCTCTAACACATACTCAATTTTTAGTGCTTTCCCCTAAGTGTGAAATAGGAAAAGACACATATTCCATAGTGCAATATTAAAAATGTATTTTTCCTCCAACTTTTGTGAGAACCTGCAGATCAGACCTCTGCAACAGCTCTCCCCAGGCAGGAAAAATCATTTCCTGCCTCTTTTCCCATGAATTTTGCTGCAATTTGCAGGACTTTGTGGGAAATTTGCCACAATTTGTGGGACGCTTCAGTCCTCTATGGGAGTTTGCAGTTGTGTGCTGCTGCAGCCTGAAGACCTCTCTGAGATATAGATTTCATATGGTGTGATTTAAATGCAGAACTTCATGTGGGGATAGAGAATGGCCTTGTTTGTTCCAGCTCACTGGGAATGACGTGTTACTCCACACTCAGAGGTTTGAAATCAGCTGGACAATCAGGAGCCCCATTCATGAGCTATAGGTCAAGGATAATTAGAGACAAGCAAAAGTGAACCTTCACAAGAAAATTATGGGTCCAACGAATAATAAAGCTTGACGGAAAAAAAAAAACCACACCCAAAACCCAGCCCAACAAATATTATATATATAATTGAGATAAAGTGCCAATACTTTGAACTGACTTTTTTCCTGCTTTTCACAAAGATCATCTATGCCCCATCTCCCAGGTAGCTGATGAGCAAATGCTGCAGCTTGTGGGCTGCATCCCAGATTTTCAAGTGAATGGTACAACACGATCTCATCCAAAACAACCCTGCTGTATACCAGAGAAGACAACAGGCTCCCTAAATGACCATATTTCCAATACAAGAGTTTTAAGTACCTAAACTACTTTTGAGGTTTTGCTTTGGGGCAGAGTATGTTTCTGCACACACTTACCACCTGTAACAAATGCATTTCAACACCAAGACTGTTCAAATATTTCATTTTGGCCCCACATGATTTCTTAATCATACAAGAGGCAGAAGTGACCATTTCTGCTAGAACTGGCATGCTAAGGAAATGAAGGAAAAAAAGAAAGCATTCAACAGCAAATAAACCCAGGCAAGTAATATTGTCATCATGGAGAGGAACAATTCACCAGGCATGTGTATGCACAGGCACTAATCAGTGCAAGTGTTTAGTGAACAGAGGATACAAGGAAAGGGCAGTGGCAGATCTGAGTGACAGGGAGCAACACTTCAGGAACACTTTTCACTTATCTCTGGACTCCATTACTCCAACAGCTCTTTAGGTAAATATTTACTCAGGTCAAATGTACCAATACCATTGTGTAAGATGGGGCTTTTTAACTTCAGGTTTTTCAAAATCTTAATAGATATTTAACTTCCTGGAATGAGGCTGACATCTCATTTTCGGAAAGCAGAAAGTTGTCACTGGTATCTCTTAAAGTATCATGACAAAAGTAGAAATTACCTCCCCACCACTAGTACTGAGGTACAGTAGCTTTGTAATGCACTGACATTTATTCATCTTATGGCCATGTATTGAATCTGCCTGAGAAGGAATTGGAGTATAAAAAGATTTTAGTGTGCTCATCTTTCTTGACTTTTTGGCTGATTTCTGTTATTCCAAAAAAACCCCAAATCTTAATGTTCAAAAACTAAAGGTTGCTTCATATTGAAGATTTTAAAGGAGAATGCTTTCTGTGAAAAAGAAGAGATGGATATCTGTGCATTTTCCAGGCTCTGCTACCATCTGATTAGAAAACCAAGCCCCTCACCTCCATTCAAGGGAAAAGATGTGATGAGCACTAAGCACCACGGCTCCTTGCAAAGGAAATTTTAACCACTGTCAATGGACCGTGCTGGAATTCAGCCATTTCTACAGATAGGTCAGAAAAATAGTTCACAGACCTTCATAGCATTTGTTAGAGATAAATTATTCAGCTCAAATTTCTCATCATCCAGATAAGTTAGCAAACATGCAATGTTCTGTGATTTTTATTTGATGAGCACCTTGGCAATGATGGCTCAACAAGGTTGAGGGAAGTTCCCACTGTCTCCCAAGAAGCCACCCATGGCCCACACTTCACATGGAGTTTTGAGTTGGGTCTTTTTTTATATGTATTTTACAACTGGTTTGCAGAGTACTTCCTTATTGCATGCTTTTCTTTTTCTCCCCCATCTACAGCAAAAGCCACTGATCTGGCACTTAACAAGACAGACAATTAATAATTCATGTGCTCACGTTAAACCAGGTAATGCCATAAAATGGCAGAACCTACTTTTTAGTTAATTTTTAAATAGTGCTTCTGAATGCTGAGGGGACTGCAAGCACCTCAACAGTATGTAATATTAACACATAAAAAGCTACATTTATATAACATTTATGTGACAAATCAACAAAAGCACAAAAATTCATGAGGCAAATGCTCCATTCCTAGTTTGTTCCTAGACTTTTTGCTGTGACACACACATCACAGAGGAGCCAGAGATGTGAAGCCCATGAGGCACAGCAGAGTAACGTAGGGCACAACTGGCTTATCTTCTCTCCCTCTGGACTTGCCCACTCAGGCCAGACTCTTGTAACACAACAATTTTTAATCTTTTTTTTTTTTTTAAAAAGAGAAAAAATAGGAAAAGCTGAACACAGTCATATGGGAACTCAGGAAACATGGCTTTTAGTGCCATGTGGGCTGGAGCTTTTGTCCCTGAGAAACCCCACTGCATCATTATTGCTTCACAGGAGGACCAACCGGTTCCTCTTGTGGCTTAAGGCCTCCGAATGCACAACTTCACATCTCCAGCAGCCCATGGATATGCCCTCTAGTCTTACAAGTTCTCCAATGAGTGGCTGATGGAGCTGGGGTTGTTTAGTCTGTAGAAAAGGAAGCTAAGGGGAGACCTTATTGCTCTCTACAACTACCTGAAGGGAAGATGGAGTGGAAGGGGGGGGAAGAGGGGGAGTGTTGGTCTCTTCTCCCTAGTAACAAATGACGGGACAGGGAGAAACGGCCTCAAGTCATGCCAAGGAGGTTTAGATTATATATTAGGAACAATTTCTTTACTGAAAGGGTGGCCAAGCACTGGAGCAGCCTGCCCAGGTGGAATCACCATCCTTGGAAATGTCAAAAAAAAAAAGTGTAGATATGGCTCTTTGGGACATGGTTTAGTGAGCATGGTGGTGTTGAGTTGACAGTTGGGACTCAATGTTCCTTAAAGGTCTTTTCTAACCTTAATGATTCTGATTATAACCCAGAGCATAATTCCCAATATGTACTTCATCCAGCAGCCAGTGTTTCTTGACTTGGATTTGTCATTCTCATCTACATTTAGGACTTTCAGGAGACTGCAGCTTCTCTGGGCCAATATGTTTAGTTTATCTAAATAGAAAAATATTTGCGAAGTTCTTTCTAAGATACACTTGAGATTCTTTTCATGTTAAACTCCATAAGTACTTCAAGCTGTGAATTCAGTGGTTTGCTATCTTTTAAGCATGTATTTTAAAAGTTCTTAGCCTAAGGTATCATATACTCAGCCTCTGGAAGAGTCTTAAAATAACAATATATGGTAACTATTATTATAAAACAGCCACCAACTTTACTTTAGTTCCACCAAACATAATTCAATATACATTCTTCAGAGCATCAACCATTAAATGTTAAGCTTCCAGGGTGTGAAAGGGATTAGGATTGTTGTTTATTTTAAGTAATTGTGTTTGTTTGCTTTTAATAGATTAACTTACAGAACCAATCTGGTGTTTCCCATGGAGATGCAATGGCAAGTGTCCTCTGAAATTTCCATTTACAAAAAAATCAAGTTGGGGGAAAAAAAATAAAAACCACCGCAGATCAAAACAAGTAAAATACACTTTCTTCATTTGTTAAAGTTCAGTCTATAAACAAGTCCTGCTAAGCCAGAGGGAAATGCTTTTCCAGAAATACAACCCCTGTAGTAGTTAGTCTTCCAGGAGTGTCAGTGTTACCTGAGCTATGGGTATTTCTACCCAGACAGTCTCTCCAGCCACCCAAGCAGAAGCACCACTGTCTTACACTTTACACCATTTCTTTAAATATTAGGAAACACCAGCTGGCAAAAGCTGCTCTCAGCTGGACTTTCAAGAGAAACCTTAGTCACTGGTCTCCATACATACTGAAGACACACTTGAAAGAATGGAGCTGCTGCTCCCCATCCACGTAGGAAAATACTCATTCACCTGCAAAAAGACTGAGCCAAAATGGCTCCCGTGACTGAATTTCCTCACTTGCCCAATTCTCCTTCACTCAGGGAACCCAAACAATGGGTCTCATGCAACTTGTGACTAACTAAAACCAACTCAAAACAGAGCTCAACTTGGAAGACAAAATGAGCTGTCGCAGATCTTTGGAGTCCTCTTAATAGCAACTGGTGGGTTTTTTCCCCAGTGGAAAAAAACAAAATCACCATTTTCATATAATTACTTTCAGTTTTTAAATTTCAGAAAATATGCATATTTTGAACCTGTTTCAAGATGCCTACACAACTCTACCTACAAAGCACTATCCAGTGTCACTGTAATAGACTGTCATTCAAAGGACAGCAAACATACATGGTGTATTAATGCATGGTGATACATGTAATAGAACTCAGCAAAAGGCTGAATGAGATGAAGTCATTTCCCTGGCTTGGGACCACCCAGCTGAGGGTGTTATCCTCACACAAATTAGTATGACTTGAATGTCTTCCTTTAAACATACTAGAATCACAACAAAGACAGTTCACCCTAATATGACCTCCTTCTTCCATAACATTTAACACAGTCAAATTACATGTGCAAATCTGTTACAACTGCAAATAAAAAAAGTAATGTACCTCATATTATTTTAGGACTTTTGTTAAAAAAAAATAATAATAATGGCCAAGGATATGCATTCTTTCAGCTGGAAAAGGGATCGAGTTCTTTGAACAGGCAGATAATGCATTAAGAAAAAAAAATTAATGTCAACTTAAAAACCCCCACAACTAATTAAGGATTTGTTGTGTCAATATGTCATTGTTCACTTGATGCTGCAACAGTTTTCATTTTTCTGTGTTTCTTAAAAACTAATTTCTCATACACTTCAAAAATTGAATAGGACAACGAGGGGGAGGAGCTGAGTTTTTGCTGTTTCTTGACAATGTCCATTAAAGATTATTTCATAGAATCCTAGAATGGGAAGGGACCTCAAGGATCACCTGGTCCAACCTTTTCAGGTACTGCTATAGTTTACATGAGATGGCTCAGGACCCTGTCAAGCTGAGACTTCAAACTGTCCAATGTGGGGGAATCCACCACTTCCCTTGGCAGACTATTCCAATGTTTGACTGTGCTCATGGGGATAAATTTACCTCTTGTGATCAATTGGAATCTCCCCAGGAGCAACTTGTGCCCATTACCCCTTGTCTTTTCCATGTGACTCCTTGTAAATAGGGAGTCTCCATTTTATTGTTGCTTTCCCAGCCTCTCCTCATATGGCAGGTCCTCCAGTCCTCTGATCATCCTTATGGCCCCCCTCTGGACCCCTATGTATCAAAATGCCTTTTGTGTTTTTCTATGCAAGACCTAATTTAAAGTATATGTTATTCACAGTATTATATGCCTAAAGAGTGAATATGCTGCTCCAGTGACCATCACCACCATACTCACAAGGTGTGGAGAGTGAGGTCAACCTCCTGCTCCAACAACAACAACAAAATAAAGCCCAAAGTCTACAGCCAGTGATTTCAAGGTTAACAAAATCTTTGTAGCAATTCCTAGAGACCAACAAAAGGACATGGTGCAGAGCTAGGTTCTTAACTTGCATGAACTCATAATGGCTTCAAACACAAGTTGGGCCAGACTGAGTCAAGCAGTTGTGAACATGGCCCACCACAGCTAACAGTGTGGGGACAAAACTGAATGTGTCATGTAGACAGGTTTAACTTGTAAAAGTGCTTTATCTCTGAGCTACTGCTTGCCAGAAGTGAGGCAAAGAGGACACTAGACTGCTTTCTTGCACCACATTTCAGGTAGGGTATCAAATCTTGCCACTTGGTGCCATTAAAGTCACCCTAACACCTCAGCCAGAAAGAGACTTGATAGCTCTGCTCTGCCAAACCCAGTACTCAGTGGAAAAGTACACTAATGTTACTACAATAACTGTGACATATTCTTTGTATCAGGGAACATAGCAAATAACTTATCTTAAATCATGGTTTTGAAACATTAAAATACTGATAGAGCATAAATTACACAACCTTCTCTTAAATCTTTTTTTTTTCTTTTACCTACTGATGTTATACAACACTACCAATGTTAAAATTCATTGTTGATAGATACTAAAAATGAGAGATGCTGTAGATGAATAAATACACTACATTACCATACTATGGCTTTCCCTGCTCCCCTTCACAAGCACAGCCCCCAACTTTCATACCCCTTCAAAGCAGATCGAGAGGTTCTAGCAGCAGAGCAGATGGACTCTGAGTCTAAATGACTGGGTCCAGCTTTCACCCCCAAGATCAAGCCAAAACTGGCCTGGAAGTACACCCAAGACATTGGGTTGGCTCCCAAATCCATAGTTAGTCAAACTCAAATCAGACAGTTTAGAAACTTCAAGTGCACTGGGCTTTTTAACATACAGCAGTTTATTCCTGACTTCATGCATCTAGCTAGAGATTTTCAAAGTACAAAGGGCAGTCAAGTGCTCAGCACCATTGATCTGCAGCAGAAATAGGCCACCTAACTAAACCTCCTGCATTTAAATATCCCTCTCCTAAACCTGAAAACGATGACTACTGTTTCTCCCTTTCTCATCATAAGCTTCTTATCCCGAAAGAGAAACATCAAAAGAGAAAGACCTTAAAACATTAAACAAACACAAACTGTTAGACTTGCTTTTTTTTTTTTAATATATAAGAAAAAGAAAATTTAAGACTAAGCCAAGTATTTCACCAACTAAGGAAAATAGGATGGTGTTAAGCTCTAGGTCAGGATGTTAATGGTGTTAGAACAAGTCCTAGGGCTAAGGTTAATGATGGTATCTTCCATCATAATCCTAAATGTAAAATACTTGCTATTATTAGAATCTTTTATTCCTAATCCTGTTAAATTTCTACTTTCACAGTGACTTGGAGAGTCAGAGAAGTAGAGCACAGGTCAAACGACTTCTGTGTTAGAAATTTCTAATTCAAATGGAGGTTGTTCTTTTCTGTAAGTTAATTTTCATTTACTTTTTTTTCTTCCCCCTTAATCAAAACTAAAATATTTGCCAAGAATGGAAAGTCAGTGGAAAAAACACTAGGATTTTACCTCTCTGACTATAGCCTTAAAATCAAGGAATATTTGGGAAACAGAAAAAGAACAGGGACCATTCAGTGAGCACTCAACATGCTGGAGCCACTGTGCTCATTGACTGCATCAGACCCTGGCTCAGACCCAGCATGCTCTTGTTTCTACAAACATCTACTGCATCTTCAACAAACAAGGCTTCTGCACAGTAACCCACTGTTCAATACATCTCCTCAATCCCAGAGCCAAGACCTATGAGAAGATCTGGGCACTGCTGAGCTCCTCCAGACTCCCATCTCTGCCAGCCTTGTGATGTTGGAAGACAGCAGGGCACCAGGACAAACGTTGGGTCTCTAGAAGTCCTGCCTCAATGCAACTAGCTTACACCAGGGGCAACCACAGGCAGACAGCACCCAAGCCCCTCAGGTCACCATCCCAACCAGCCAGACCCACAGCACCAAGCAAGTGATGTGTCCTTCAGAGTCTGAACCATATCCTCCATATTCATGGCCCTCACAACAAAAACATCTTCAGAAATGCTGCCAGTGGCTATCCCAAAGAAAAAGGAAGCTGATATGAAGTCACTTGAATAACCATGAACATAGCCTGAAATCCAGTTGTCCTTGCCTGGACTTTTGGCTTTTTCATTTACACATCAGAAAAGTTTAGCCAGGTTTATGAGAATATCCTAGGAAGCAGCCTCCTCACAACACACAGCACATGTTCTGCAGTCTTCAGAGGTGGAATATGGATGTAACCAGAAACCTACCTTCATCCCAGAACCCAAAACCCAGCCTCAGTGTAAATATGGCTCTGTTTTACATAAGCATTGAACAAGAACTTCAGGATCAAATATGAGATGTAAAAGTATATTCTTCTGAGCACTTAATCAAATCTTACACTTGCAGCTTCAAACACAATTTAAAATGTATTGTGGTTGGTATTTTTCCTTGGAAAGAATAAGCTTATGTGGCTTCCAGGTAACACTGTAGTCTCTACTCCTTGATCTCAATTAAATTCAGCAATTACTCTTAAGGTCTTATTTTTGTGTTTCAGATGTTATTTGTTATGGGAGACTATTTTATCCTCATTTCCTTAAAGTGACCTAAAATATTTAAGAAGAAATCATCAAGACACACGCCAGAGTTGTCCCAGTAAAATTAGGACTGGCAGATTCTATGATTTGCACCCCCAAACCAGGCAATGACATGGTTAAATACCCATTTGCACATGCTATTACCTGCTTTGTGGGCACATGGACAGAACCCATGTTCCTTTTGGGCTGTGGGCACAGTTGTGTGTGAGCAACAGCTGCACCCTGTGAATCTCCAGCCCAAGGTTTGCCCAGTGCTCACAGGAGATGAGTACCAAAGGTGCAGCCATAAGCATCCACAAGGGGATCTTTGATCCTTAAAAAAGTCTCAGAAGCAAATTGCAATCAAACTGCAAACGTTTCTGCTATCATTACAAAGTGCAAAATATTCTGTTAAAAGGGTGCCACTTGCAACATAATGCATTTTAAAATTATTAAAGATGTTTGACTTTAGGGAAACCAGTTTGGAAAAATATGAAAGTGCTTGAATGATTTTAAAAGTAATATCCTACACACTGCTACAGTCCAGAACCAAGATCAGCTCCAAATTAAAGCACCTATAAAACATCTGTAGTGCTCTGATAATTTTAAATCACTTTACACTGCTGAAGTCCAGATTCCCTATCACTTTCAAGCTGAAACACTTATGATAAATTTGAAGAGCTCTAATAATTTTAAATCATTGTGTACTGCACATGCTCAGAACCTTGATCACTTCCAAATTCAAGGGCATATAAAAATTTGAAGAGCTTCAATTATTTTAAATCACCATGTGCAGTGTATAGAGTGATTTAAAATTGTTGTAGTGCTTCACATTTTTTTAAGCACTTCAGTTTGGAAGCGAGTCAAGAAGCATTCCAGCCTTGCAGCTCAAGACACACTGGTCTGGTTTTAAAATGTAACACTCCTCAGAACTGGGAATTAAACAAATAAAAGCTTTTTTTTTTTTGGGGGTGGGGAGGGGGGCACTGGGGACGACTGGGGTTGTGGTAAAGGCAGGGCAATCTAAATACTTAGCATGTCCTTTAAGAAGAATTGGGAGAAATACCACTTTTTCACCTCAAAAAAAAGGAGTCAGAGCATTAAAAAGGCAACTTAGATCATTGCTTGAAAGATCCAATCAGGATTTTGCCAAGATTCAGGAGGAGTGTACAGAGTTAACCATGGAAAACGTCCATTTCTCCATCCTAAAGTCTGCCTTCTAACCAATGATGTTTTTATCCCTCATCTGAGTTCCTCTGGCCTTGACTGTTACTCTGAGAAACAGCAGTCTCGAATTTTTGGTTTTTTTACTTTGCTGGCTCTTAGTCAGTCTTGCCCCATTTACTGTTCATCTCCAGCCAAGAACTGCTTGATGCTGCACCGTGACAGTCCTCAGGAATATTAGAACCACCTACCAACAGGTAGGAATGTTTAAACTAGTAGGAACTACCTACCAGTGTGTAGAAATATCTGAACTACCACTATAGACCAGCACTTCAGACCCCCCCACCCAGCAGGGCATCCTTGATGCTGATGATGATCCACGATGCTCAGGCACCTCCAGCCCTCCCATCCCAAGCTCCTTCCCAGCTATTTTCAACTGTCCCACTTCTCAGAATCACAGAATGGTTTGGGTTGGAAGGGACCTTAAAGATCACCCAGTTCCAACCCCTCCGCATGGGAGGTTTTCTTCCCACATAAAACCTGACTTTGTGGAGGAGAGGATGGAGGTTATTTGCTTAACTTCGTGGTTGCCTTTGTTGCCTGTAGGTCTGTGCATGGAGCTGGCCGGGCAGTACCCGGGAAACGGGGCGTTCTTCATAATTCTGCTTCAGTGGAAACATACTGTCCTGCAGTTAGCAGGGAAAAGGGAAAAAGAGCCTGAAGGCTCTGGAATAATTAAGCGAATGCAGTGACAGCTGTGGCAGGTCCTGGGCAGGACTGGCTCCACTGAGCTGAATTAATGGCATCAACAGCCCAGCATCTCCATTAACATTTGATCATTAATTATTACCCTCTGACAGTAAGATCTGAAACCTTCTTATGAGTGGCCTGTTATTAATCTACCTTACCTGCCCTGAAAATCAGGCAGCTCTCCCACCTAAACACAGCAGCTCTGCTTTTTTATCTCCCTTAAAAAGAAAACAGCAATTGCTTGCAGGATTCGTTCAGCAAATAATACCCACAGAACTACTTTTAAATTAACTGGGTGCATTCTTAAAGCATCAGCAACATTCCTAACATGTTCCTTTGTTGACTTAAATATAATGGTTACCTAGTGTTTGTTACAGGCTGCCTGCACTTTACATCCTCAGAGGGAAGAAACACGAGGTCTGCTCTTGAGCTGCCTGTCATAACCAAATGAAGGACTCAAAATGAGGAGTTTTAGTTGTTGTCCTTGTTGGGTTTGGGGTTTTATGCCTTTTTTTTTTGTAAAAGCTTTACACTGCTGAGAACTTCAGCTTCCCAAGCAGTACAGTGACCAATTTATCAAACCAGTCAGAAATTTGCTGTCATCAGAAGCTCCATTACAGAAGCAGAGCAAAACCAGGCACTTTAAGACTGAAAAGGCAAATAAGTGCAAAAAAAAAATTAACCTCGGCTTTTTTAAAAATGGAAGACAATAGTGAAGGCCTAATTATATCACTGAATTTGCATTTAGCAACGTTTGCACAGCCATGTGGCTCACTGTCTGGTTAAAGGGGAGTTATAACACTATTTATTTATTTATTTTTCACCAGCATATTTTGCTGGTCCTAAAAATACCTGTCAGGAGAATGGGAGGTGGGGGGAAAAATAAAGTTAATCCAATTCTCTACTCTCTACTGTAAATCAGAAGGGAACATTCCCCAGCCTTAGAGCACCAGGGCTGTTGCAGCACCACATCGGGACCACAGACCTTCCCCCCAGCAGCCCACACGCCTCACCCCCCTCCTTTTCTTGCTGAAGGAGTTGCAAGTACTGAATAGAAACCAAATCAGATTAGTTGCCTGTTTGACCTTTTCTCAAAGCAGAGGGTTGCAGAAGATGCCCGGGCCAGGTCTCTTGCAACACAGTGGCTTTTCTGATAAGAGGCAAACAGTCATGAGCAACAGGGACCTCAGGAGTGATATGGGGGAGGAGGAGGAAGGAGAGAAAGAGAAAGAGTGTACAGGTGGCCAGAAGCCACACAGCCTGTTGCCCTCCTGTGCCCGAGCTGCTGGGCACAGAAAAAAAAAAAAAAAAAAAAAAAGAGAAAGAGACCAAACTGGAGGCCAGGAAGGGGTTGAGTTACCCATCCAGGCACACTGGAACACAGTCCCCAGGGCATCACAGGGGATCCCCTGCACCTCCCTGCAAGATGAGAACAACTTCTGCAAGCACAGCACTCTGCACGGTCTCTTCAGGAGTAATCTCTTTGACAAGGCAGATTGAGGACCAGAAAAAAATATTTAAAAAATTATTTACATTTCTTCTCATCCCCCCAGAAAAAAAAAATAATAATTTTTTTCTACATATTAAGATACCATCTCCTCTTCAGAGGCAAAGCTGCTCATACTGTGTCACAGCTAACATAATAGGATATGTATTTTCAAAGGGGGCTGTGTTTCAGACCAGATGGTTTCTGTCTTCTCGTGGAGAAACAGAGACTACACAGTCACAGCAGTGTTCTGCACCGAGGCAGTGGCACCCACATTTTGGGGGCAGACAAAAGGATGATTCGTGAGAATCTCAGTATAACTTAGAAAGATATTTTTTTTTCAATCCTTTAGTGTCACAGTTTGCTGTGAAACTGGGTATCGTGTATCATCACCAGCCATCACGCAAGCCTTATTCTGGTTTCACAAACACACCTATTAAAAGAACAGTGTGATGATATGCCCAGATTAGCCAGATAATGGGCAGCGACTCTCCCACAGCCCTGAATTTTCAGGAATTGACAGTATTCCACAATTAAGCAATACTTTTCAACCAAGTATTTTGAAGAGTTTGAAATATCCTTCAAAAAAAATGAACAGTGTCTCCTTTTTATAGCCTGTGAAGTAAATACGAGAAAAATAAAGGCTAGGTTTTCCTTTGCTGTAAACATCCAATCCTAGATATTTGCAGTCTAATTTTCAGAAGTTATTCATTCCTTTCTGCCCTTAATTCTCCTGCTCACCATGTACAGCACTGCCAAGTTTGAAGCTGTTTCAAATACACCTCATTCAGGTGCTCAGAGGTGCAGACACCTTTGAAAGCACCAGTCTCTTCCCCTGACATGCCTTGCCTTGTCATTTAAACCTCTGAACACCTTCCACCTTAAGCAGGAAACCACCGTGGTGGTTTCCACCTCAACCACCGTGGAAAACTGGGAGATGTAAGTGGATGAGTTAGTTCAAAAGCAAGAAACAGTAACAACGAGGCAAAAGTCTCAGTTACGGTATGCATGAAAAGTCAATGTTTTCACACTGACCTTTCACTTCCAAAGGTGAGACTGGAATGGATTTCTGTAACCCTACAGGGAATTTTACCACTTTCAAACCTTACAGGTATTTGGGAGGTAATTAAAGAAAACACCCACACCACAAGATGAGAAACCTCATGGAAAACTTGGGATAATTAAAACGCCTAGCAAATTTTGCCCTCTGCTTTTCTCCTTTCTAGTAAAGCCCTTTTAATGAAGGGAGGATTATTTCACGCTTAAAAAATGCCATGTAAAGTTACTCTACATATTTACATAGAGCTCAAAACAATTCAATAGTTGAAGTTTTTATTACAAGTCAATACCATTGCTTTCTTTAATTTCCTTGTATAGTAAAAATTTTAGATTAAGCATTTTCTCATTTGATTTAGTGAACAGATGTGCCCTTTGCAAGATGGGTCAGTTACCCACCCCTTCCCAAACTCTCCAACATCATGAAAGCATCCCAGAGCATCTCAGAAAGAAATTCATAAACAAATGCAAACAAATATTCGACTCAGAAACATACTCAATTAGTTTGAAATCTCCTGACTGGCTGGAGACCCAGTGCCCATTGTCCACAGACTCCACCAACATTCATTTTTATTCAGACATTCCAGAATAAATTTGCATCACAGCATTACCCATCCTGATGTGGATACAGCATATAAGTGGGACACCTCAATTAAACACTGCAAATCAGGTTGTAACAAGAAAAAAGCAGCTCCCAGCTCTTCCCCCACACCCTGTGGGTAAACGAAGCAAGCTGAAATAAAACAGAAACAACCCCTACACCAGGCTAAGATTTTTGGCAACAACACAAGCTTGGGAACACGGGTCTCAAGGATGTTACCACTCATTAGATCAACTTTCTGAAGAGTTTCTCCTAGCAATATGTTTGCACAACCATACACTACCTTAATCAGACCAGGGTTCAGATGACGTGCAAAAAACCCACGCACACGTGGCTAAATTTTCACAAATATTCCATAGATTATCTATTGCCCCAGTAAATCCTTCCTTTTCAGCTGTTCTTGATCCGTAATGCTGGAGTCTAATTAATGCCACATATGAACTTGATATACTCAATTGTTATGAATACCAGAGATTTACCAAAGCGATCAGAATATTATTAGCATTGTTTTTTTTACTGGCTTTACAAAGAGTTGTGCTATGTTGTTTTGGACTGGTATTAAAACAAAAGGATCAGGTTAACCTCTAATTACACTGAAGTTATAGACCTGAAATTCATGCAGAGGAAAAAGCTCTCTGATTAATAGCTTGAATCCATTTCAAATATTTGTTGCATTTAGAGTGAACAGGGTATTTCCTTAAAGCAAGCGAGCTGAGTAATTTGCAAGTACCTAAGCAAGCCAATAACTTTGCATTTCTCTCTCCAGAACTCAATACTTTCCAAAGAGAATAGTAACAATATGCAATACTCAATTTTTAAATCTTAAGTGTCAGCAAAGTATGGAGAAAAAGAAAAAAAAAAAAGAGCTTCACAGAAGTTATCCAGTATGGAGAGCCTTCAAACACATGCCTATTTCTAAAGAGCATCTGATTGCATAAAAAATTAAAAATATTTTTAATCATGTTGAGGTTTTGGCAAAGAAACAGACAGATGGGAAGTAGGCCTTAAATTTCCTTGTGCTACTGAATAAATATAGCTAAGTGTTTACACAGTCCATGTATAACAGACAACACCTCAGCTCTGTTGGGTCACCTGTGAAAGCAGGTAGGCAGTGCCTGAAGGTCAGATCCTGCTCCAAGTTTCCTCAGAACTACAAGGATGAGATTCTGGCCTCAACACAATCTGGATCATTACGAGAGGACATCGGATCTCTGACTCTTCCTCCCCCCCCTCCTTTTAAGCCCTCTGCTTAAATTACAATTTTTGGAGCCATAGCTATGTTACAAAATCATCATGATGCTCATTAACAAGCGAGTGTTTTATTTAAGAGGCCCAGCTAACTGTTCTTTAGGATAGCCCCCATCTCACGCTGTGGGAATGTGCCAGCCAGCCAGCCACAAGCCAAGTCTTAAGCCAAGTTTTAGTCATAAAAGAAAAACTTGGTCCTCGATAATAAATCATGAAGAACATGTTTTTCATATCATGTGTATATTGCCAGCCAATAGCCCTCTAGACACTTTTATGCCAACCAAATGAAACACAGATTAAACAAACTAAATTTCCTATGCCATTGAAAGCAAACAATCACAATGAGTTGAAATTACTGCACTATATGAGCTGAACGGGGAGGAGAGTAGGACATCAGAGCACAGGGGAAAATAGACCCATTGCCCACTTGGCACCAAAGCCCTGTAGGACCACCCTAGGAAGAGATCTGAGAGCTGCAGGACAATACATGTTGCTTTCAGCTTTGTCTGCAAGGGCAAGATTCCCAAGAACAAGATGGGTTACCCACTTCCCAGTAAGCACTGAATCACTGGTGATTGTGAATTAGGACAGCAAAAACAGGACCAGAAGTTGCTACCACCTGAGGAACTTCTTCGCTTCTGCAAAACCAAGATTTTGCAGTGCTGTTCCTTGGCTTTAGCTGGCAGCTTCACTGGTAAGTTCAGCAGAAAACTGATGGACCAAGTATTTCTCAGTCTTTAGACTTCCTCATGCTGCCCAGATTCGTTCACTGGTCTAACTTGGTTTTGAACTGCTGACCTGTAGCCAGAGGTCCACAGTACATTATCAGTTGAGTCTCCTGAAACAAGAAGATGGCTGTATAGCATCAGAAGCCACACTACTTGCAGCTGCATCCATGAAACCATGAGCTGTTTTCAGACTTTAGCCACCTCTGGCTGCATGTTAAGAAAAATTAAATAATATTATAATGCTTAAAGGCTTAACAAAGAAGCTCTCAGAAGTGGGCCAAATTCATCCCTGCACTCTTAGTGCAAGTGTAGTTACAGCAAGAAAAACCTCTGTCCTCCATTTTCTTAACAATCAGCCTAGCAGAACTATAGAGGCTCTCAAGATCCACTTTGTCACCACCTAATTTTCCACAGCTTTTCTTACTCAGATGTTGGAAGTTTGCAAACAATGGGCAGGAACTCCAGAAAATACATCTCAAAGCTTTCTGAAAAGTGTATTTTTCTCTCAAGTTACACACACAAGCTAACTGCATCCTGAACCTTAAGCCACCTGAAGTGTCTGGTTATCAAATCAATAGGAAGCAATCTTTCACAATCAAACTTGCAAAAAAAACAACCCCATGCTTAAATCCCTGACTTTCTGCTTGTTCATCAAGCCTTTCCTTCATTTATTATTTAATAAGCTGTTTATAGGAGCCCTAATTGGAAACATTTGTTAAAGATACCAAACCTAGAAATGGGTTAGAATGTTTCCCACCTAAAGTTTTAATGAGTTTAATACCTCCAGCCCGTATGCTTCAAAAACGTTATCCTCAATTATGTAACCAGGGGTGTGCTGCTGATATCTGTTAACAGCTCGAACAGCTGTGGTTTTCTGCTTTTCTTTTTCTTTTTTTTTTTTTTTTTGCACTGCTCAGGAGAAGCAGCAAGTTCAGCTTCCTTTTTTTTTTTTTAATTTGGTTGCAAAACCTCGGAGCCGAACAGGTGTGTGCAATCGCGAACCACAGCGATGAGCCCAAACTGCTGCTTTTCTAAAAATTCCACCAGTCAGTGACACACGCTGGTCAAGGTTGCACAACCTTGTTTTCCACGGGCTGTTTCTGATGATTCATTGCCCTCACGGAGGTGAATTTCAATTATCGTTAATACACTTTTTTTTTTTCCTCTGGTAC